>ML685811.1:8589238-8746522 GCA_007922175.1 Pelusios castaneus
CCCTACGGCTATCCAAAGGGTCATTTGCCCTATTCCTTTCCAACCCTCCGGCTATCCAAAGGGGCATTTGGATTCTGGTACAACAAAGAACACATTCAAGGCTTGTGACCACAAGGCATTTTTCCAGCTTGTTGTGAATAACCAAAGTGCAGCACTGCTCCACCCACATCCGCTTTCTTCTGGAAAGGCCCCTCCAGTGTCTCCACATGGGGGAGAGAATCTGACTTAGCCATGTGAGCTGAATTGCCGTCTGCTTTGAGCTCTCAGTTCTTAGAGGAAGATGGAACCCTTAGAAACCAGGACACTTTCCCGTACATTCTGTTTTGTCCCTGTTGATTTGTGCCCATTGGTCACTGCTGCTGGTGAGTTCCTTCCCCTACTCCTAACAGATCCTTTCTCTAGGTGGAGTAAGGAAGGGCCTAGCTGCCAGTCAGAGCGTTTGTTCCTCTTTGTGTACAAGCACTAAAGCTGTGCGCATGTTAGAACGTAACACAACCTCATTGGCCCTGTGTAAAACATGCATAGGTCCGGTCTGTGCTGGGGCATTTTTCACATTTCCCACCATTGCTGACATTGGTTCCGTGTGAGTGACATTGGGAGCACTAATACAGAAGGCCCAGTTGCTGCCGCCGCCATGGTTTCAATGAGAAGAGCTCTAAGCAGAAGTTCAAACATGGCACTTAAAAAAGCTAACAGCCTACCTGCACTAGCGCTCTGAACATTGCTAGGACTGGCAAACTGATTCAGTGTTCGCAACAGTTAGACATTTAAAGAGAGGACCGTAGAGGAAGACTATTCATAAACTTTGCCTTTCCATCACTCTGTCACTGTAACTTAAATCCTTACATTAGCAAAGATGAGGAAGCAAAACAAAGTTCTGAGCATCTGGGAAGATGGAGTATTTCCTGTGCCCTGGTATTGTCAAACGCACACCCATAGAACATAAAGAGCTTACTCATACTTCACTCACAGTCCCTGAAAGACCCACACCCATCCACACGACAACACATACACATGCATTTCCACACTAAAACACACAGAAAGACACTCACATTCATACATTTATTATTTAAATGTGCACTCTCATATTAAATGGATCCAATTAACTAGGGGGTCACCCTTAGCTATGTTAAAAAGCTCATTCAATTTGTCATCCCACATGCCTCTTACAGAGATAGTTCTCAGGGGATCCTGTGGTATCTACCAAAACAAGAATTAGGCACTAGATACCAGGGTTTTTAACAGGGCGGATACTTTGATTTAATCACTGTATTGCTTCATTTCCAAAGACAATGCAATGCCCATTCCTCTCAGGTTTTAATCCCTCTTCATTGAGGCAAAACTACTGTGGAACTCAGTGACAGGTTACCTGAGGATCTGGCCCAAAGTTATTGAGTGTTTTTGTGACCATTAGTGGTTTTGGAATCCTCAAATTATGTCCTCATCCTTTTTGGCCACCAGAGCAGGTTGCTATTGTGGCTTCTTTCTCACATCACCACCTGATAAGAAGGGTATCCATGCCAGGAGACTTGGGATAGTCTGTGGTCTGCAAAAAGCCCAGCTTTTTAGCTAGCAGACTAGATTAGCATTTTTCCCTGAGATAAGAGCAAGTCGTTATTTTATAAATCTAGCATTAAGTCTGTAAATGGTACTGAAGATATAGAAAGGGGTATAATTTCTTTTTTTAGTGAGTCTTCATGACAATTATTTATATGTCATCCTATTACATGTTAAGGTAGACAGTGTGAAACATCATTTGTTTTTCTCTTCTAGATGTGTAAAGAAATTGGGGACTAGATGAAAGACACATTGGGACATTGTATGAGGTAAGTTTGCTAACATTTATTTCCAGACTGTGCTAATAAGGATTTCATTCAGTAAAGCAAAGGTTCCTCCCTATTCATTATTCCCAATTCTCAGTCTCGAGTCTCAGATGTGATCCTTACTTCTAATCCAAAAAGATAAAAAGAAGATTCCTTCCCTTCTATCTGAATCTTTCTGCTCCTTCCTTCCTTTAGCTTGGGTAAATCTGTTAATCTTGATTTCTATTTCAATGCATCCATGTGCCTTTTCTAAAAAGTCCTACTGCCAAGTTAATAAAACTTGTGCCGTGATCATTTCATAGATGGTCTATTTGTGGACTCTTCTATCTCTGTAGTGATAAGTGGCTTTGGTCCATTCTGCCAGATCTGTGCTTCCCAAAGATCTCCCTTGTGTTGGGAATATTTCTTGGGAGATTGTATGTTTCAGGAACAATTAAGTAACCTGAGTTAAATGTGACTACTATGTGTTCTAACTCCCACTCATCTAATAGTCTTTCCTTTGGTTCTCTCCCCAGAACTCCCATGAAGTCTGTTGTAGCTCAGAGCTTTCAAAATTTTACACTCCGAGGAGATGGCAGTGTTATTCAGATATCCCTTATTTAATTTTTAGAACAAAGCACAAATAAGAGGTCAGCTGAATTGTCTCAAGGATTCTGTACAGCACAAATACAGTATCAGACTCGTACATTAGCAGATTACATTTTTCCCCTCTTCCTCTGAGATTTCTTTAATCAAATAAAACTGTCAAATGTAATAAATAATAATATAATCGCTATACTTATGGCTCAATAGCAATCAAAGCATCTCCACAGGGGCTGAACTGTCTATTTTTTTTTGAATGATTGATTATTTATTTCAAACAAAATCCAACTGCCAGTAAGAGGAATTTTCATTATAACCTGACAAAGAATCATCTGGGATGAAGGGACTTCTAGAAGGTCATGTATTAGAGTCTACTCTACTGCATTATATCAGGGGAAATTTAATTATTCCTAAAACATTCCAAATAGACATAATCATGAGTGATATGGTGGTGATTCTGCATCATTCTTGGTAGTATGTTCCATAATTTAGCTGTTCTTGTAGCTGTGACAAAAGTAGCAAATTCCCATTTATTGCTATAATATTTAATCAGGAAATGTATTTTAGGTGAGGAGGGGAGTCTTTGTAGCTACTGCAGATACACCTACTTCAGTGTCCCACTGGGTTAATTGTTGAATGTTCTAAAATGTGATGTATTCATAACAGAAGACACTCATGCTCTTGTTTTTAAGAGGAAGGGTCTCTGAGTTTAAATATATTTTGTGTTGTGAGGTGAAACAGACAAGGAGGGTGACCATCCTGCCCAGCCCATAGAAAAACAAAGTTACTTTGTCCTCTTTGGAATTTCCTTTGGAATTTGTCCTCTTGGTGATTGAAGGTGGTACCATCCCAGTTGCATATTTTGGGGAGGAATTTTTAATGTTAGGGAGGAGTTAGAACACTGTCTTGAAAGATTTAGCACTCTGAGATGGAAACACCAGTTCCATTTCTTGTCTTTAGCTTTCCCACAGTAACTTCTGAAGATGGCAAATGATGAAAACTAAAATAAGAATCAATTAATAAATTAAATAAAAAACAGCATTATCTCACTTGTTTTTTTTTCAGGACGTCATCTGGGGAGAATACAATCTTTGTACTGTTTGCTTTTATAATCCTGGTAATACTCAGATACCATGGAGATGGGCACATTATACATGCATAAATAAGTGGAGACCATTGATTGGCTGAAGGTTTGAAAATAGCTGCTTGCTTGAATTCAGTTGTGCTACATTTGTGCATTATAAATTGCACTGTTTTTATCTTCCAAGATCCCTATTCAATAATAGACTGGTGTCAGGTAATGCTAAGGCTTAAGCTGTCCAAAAACTTAGGCCACAAGATCAGCAGCTTGAAAAGAGAGAAAAAAAAAGAGTCAAAAGGCATAAAGATGGGAGAGACCACAAAACTGTTAAATTAGATAAAGCTGACTGACCTGTGCAAAAGTGCAAACAGAGGGTGGGTTAAATTAGCCACAGAGAGGAGGGGGAGATTAACAGACCCCCAGTGCTCTGGCTAGGTAACCACAGAGAGAGGAGGGGGGGTCAGAGAGCTTTCTGACAAATCTCCTGACAATCAGAAAAAAACAGCTGGACTTTAGGAGTTGAAAAACACCACGTCACTGCGCTTTTTGGGCAATAAAGGAGACTTATTATAGAGGTGAATTCGGAGTTATTTTGTCTCAGTTAACTCTGAGGCAGAAAGACTCTGGGGATTTGATTGACTCCCATGAGTACTTCCAATCCAGCTTGCTGCAGGACGTGGACGGACCGGGTGAGAACCTCGGAAGCCTGGCCAGCTAACGAGAATGTCAGAACAGCAATCTGATGAAGGAAAGGTAATTAAAGTAAAGGAGTCCAGAGTAGCGACTGGCTCCTAAACAAAAAGTAACACAAAAGGTTTTAAGGTTTTCTCCCAGCTTTATCATAGAATCATAGAATAATAGGGTTGGCAGGGACCTCACGAGGTCATCTAGTCCAACCCCCTGCTAAAAAGCAGGACCACTCCCACTAAATCACCCCAGCCAGGGTTTTGTCTAACTGGGCCTTTATGCTGAGACTCTTAGGTAAATGAACAATAACTGCATCAGCCTTGGGTTTGGAGTTGATGTAGGAATTGGGGAAGGTATAGGATTTTGCTTTGGGTATAATTGTGTTAGCATTTCTGCTTCTCTCTGTGTGTGTTTATAAATGCTCTTATTTTTATCAATTATAATGTTGTGTTAGAGAGTGTGTGTGTAAAATTATAACCAGTGACCAGGTCTGAGACTAATCTGTGTGCAGCTGCCCCAAAGCCCCCCCAAGGCTTTGAAAGCAAGGGTGCACAGGTGAACCTCGTGACTCATTGGATCCCCTTCTTGTGTGAGTGCATAAACGGGCACCCTCTGTGCTTGATGTCCGTGCTGCTATAACTTTGCTGCAGGGAGGAGGAAAGTGTGAATGGGGGATAACTGTTGACCAGGTCTGGGACTAAATCCTGTGTGCAAAAATTGCACAAGTGAACCTCGTGACCCAACGGGTGTGAATGAGATCCCTATACAACAGCACAAAGAGTCCTGTGTGATTGTGTCTTACATATGGGCTTGTGTTCTTGATTGCTCTGGATTGTGTATATTAGGCTCTGTTATACTCTCTATGTTATGTGTTTAAAGCCATAATTGATGCAAAACCCTGAATCTGTATTCATGCAATAAGCAGCATTGCAGTTTAAAGAGTCTGTGGATACTGGATGTTTATTGTACTGCTAATCACTGCCTTAACCTGTGTGATTGTAATCATAGTGCCTTAATAAATGTCACATGCATAGTAAATAGACAAAAATCATTGTTAGTGGTGGTCTTTGCCTAGGGGCTCCAGGAGCTTCCCAACATCCGCATTTAAAAGGACCGGGTATTTGTTTAGGCACCCTTCCCCCTTAAGGGGATAAAGCTCTAACAACTAGGAATATGGTATTTTCTGTTCATATCCATTCATTTCTTTCCCAGCAAGGAAATAACCTCAGCTGTTATCCAGATCTTAAAACTATGATATATACTTACAAAGCTTTCCTATGCATAAATTAAGTTCGTTAATTTCTGATCTGCTCCTCTGAGCTAATGAGGAAAAATGAGCCCTACTTTTTTTCTGACATCCTTTCAGTCAGGGGTTGCTGTTTTCCTACTGTTTTTTGATTCTCTCTAAACGGTACATTTCGGGGGTTTTTAAAAAAAATTCCTCACATAGGTTTAATTTTCAAATTGTCATCACTTTTGCTACCATTCTATGGAATTAGTCAAACCCAAATATTGCTCTCATTAAACAAGACTGCTCAAAAGTGTAAAGACCTAGCACTGGAGTGCTCCACATCTGCTGTCCTCCTGCCATCGTATTATTAGAGCCATTGCAACAAATCTGAATTGGAAGCCTATGGACTCTGATCATCGCATTCAGCACCATCGCAGGGCAAAGTTTGCTTAAATAAATGTCTGCATTATTAAAAATAGATAAAGTGTTAACTTGGGGATGGAGAGACAGGAATATACCAACTTGCTGCATGGCTTCCTGCATATAGGAATAAAATACCTGAATGTTCTCAGCTTGGTTTGTCTCTTATCCACTGTACATAGACAGCTGTGTAAAAAGAGGGTTGCCGTCAATGAGTCCTCTATGTTAGAATATCTTGCAGTGAAGTGATAGTCAGAAGAGTGCTAGTGAAGATGGCCCCACTTCCATGCCATTTCCAGTGTCACACCGGAGTGTAAGCCCTATCACGTCCCATTGTGAATGTCCTCCAGAATGGAATTTCCTCTCATGGGATGATGGTTCAAAGTATTAGCTGTTTACTCATCTGACATGGAGATAACTTATGGGCTTCAGGTAATCTAATTCCCCACTAGTAAACCTCTCTTTTTGCTTGTTTGCGTTTTATCATTTGTTATTTTACTTATTATTTTCAGCATCAATCTCCACCTTCAGGAGGAAGGTGAACAGCAAGGGATGGTCTGACATTTTGATTTGGGGGTCGTCAGGTCTTGTAAGACTGTGTCAGAACTCCTCCCCAGAAAATTAAGTCTTGTCCTAAAGTATGTTCCCTGGGATGCCACCACCCGCACCCACCAAAGGTTGTGATTGGGTTTTTTCCAAGAACTGGACATGTGTGTCACTTCCCCTGTGACTGTTTTGCATCACAACAAAAATCCATTTTAATTCATAGACTCTTACTCGTAAGCACAAGGATTTGCATGCCTGCTGGCATAAGTACAGTGTGTTTGAGAATTTATTCCCATCAGTCAACCCAACTCAGTCCTCAAATAAGTTCATTTGCAGTGCTGTTAATCTTTTCTTTGGGTTCCAATCCCCATCTCCAAAATCTATCAATATACATTTCTCAATGCAATATTAACAACAAGCATGTATTTCACACTTGTGGCTACTACACCACCTGCTCAAGAAACTCCCTGAAGCAGCACAGGAACAACTCAAGACAGACACACCACCAGAACCCTGACTAGAGATATTGTATCTACTACCAAAAATCCATAAAAAAGGAAACCCCTGATGCCCCATCATCTCAGGCATTGGCATGCTTACAGCAGGCTTATCTGGCTATGTGGACTCTCTCCTCAAACCCTATGTTATCAACACTCCTAGCTATCTTCCCACTACAGACTTCCTGAGAAAAATCCAATCCATTGGTGAACTTCCAGAAAACACCATCCTGGCCTTAGACTATGGACATAGACACTCTTTACACCAACGTCCCCCACAAAGGCTATGTCTACACTTGTTCATTTAAGTCGATTTAGCATGTCTACACTCAAAAATTAAGTCGACTTAAAGGGGACCCTGCCAAATCAACCTAGATTGTCCACATTGGACGCCTAAGTCGACCTCTAGGGGCTAGGTGGACCTGGCACTGATCCACGGTGGCGGGGGGGGGCACCCCTTGCCAAGTGCCAGAGGGCTCAGCATTTGCCCCATTGTAGCTGGATACAATGGGGGCTCAGCAGGACAGGGGACACTGGCAGGCCATAGGAACAGGATGGGCAGGGCTGTGTCCTGCCCTGTGGGGGGGCATGCCAGGCTCTGCCTGTGCCAGCCACACTGGCACGGAGGGCAGTGGGGGAGTGCTGGAGCCCTTTAACTCGACTTAAAGTCAATTTAGGGCTAATCTGCGTCTACACTGGCTAAATCGACTTAGCCAGTAAAGTCAACTTTAAAGTAGGTTTTAATTTGTAAGTGTAGACGCACCTAAAGAGGGATTACAAGCCATTAGAAGAACCATCCCAGATGATGTTACAGCAAACCTTGTGACTGAACTTTGTACTCACCCATAACCATTTCAGATTTGAAGATAGTTTATACCTTCAAGTCAGCAGCACTGCAATGGGTACCTGCATGGTTCAACAACATACCAACATTTTTATGGCCAACTTAGAACAATACTTTCTGATGTCTCATCCCAAAGCATCTTTACTTTACTTATGCTACATTGATGACATCATCATCTGTACCCATGGTAAGGATGCCCTTGAAGATGTCCACAGAGATTTCAACAATTTCCATTTCACAATCAAACTGAGCCAGGAACACTCTACACAGAAGAGCTACTTTCTGGACACTACAGTGCAAATTACTGATGGGCACATAAACACTACCCTCTACCGAAAACCTACTGATCGCTATAGTTACCTACATTTCTCGAGCTTTCATCCAAGACACATCACATGATCCATTGTCCACAGTCAAACCCTAAGATATAACCGCGTTTGCTCCAATCCTTTGGACAGAGACAGACACCGTCAGGATCTCTATCAAGCATTCTTAAAACTACAATACCCACCCGTGGAAGTGAAGAAACAAATTGACAGAGCCAGACAGGTACCCAGAAGTCAACTACTACAGGAGAAGCCCAAGAAAGAAAACAGCAGAACTCCATTGGTCATCACCTACAACCCCCAAGTCAGACCTCTACAGCACATCATCAAGGATCTACAACCTATACTACACGACGATCCCTTGCTCTCTCAAGCCTTAGGAGACAGACCTCTCCTCACTTACAGATGGCCCCTCAACCTTAAACAGATACTCACCAGCAACTACAGACCAAACAACAGAAACATTAAAGCAGGAACATATCCCTGCAGCAAACCATGCTGCCAACTTTGCCCCCATATCTACACAAAAAACACCATCACAGGATCTAATCAAGCCAGTTACTCAATCAAGGGCTCATTCACCTGCTCATTCATCAATGTGATTTATGCCATCATGTGCCGGAAATGCCCCTCTGCCTTATATATTGGACAAACAGGACAGTCTCTGCGCAAAAGAATAAATGGACACAAATCTCACATCAGAAATCCAACATTCAAAAACCAATATGGGAACACTTCAATCTGCCTGCTCCCTCCAATGATGACTTGTTAATAGCTGTGCTCAAACAAATGAATAACAAATCACAACTTCAAAAAGAAACTGCAGAATTGGAAGTTATATGTTAATTCGACTCCGTTGCCTCAGTGTTAAACAGGGACTACAGATTTTTATTCTCATTACAACAGGTGATTTGACCTCACCTTCCACTATATGCTGTTCCCCAGTGTTTGAATCTCAACATCTATTTTGATTTGCTGTTACAGCCTGACCTGATCCTGTGTCATACATTTAATTTCCTCCCATGCTGTATGTTCCCCATCTTCAAAGTGTCTGACGAAGTGGTATTTTCTCCCACAAAGCTCATGCGATAAATAAATTTGTTAGTCTTTTTAAAGTGCCACAGGACTCCTTGTTTGTTTTGCTATAATATGAAAGAGACTTTTTCTTGCTCTCTCTGAGAAGCTCCCACCTTGCAGCAGGAAGTTTACTTACTCATGTTTGTGCCTGCCTAAATAGAAATGTTGTTGGCCAATTTTTTTTAAAAACCAGTTTAAGCAGTGTTGCTCAACCTTCTTTGATATCAGGGACTGGCTTGCTCTCTTCCTAAACTGTGTCACTGAGATCTCAGGGACCAGCACAGGTCCACGGATCAGTTGTTGAGAAACACTGAGCTAGAATTACCTGAGTGTCAGATCGCCCGCAGCAGTGAATTCCACAGGCTGACTTTATCTGTGCTGTGTGCGTGTGTGAGTACAATGTCTCTGGGATTCTGTATGAACTGCAGGCATAAGGATATGTAGCCACAAGCATTGTGATTCCCACAGCCAGCCTTTTTCTGAGTGTCTCAGTTACATGACATGGAGAAAACAGACCCAAACCAACAACCCCCCCACAGGTAAAGACATGAATTTTGCGCTTATTAATGCTCGAGTCTCTCCTGTCTTGGTGTGTTGTAGAGCCAGCTAGCTCTGGCCACAGAATATACATTAGCAGAATTGCTTACACGAATAATAGCATCTTCCAGTGTCTTTACTGTAGCTTTATGCAAGGGAGGATGGCAAGACAGGGGCAAAGCAGTGGAGAATCAAGCCCATGTGCTCCAACCTACTATTTTCTTGGGTTAGAATTTGTTGTGGCTCCAGGAGCCGAAACTGGAATTCAATTCATGAACTAAGAATAAGTGAAAATGAAACAATTAATTTGTTACAAAGACACAATGGGAATCCTTTTGCATTAGCCTTTGTATGAAAGACCAGCTACATCCTATCTTAGATAAACTGTTGCTTGGTAATTAGGGTTAGTAAATAACAGGAAAGAGAGACAACAGGAAAGGTTAATGGGAATTGTGGGTGCTCAGCAGCTCTTAGGGTTATTTTTCCCCCTATTGCCTTCACAAACAGCATTTTCACAGACCTGTCTGTAGAACAAACTAAAGTTTGTACTGAAGAGGTGCCTAAAATATCAAAGGATAGTGTCTAACTGGAAATTTGTAGGAGTGTATGTCTCATTGCAGTGTGTAAATGTGAAAAATGGGGCTATTGTTTTACTCTGTAACTTCAGATTAATGACCCTATGTTATGGTATTTTACATATAGATATTCTCCTGTTTAGCGTTTAATAAAAGAAAAATCAAAATGTCTGGGATAATTACACCTTGGAAAGGATTCCTTAACAACAAAGAGAGGATCAGATTCTGATTTCAGTTACACTATTGAAAATCTGGAGTAATTCCACTGACATCAATGATGTATAACCAGCATAAAATCAGAATGAAGACCACTAATCTTTGTACGTTCCGTATTGTTCAATCTGTATAAGGTAAATACAATGTGGCAATCCAGTTCTTGGCAGGCAGCTTGCTGAACTGTAAATGAATTATGATTGCGTGGGGTAAAGCAGAGGTGAAAACAGACTTTCAAATATTCCCAGAGCCTTGAAACTCTTGCACCTGTCTGTTGCCCACATCTCCTGCTCCCTTCTGATCCTGGCTGTGATTACCCTCTTCCTGCTCAGTCAGAAAAGATCACAGGAGTCTCCTGAGGAAACTTCCTTTTACAAGGACTGTTTTCTACATGACCTAGAAGCGCTCCTCTGAGTCACAGCCTGTCCCACATCTTTGAGTTCTCTTTTGCATCAGGTCATTTTATTTGGTCTAATAGTGAAGTCCAAGAACGAATAAATAATTTGAGATTCAACCAGAGCTAAGCACCACTGAACTTTGGGATCATTTGAATCTGGAGCTGGACTATAATATCTGGCCACAGTGGATGGAGGAAAAACCCTGGTTTTGAATGCTGGGGAGGGGGGAGGAAGGGGAGGGGAGAGGAGAGGAGAGGAGAGGGGGAATTTCATGTCTGGATTTTAATGTATGGCTGAAACGCATCAAGTTAAGATCTGAGTGTAAGGGATAATAGTGGCTCCCTATTGTTTTGTTGCAGAAATGCGGGGCTGTACCTTCACCGTGTATTCCTGCTGGGATGAGGGATGAGACAGCAGGAGTATTAGCTCATGGAACTGTGGGGTTTCCCTAGCTGTCAGGTCATCCTTTCCTTGGGCTGAGTAAGTATCAAGTTCTCAAGGAAACAATTAATTCCATGACCAGATTTACAGGAACAACCTCTCCAGTAAGAGTGTCTGCAAACAGTGAGGTGCATACACTGGGTATATTGTGTCCAGGCCACTCCTTCCACAGTTCACTCCTTCCCAGACACTTCCTCTACAGCTGCAGCAACTCTGAGCACCTTCTGTGGTGGCTGGGAATTTGGGTGGGTTTTTGGCTCTGAAATGAGCAGCAGGTGTAATAGGGGAGCAAGCAGTATTTTTGAGAAAATCACCACTTAAGAAAAAGTATCAGCTTCAACTTAGGAAACAAGTGAATCTAAAGTTATATATTGCACAAGACAGAAGGGGACGACTGGGATTTATTATTAACCCGAAGTCTCAAGTGGCGATATAAGGAGAGGAAAAGAGAAAAGGAGCTGGAGAAGCAAGCAGGATGGACTCCTCCACAAAAGTCAAGAACCCTGCTGACATCTCAGTCATAATCATCTATTTCGTGGTGGTCCTAGCAGTGGGACTATGGGTACGTGTGGATTTTGCTTTTTAAGTGAAAGTGGAGTTTATTAGATTTTAGGAAAATGGGTTAGTAAATTAAAACTACAATTGTATAAATTGCCGGCTGCTCACCTAGGGGATGATTTGAAAGGTGGCAGGCTGGGGGTTAAGTTGAGTTTCAGTGTGGTAGTAAAACCTGGTAGGAGACCTGGATTGGGAGTGAAGAGGATGAGATGATAGATTGGGACTGATGGTGAGGGTGAAGGAGGAATATCTGTGGGAATGGGACTCTAGGAGAGAGCTAATGGATGGAGAACAGGATAAGGGTGAAATGAACATTTTTAGTAGATTAGAATGAGGACCGGATAATGAACAGAGCTGGGGTGACGGTGGAAAGAGCTGGACTGTGGGCTGCTGGCATAGAAGAGACTGTTATGGGAATTCATGATGAGGTAGGAATTGGGGTGAAGAGAGAGAGGTGGGATAAATGGGGCTTGCACTGGAATGGATTGGGATGGGAAGGTGGGAAGAATGCTAGATTTCCATCAGCAGGACTGCACTGTAGAGAGCAGGTGCATTTAGACTAGGAGGAAGAACAAATCTCAGCAAGGACAAGTGCTGCTGGTGTTAGCATCTTTATGTTTAAAGTCCAGGTAGGATTGCACCTCCTCCTGAAGTATGCTTATGATACAGAGGGAAGTACAGGGACAGCAGCCTTAGAGAGAGAATTTTTTCACCTCTAACAGGTAACAGGCAGATATTGTCCTATGAGAGTAAGTCTAGATACTGAAATATTCAAAGGAAAAGGGCAGACAGCATTTGTACTGCTCTTGCCTTAGTTGAAAACACGGGTGTGTCCCTGGATGAAAGAGCTGGCACCTCTCTCGGGAACAGTCTGTATTCTATATGAGGAGAGTCCAGAGACTGTCCGTGGGAAAGGTTCTGCTGGTCCCTTGAGGAAAGTGCCAACAGTTGACAGAGAGAGGCAGGGAAATCTGCCCTTCAGTGACATGTGCACTCCCCTGAAATAACCCAGGAGTCCCTGTCACAGAACAGAGCAGGCAGCTGCAGGCAAAATCATCCTCACTTGCTGCTTGACCGAGGTTTGAAAAGTGATTGGACCTTTGAGCCACAGGAACTAGTTAATGTTTGTTCAGCACTTTGAAGATGTGAAGTACCTGCACCTGCACCTCTGTCACACTGCGCTGGACGCCAAAGATTGGATTGTACCAGCGAGCCTGTCCAGTCATCCCCTCCGCAGAGGCCAAACAGAGCTGAGGTCCCAGACCTTTCCTGAGAGCATTGCTTTCCTCTAGTGCACCTGGGTTGCAAACTACCTCAAAAAGAGCATGGCAGTCTGGGAAGGAGGCAGGACCATGAGCACCCCCATCAGCCCACACTATCTAGCCAGGCTGGCCATTGACCCAGAAGGCTGCAGCGTGCTCTCCTCTGTGGACTGATGTGGCAGAAACACTTCCATTGTATCTTGGGGAGCTCAGGGAGGGAACCAGGCTGGTGCCTTAAAGGCACAATCTGACCTCGTGTGGTTATTGTGATTTATTAGTGACTGGAATTCTTTATAACATGAATTTCTGGAACAGAAGAGGGCTGGCAGGTGGTGTATCAGGCACTGGAGCATTGAAGTTTTAGTTGTTCTTAATGGTTTCTAAGAAGCTTAATGTTAAGTGTCTTTCTCCATCAATGCAGTCAAGTTCCCAAGGGGTAACCATGTTAGTCTATTGCAGAAAAACAACAGAGTCCTGTGGCACTTTAAGGCTATGTCTACACTAGCAAGTTAGTTCGAATTAAGGAGGCTTAATTCAAACTAACTAAAGCTATGGCTACACTAGGCTTTAGTTAGTTCGAATTAAGGGCTTCCTTAATTCGAACTAATAAGTTTGAATAGGGTATTCGAACTAAGGGGTTAATTCAAACTAACTAGTTCGAATTAACCAATGTTGCCATGTTAATTCGAACTAATTTCTTAGTTCGAATTAATCGGCCATTGAAATGAATGGGGATCACTAATTCGAACTAAGCAAGTGCTTGCTTAGTTCGAACTAACATTCCAGTGTGGCCATGCTAGTTCGAATTAAGCTAATTTGAACTAACTAAAATTAGTTCGAATTAGTTAGTTTGAACTAACTAATTCAAACTAATTTTAGCAAGTGTAGACATAGCCTTACAGACTAACAGGTTTATTTATTGCATGAGCTTTCATGGAAGAAAATTCCACTTCATCAGATGCTTTGAAGATGTGAAACTTATAGAGTGGGAAGAAATTAAATGCAGGGGAGTGTATGACATAGGATTAGGTCAGGCTGTAACAGCAAATCAAAATAGGATTCAAACACTGGGGAACAGCACATAGAGGAAGGTGAGGTCAAATCACCTGTTGTAATGAGAGAAAAATCCGTAGTCCCTGTTTAACCCCAAGGCAACTGAATCAAATTTGCATATACATTCAAGTTCTGCAGTTTCTCTTTGAAGCTGTGATTTGTTATTCATCTGTTTCAACACAGCTATTAGCAAGTTGACCTCACCTTCCTCTATGTGCTGTTCCCCAGTGTTTGAATCCTAACACCTATTTTGATTTGCTTTTACAGCCTGACCTGATCCTATGTCATACACTCCCCTGCATTTACTTTCTTCCCACTCTGTAAGTTTCCCATCTTCAAAGCATCTGACGAAGTGGTATTTTCTTCCATGAAAGCTCATGTGATAAATAAATCTGTTAGTCTTTAGAAGTGCCACAGGACTCTGTTGTTTTTCTCCATCAGTGTTGTCCTTTTCCATTAGACAAATATTGATTGAACTGTTGCATGTGGTGAAACATCCCTGTTTATTTCACTATTAGGATAAGAGAGCTGGCTCACTTTTGCTTGCACCCTGTTTAAGCCTGATCCAAAGGAATGGGAAACCCATTATCTGCAAAGGGCTTTGGATCAGGCCCTGTGAAAAATGTGAGGGAAACTTTCAGTAAGGTCACTCCTGACAGATATGCAATGAGAGTGAAGAAAGTAATTCTTGAATGGCTTCTCTATGGAGGTGAAGAAAGGCTGACAGGTCAACAGGTCAACTATGGGTCTCTTGGTGATAGACAACAGAGTCTTGCGGCACTTTTAAAGACTAACAGATTTATTAATCGCATGAGCTTTCGTGGGAGAAAATCCCACTTCGTCAGACGCTTTGAAGATAGGAAAGTTACAGAGTGGGAGGAAATTAAATGCAGGGGAGTGTATGACATAGCATCAAGTCAGGCTGTAACAGCAAATCAAAGTAGGTGTTAGGATTCAAAACACTGGGGAACAGCACATAGAGGAGGGGGGAGGTCAATTCACTTGATGTAATGCGAGAAAAATCCATAGTCCCTGTTCAACCCCAAGGCAACTGAGTCAAATTTGCATATAAGTTCGAGCTCTGCAGACTCTCTTTGAAGCTGTGATTTGTTATTCATCTGTGTCAACACAGCTATTAACAAGTCGTTAAGGGAGTGAGCAGGGAGGTTGAAGTGTTCCCCTACAGGTTTTTCAGTATTGCAGTTTCTGATGTCAGATTTGTGTCCATTGATTCTTTGGCGCAGAGACTGTCCTGTCTGTCCAATATATAAGGCAGAGGGGCATTTCCGGCACATGATGGCATAAATCACATTGGTGGATGAGCAGGTGAACGAACCCTTGATGGAGTAGGTGGCATGATTAGGCCCTGTGATGGTGTCATCAGTGTAGATATGAGGGCAAAGTTGGCAGCGTGGTCTGCTGCAGGGCTGTGTTCCTGCTTTAGTGTTTCTGCTCTGTGATCTGTAGTTGCTGGTAAGTATCCTTTTAAGATTAGGGGGCTGTCTGAAAGCAAGGAGAGGTCTGTCTCCCAAGGCTTGAGAGAGTGAGGGATCATCTTGTAAAATAGGCTGTAGATTTTTGATGATGTGTTGAAGAGGTCTGGCTTGGGGGTTGTAGGTGACGACCAGTGGTGTTCTGTTGTTGTTTTTCATGGGCTTCTCTTGGTGATGTTATCAAAACAGCAGAGGTTAAATTACCATACAGTAGATTCCTGCAGGGAAACTCTGGAGCATGCTAGCATTGAGTAAGAAAAGTCGGTATGTCATCTGTAATGCATGAACAAAGAACTCACTCCATCAGCGGTTGGGCGGTCTGCTCACCTGAAGTGATGCTCTCATGAGTGACAGTTTTCAGGTGAGGCCGTTGAGTAGTGATGCATTTGTTGTTTGATTTTTATCAGAGAGTTCATTTATTTAACATATGCAGTGTTGAATATAGATTTTGCAGGATTGCTGTAAAGAAAGTTGAAGTGATAAAACTTGAAATGGTCAATTTATAGATTGATATAAGAAACTTTGCTCAGTCCTTTTCAGGTCATATTATTCCCTTCAAAACTTTTCTTCCTTGGCCTTTTATAAACATTACATTGGTTCCTCTTTTTCATCATTACCTTGGCCATCAGATGATATGTGCTTATTAGCACTGGAAATTTTAACCAGTCCATTTTTTCCCCCTAGGCCATGTTCTCAACCAACCGAGGGACGGTGGGTGGATTCTTCCTAGCTGGACGGAGCATGGTGTGGTGGCCGGTGAGTTTGCGTTACACGTTCGGTTTATGTGTGTGCGCACAAAGGAATTGTGCTTTCAGTCCACACATAATGTTTGGCTGCTCATCAGTTTATCACTTCGCTCTTTTTGAATGTCTTGTGTTTATTACTTTCTCTGGACCAACCAAAGCTTTCCACTGGAGGTCTACCTTATGTGAGGTGATTGCTATTAAGTACAAGGTACAGAGAGAAATTGATAGGTAGGTGTGGTTTCTGTGGTGGTGCTGTATTGCCTTCAATGTGGGTGTGAAATCTAGTTCTTTCTTATGACATTGCAAGGCGAGAGCCCTGGAATGTTCCTAATAAATCACTGATAACCAACCAGAGTTTACATTTATAATAATAGTACTTAGACCTTGTGTAACACATTTCAGCTGGAGATCTAAAAATGCTTTATAAAGAAGATAAGTGTCATTATTCCTCTTTTAAGGTGGAGAAACTGAATCCCAGACAGGTGAAGTAAGTTGCCTGAGGTCACCCGGTAGCCTAGTGGCAGGGCTGAGGTCGCCTGAGTTAGTTCCCTCCATTCAGCAATACTACCCCAAGTGAATGAAGATTCCTGGCAAAGCAGAAATCCTTCCGGACAAATGTGATGCATTGTCCAGGTGTCACTAATTTAGTACTTTAATGATCACCTTGGCAGTTCAGCTTCAAAGGGAAATTCAGTGATGTTATTAAACCTATCCCTGATTCTCGCATTGGCCCCATGCAGGAAGGCCTCTTCACTTGCATGGGGTCTGATGCAGGGGTCTGTCCATGTGAAGCCAATAGCAGGACTGGGGCTTTAGAGAACTAAATAAATACTTAGGGACTGTAGGAATTTTGAAAACAGCTTTAGAAATCCCTGCCACCATTTCAGTGTCTCCATTCAGTGTGGCCCGAACTGGTGGGGGAGAGGGGAGCAGGCTACTGTTTTAATGTTAGAGCATTGTGTTTCCCAACAGAGGAGTATCTCATGAATAAATTAGGACTGAGAAAATTCATGTCCCAGTAAAAACCCTTGGGAAACAGAGAATCTCCAAGTTATTTTAAGGTACCTGCGTTTTGCTTAAGGGAAAGGATGGTTTAATCAATGGAGTGATGGTGACTCAGATCCTGTCTAACTATAAATGATTCTCTGCTGCTTTGCACCATGTGTAATTCTTTGTATCTGTCAGTAGTGAGTATAAAACATCACCTTGGACTGGTGCAAATGGTGACCTTAGGGTGCAAAGCAGTGGGGGAATCTGACCCAGTGTCTGCAAATGGAAAAAGACTATGGGTCAAACACAAAGCCCTAGGTAGGCCCCTTTGTACTGCTCTAAAGCCACAAAGGGAATTTAAAGTTTCCCTAAAGGGGCAGCTGGGGATTACCCTGGTGCAGGGTGTCTCCCAGGGTGAGTCTACACTTGTGAATTTAGTCGACTTAAGCCTGCTTAAGTCAACTTAATTTAATCTGCATCTACACTACAGTTTCCTTAAATCGACTTAGGCTGCTGCTGCTTAAATCGACTTAAGGAAATTTTAAGTCGACTTTATTAAACCTAGTATAAAGTCAACTTTACTGGCTAAGTCGACTTTATAAAGTCAACTAAGCCAGTGTAGACGCAGATTAGCCCTAAATCAACTTTAAGTCGACTTAAAGGGCCCCAGGGCTCTCCCACTGACCTCCCTGCCAGGGTGGCTGGCATAGCCAGAGCCTGGCATGCCCACCCACAGGGCAGGACACAGCCCTGCCCACCCCACTCCTATACCCTGCCCCTGTCCCTGTCCTGCTCAGCCCCTATTGTACCCAGGTACAATGGGGAAAATGCTGAGCCCCCTGGCACTTTGGAAGAGATGCCCCCCCCCCCCGCCACCATGGACCAGTCCCAGGTCCACCTAGTCCCTAGAAGTCAACTTAGGCGTCCAGTGTGGACGCTCTAAGTCGATTTGGCAGGGTCCCCTTTAAGTCAAGTTAATTTTATAGTGTAGACATGCTGAGTCGCCTTAACAAAGTCTACTTATTTTGACAAGTGTTGACACAGCCCCAGGGACATGAAACAATGTCACTGACTTTACAACACCTACGCCGCTTGTGCACATCGGAAGCATATCAGAGACCAGAGAAGATGATCCTGAACCACCAGAATGATCTCCCGGATCAATCTCTGCTTCGAATCACCTTTGCTTCCCCCCATGAGCTCATGGAGGTTAAGATTTACATTCCTATGCCATCCGTGTATCATCTCTTTAGACTGTCACTTTGGAATACCTGTAGGACCACTCTGATCTAACAAGATATCTCCTCTTCTTCATCCTTTCCAGCAATAGCTAAGATAAAAGCAAAGGACCTTGAACAAGCCAGCACTCGAACCCCTACCTAATCACTTCACATCAACAATTCCATCCTGGAGCGCGACTATGCGCAAGGGAATGTGAGATTTTGAAAAACCTTTTCCCTGTTTTAAGAGTCTGAGTGAGGCTCAGACCTCCCAGTACAAATAGATATAGCAGGGAATATAATACAAATTTAAATAAAAAAGTTCACATGAAGCAGGAAATATTAGCTTCATTTGACAGCTAATACAATGGGTAATATTTTAGAGAAATGTCCCTCTTCCTGATTTTACCCTTGGGAAGTGCCTTGTGTGATTATAACCATGTGGGGATGTTCCAGGGAAAGCTATGTGAGGTTTCCAAGTATGGACTCTTTTTATCACAGTGTATTTGTTCCTTCTGACTGTAGTATATTGCATCTTTCCTGTATGATTCATTGCTTTCTGCAACAGAGAAAAAAGAAAATATATTTCTAACAACCTGCTTTAAGAATTACATTCCCGTGGGATTAGTTTCATTCTTCAATTGTCATGCTGTTCCCTGCTATACCAACCAGTCCCGAGTGTAGGCTGAAAATTAAAAAAATAAAGAATAGTATTTTCTCCCTGTTCTTCCTAATAGGAACATTAACGTGAGTCTGTTAATTTTAATGCAGCAGCTGTGATCTAGTAGACAAGATGAGTGGCTATATGCAGTTTAAATGTAGCCATGTCCGCCCCAGGATATTAGTGGGACAAGGTGGGTGAGGTGCTAAAATAAGGTATCAGTGAAAGATATTACCTCATCCACCTTGTCCCTTTAGATGAGGAGGTGGCAGTCAGGAGAACTAGAGTGCAATCTGGCATGTGTCGCTGAGTTGCTTGTGAGAGCAGACAAGTCATTTTACTCCTCTGTGTCTTGTTTCTCTAACTGTGAAGGACAATGTAGTTGAACTGGATAGAACTTGTCCACTTTTGTCTCAAATGTTTGTCTCAAACATTGACGTCAGTGGGAACTGGGGATGGTTGGCATTTACCAAGATGAGGCCTACAATGAGCATTGATTGGCTCTTTCATTGTGTCTGTGGGCCCAATTCATCCTTTGGTATTGCTTACCTCGAGTCAGCAATGTTGTCTGTGGGATGAATTGGATTCACTAGCTTCAAGAGTTGATGCGCCTTTTGTGCAACTCACGTTCTCATTGATTTAAATCCATCATGGTTCATTACCATGGGCAATGCAAGCTATGACCTCTCCATAGGCCTGCTCTAAAACTCAGGGAACAGCCTTGATTGAATTGTTTTTACTCTTAGGGATTCAAGCACTGATGTTCAGGAAACAAGTGTGTGTCCTATGACTATAGAGGTGTTAACAGGTTACTTTTGGGGGAATTCTGTACCAAAATATTAAAAATTCAGCACACAATATTTTAAAATTCTGCAAATATTATTTGTCAAAGTAAAACAATATAATCACACCAGTTTCAATTATTTTGGTAATTGTTCTAAAACATCTGTCTGTCAAGTATGTCTGTAAAAACAGACCAAAAAAAAAAGATTCAGGTAACATTTTTTGACAAATAGATTCCTTACTAGCCATATTAATTCAGAACTTTGAGTAATAATTCATTTAGCCTACAACACAAAAACATATTTCCTGCATGCCTCAGAAGCAGTGCGAAAGCTTGGGGGAGTGAAGGGAATGGAGACTCTAAGGGAGAAGCAAGTAAT
This sequence comes from Pelusios castaneus, assembly GCA_007922175.1. Taxonomy (NCBI): domain Eukaryota; kingdom Metazoa; phylum Chordata; order Testudines; family Pelomedusidae; genus Pelusios; species Pelusios castaneus. Next base: position 8,609,663 of record ML685811.1, read on the forward strand.
TGCTGGGGGAAAAATGCTGGGAATGAACCTGCAGGGTTATTGGGTGTAGATGGGGGAAGTATGGAAGTGGAGGGTTTTTTTGGTGGGGAGGGATTGTTGGGGAGCCTCTCCCCCTAACCCCTATCTTCTCTCAGTCAGGAACAGTGGCCTCTATCTTTGTGTCCCTGCTTCTCCCTGCCCTGTGACCCTGCACTCAACCACCCCTTCTCCTCTATCCCTATGCGGCCCTGCCCCCATGTGGCCCTCCAACTTCCGCCCTTTTGTCCATATGTGGCCCTGGTTTCCTACTCAGCCACCCCCGTGTCCCGGTTGCTGTATACCCCCACTCAGCCACCCCCTCGCTGCTGTCACCACGTGTACTTACACCCTCCTTCCCATGTGACCTCAGCCACACCCGTCCCCATGCAGCCCTGCACCCTTCTTCCCCAACCCTGTTTTCTTGCTCCCTCCTCCCCTGTGACCCCATGTAGCCCAGCACCCCACTCCTGTTCAGACTCTTCCCCAGTCTGTCTCCCCACAAGCCCTTCTGAACCCCAGTCTATGACCTACCCTATCTGTTCCACCTTGCCTTTTGCTGTGATGCTGAGACTACCTTTCCCAGGCCTGAAGAAGAGCTCTGTGTAAGCTCAGAAGCTTGTCTCTCTCATCAACAAAAGTTGGTCCAAGGACAGTTATTACCTCATCCACCTTATCGCTCTAATATACGTTTCTAAGTCACTTAAAATACCTGTAGCTACTTGTGGCTTCTTTCAAAAGTCACCTTTCAACTTCATAACCTTTGACCATGGAAACACAATTTTCCCTTTTTTTCCTAATTAGAGGGGTGAAGAGTTCAGCCAGATAATGGCTGATGTCTTACCAGGGTAGGGAAAAATTTCTTTGTTCCTGGACAAACAGAAATCTTGATATCTTGGGTATATGGCCAATCTCTCAGTATTGACAAGACCCTGGAAATAAACATACACAATAATAAAATGTCAAAATCAGGGCCTATCTCTGCTCTCAAATACCAGGGAACTGTGGGTCACAAAGAAAGATTAGAGCTTAATCCATTCTTAAGGAGTAGGTTTTAAAGGAGCAGAGAGAGAAGCCAAAATACATAAATTCTTTGAGGATTAGAAATTACTATACTTGAAGAGTTTAGTTAATGGCAACTGCAAAATATTTGCAGACATGTATGTGTGTTTCCCTTAAAACAGAAATTAAATCCAGCTTTCCCATCTGAAGTCAGTGATATATTAACCTTTGCGGGGCCGGATTAAAGGGCCCCTGAGGTCCTGGGCTGCCTACTTTTGTGCCCCTCCCCCCATGGTAGCCAGCCTGGGGGCAGGACAGGGCTGCGCTCTGGCACACCAGCCCTGGGCCACCCAGCAGACCTGCCAGCTGAGTGGGGCTGGTGCTTGATGTTGGAGGGGGCCTGGCCAGCCAGCACTGGGGAGGGCAGGGCCCTGGGACAAGAGGCCATGGTGTGCAGTGTCCCACGCCTGGGCTGGCTAGTCTGCTCCAGGGGGTTGGGCCAGCCAATGCACGGTGTGGCCTCTGGTGGCAGCACTCCACAGCCAGGAACTCTGTGGGGCCACCATGCTGAGGCCCCCAGAGGACCAACCAGGCCAGCCCGAGCCACAGGGGCCTGGCCTGGCACACCGCCACTGCAGGCCACACCACCCACTGGCCGACCCCACATCCTGCAATGCCACCCCGCTCCTTGGGGCAGAGCAGCCAGCCCTGGGGTGGTGTGGGAGTGCTGCACACCACAGCCTCTGGTCCCAGTTCCACCCCCCCAGCACCCTCCAGGCCCAGCTGGAGCTGTGCCAGCCTGAGTGGGGCCAGGTCTTGCAGGGCATCAGCGGCCCACGGCCCTCCTTTAGTCCGGTGCTGCAGCCCCTAAAGCTCCTGGGTGATCCAGCCCTGAACCTATGGGCTGGACAGACCAAGGCTTAGTAAATGAGGAGTAATAGTAAATCAGGAGTAACATTCAGTAGACAAAAAAGTGAGAAAATTGGGACAGTCAGATATTTTTTACTTCTGTTTAGTGCTGTCATGCTTCGCTATTGCTCACTGGATAGGTTTCTCTGATCATTGTATCCAGAGGATTATTGTATACACTCAAAAGTTCTGCCCATTTATTGAATTTAGCAGTGCAATAGACAGACTATAGGGGTTGGCCAGTAAGTATAAATATTTTGTTTCCTGTCCCTAGGCGGAGTGGACATGTTTAGTCTAGGTCCAGGGCAAGAGGCAGGGTGAAACCATCATTGTTCACGGTAAAAAGACCAGCAAAAATTCAATCAAAGTGAAGCTTTGATAGGAAGAAAAAGGTGTAGTAAATCAAACACTTATGACTTCTCCAAAGCCCACTAGCGGCATGCCACTTCCCAAGAGGGGAGGCATAGGGTCTGGTGCCTGCACGTTTTAGGATGGAGGGGCTAAAGCAGCCGTTCCCAAACTGTGGGTCACGATCCCAAGTGGGGTCCCTTCATCAGCAGATGGGGTCATGGCAATCCTGAACGTGCAGGGGATGTCGTTTTACAAAATGGACGTCTCCACACACCGTGACTGCATGCACCATATCCACAAGGTCATGTCACATGGAGGATGCCATTTTGCTCTACAAAATAGTGCCCTCCTTGCAGCATGACCTCACGTGCACCATATGTGTGTGAGATAATGTGGTCCAGAGGATGCTGCTTTGTAAAGCAAAATGGCATCCTCTTTGCAGAGTGACCTCGTCTGTACTGGTCACACTGCAGGGAGGACACCATTTTTAAACTTCAACGGCCATGCTGTCTGGCGTAGTGAGAAACAACCATCCGAAAATGGGGTCATGGAGGGAATATGTTTGGAAACCACTGAGCTAAAGTATTAGGCTGGCTTGCTAGCAAATAGCAATGGCTGTACTTCTCTCACAGACATCATGCTCAGATGAAGTCCCAATGAGAGGCCTAAACAACTAAAGGTTTGAGGTAAATAATTTCACTTCAGCAGGGGATACAGAAGCAGAGGCGGCTTTTGGGGTAGGTGAAGCAGGTGCATGCCTAGGGCCCCGAGCAGTAAGGGGCCCCTTTGCCTACTCCAAAAGCTGGCCCGGGGACTGGGGCTGTGTCAGGAGAGCTGGGGCTGGAAGGGAAAGGGGGGACAGTGAGAGAGGGGAGCTAGGGTCACAGAGGGGGGCCCCAGAATGGGCCTTTGCCTAGAGCCCCCAGTAGCCAGAGGCCACTTCTGTAACAAAAGTGATTCTATAGTGCAGCAAAACCTCTGATGCTTGTGAGTGGTATGTTCTTTTGGCTTGGTTAAAGAATTGTGCGGCACTTCAAAATTCCCTGCTTAGGTACAAAATATAGAACACATGGAGTCTTTAGCAGAACAGCAGAATAGCAAACCTTTCCTTTCTCTAGGAACAGAGTCTTGATAAATGCACGGTAAGATTTCACAGAGGCACTAAGCAATATGCAGGTTTTCCAAGTGGTTTAGGGTCAAGAGAGCTGCAATTTTGCACTCATACATTTTTATGTCCCAAAAGAATGAAGTGGAAGAACCAGTTTAATTCCTTAAGGATAAAGCCGTCACTGAGAGAGGCCCAGTATGAGGTTAGGAGAGGTTTAGTGGAATTGTATAGTGCGCTGTAGAGACTAGGGATTTTTTCATTTAGGTTGCAAGAAAAAGTGTAGGATTTCCAGGGTCCTTACGAGGCCTGTGGGTCAGCAAACAGCTGTATTTCTGGGCATCAAAAAGTTAATGAAAATACTAAGGTGAATAGATTAATGAATAATGTGTAAAATATACAGTAACTTTCACATAGCTGCAGCCTGAAGACGCTTTCCTGAATAATGAATGCTTATCAAAGGATTTTAAACTACTTAATGTTCCACATTTGTATCCAACCCTCTCCTTCTCTCTTCCCAGTCCACATTTTTTCCTACAACCAGTCTTCTCCCCTTCCTTTCATCTTTCATCCCTTTTCTTTCCACCATCATTCACTTGCAGAACAATTAACACTTCCTTTGCAAATCCTCTTTCCTCTCCTAGTTCCAGTTTCTCCTTCCTGAAATATAGTCACAGTGCTAATTGGTGGAGGGAACGCCTTACTCCTTGCAATTTCCTAAACAGGGAAGCAAGCTGAGCAAGGGCACCCCTATGCATGCTCTGTATCTCTCGGGACAGTACAGAGTAAAACAGAAGAATCACCACATCTATCTCATCATACCTGTGATGTAAGGGGGTGTAACTGATGGTCAGAGTCCTGAAAATGGTAATGATGGCCCTGTAAGTAAATGAACAAACTTCTGGTAACATGGAATGACTTGGAAAATAGGTCAAAATCTTTTAGCTAATGCTTGCATATTTTACTGCAGCCACCTATTCTGATTGATCAGATTAATTATCCAGTCATGTTGGGGACAATCCAAAGTTTAAGATGCAATTTTTCTGTCTCATACAGCTCATGGGGTCTATGATGTTTCTAGAACAAGACCGGGATTTACCAAGCAGCCTATGGGAATTAAGCTCCTCTGAAGATCTCAGCCCAAAATATTAAGCAGAATCTCTTAGACCCCTGGTTTATATAGATGTTCTAGCTAAGCTACCATTATAATTGCCCTGGAAGGTGACAACCATCAGCTAACCTCTTCCGCTAACTTTTTGTTGCTACAAATGATAGAAGTTTTGGAAAAAAACATGAAAATCTATTTCCACAGTTCTGCATTCAGAGATGCATTCACACACGTAATTACATTTGTAAGTAGTGTATGCTGATCTTTTGATCCTCCTGCAGAAGGTCTTCCTTCTGTCAGAGACAAACAGAAATACAAAGCAATAGACATGTATGTTTTCATTGCTTTGTTCTGAAAGCAGGAACAATGACTCTTGTGTTAATAGAAATCTTGTGCTAACTGCAATGGTTTTTATTTGGTTTTGTATTTTTCTTTAAAAACAAACAAAAAAACCCCAAAGAAAAATACATAGCTGCTTTGGATAAAGTTGGGAATGTTCCTGTAAGGGTGAGCGCTCCAAGGTGCCTTACATTTAGGGTCCATCCAGCAATGCTAGCTGGAACTGTCACTTCTTTGGGCTCTTCATTGGCTGCTTTTGTAACCTAAGCTGTTGAAAGTGCAGCGAGACTGCTAAAAAGGCTATTTGGAGTTTTCAAACCAGGAGCCTATGGCGACTTGATGAGAATCAGAGGCTAATGTGGTTAATCATTTCTGATGATTGCATTCCTAATCACTCAGAATTAGGTTTAATAATTTACTTGTAAGGAATAGAGTAGACAACAGCTGACAAAGAGATAAAGGTCAAGATGCAGATATTTGCTGAAATAGATAAAAAAGCTTTTGATAAATAATATTAACACTTCTCTGGAAACTGGCAACCTGTCCAATTCAGCCATGAGTTCCAGTTGCTGATTGTGAGGCTAAAATCTCTCCCTGAGGAAAAATTCCAGCCTACCTCTCTTTTAAAAGACATTTTTAGCATTGGTCTCTCTTACAAAACCTGCTCCTGTTCCCATTAAAGGAAATGGCAACTGACTTCAGTGGAAACATGATCAGGCCTATTGCCCAAATCCTGAGAGGTGCTGGGCAATCACAATTCCCATTGATCTCAATGAGAGCTGTAGATGATCCAAGCTTCTCAAAACTTGGGGTGTAATGTCCCTTCCCCACTCCTGAGCTATTATTCTTAGATGTTTTCCCAGGTCCAAAGGAAGAGAAAAAGCTTCATTCACATTTCGGAGTCTTGGTGGGAAAGTGGTGGGGAAGTTCAGAATTGAATGTACATGGGGACAGTGAATCCCTCCTTTTCACCAAAGGAAGGAGCTTGTGTTTTTATGATTAGCCTGCTCTTTGTTGACTCATTCATTGATATCACTAATGCTTTGTTATACTGCAAATCACTATTATGGAAACACTTATGATGTCACAAACAGATTAAGTTTATTGAGGGCAGGACTGATTAGTGTTGGAAAAGTGTGAGGAAATCCAGGAATGAACACAGACAAAAATGCCCTGTAACTCTGAGAGCTTTTCTGTCATCCAAAGACTGGAAGAAAGCATGAGATTGCTGTCAAGAAATGGGGGGAATAGTGAGGAAGGGAAAAGAAGTAATGGAATTTTCTGTTCAGTTTTGTTACTTGCTCGGCATATTTTGCATATAAAGTGTGGCAGGGAGAACCATCTAGTGATTAAAGCACAGGACTCACACTCGGGAGCTGTAGAATGTATTCCTGGCTCTGACACACTGTCATTATGTAGGCCTCATTTTCAATAGCTAATTTCTGTACTTAAAGCCTCTCTCCTAACCCTACGAGTTTCAAGACAGAACTGTGAGGACTCTGACTTGGATTCCTTGTATTCTCTGAAAGAATAAGTTCATTTTTATTGTGACACTACAGCGATTAATATTTGAGGGATTTTGCCTCATCTACCTTTCAGACCACCCAGGACCCTACAATCTTTTCTTTAGTCAGACACTAAGGATCTCTCCCTGTTAAAACAGAGATATAAACTTATTCCAGCTGAGTGTACTCCTGGATGAGAATGAGGAAAGTGTGTTAACTCGCAGGAGCTCTATATATATGAGTTCTAAAGCCCTTGGGTTCCTTGAACATGAATGGTCTATATTAGATATGAATGGTGATTTTATATTTAATTATCAAAGGGCAGGAGAAATTGGTCAGTAGAATTCAATTCCCTTCCCTTATACATTTTTCTTTACTTTACTTTCTTTCTTTACTTTACAGTTTCCTTTTCTCTCCGGGCTCTCCTAGGTCTTGAAGAACAAATAGGAGCAAAGGAAAAACACTTCACTGACCTCCTTTTTTCTTTTCTAATCGCTGCAGCTCATGTCTACTCTCTGCTTGCAATATCCCAACCAATCTTTTCCCCACCCCAAGTGTCTCATCCCTGATACTTCAGTTCCTAACATTGGAGATCAGCGCTTCTCAAACTGGGAATCCCAACAGAAATGGGGTCTCAAGGCTATTGTACGGCAGATCACAAGATCACAAAAATATTGCTGGGGAAGGAGAATCGGAAGGGGTGAAGAGATACAGCAGCCACTGCTTGCTGGTTGCCCACCTCTGAAGGCAGTGCAGCTGCCAGCAGCAGCGCAGAAGTAAGTGGCAATATCTTGAGTATTGTCCTATATAACTATGTCCAGTAATTTACTGTCACTTTGTGGCGGGAGGTCATCACAGTCTGAAATATTTTCAGAGGGGCCCAGTGTAGAGGAAAGTAAAAGGTTAAAATAGAAAGACAAGTAGAAGAGCCTAAGTGCTGGCCCAGGGCCTAACAAAGTAATCCAAAACAGTGGGCCTGAACTGAAGGTACTGACAAGAGACAGGTTGTGAAAGTCTGAATTCACTTTGTCAGACACTTTGAAGATGGGGAAAATATTATTTTCCTCCCATTCTGTAAGTTCCCCATCTCAAAGTGACGGATGAAATGGGATTTTCTCCCATGAAAGCTCATGCGATAAGTAGATTTGTTAGTCTTTAAAAGTGCCCCAGGACTCCTTGTTTGTTTCACTGAACTAGACTAACATGGCCACCCCTTTGGAACTTGATGAAGAATGAAACTTTTCAGGTATGATCTCCCTGTCGTGAATCTCTGCTGTCTGTCTTTATACAACACTAATGTCTTTCTCTTTCTTTGGCATCTCTCCAGTCATCAGTCACTGTATTCTCCCCATTACTCTGTCTATGGGATCAGTACAAAATGTTATAGGTCTGAGATAATGATATTGATAATGATATGCAAATCCTTGATCACCTGCCACTCACATGTACTGCAAATGCCCTTGGGTGGAGTAGCTGCAGTGACTCTAGCAGCTGCCAGAATCCAGCACAATTAACCTGTTGCCCCCTTGACAGAAGCAAACCAAGTGCAAAAAGGGTGTTTTCCACTAGAGATACAGGACAGCATTATGACTTTTGGCTCTTTAATCTAAACTGATATCTGATTTTCCTGGTTGGGGCATGAATCAGCCACTTGTTTTTGGAGCAGGTTCAACATATCTTATCAGCCTTTTGCCCTAGCCGCCAGGGCCTCTGGCTAAGATCACACTGAATGCTCACACATTAATTGGACAAGTTCTCCAAAGAGCTGAAATTCGGTATGTTCGGTATGAACAGAGGCCCTGTGCTCACCGCCAGTGAAGGAGGAAGTGATATCATTCACCAGAATTCTCATGGCTGAGTTAGTATGCAGCATCCTGGTCATTCCTCCTTGCCTGTGGGGACGATGGTGGCAGTGTTGGGTTTTAAGCGGAGAAAACATTGGGGGATCGTCAAGGCTGTCAGGCACTTAGATCTCTAAGTGATGACAGACAGAAAGTCCCAAAACCCCAAATAAGCATGGGTTTTTAACTTGTTTGTCACAAATACAGTTGTCTTAGTTAGGGCCTGAACCCAGGATTTATGACCAAAGTTTGTTCTCTCTTTTTCCAGATTGGTGCTTCTCTGTTTGCTAGTAACATTGGCAGTGGGCACTTTGTGGGCTTGGCAGGAACAGGAGCGGCTGCAGGAATAGCCACGGGAGGATTCGAATGGAATGTAAGTGCTACACATTTACAATGTTGTAGCCTCAGTGGTATCCAAAGAGCTCAGGCGAGACTATGTTTAAAAATCCAACTCATTTAATGTCATCAGAGCCCTCGCCCAGCAGCACACTGCAAATGTATTTCCCCATTAATAGAAATGGGGCAAATGCTGAAGCAATCTTTTTGCTACTCCGCTAAGTCTGCTGCTTCCTCAGGTGCTTTTATTGGAGACCTGGGGTGAAATCCTAGCTCCATTCAACTCAATGGCAACATTCCCATGGACTTCAATAAAGCCAAGATTTCATTTTAATCCAAAAGTTCGAACTGTAAATGCCAGACAAGTAGAAAGAATGAGGCTGGGGCACCCTGAATTGGCCATCGTTTTACTCCCTGCTATGTTTATAGTTGACATCCAGCCTGATAGGTGGCCACAGAAAGTGCTGGTGATAGGACAAGAGGCTCATGCAGCTCTTCTTTCCTTGGTTACAGGCCCTGATATTTGTGGTGGTTCTTGGCTGGTTGTTTGTACCGATCTACGTCAAGGCTGGGGTAAGTATGAATACTAGGTTATGCATTTTCTTGTTCCCTGCTTCCATCTTTCTGTTTCATCTTGCTCTGTGTGTGTGTGTGTGTGTGTCTGTCTTGTGTGACCACAACACCATCCTCAATGGGAGAAGAGTCCTGAATATGTCAGTCATGTCTGTATGTATTTAAACAAGGAAGTTTCTGTGTCTTTGATATCCCAACATAAGAAGCATACAACTCTGCCTTTTTGTGCTTCTTGGTCATCTGCATTTCTAGTGTACTTATCAACATGGTATCTGTCTGGCAGAGCTTGCTGATGATCTGTGGAAGTTGTGTCTGTTGCTCATAGTGTGAATTTTTCTCCCTTTCCCTCTCTCTGCAGGTGGTGACAATGCCAGAATATCTCAAGAAGCGGTTTGGTGGCCGACGGATTCAGATATACTTGTCAGTCCTTTCCCTGCTCCTCTATATTTTCACCAAGATCTCGGTGAGTTAAGGTTTTCCACTTTCTCTCATCTAAGTATTATTCTCTCGTCTATCTGTATTATTATTTACACTTGTATAAAATTTCTCTACTCGTCTAGTTCACGTATCTCTCATTTTGCGCCATCACTTAATTTAGGTAGGTAAAAATTGGTTTCCATATTGTCACTCTTCCTCCAAGAAGTGCTTTCCGTACAAATCAGGTCTTCAGCTCTCTGGGTGCGTCTACACTACACTTTCCTTAAGTCGACTTAAGCTGCTGCTGCCTAAGTCGACTTAAGGAAATTTTAAGTCGACTTTATAAAACCTAGTTTAAGGTCGACTTACTGGCTAAGTGGACTTTATTAAGTCAACTTAAGCCAGTGTAGATGTGGCGTAGCCCTAAGTCGACTTTAAGTCGACTTAAAGGGCCTCCAGGGCTCCCCCACTGACTTCCCTGCCAGGGTGCCTGGCACAGCCAGAGCCTGGCGTGCCCACCCACAGGGCAGGACACAGCCCTGCCCACCCTGCTCCTGTACCCTGCCCCTGTTCCTGTCCTGCTCAGCCCCCATTGTACCATGCTGAGGCCCCTGACACTTTTAAAGGGCTGTGCCCCCTCCCACCATGGACCACTCCCAGGTCCACCTAGCCCCTAGAAGTTGACTTAGGCATCCTGTGTGGACGCTCTAAGTCGATTTGGCGAGGTCCACTTTAAGTCGCCCTAATTTTATAGTGTGGACATGCTAAGTTGACTTATTTGGTCAAGTGTAGATATAGCCTATGTGTGTTTGTGTGTTTTGGCATATACCAAGGGATTCTTTTTCTAGACATTTGTTATGCTTTAGCTTTCTTTTTCCAGGATTTTATTTCCACATGTGGTCCCTCTAGAATAGGTCAGGCAAGCAGGTGCCTTGTATGCTTCATCTCAGATTTCAGTGATAGGCACTGCAGAGAAGGTCCCAAGCTATTAGTTAGAACTCAGTTCTCCAAGGGTAACTATTGTTATTTCTTACCCAGAAACGTTCACCCTCTCCATTTAGGCATTTTAATTTTACAGTTTCCTCTCTAAGGGTGCTTCTACACTTGTAAATTAAGTCGACTTAAGACTGCTTAAGTCGACTTAATTTACTCTGCGTCTACACTGGAGTTTCCTTAAGTCGACTTAAGGAAAAAGTAAAGTCGACTTTGTAAAACCTAGTTTTACATTGACTTTACTGCTTAAGTCGACTTCAACAGTGTGGACACCCTAAGTCGACTCTGGAAGCTTCCCGGGAGCTAGAGTGCGGACCTGGCTAGAAGGGAGCACGGGGCTCCCTCCTAGCTGGGACCCGAGCGTGGGTCCTGGCAAAAAGGGAGCTGCCGCTTCCTTCTGGCCGGGACCATTCAAGTCCCGGCCAGAAGGGAGCCCCGCGGTCCCCCCTAGCCGGGACTGAGCGGTCGCGGCCAGGAGGGAGCACCTGCCAAGCAGCCGGCAGCTGGAGTGTGGGTCTCTCACTCTCCCTCCTGGCCAGGACTGCAGGGTCCCAGCTAGGAGGGAGCGTGGGGCTCCCTTCTCCCCAGGACCCGAGCGGTCCTGTCTAGGAGGGTTCCCTTCTGCCTCGGACCTGAGAAGTCCCGAGCAGAAGGAAGCTGAGTGGTCCGGGGCAAAAGGGAGCTCCACACTCCCTTCTCCCCCAGACCACTCTGGGGCTTGCTGCCTGAGGAGTGCCAGCCCCATGCGGGGCTGGCTCTCCCCAGGACAAGCCCTCCTAGCCTGGTGAGCCGAGGCTCCAAAGGAGCCGAGCCTCCCCTAGACCTAACTAGCCGACTTAGAGAGTCTAGTGTAGACTCTCTAAATCGACTTAGTAAGGCCCACCTTAAGTCAACTTAGGAGTCCTGTGTGGATTCTCTAAGTCGACTTAATAAGGTCTACTTAAAGTCGACTTAGTAAAGTCGACCTAAATTCCCCAGTGTAGACATAGCCTAAGGTCTCCCATTCTGACTCATGGGCCAGATTCTTTTCTGCGATGTATGAGTAACTCTCTTCGGCTCCCAGGAGAGAAAAGGGGCCTTGGGTTTTTGACCCCCACTTTCACACATCCTTCCATCAGTTTCCTCAGTTGAACATGCAACTAATGAAGCAAAAGTGAAAAAAGAGAGAGGAAGGCAGGTGGGGAAAAGAGACAGAGAGAAGAGGTTAGAAAATAAGGCACGGGATAGGCAATGAGTGGAAGGGGGGGAAGAGGAGAGAGTCTGTCTCTGGATGAGCTTGAGCTATGAAGTGTTACTAACTATGGCAGTGCAGTAGCAAAGGGAGCTGTGATTTTCCACCGTTTTTGAAACCATCAAGTCTCCATCCAAGTCCACAGGTCAGGCAGACCTGGGTCTGTTGTTTTCCTGCAGTTGCCATGGGAGGTTACTCTTTGCCCTCTGCATAGGAGTTGAGCGATAATAGTACAATTTAACCTAAAAGAACTGGCCTTTTGCTCCCATTCTCATGCTCTTATGATAACTGATTCTTATCGGGTTACAAATTAAACAGGCTGGAACTACGGAGAACCTGTAAACTGGATTTTGCTTTCTGTTTATTTTAGTGAGGAGCTGTCAACGTAACTGTTTTTACATACAGCTGTAATTGGAAATGCTATAACCCAGGGGTAGGCAACCCCCGGCACGCGGGCCAACAGTGGCACACAAGCCCATTTGGAGCGGCACTCGGCATCCTCTTGGCACCACAGAAATTGCCACTCCTGCCACCAAAATAGACTCCAAGTGGCTTCTTTCAGGGGCAGCTGCAGTGCGGAGGTCCCTGCCATGTCCATGCCCCAGGATACCATGTAAAGAAGCCGCCCAGAGTGACTCCTGTCTGTGGTGTGCAGCCACCAAAAGGAGTGACTCCAGGTAACTTCTTTCCATGGCGTGCCTGGGGATAGGGATCCCCCGGCACGCTGCCGAGAGGAGCCACTCCAGGTGGCTTCTTTCCATGAATGGGCTGTCGGCACCAGCTGAGGGTTGAGGAGGAGGGGTTGGCACAGAGGTTAGCAAAGTTTGCCAACCCCTGCTATAACCATTTCACAGGACAGAGTATTATTCCCGCAACTATAGCTGATGTGGAGTGAATCCATACCAGACAAATGTCTCATCATCCGAATCCAAAACCTTTATCTATTTTTCTGTTCTAAGAGTGAGCCCATCACTTGCTACCTATATGCCAGATTCACAGAAGTAATTCCCTTTTTAGGGGTAAGTTTCACTCCCATGTCCAGCTTATACCTGTACTCTGCATAGGAAAGTTCCAGCGGATGGGTCTTCCTCCCAAGCAAAAGGAGTGGCTGTGGATCCACTCACTCTGCATTTATAAGAACAGATCTGAAAATGAAGTAGCTCCTGGTGTTCTTGCACCCCCAGTTTTCAGGGTGGATGGTGGCAATAGGCAGTGGATCTGCACTGGAACAGACGCACTGGAACTTCCACACACACATTCCACCTTGTCCACAGACAGAGCTTCACAAGTAGTTACAGGGAGCCGCAATGGAACTTGTTTATGAGACACAGGGGGATTGTCCCCAACGAATTCTCCAAATCATGCTGCTCCTCCTCCTTATATAGCAGAACCACTCTTTCTCTGTCTGTGTGACTCCTGGGTAATTGTATAGTCTCCATTGTTGTAGTATCTGAGTGCCCAAAGCGTCTGACGAAGTGGGATTTTCTCCCACGAAAGCTCATGCGATAAATAAATCTGTTAGTCTTTAAAAGTGCCACAGGACTCTGTTGTCTTTCTACAATAGACTAACCCGGCCACCCCTTTGGAATTTGACTGTATTTAATGCAATTAATACTTCTGCTGCATTGTGGTATTCTGTACCTGTAGAAAATAGGGTGAGATGTGCTTTCAAGAATAAGCTGAAGATTTGATTTACATGTTGTGTTTCATTGGGTGTATGCACAGTATTTTATTTATTAGGACTCAGGCTATGTACACATGATCACTTTATTGTGCGATAAGGCTCCTTATCGCGCAATAAAGCTGCCTGCGTACACACGATCATTTTTGTTGTTGCGCGGCAACACTCTCTTGCCGCGCAACAGTTAAACCACTCAAACGAGAGTGGTAAGCATTACTACGGAACAGCTGTTCCGCATTAATGCTCGTGTGTACGCTTTTTCCGTGTTAGACAGCCTCCAGAAATGTCCCAGCGTGCCAGTCGAGGGCACTCTGGGACATTGGAACTGTCAAATATGTCAATTTCACTGCTCTAGCAGAGCAGTGAAATTGACTTTTATGGGAGCTGCCAGGTTCGGGGGCTCCCCTGGACTGAGCTAGGGGGCAGCCAGCCCCCTAGCTCAGTCTAGGGGTTTGGGAGGCAGCAGGGGCTGCGGAGCGCTGCAGCTCCTGCAAGCACCCGAAGCCCTGAAGCCCCCTAGCTCAGCCCCGGGGCTGAGCTAGGAGGCTGGCTCGAACCGGTGAGGGTTCAAGCCAGCCCCCTAGCTCAGCCTCGGGGCTTTGGGTGGCAGCAGGGGCAAGCGCCGCAGCTCCCACCGCCACCCGAAGCCCTGCAGCCCCCTAGCTCAGCCCCTGGGCTTCGGGTGGCAGCAGGAGACCCTGCCGCTACCCAAAGCCCCAGGGCTGAGCTAGGGGGCTGGCTGTGGGCAGTGCATGGTGGGATAGGTGCCCACCATGCACTGCTCTTGTATTGCAAAGGAGCGTTCACACAGGTGAACGCTCCTTTGTGATATAACCCAGCACGTGTGTACACACCAAAGCGCTATATTTATAGCGCTTTCCTTGTCCCGCAATAGCTTATTGCTGGACAAGTTTGTCGTGTGTACATAGCCTGAGTCCCCACCCATTCTTATTAGTTACATAGCAATGTTAGTGTGCAAGACATTGCCCTCAGCTTGCTGATGAACTAAAGAAGTATCAGATACAGTAGGACAGAAAAGAAGACAAACAGAAAACTGTGATGTTTCACAAAATAGATGGGTCTTTATCATCTGCTTGATGGAAGTGAAGGATGAACAGTCCGAATTAATATTGTGTCAAGCACATGGTGTAACGACGTCTACATTGGGTGAAGGAGACAGGAGATAGAGAGGTAGAATGAAGGAGTCAGAGGAAAAATGACAGTATGCAGAGAGCTTTGAAGGTGAGGGAGATAGCATCTTGATCACTAAAGAGCCATCTCCTGCAGTGTTGTAAATGGCATCTTTCTCAGTTATGCCTAGGCTCTTGAGCGGTGTAACTGGGCAAAGCATGGACATGCAGATGCATTCAGGGAAGGTGTAAGTGGGGAGCAGGGGAAAGAAAAGGATCAAGCCCAGCAGAAAAAGGGGACATGTCTGGACCAAAAGAATGGGATCATTTGCAGTGGCGTAAGAAGGGAAAGGCATTAAATTAACTTGCTGTAAGTTGGGGGATTGTTTCACCTGAGTTACACCAGCTATCAACAAAGTCAAGGCTCCACCAAGCTAACCCAAAAGAAAGGCCTGCACTGCACTCCAGAATAAGAGGGCAGCATAATCCAAATGCCACTCCAACTGCAGCTCGTCCAGGGGTGGCCACTGTGGAAGTTCAGATGTATTTGCTGCACAGCATATGGGCCAGAAGGGATGCCTGTGGCACCGGCAAGGAGCTGTCTAGCCAAGAGAAGGGTACCACGGCCAAGTGCCCATCGGTCCAGCCTGCAACCAGCAATAGGATAAATACCGAGGCCAGTGGTCACCAGCCCGTGTAAAAGAGCTTTTGTTTATGCCTCTTTTGTGGCATGTAGGCAACTCCTCAGTGCAGGTCACAAATGCAGGATGGCCAGCAAGATGCACATGGCTTCGTTGTCGGAATCTTGCACTCCAGGTGCCAGAGGCAGACACAGGTGCTGCCCAGCTGCATGGGTCTAGGGTGGCATTCCAAGAGATTCGCAGGCTGTGTCTCTGGCTGCCGCCTTTACAGACACTCTCTGCCTTTGTCAGCTGGCTGTGGAAGGACGGCTTTCCTCACAAGTCCCACCTAACTATTTGAATCACAGTGCTTGCAACTAGTACAGGGTGGGCAACCTGGAAGATAAGAGCCATTTAAAGGAATTCCTTCAATAACTAGGTGTTTTGAGAGCCACAATGGGAGTAGCCTTCTAGTGGGGGGAGCTGGGCCAAGGCTCCTGCAGAAGGGTCCCCTGGTGGGGGGGAGGGGCAGCCTGGAACCAGGAGCAGGCCCCCCCGTGGGGGTCCCCCAGTGGCAGTAGGGGGCCCAGAGCCACACGGGGGCAGCGCAGGAGCAGACTCCTTGTCTAGTAGGCCCTTGTATCCGGGTTGTTTCTTTTACATGCTGCGTCCTCACGTACCACTTTGGGCAAAACCCCATGGAGCTAATATTGTATATACAGTCCATGGGTGCTGAACTGTGGGAGCTGTTGCCACGGCAGCTTTCAGGATTGGAGCTGCTAACCACAGGGGTTCTCAAACATTTGGTTTTTGCTGGGACCCCCTTTGAAAATATTTCAGGCTGTGATTACCCCCCCCCCCCAAAGTGACATCCCCCCATGCCATGGCAATGCCATCCACACCCCCATGACATGCCTCCCTTGCTTCTGTAATGCTGCTGGGGGTGGCACTTGGCCAACAGCTGCTGCTCTCTGGCCACCCAGCTCCGAAGGGCTCTGGCTACCAGCCATGTGCAACGCTGACAGCTGCAATCCCAGCATGCATGGGGGCTGACACCTTGTGCCCCCCCATAAGAATCTCATGACCCCAGTTTGAGAACCCTACACTAACACAATTCCTGTCACCAGTGGAGCTGAACTAGTGGAAGCAATTTGAAGAAAATCATCTAGTGTAGGCGAGGCAATGCTGACCAATAACTGATGATAGTAAGACAAAGTATCTGGTGAAACCAGTGCCTGCATACTCCCCCATAGTCTGAAGGAATTACAGCCTAAATCTGTGAACGCATTGCAAGTGCTCCTTGAAATTCTTTAGCTGTAGTGGTAGTTGTAAAAGTACACACGTGCCATTTATAGTTTTGTCTAGTGGTTCCTGAATGATGTGTATGTGGGCTCTGGAGTGATTGATTTGCTTGAAAAAGGTTCAGTACATTCAGAGATAGGATAAGGTTTTAATGGTATCCATAAAAGAGTTAATGGCGTAACAAGGAAACATTAGCAGTAAAGAATGTACCTGGGAGACGGAAGAGGTGAACTCACAATGTGATTCAGCAAATCCAAGGGTATTGCTCAGGAAGTTCAATAATTAACTAGGTTCCTTGCAGGATCATCTTATGACCATTAATATCTGTAACTGTGCAAACTAAGCTAATGCTAAAAAGAAATACACCTCAAACTTTGGGATGTAAACTGATCAGCTGTGAAGGAAGGAATTCTCTTCCACAGAGAGTGACATAGTTTCCCAGTTAGCCTGCAGGATAAAGCTTGCCTGTATCTTAACGCCAGCCTCCATGGGTGCAGATGGCAAAGACAGGGCCAGAATTCGTTGGTGGTGCTGTGCATGTGTTTCATGCCCTGTGTATTGCACAGCTCAGCTCCACACTGGCTCTCTGCATGGCTGGTGGTGAGAGCAGGGCTGGAGGATCTGCTTGCCCTGCAGATAGCAGGGGTGAGGGATGTGATAGTCTCTGGAAGTGTTTTCTCAAGGGCCTGGAGGAGAGGCTTCCCTCCAGAACCTGCCCAGCTACTCAGACTGAGTGCTGTGGGGTGGATTTGAACTTTCCTTTCCTCACCTGTACAATGAGGGTGATGCTACTCAGTTGCTGGCCTGACTGGGCCGTCATGAGGATATGTTACTTACTGACGGTAACAAGCTTTAAAGGTAAAATATACTAAGCATTGTTGTTAGGTGCGGAATGGCACAATTAATCGATACATGATTTTTATGTTACCCCTCTGGTGGTGGCAAAATACCAGACTAAATGGCCCTCCCTGTGTTCCTTGAACAAGTATTTGCCCTAAAGCTTAGTAGAGCGGAGGATTAAACACCCCTCAACCCTTGTTGTTCTGGAATTTTAGGGTGAGGTTTTCAGAAACACTTAACTAATTTAGGAGCACAAATTCAGTGACATGCGTTTCAGTGACACATCTGCTCCTATGTAATGTAGGCACTTTTGAAAATTCCCTCTTAGCACTGGTGCAGCAAATTGCACTGATGTGGACCCCTAAAATAAATATGCTTTATCTTGGGGGCGGCATGATTTGGTTGGGAATTGGTTACTCTGATTTCAAATTATGTCTGTGTTAGGGGTTTGCATCAATTAAACTCTTTTGGTAACTGAAATCCCAGTCCATATTCACGATGTTGGAAAAACCATGTCGTTACACAAGCACAAGAGCTAATAGTTTGTCCAGCTGGTCAGCTGAATGCTAATTACTTTGATAGGTATCCATGGAACTTGTGTAAAATAAGGTGTCACCTTTGATACCTGTTTGTCCTCAGCTGGGGAGATCAGTCATGCCAAATCTCTGTGTTGCACTGGAAAGGTGAAGCTTAAAGAATAGCATTGAGCAAAATGCAAATAAAGACAAAAGAGTCATAAAAGAGAGAGGAAGAGATATCAATGGAATTGTTATTTTTATCTTAAAGATCCCCTGACCTTTTATCTTTCCTTTTATTAGGCAGATATATTCTCTGGAGCCATATTTATCCAAATAGCCATGGGGCTAAATCTTTATTTGGCCATAATCATACTGCTGGGTATTACTGGTCTTTACACTATCACAGGTGAGTTTGTGGAACAGATTGATCAATTAACAACAAATTAAAAGGGGATCCAGAAAGATGGAAAGGGGAGGGGGAGTGGAGAATAAGTGGAAAGCAATGAGAGTCTGAAAGGGGAGAGGTATATGTGCATGTGAGGGAGATGAAATGGGACAAAGAAAGGCTGATTGGCATGAAGGTATTAATAGAAAAGCACATATAATGGCTTTTCTTTGCCTTTGGGCAAAAGCTCTTACCACTCAAGAAAGATCTTGGAGTCACTGTTTATAATTCTCTGGAAACATCCACTCCATGTGCAGCTGCAGGGAAAAGAGCTAACTGAATGTTGGGAATCAGTCAATGTTGGGAAAGGGATAGAAAGAAAATACTGTATGGCCTCTTTATAAATCCATGGTACATCCAGATCTTGATTACTGTGGGCACACCTGGCTGCTCATCTCAAAAAAGATGTGTAGGAATTGGAAAATGTACAGAAAAAGACAACTAAAATGATTAGGGGTATGGAAAAACTTCCATATGAGGAGAGATTAATCAGGCTGGGGTTTTTCAGCTTGGAAAAGAGACAGCTGGGGGGGGAGGGGACACATGATATAAGTCTATAAAATCATGACTGGTATGTAGAAAGGAAGAAAGAAAGTGTTATTTGCTCCTTCTCATAAAAAAATGTAGGGGTCACCAATGAAATTAATAGGCAGCAGGTTTAAAACTAAGAAAAGGAAGTTTTTATTCACACAACACACAATGTACCTGTGGAACTCCTTCCCAGAGTACATTGTGAAGGCCAAGACTATAACAGAGTTTAAAAAAGAATTAGATAAGTTCATGGAGGATAGGCTATTAGCCAGAAAAGGCAGGGATTGCTGTTTGCCAGAGACTAGGAATGGCGGATGGAATGGGTCACTTGATCATTAGCTCTTCTGTTAATTCCCACTGAAGCACCTGTCATTGGCCACTATCAGAAGACAGGATACTGGGCTGGATGGATCATTGGTTTGACTCAGCATTGCAGTTCTTCTCTTCTTCTGTTCTTAGGTGGCCTTGCTGCTGTGATTTACACAGACACTTTACAAACCATCATCATGCTGGTGGGATCCATTATTCTCACAGGATTTGGTAAGTAAATCTGTCGGACGAGAGCTAGAATGATTAGCTACAGACCCCAGTTTCCTGTACAAATGGGTCTGGCATTGCAGAGTCCCGAACAGGTAAACAGCTAAGGAGCTCCCATTGCTTTGTGCATTTGCTGGGGAAACAGAAGAGCCACCTGGATAAGCCATCCGTCATCCAGAACATTGCATCTCCAACACATTGTGGAATGCATAATATTACAGTAGAACCAAAGATTCTCAGACTGTTTTCCATGGACCACTGATGCTACATGGAGATCTGCTTCCCAATAAACAATATTTCAGACTGACTTCATTAGGTGGACCCTCCTTTTTTACTCACCAGGGTCAGGCAGCCTGAAGATATAATATCTATATTATACTTTTTTGGTGAACTATAAGGTTTCATCTGGGGTGTGTGAAAGGCAGTGGAATCTAAAGCAGTGGTTCCCAACCTGTGGTCTATAGACCACTGGTGGTCTGCGAGGGTACAGCAGGTGGTCCGTGGGGAGAAAAAAAGATAATTACTGCAGGTAAATGTACTGTGACGAGTGCAATGTGCTTGTGAGTGAGCATAATAAATTATTAGAAATAGCTGCATTTTTAATACCCCACAATATACAAGTCCTGTCAGCCATAGGCTATGTTAAAAAAATTTAAAATGGCTTGCTTACATGGTGGTCTGCAAAAACTTTCGATGACGACATAGTGGTACACATAAAGGGAAAGGTCTAAAGGAATTTTTTCAGAGCTTCATAGTGACCTGAGAAGGAAAGCCAGTGCGACTCCTTGCTTATGAGAGTGTTCACAGCACATTCTTCGATGTCTATGGCTGGTCTTGATCTATGTTGGGCAGGTTATTACATTGATAGCACGGACTTTTTCCTTGGACTTTTCATCAGTAATTTCAAGCCTCATGTACCATGGTCAATGTCTTCACATTCTGTTTTTCAGCATTTGCCAAAGTAGGAGGGTATGAGGCCTTTATGGAGAAATATATGAACGCAATTCCAAGCAACACTTCATATGGAAACATTAGCATTGACCCAAAATGCTATACCCCTCGGCAGGATTCTTTCCACATCTTCCGAGATCCGATCACTGGAGACCTGCCGTGGCCGGGGCTTATCTTTGGCTTGAGCATCCTTGCTTTGTGGTACTGGTGCACAGACCAGGTAGTGTAAAAGCAACAACTGGGAAATTCAGAGCATTCTCAAATCTGCAGTCTAGCTGGGCCGCTCACTCTTCCACCCCAACCCTGTGTCATAAAAAATGGCTCTTGTTTCCTGAGAGGAAGTTGATTTTCTGCTCTACATCTTTTCGATTCTCAGCCTCTCCTGTGTTAAGTGAATAGATTGTGTGTGTTCCTTCACTTTCAAAAACAGGCATTGTCATGTATTAAGATTAAATAATGATCAATAGACATAGCAGGCTTCAGAGTTCTCTTATTAAGCTTCATTCAGCATGTCTGGCGAGGACTGCCAGCCGACACACAGGTTTACCTGAGCACTTTACAGCCCTCCCATTTATCGCTATCGCAACCCCCAGTGGTCCCAGTAACCTGAGACACCACAGGCATCATAATAGGACAACTCTATGCGTAAGATCTTCCTCAGTCTGGGTATTGCCCACCATGCACTGATCCTTGTAAGGAAAATTCAAAGGAGCGTGTGAATGCTCCTTTTCATTACAAGGAGTGCTGTGTGGACGGGGGAAAGCATTATCGTTACAAGTCTGTAGTGTGTACACAGCCAAAGTGCCAGCAAGCTGGTATCAAAAGTGCAGCAAGACACCATTCCGGCTCCCTTAGAAAGTGCTCGAATACCATTCTGGAGCCTTCCAGCAGCACTGGAGCACAGGTGCTGCTTTGATCTCTTGGTTAAACAATACTGGACAGATGCTCTGTATATGTGTTTGTCTTCCTATTGTGTGCCATGATCCAGGACCATCCATGTATTTTCCTCTCCTTCTCCCTCGGTCAGTGGTCCATCCAGTCTCCAAAAATGATCCAATTGGGGTATTTCAGAAGACAGAGAATGTACTACTTTAATGTGCAGGGAGGGAATTCTTTGGGCCTCCCAGATGGCGATCAGCCTATGTTCTGCAGCACAAGGATTAAGAGCCTTTCTAATCTGTATTCCAGCTAGTGTGATGCTGTCTGCTGTCCTTCTTCATGTAACTGTCTAGTCCTTTTTCACTCCAAGCTATTTGGTCCAATAATATCCTGCGGCAGAGAGTCTCACAAGTTAAACACACATTAGACCGTAATATATTTCCTTTTAGCCATTTAAATGTGTTCTCAGGACATCAAGTGTCCTTGTATTTTTCTAATTATGAGCAAGAGCAGAGTGCTTGATGGAATATAGTTGAAACAGAGTCATTTTGCCTTGGTGCACCTGGTATCATGTTTGGGTGACAAAGCCATTCACCTCTCCTGTCTCATTGACAGGTTATTGTTCAACGATGTCTCTCGGCCAAAAACATGTCGCACGTGAAGGCCGGCTGTGTCCTGTGTGGGTACCTGAAGCTGCTGCCCATGTTCTTGATGGTGATGCCTGGGATGATCAGTCGAATTTTGTACACAGGTAAGAGTAAGTAGTATAGCCCTTCCCTTCTCAAACCAGTTCCTGCCTCTCCCCCCACTCAGTTTTTTTTCTCTGCCCTGCGTAACTCAGACCACAAAAATGCATGCACAGACTAGCCTTTCCCACAAAATAAAAAGCCTCTGCTCCTTCTTCTTCCCCTGCTCCGGACTCCCAAAGATGCTGTCCCTTGTGGTGACAGGAGTACAGAAATGTGCCTCTCCTGCTCTCTCTGGTGGCATTTGTTAGCGATCCTGCTGTATCTGAGTGGGTGGGAAATGCCCCTATTTGTGGCTGATATTTTGCTCCCAGACAGAGGGTGGATCCCACAGGCTTGTTCCTAGCTCAGGGCAGTGCCTGTGGTTTGCATGCCTCCCAAGCTCAGTGTGCGTGCAGAGTCGGTTGTTCGTTTCGCACTGAGTTGTGTGTATAAAAACAGGCAGGAGAGCAGGTGGTCAGAGCCGCAGAGGGCCTTTTAGAGCACACGCTGACTTTGTTTGCACCTGAGCCCTAATTTTACAGTCCTCATGTTATTCAGTCCTGGCCTCTTGTGCAGCTCTGGCTGCAGTTTTAATGGTTTGACCTCAGCACTGTTACTGTTCCCCCAGGCAGGAAGGTGATGCAGGAGAAAAGTCCCTTCCCACAGCTGCAGAGCCAAGGGTACTCTCAGGCAAATAAATCCAGTGGGTTAGCATGGGGATGGGTGTGAGAAGTCTCATGATTTGGGGGTAATTTGCTGCTGTGTCCCTGGGTAACCCTGCCTTCTGATTTTTTCTTTCTCAGATATAGTGGCTTGTGTCGTCCCTTCAGTATGTGAGGAATACTGTGGCACCAAAGTTGGCTGTTCAAACATTGCTTATCCTAAAATGGTGGTGGACCTTATGCCGAATGGTAAGATACTGGCTGTGATAGGCATTTTGTGGGAAAGACATGCAGAACAGATTAGCTCACGCTGGTTTCTGGGGAGGAGAGATTGTCAGGGCTGGAATTCAGCTGCCAGAAGTAGGGGCCTGCGCTCTCATTTAGTTTGATTTGACATCACTGAAGTACTACAGCACTTCCTCGCATTATGAGGGCTCAGCTGTCATAGGCCCTAGCATCATCCCAGTGTCTCCAGTATATTCCTATGTAAGCTGTGCGTTGTGATCAATATGGCCATAGCCGCCAGGTGGGTACAGACTAGCCATGACTATGGTGCTTATTTACACCCAGTAAGACTCTGCCTGTGTGAGCCAAGTGGGAGGGATAAATCTTACCTAAAGTTACCAGCTACTATGAGGCTACCTCTGCCAGGATCTCTGTGGGGAGATATATACTTGCAGTTCTGCTAAACTCAGCTGGGCTGGGAAGAGAAAGTGCACTCAGCCCTGCTGATGCACAGCCATGGGCACATTATAAGGCCTGTTGAGTTTTGCAGAACAGCGCCCTTCTGCAGAGAGCTAGGCATACATAAGGAAAAACAAGAAACATCTGCAGACAACTCTAGGCCTTCATGCTATGCCTGCGGTTTCCAAATGGGTCACTAAGAAGGGATGGGTCTGTGGCGCCCTAAGCCACAACCTGGAGGGGGCATTAAGATAAGCTACCCAAGGGAGGCGCATGTGCAGAACGCAGCTGAAGTCTGTTTCCCTGACTTGTCACTGGCAGCAGTCTCTCACTGTAGAAAAGGAGCAGCGTTCCTGGAAGAGGATCTGGGAGAACCGAGCCCCATACACAAGGGGCCTCTACTTTCCCCTGACCCATGAGTTTTGCAGATTTTAGGATGATGCAGCAGGGAAGGGTTTGAGAACTCAGTGCATGCTGAGAAGACTGCCCTCTCTGGGAAGAGACTCAGCTGGATAGTGATGCTGGAAGGATTGACCAATAGGGAGAAGGGTTATAAATAATGTGAACTGTAAGTCGCCAGCTAGATCCAGTGATGTGAGCACAGAAGGCAAAGGGAAAGCTGATGAGTGGACACTAATTTTGTCAACCCTTGAAATTACAAAGGTCTGGATAGAGAAGGGATTGATAATGGCCTTGACAAATGACAGCTCCCCATTAAATTAGTAAAGGCAGCTGGGCTTTGTAGAGTGGGTAGGAGTTCTCTGCCAAGGGTAACTGCTCTCAAGACAAGGTAAAACATTTGGCTCCAATGAGATGCAAACCAGCTTAGACCTATCTGTTGAAGCAGCAGCTGTCACCCCATGTGCAGGTCGGTGGGAACCTGCCATTTCTCTCAGATATGACAAATGATCACCCACTCCATGCTAGCCCAATTTGTGAGCCAAAGGTGGAAAGGTATGGTGGCCACAGGGAGTCAAATTTTGCTTTGATATAAATGTAGAATAATTTCTTTAAAGTTTCCACTGGCGTAACTGCAAGCTGAATATGGATCAGAGACTGAGCTTTGAGATAAATGACATTTCCTTGTTAGTAGACCTCTGATGAGTAATGTCTGGATTTCTTATCACTTTCCTCTTGTTTGTATTGGTTTTGCTATCCCTCTTGTTGAGTCAGCTCTTGCAAGTTGCATGTAATTCAGGTGTCTTCCCCTGAGTATCATTACATTGTTTATGTGTCCCTTTAAGAGTTATTCCTGAGCCATGTTCTTTCTCTCCCCATGACAAGAGTCCCATCAGATAGTTTCTATAATAATGTGTGCTTGTTGGGGATTGTCTGACCCTGATGTTGTATACATGGGACTCCTGCATGGTGTTATGTGGTATTGTGAATGTTCTGCTTCTTGACACTAGACAGGAACCATTCTGGTAATGTGTCATAGGGTACAATGACATTGTCATATGTTGGACATACTTCATCTACTACCAGGTGGCTGGGTTGGAAAGGTCAGACCGTGCACTCAGAGTGATGTGACTTACGGAGCTTCTCCAGTGACTGAGCCTCCCCAGCGCAGGTGGTATCTCTCTCTCTCTCTCTCTGTGTTTCAGGTTTGCGAGGTCTGATGTTGTCAGTCATGTTGGCCTCTCTCATGAGCTCCTTGACTTCCATTTTTAATAGTGCTAGCACTCTGTTCACCATGGACATCTACACTAAAATACGATCCGGGGCAAAGGAGAGAGAGCTCATGCTGGCTGGAAGGTAAGTGTAACTCCACCCATTCCCAGCATTAGGAACCTAGCAAAATATTAGAGCTTCAGAAGCTGCACCTTTCAAAGCTTACTTTCAAGTGCATTCACGAACCTTTCGCTGAGTGCATGTGGTGCAGCAGTGACCTCTTGTGGTCTGACAGGTTACTCTCCCATGTGTCCAGGATATTCTGTGGGGGACTTTCCAGGACATGTTTCTTAGTTAAAGATTAATCTGAGGTGCCTTTTTCCTAGAGATATCCCAGGGGATCTAGTTACATTTCATTTCAAGATGCCAGTTAGGCAAAGCTACAGCAGCATCAGTCATTTTGTGGGGGACTTTCCTGGCCACGTTTCTTATTTAAAGATTAATTCGAGGTGTGTATTAGACAAAGCTACAGCATCCCTTGATATCTCTTCTATTGATCTCTCTCTGCTGCTGGATTGGGTTCCATGTTTCTAGGTGAAATTGATTTATTGTTTTGGTAGAAGAATTCTCGTTTTGAGTTGACTAAGAGCTGATGGATCAGGTGAGATCTCCTTGCTGGATGCTCTTTTCCCCAGTACTGATGACTGATTACTGTTATTTTTGCTGATGTTTTAATGCTAGTTGACTAACACAGTGAATTGTTAGATTGTGTAATTCATTCTGATTTTTTATGTCTATAAATGGGGATTAACCGTTTCTTTTATTGTTGTGTTTACAGGTTATTCATTTTAGCTTTAATTGGTGTCAGCATTGCTTGGGTTCCTGTGGTGCAGTCAGCTCAGAGTGGGCAGCTCTTTGATTATATACAATCTATCACCAGTTACCTGGGGCCACCTATTGCTGCTGTCTTCCTGCTTGGCGTCTTCTGCAAGAGGGTCAATGAGGAGGTGAGTATAGGCTAGAGAAGAGCTCTGTGTACAGAAGTTCACAAAAGACATTGTCCTGTGCCCTGGGCCAACTACCCTTTCTTTGTTTTGATGCATTTTGTTCTCAATTTCTTTGATGCTATTCCACTTCAGCCTGGTACATGAGGCTGCAAAGCAGAGTGCTTGAGGGGTTCT
Organism: Pelusios castaneus; assembly: GCA_007922175.1. NCBI lineage: Eukaryota > Metazoa > Chordata > Testudines > Pelomedusidae > Pelusios > Pelusios castaneus. Next base: position 8,635,688 of record ML685811.1, read on the forward strand.
GAGCTAGGTTGAGGAATCCTTTTCCATGACATATATGGAAATCTGCATGGATTTTTTGGGGCTCGTAGGCTGCGTCTACATTTGCACTTTTAAGTCGACTTTAACTCAGTTGACTTAAAGTCAGCTTAGTTAAGTCGACTTAGTGTATCTACACTTAAAATTAAAATCGACTTAATGGGGAACTTACAAAGTCGACCTAGAGCGTCCACACTGGATGCTCTAGGTTGACTTTGTGGGGTTAGGGGGACCTTGGGCAAGTCCACGGTGGTGGGGGGTCACCCCTTGTGTGCAATGGGGCAAAGGGGGACAGGGACCCTGGCAGGGCAGAACCCTGTGTGTGATGCTGTCTGGATTTAGGGAAGCATTTATGATATTATTTTCAATGGATATCTCATAAATGCTCTATAATCCATAGGAACTATGTCATGTTTGGTATCAATAGAACGGTAGTAATTTGCTGGGAATGATTATATAGTTTATATAATTCTAGTAATTCTATTTGGATTAGAAGTTAGGAACTGGGTATTCTATCTGTACTTTAACTTATGTTATTTTATTGAAATACCTGAGAGAGCTGGCTGGGTGTGTCAAACCACTGTGTCCTTAATGTTAAGGAATGTACCAGGGACTAAACTGATGAGCCATTAAGGACATAAGGAATACACCCATTGTGTCCTTAATGGCTCATCAGTTTAGTCCTTGGGACCATTATCCTTGGTACATTCCTAAACATTAAGGGCACAATGGTTTGACACACCCAGCCAGCTCTCTCAGGTATTTCAATAAAATAACATAAGTTAAAGTACAGATAGAATGCCCAGTTCCTAACTTCTAATCCAAATAGAATTCCTAGACATAAACTATATACTCATTCCCAGCAAATTACTACCTTTCTATTGATACCAAACATGACATAGTTCCTATGGATTATAGCATTTATGAGATATCCATTGAAAATAATATCATAAATGCTTCCCTAAATCCAGACAGCAACACACACAGGGCTCTGCCCTGCCCTTTGGGGGGCATGCCAAGCTCCCCCTGTACCCACCGGCAGGGAGGGCAATGGTGTAGTCCTGGGGTAGCCCTAAGTCGACTTAGGGCTACCCCATGTCTACACTGGCTTAATTCGACTTTAGAAAGTCAAATTAAGCCTTAGGTCGAGTAAAAAGCAGGTTTAATAAAGTCGACTTAATTTTCATTAAGTCGACTTTATTTTCCTTAAGTCGACTTAAACAACCTGCTTAAGTCGACTTAAGGAAACTGTAGTGTAGACGCAGGGCAAATTAAGTTGATTTAAGCCAAGCTTAAGTCGACTTAATTTGCCAGTGTAGACGCAGCCCTAGACAGGTGTGAAGCTGGAGGCCCACCTACTGTTTCACTGTGAAAGGATGATTTCTGGGAAACAGTGCTTTAATGCAACCTTCTAGCTCTCCATGGGTTCTGCAGGCTTCAGCAAGGAAGGGGAAAGTCTTGCTGATTTGATCATAGCATCTCTATCCATCATTCTGGCATCCTGACCTTTTCTTTAGGAGTTGTCAACGTATCTTAGTTATCTGGGGGGAGCATGTTTATACCTATCCATTTCTCTCCTGCTTCTCCCCTATGTGTCTTAGATATCAGATTTGCACTAGCCTTCTACCTTGACAGAACCAAACCATTCTGACAATGGCCATGTTTATTTTCTATTACTGAAAAACCAAAGGGTTTAGCTGTATCCAAACATCTTTCAACGATCAATCTCGGATTGCAAGAACTGAGGTTCTTTGAGATCTGCCCTTATGGGTGCTTCATTAGCCCTCTTCCCCTCTGCTTCAGAGTTCAGACATTGATTCTGTGGTAGAGGAAGAACTGAGGTGATTGGACCACACATGCTATATAGACATCACTCCAGATGTGAGATGGGGAGGAGCACATGTGCGGACCCAATGGGAACTACTACAGAAGATCTCCTATCTCAGGTGCTGGGACGTTACCACATCTATGGTGGCGTACCTACAGGGAAACACATCTTGAAGAACCTCAGTTACTGCACAGGGCGAATAACCTTCTCTTCAAACGTTTGGCTTAGATTAGGGATCGGCAACCCTCGGCACGTGTGCCAAACGTGGCATGCGGGCCGAGCCTGAGTGGCATGTGGCGCTGCTCAGGCTCCCCCACTGGCCCCGCGCGCCCCATTGCAGCCTGGGGCCACAACAGCCGCGTGCCCCAGCTCCAGGATCCTGCTCGCCACCCGTCACTGCTGGGGAGCATGCCCAATGGGGAAAAGCTGTGGCACCAGGCTCCTGGTCCCTGCTGGCCCCCCATCCCCTGCTGGGCAGGGTTGCTGGAGGGGAGTGGGTCGGGTCAGCCCTGTCCAGAGCAACCACTGCCTGGAGGAGCCGGTCCTGGCCATGGCCAGAAAGAGGGCGGGTCGGCCCACCTGGAGCCACTGCTGCTTCTGGGAGCCAGCCCCTGGCCCCAACCCCACCCCAGGACTGGGAACTGTAGTCTGCCCACCAGCAGGAGCCAACCCTGGCCCTGGCCAGGAACTGGAGGCCGCCTTGGCGGGCTGGGAACTTGATGTCTGTCCCCGCCCCCTTTTGGCCCTGCTCCCAGCACCTATGGAGGGTGCGGTGGGCGTGGCTGGCATGGAGGCCGGCAAAGGTTGCCAACTCCTGGCTTAGATAAAGATCTAAAATGGTAGCTGCTCATCTGAGATTCTATTAACTTCAAAACCAGCTTGAATTTGAGCTGTGCTGGTGGGGGGGGGGGGGGGGCCGCCCCCGGGGGGCCACGGGGGCAGAAGATTGTGGTGATTTCATATATATTTTAAGGCCAGAAAAGAACCTTTATGATTGTCTAGTCTGACCTCATGCATATCACAGGCCAAACTTCATGTAATTCTTGAGAGACAATTTCTTTTGAAAACAAATAATGCAGTGCTGGTTTTTTAAAAAAGAACTCTTGTCAGTAACCCAGCACTCATGAGCAAAGTAAACCTTCAATGAGAAGTAGCATGTGCAGGTTGACCCGTCCAAGCCACCCTATGCTTGCAGTGGAAGGAGGTGGGGTTCAAGGTTCTAAGGTGTGGTCATGTATGGAGAAGAGAAGAATGATTTTTAAAGCCAGGAAAAGCACTTTGATCTTTTCAAAGGCCTTTGGAGTTTCTCTTCATTTCCTAGCTCAGCATGTGATGGACATCTACACTAGAAGCTCATTTTAATAACAGGCTTGGTTCCGGCCAGTGAGAAGGCTCACATTTTCTCTTCTTTCCCCCGTGGTGCTGTAGGTTGCCTACTTGTTCACAGAAAGTCGCATACATTGCACTGATGTTGGGAGGCTAAGGGAGGCAATATACTTCTATAACCACAATAACGTGCAGACAAATCTGCCTGGCTCTTTCTTTTCTAGGGGGCCTTCTGGGGCTTAGTCATTGGGCTGATAATTGGGCTGGCTCGAATGATTACAGAGTTTGCCTATGGTACTGGCAGCTGTGTGAACCCCAGCAACTGTCCAAAGATCATCTGTGGAGTACACTACCTTTACTTTGCTATAATCCTCTTTGGGATCTCCTGCATCATCATCCTGGGTGTCTCATTGATAACGAAACCCATTCCTGATGTACATGTGAGTATCGTGGCCTCACCTGTTCTTTCACTTGCTCTCCTTCTCTCTTCACGGGGGGAGTTCTATGAAACTCATCACTTTTTTATTTCCACTGAAAATAGTATTACCAAGAATATTTGACCCTAGAATATAGATTATGCAAATTATATAAGATTCTCCTAATGAACTGGGTTCAGAGAGATCTTTTACATCTTCCCCAAATTATTCCTTGGTCCTGATACCCCTGGAAAAAGAACACGTTCTTCTAGGAAAACAAATGTTCTGAAGAGTACTCTGTAACTACTAATATTTAAAGACATTGTATAATGCAAAAATGTCAATAATAAAAGATTCAATTCCTAGGAGAGAGAGCCAGTCTTTGGTGCATTTTGTGTGTGGTAGAAAAGATTTAACAGACAAAGGTGTTAAGAAGGGGAAACAGGAGTTGTCTCCTGGAGCTGTGGTTTCAAACTTTTCCTGAGGACCCACTTTAAAAAAAATCATTGATGCCCGTGACCCAACAGTTACATCTTCGAGCAATGCCGTCCAGTCTTGCGGAGGTGGTGGCAGCAGCGTGGCACCGCAACCCAGCACCTGAGGGTCTGTGATCCAGTACTGGGCCCCAACTCGTAGTTTGAAAACCAGTGTCCTAGCGTATCTGTCTCCAGCCTTATGAGATCCCTGAATGTTATTTAGCAAACGTTCATGAGCCTCTACATTCTATACAATTTCAATGTGCTGCAGCTTGTAAATGCATTTTGTTTAATGGCAGCTTTTCCGCTTGTGCTGGACTCTGAGGAACCGCAAGGAGGAGCGTATTGACCTGGATGCAGATGAGAAGATTGAGGAACCTGCGAGCAATGATGATGTATCAGGTGATTTCTGTATAATATTCTCTTATAAGATTTGTGGAAGCCATCAGTGCATTTGAGATACTCAACTCCGTTCCTGAAGAAACAGTGAAAGTGTCCTGTTCTCCTGTGAAAATGTAACCCATATGCCTGAAGAGGCTATCTCGGAGAGACCTGCTGAGGGTGGGTTACTGTTGCTGGGCAGATTAGCGACCCACAACTGGAAACTTCCAGAAGCAGGGAGTGGTAGCAATTTGAGCATGCTCCACAGTGTACCCTGCTGGTGTGATGTGATGTTGTCAGTCAGATGACTGGAGAGCAGCAGCCTGAGCAGGCAGCAGGCAGGAGCTGCCTTGAGGGGAGACCATGTGCTCAGTGTTCTGGAGAGGAGCTGAGCCAGGAGTGAACAAGATGTTTTCTCCATGTAAAGGAGTTATTTGCGACAGACCTTGCAGACATGCATATGGGACTGAGGGCTGGTTGCAGAGGAGAAGAGAAAGCCTGCATGTAATGCTAAAGAGGATCCCAGCAAAGAAAGAAGAGGACAGCTATTTCTTGCCACTCAAGCTTCCACACTGGAACAGAGACTGTAGCTGAGAGTTGGGTGAACTCCACACAGACTTTGGGACTCTTGGGGATCTTTCATGCAAGGGATTGTTTTTGGTTAATTGTAGTTTGGTTTCTTAGGATAAGGTTTATTTAGTTAGTAGTTAATAAAGTTCATTGTTATGTTTGTTTTTAGTAGTATTTTAATGTGTGAGTGTAGCTCTGAGCAAGCTTCGCCGTGAGTCCTGTACAGACTGGATCCTGGGTCTCCAGCTGCTTTCCCCATAGGGGTTGGGCTTGATTTCTGTGGGGCACTGGAGAAGGGCAACTAAATGAATTTAGCCCACCCGAAGGTTACAAAAACACAGATGCTAAAGGGCTAGTAGGCATTGAGTTAATGCCCTAATTTTTCATCATTGTCCATTAATCGGGTCTGGTGTAGATTGGGAATGAAATGAAGTATGTGATGTCAATCCAGTTCCAGTTATTTTTTGCGCATAGCACAAAAGCCTTCGTGGAGTTAGGTGAGAGCCCCAGGTCTAGAAGGGGGTGGTACAGCACGGACAGGCGTGATGTTCTTAGCAAAGTTGTGGGGGAGGGACTTACACTTGAAAGGACAGAATAAGGATGTATTTGGAAGAGTTCAGGATTGGAAGAGCAAGGACGATGCACAGCAGGATGACAGTGTTTTCCCAGAGCTGCATTAGGGAAACTTGCACAAAACTCTCCCTGGCTCCTGGCTCTGACACAAGCGCATTTCCACAAGGTTTAAAATATCAGTGAATTCAGCCATTTAATAATAGTAAAAATATATATATATACACACACACACAAAACACTTGAATAAGCAGAAATAAACCATGTACGGTGACCTGCTTCACAGGCTGAAGAGTCATGGCTGGGGTCTTAAGTCTGCTAAGGCCTCTGTGCACCATGTAAGCAGGGCAAAATTGCCCTAAATCATGCAGAGATAGCTGGTGGAGAATTTCCCCAGCAGGGGATCTCTCTGCCAGGAAAAAGTTGGAGCTGCCTCCTACACAGGTGCCCTCCCTAACCTTACCCATGTGTAAGGGGAAGAGGGAGTATGTTAGAGCAAGGTGTGATGAGGAAGGAAAGTGGATGTGCCAGATTGTCCACTGGTGTAAAGTAGGGCTGTCCCTGTGCAGTCTTGGCCCAAGGAGTCACAAATGGTTTCCTGTGGCCACCTTCCTCTCTCCCCAATCCCAAAGCAGCAGAAAGCAGAAGGAGGTGTGGCATTCTGGAGTGCTGCGTATGCGAGACTGTGCTCCATGATACCACTCGCTCTCTGTTCAGGAGAGCTCAGTCAGGGGGCCAGATGGAGGAGGTTCGTGGGCCACATGTTTGACACCCCTGCAAAAGAATGCTTGTTTTAATGTCAGCCTTATACGACACATGCCACATTTCTTGACCAATGTGCTATTTTTTTTTCTATCACAGAACAAGGTGATGAAGAGCAATCATGCTGGAAAAAGGCCTACAATTGTTTCTGCGGCTTAGATCAGAAAAAGGGGCCCACTCTGAGCAAAGAGGAGCAAGAAGCAATGGAGAAAAAACTGACTGATACTTCTGAGGTTCCAATCTGGAGAAATGTTGTGAACATCAATGGCGTCATTCTACTTACCGTGGCTGTGTTCTGTCATGCCTTTTTTGCATAGATCTCATCTCGTACTCCAGAGTTTTTATGAAAGTTTAACTCTAGTCCCTTTTCCTTTTGAAATTGCACTGTCTTCTTCGAAAGAAATGATTTCTAAATTATACAGTTAGATATACTTACGAGACTTGCACAATGGGATTGTATGAATAAATTGATTTATTCATTGGTTTTTATGGTGGTAATTAATAATCTATTGGCTAAAGAGCAGGAAAACTGAAGTCCCAAGAGGTAGAATTTCAATCCAGTACATCAGGGAGAATTTAGTAAATCTCTCTTCTTATGCAATACATTTCACAGCTCAATTTCAGAACATGAGAACTAGGACTGGATGAGTTGCATGGAGCTCATCGTTTTGTGAGCTACTTGGGGGAGGGTCTTGGTGAAAATTTCGGTGCTCTGTTTCCAAGGTGATTTTTTTTTTTTAAGTTCAGCTATATGTAGAGCTGTGCTTTCGATTTAGGATAAATGAATCCCCTCAAAATAAAGGCTGCCTTAAGCAAGTTCCCTATGGAGGACATTTTATTGATATATTCCTTTGATACAATATTTTAGTAGCTTTTTTCTCTCTCTACTCTCTGTTCCATATGTTACACTGTTTCTAGTGGATTTTTTTCCTCTCATCTCGTTTTTCACTCTTCCTCTTGAGTGGAGCATGGATCCAGTAGCATCTGAATTAAACGTTGTTGTTGTGCTATTTGAGTGGGTTTGAAATTGGGAAAACAAAGTGTCAAACCCTAAAAAGAGTTGTGCTTATGCCTGGCTCTTCAAGATTAGTTTTAAAGTTTCCAGTGTAGTCTGAGCATTTAATTTAATATGACTATAAGCTTAAATTTGAAAGCTTTATTTATAAACATAGATTCTTGGTGGTGTTGATTCCCTAGCATGATTTGTCAAAGTTCGCTTCCATTTACGTTTACTGTGGACCTCTTTGTATCAGGAGGACACTCGTGATGTCTTAGTTCCCTTTGTAGTTACTGGATTTACTAACTGGTCATTCTTCATGATGGGTGACTGTTCTCAGCACCAGAGCATTGTCCTTGTGTCTTGCTACCAAGTACATGAAGCCATTAGAGTATTTTTCCTGCAAAATTATGAATCTTCCTTCTCTGACAGATTCATTAAGAAATTTCTTTCATGCCATGAGTAAGACTGTTATGTTATAGTTGCCCCAAGGAGAGCAGTCACTGCTCTGACATCATCTAAAGAATTCCAGTTGTTTTCATCTTGTGTGGGAGTGTGAAGCCAGGCTGAGACAGTGGTGAAGCCATGACCATGGTTTTGATCTCAGAGACTAGTATGAAGGTAGGGCGAGGATGTATGATTCTTCAATTCCAGGCTGAAAAGTGAAACTAGAACATGTCACCATCTAATTAATCTTCCTAAGGAGGCATAGATACAGAGAACACACACCAGAAATTCCCACGTGCTGCAGCTAATCTGTATCACAATCCTTTTTTGCCTTGTTGTGTATAACAGCTGCCTGCACTGTCTCAATTCAGGTTAACATGCATTTCATCTTCCTGCAATAGTCTACAGCACACTGCACTGCACGGGAACATGTAACAAGCAAACCAATGCAGTCTTTTGATAGCATGCTGTGCTACTCCCTGTTTACTCTCATGACACTGTCTTCTGACATAGTGCTACTTCAGATGAGTCCATAGCAAAACATGTTGTCGTCTTCTGCATGTAGCTGCCCTTGGATCTTCAGTGTGATGTTCTGTCTCCTTGCAGTTTCCTGACATGTATTGAATAGTGCCAAATCAAATCAATGCAAACAGTCTTACAGTAAATACCGCAACTGGGAGCATCTTAACCATCGCTATAATGTGTTATGGAATGCATTATATTCCATTAACTATGAAGGTTGTATGTATGTATTAACATTTTCTAATGTATTTGGGTCCAGAAAGTTGCGGTCTTTGTATAACACAATAGAAAATGTAAAAAATAAAAAATAGTTTCTCGATCAAATGGTAAAATCAAATGTCATCAGTCTTGGTCACTCGCACATCTGGGAAATGTCTATACTTGGCGTGAAGTCAACAACTGTTCAGATGAAACAAGCAAGGAGTCCTGTGGCACTTTTAAAGACTAACAAATTTATTTTTCACATGAGCTTTCATGGGAGAAAATCCCACTTCATCAGATGCTAGAAAATGGAAAACTTACAGAACAGGAGGGAAAGATAAATCCTGTGATTACATTTCACTGCCTCAGGTCAGATTACTACAGCAAATCACACAAGTTGTATAGATTCAAACAGTGTGGAACAACATATCAGAAAGTGGTGAGGTGGAGAGAGGTGAGAATCACTGTTTGTAATGAAAAACAAAGGAAGAGTCCTGTGGCACTTATAAAGACTAATGTTTGTAATGAGAAAGCCAGTTTATAGATCTATTCAAACCCAAACTGATGGTGTCAGATTTGCATATGAATTCTAACTCTTGGTTTCTCTTTGAAGCTTTGATTTAGAATTAGCCAGTTTAAGAATTGTAACAGACATGTCTTTCACGGATTGAAGTGTTCCTCTATTGATTTTTGAATGTTTCTGCTGTCAGATTTGTGTCCATTTAGTCTTTTGTGCAGAGACTGTCCAATGTATAAGGCGGAGGGGTATTGTTCGCACATAGAACTAAATTAACATTGCTACTCCTTTGGAGCATGTCAGCTGTTCATATGATGGTTCTGGGTTGCTGTAAAGATGAGAAACTGGTGAATAAAGCCTTCCTATGAATGATGCAGCTCCCTCTTACTACAAGGAGAAAAGAATTTGACCCTTTGTCTCTGCTTCAAGGCCTAATCCTGCTCTCAATAGAGTTAATGGAAGTTTTGTCACTGATTTTGGTGGGAGCAGGAGCAGACTTAATATGAACATGCACAGATCCACTCTGCTTGTTAATCAAATTCTCCCATGCCCCAGGAACAACAATGCTGAACAATTAGAGATTCAAATGCTAGCAAGAATAAGTATTGGAAACAAAGGGTTACATGAAAATAAAATCCTAACATATATATTAGAGCCTAAACTCAGCTAATAAGACATTCTTGTGTCATAAAGATTCTCTCACTCACAAGTTTTTCTCATAGCATTTAACAATGAGATTAGTTGTTAACTCTACCCTCCCCCCCTTGGAAGACTGGCAGCTTGTCTCCTAGATGGAGGATGCAGGTTTCCATTATCTTTACTTGTAAACAAGATAGTCCCTCTCTCCACACTATTAGTTTCCTTTTATGTGTTCCTTTCTTGGTGGTTTTTACAGTCTTCCGATTAGCATTTGTCTTAGACTGTAGTTAGACTTTCATTGTGAAATGGACAATACACATGACCAGCCAAAGAAAGCTAAGTCTGTCTTCCCTCCTGCTGGACAGACATATATTGACCACCTTCTGGTGACCTACCTTAACTCACAGACCTTAAGAACATAACTTTCAGTATGGACAACAGCATGAGGCAAGGCAAGTTAGCCAATGTAACGCCAATATTTAAAAAGGGCCCTAGAGGGGATCCCGGCAATTACAGACCGGTAAGTCTAATGTCGGTACCGGGCAAATTAGTTGAAACAATAGTTAAGAATAAAATTGTCAGTCACATAGAAAAACATAAACTGTTGAGCAATAGCCAACATGGTTTCTGTAAGGGGAAATCATGTCTTACTAATCTATTAGAGTTCTTTGAAGGGGTCAACAAACATGTGGACAGGGGGGATCCAGTGGACATAGTGTACTTAGATTTCCAGAAAGCCTTTGACAAGGTCCCTCACCAAAGGCTGTTAAGTTGTCATGGGATAAAAGGGAAGGTCCTTTCATGGATTGAGAACTGGTTAAAAGACAGGGAACAAAGGGTAGGACTAAATGGTAAATTCTCAGATTGGAAAAGGGTAGCTAATGGTGTTCCCCAAGGGTCGGTCCTAGGACCAGTCCTATTCAATTTATTCATAAATGATCTGGAGAAAGGGGTAAACAGTGAGGTGGCTAAGTTTGCAGATGATACTAAACTACTCAAGATAGTCAAGACCAAAGCAGATTGTGAAGAACTTCAAAAAGATCTCACAAAACTAAGTGATTGGGCAACCAAATGGCAAATGAAATTTAATGTGGATAAGTGTAAAGTAATGCACATTGGAAAAAATAACCCCAACTATACCTATAATATGATGGGGGCTAATTTGGCTACAACGAGTCAAGAAAAAGATCTTGAAGTCATTGTGGATAGTTCTCTGAAGATGTCCATACAGTGTGTGGAGGCGGTCAAAAAAGCAAACAGGATGTTAGGAATCATTAAAAAGGGGATAGAAAATAAGACTGCAAATGTATTATTGCCCTTATATAAATCCATGGTACGCCCACATCTCGAATACTGTGTACAGATGTGGTCTCCTCATCTCAAAAAACATATTCTAGCACTAGAAAAGGTTCAGAAAAGGGCAACTAAAATGATTAGGGGTTTGGAGAGTGTCTCGTATGAGGAACGCTTAAAAAGGCTAGGCCTCTTCAGCTTGGAAAAGAGGAGACTGAGGGGGGACATGATAGAAGTATATAAAGTTATGACTGATGTGGAAAAAGTGGACAAGGAAAAGTTGTTTACTTACTCCCATAATACAAGAACCAGGGGTCACCAAATGAAACTGATAGGTAGCAGGTTCAAAACAAACAAAAGGAAGTTCTTCTTCACACAACGCACAGTCAACTTGTGGAACTCCTTACCTGAGGAGGTTGTGAAGGCTGGGACTATAACAATATTTAAAAGGGAACTGGATAAGTTCATGGTGGCTAAGTCCATAAATGGCTATTAGCCAGAAAGGGGTTAAGAATGGTGTCCCTAGCCTCTGTTTATCAGAGGATGGAGATGGATGGCAGGAGAGTGATCACTTGATCATTGCCTGTTAGGTTCACTCCCTCTGGGGCACCTGGCACTGGCCACTGTTGGTAGACAGATACTGGGCTGGATGGACCTCTGGTCTGACCCAGTACGGCCTTTCTTATGTTCTTATGTTAAGGCAGTGGAGAATCAGGCTCATGTGCTCCAGTCTATTATTTTCTTTTCTTAGAGTTTGTTGTGGCTACAGGAAATGAAACTGGAATTCAATTTATGAACTAGGAATAAGTGAAAAACGAAACAATTAATTTGTTACATGGACACATGGGAATCCATTTGCATCAGCCTTTGTATGAAAGGCCAGCTACATCCTCTCTCAGACAAAGTGTTGCCGAATAAGCAAGGATCCTAGTTCTCTGTGATTAAAAATACCTCCAATTAAAAAAAAAATCTGCATTTTTTCCATGATTAAAATGAAATCTGAAAACAGGAGCCTCACTGCATGGGGCTGACAGTGTCCATTTTCCATTTTCGGTTTTAATGCTGGTGGCATGGAGTTTTACTGTGTTTTTATTTTTTCACAAAATGTAAAACTAAAGATTCGCTGTAAAAACGCAAATTCCGCGCTTTCCTGTGCCAAACAGAGTTCTAGGATCCTTGCTGAAAAGTAGGGTTAGTAAATAAAATCTCTTTCTCTGGAGCAGACATCAGGAGAGATTGTGGTTAGGAAAGGTTATAGAACTGTGTGTGCTCACCAGCATTTAGGATTATTTTTCCCTATTGGATTTACAACTAATATTTTCACAACCTGTCTGCAGGACAAATTGAGGTCTGTGCTGAAAAAGAGATGCCCAAAATATTGGCGGACAGCACCTTGTAAATGTGTTGGTGCTTAAATTGCATTGCAGTGTACAGATAAGAAAGGTGGGGTTCTTCTTTTACTCCATAATTTCAGATTAATGGTCCTTATGAGCACACACTTCCATTTAGCTACTAATCAAAAAACAAAAGAAGAGTCTAATGGGCATGGGCAGTTATGTCTTGGAAAGGATTCTCAGCACCACTGAAATCTGAAATAATTCCACTAAAGTCAATGATATATAACAGTATAAGATCACAATCATGCCCATTGTGCTTTGTACATACTGTACTGTTCATTATTTTTGGGTAAATGCAATTTGGCAATCAGCTTTTGGCAGGCAGCCTACTGAACTGAAATAAATTGTGATTGTGTGGGGTAAAGCAGAGGTGGAGAAAGGACTTTCAAATATCACCAGAGCCCTGAAATTCTTGTACGTGTGCCTCTTGCTTACATTCTCTAATCACAGCTGTCTACCACCTCAATCAGAGAGGATGACAGGAAGCTCTGGAGGAAACATACCTTTTCATGGGGTGTTTCTGACTGACTTAGAAACCTTGCTCAGAGTTGCAGCCTGCCCCACATCTGAGTTCTCTTTTGCATCAGAACATTTTGTTTGGTTTAATTTTGAAGTCCAAGAATGAATGAATGAACTGGAGTTGGGACCAGACCTAAGCGCTGTCGAACTTTGAAGTCATTTGCATCTGTAATCTTCAGAATTTCTGACAGTGGACAGTACAAAAACCCTGGTTCTGGACAGCTTGGACTCTGTGCTTACTTCTGAAGTGTTGATTTCTGTCGCTTAACTTTATTCATAGATTGAAAGGCCACAAGTGACCACAGTGATCATTTTCTAGTGTGACCTCCTGGATAACACAGGCCCTAGAAATTCCCCAAACCCTTTTAAGATCTTTTGGAAAAACATCCAATCTTGATATAAAAATTATCAGTGATGGAGAATCCACCATGACCCTTTCTTAAATTGTTTCAATGGTTAATTTCCCTCACTGTTAAAATTATTTGCCTTATTTCCAGTCTGAATTTGTCTTGCCTCAACATCCAGCCATTGGCTCATGTTATATTTTTCTCTGAGAAATTGAAACGTCTGTTATTAAATATTTGTTCTCCAGGTAGATATTTATAAATTGTAACCAAGTCAACCTTTTATTTTTCTCTTTGCTGTGCCAAATACATTGATCACCATGAGTCTACTACTAAATGGTCTACTTAATCTTTTAATGATTGTCATGACTCTTCTCTGAACCCTCTCTAGTTTATCACTATCCTTCTTGAATTGTGGACATGAGAATTGGATGCAATTTTCCAGGCGTGATCACACCAGTGCCAAATATAGAGGTAAAATATCTTCTCTAGTCCTACTTGAGGTTTTCCTGTTCAAGCATCCCAGATTCAAATTAACCCTTTTGGCCACAGTGTTGCACTCGAAGCTCACATTTAGCTCATTATCTACCATGACTCCCAAATCTTTTTCAGTCACTGCTTCACAGGGTAGAGTCCCCCATCCTGTAAGCACTGCCTACAGTATTTGTTGGTAGAAGTATAGATTTACATGTAGCCCTCTTCAAATGCATATTGTTTTGTTTGTGCCCATCTTACCAAATGATCCAGATTGCTACCAGTGACCTGTCCTCTTCATTTTTTTTTAATCACTCTTTGGGTATTTTGTGACCCTTAGTTGTGATTTTATGTTTTCTTCCAAGTCATTGATACAAATATTAAATTGGTCAGGGCCAAAAACTGTTCCCTGTGGTTCCTCATTACAAATTACATTTGGAGACCTAGCGCTTAACCAGTTTCTAATCCATTTAATGTATGCCATGTTCATTTTTTATTTTTCTAGTGTTTAATCAAAATGTGGTTAACACCAAGTCAAATGCCTACAGAAGTCTAAGTATATTACATAAACACTGGTACTTTTACCAACTTGTAATCTCATAAAGCCAGATACCATGTTTGTTTGATAGGATCTGTTTTCCATAAACCCACATTGAGTGACATTAATTATATTAAGGACTTCTAATTCTTTATTAATTGAGTGACTCTATCAGTCACTCATTATCTTGCTCAGGATCAATGTCAGACTGACAGGCCAATAATTTCCCTGGCCATCCAGTTCACAGCTGTCGCTTTCTACCAGTCTTGTGGAATTCCGCCGTGTTCTAAGACTTTTTTTTCAAAATCATCAACGGTCCAGCAGCTCCTTAGCCTGCTCTTTACGGCTCAGGCACATTTGTAAATATCTAGATGTAAAAGATCAAAGAGCCTTTCTGCTGTCTTGTTCCCAGAAATCCTGAGCTGTATCTTCATTGTGTATTCCTTCTGGGATGAGGGTTGGCATAGAAGGGACATCAGCTGAGAAAACCTTGGGATTTCTCTAACTGTCAGATCACTGCCTTCCTTTGTGCTCCGTAAGCATCTTGTTCTTAAGGAAGCAACTCCTCCTATGACCAGATTTACAGGAACCACTACTGTAGAAAGAATATTGGCAAACAGTGAGGTACATACATTGAGTATGTTACATCCAAGCCATTCCTTCCACAGCTCATTGCTCCCCAGACACCTGCTCTTGGGCTACAACTGACTGAGCACCTTCTGCAGCGGATGTGAACTGGAGAGTTTCTATGAAAACGTCTATGAAAACTGCAAGAGCTGTAATAGGGGAACAGTTTTTTGGTTGGAATCACTGCTCAAGAAAAAGCGCTAGCTTTAACTTGCACCTCATAGGAAACAAGTGAATCCTGAAGTTAAATATTATACAAGACGAAGGAGGAAAACAGGTTTATCGTTATAAAAATAAAGCAGATATAAGGACAGGAGAAGTAAGGGAGCCGGAGAAGCATGGACTCCTCCACAAAAATCAATAACCCTGCAGACATCTCGGTCATAGTGATCTATTTCTTGGTAACCCTGGCTGTGGGACTGTGGGTATGTCTGGATTTTTTTCCTTAATAAGAATGTGTCTTACTGGGTTCCAGTAAATTAAAATTACTGTTGTATAAATTGCCACTGCTTCATTTGGGAGTGGCTTGGAAGGAAAGGAACTTATGCTGCGACTCACTGGGGAAGTAGCACCTGGTGTGAGGCCTAGATTGGGGTGAAGAGGATGAGATGGTGGAGAAGGGAATCAGAGATTGGGTTCAGGATGAGGGTAAAGGAGAAATATCTGTGGGGATGAGACTGTAGGAGAGTACTGAGATCTCAGGATAATGGGGAAGTGGAGAGTTTAGTAGATCAGGGTGGGAACCCCTTAAGGCACAGAGTGGGGGTGAAGGTGGGAATGGGGTGGTAGTGGGGGTGGGTGGTTAGGTTCTGGGGCAGAGGTGACTGCTATGGGAATTTGTGATGGGGTAGGAATGGGGGTTGAAGTGTAAGAAGTGGGGTGAATGGGGATTGCAGTGGGGTGGGGTGGAAAGATGGGGATGAGTCCTGGACTGAGTTGTAAATGATGAGGATTGGAGCAACACTAACGCTAGTAATGGAGTAGCAGACAGGGATTACTCCAGGATGGGTAAGAAATGACAGCTTTCCTTCAACAGGACTTCATGGAAGGTAGTTCTCAGCAGGCTAATGTAGGGTAGATTCACAACCCAGCTGTTCGCAACTGAATTGTTAGTATAGACAAGCCATTAGAGAGAGAACAATTCTCTCACATCTAATGGGTAAAATAAGTCTAGATACTGAAATATTCAAAGGAAAAGGGCAGACAGCATTTGTACTGCTCTTGCCTTAGTTGAAAACACGGGTGTGTCCCTGGATGAAAGAGCTGGTACCTCTCTCGGGAACAGTCTGTATTCTATATGAGGAGAGACCAGAGACTGTCCGTGGGAATGGGTCTGCTGGTCCCTTGAGGCAAGTGCCAACAGTTGACAGAGAGAGGCAGGGAAATCTGCCCTTCAGTGACATGTGCACTCCCCTGAAATAACCCAGGAGTCCCTGTCACAGAACAGAGCAGGCAGCTGCAGGCAAAATCATCCTCACTTGCAGCTTGACCGAGGTTTGAAAAGTGATTGGACCTTTGAGCCACAGGAACTAGTTAATGTTTGTTCAGCACTTTGAAGATGTGAAGTACCTGCACCTCCACCTCTGTCACACTGCGCTGGACGCCAAAGATTGGATTGTACCAGCGAGCCTGTCCAGTCATCCCCTCCGCAGAGGCCAAACAGAGCTGAGGTCCCAGACCTTTCCTGAGAGCATTGCTTTCCTCTAGTGCACCCGGGGTGCAAACTACCTCAAAAAGAGCATGGCAGTCTGGGAAGGAGGCAGGACCATGAGCACCCCCATCAGCCCACACTATCTAGCCAGGCTGGCCATTGACCCAGAAGGCTGCAGCGTGCTCTCCTCTGTGGACTGATGTGGCAGAAACACTTCCATTGTATCCTGGGGAGCTCAGGGAGGGAACCAGGCTGGTGCCTTAAAGGCACAATCTGACCTCGTGTGGTTATTGTGATTTATTAGTGACTGGAATTCTTTATAACATGAATTTCTGGAACAGAAGAGGGCTGGCAGGTGGTGTATCAGGCACTGGAGCATTGAAGTTTTAGTTGTTCTGAATAGTTGCTAAGAACGTAATGTTTGAGCCTCTCTCCCCCAGTGTGTCCTTTTCCATTAAACGAGTACTGATTCAATATTGTATGTGGTGAAACATGTTCCTGTTTGTTTATGTTTTGTTTCTATACAAGGATCAGAGAGCTGGCTCACTTTTGCTTACACTCTCTCTGGGCCTGATTGCCAAGGAATCCCATTATCTGCAAAGGGCTTTGGATCAGGCCCCGTGAGAAATGAGTCGAATGCTTCCTGTAAGGTTGCTCCTGAGAGATATACAATGAGAGCTAAGAAAATAATTTGTAAATGACTACTCTGGCTAAGAAGTGGAGTGGTGGTACCTTGTAATCTTATCAGAATGGGAAAGATTAACTTGCCATGTAGTAGATTCCTGTGGGGAAACTGTGAAGTACATGAGAATTGAGTAAGAAAGCTAGGGACATAATTTCTAGTGCACCAACGTAAAACTTACTACATCAGGGGTTTGGAGGCCTTCTCACTCGAAGGAGCACGCCCATGGCTGACAGTTTGCAGTCAAGGCCCTTGGGTAGCGGTTCATTTTTATTGTTCAGTTCATTATATTTTAACGTGTGGTGATTTGGCTCCTGTAATGAAAGTCGAAGCAATAAGCTTGAATGGTTAATTTATAGATTGATATAAGAATCATTGCTCAGTCTTTGACAGCTCATATCATTCCCTTCAAAATCTTTCTTCCTTGGCCCTAGCTGGGCATGCCCTTGGGTCCTCTTTTCCATCACTGCCTTGGTTGTTTATACCAGCAGGCTGTCGTTTGCCTGTGAGAACGGAAAATTTTAACCAGTCCCTTTTTTCCAGGCCATGTTCTTGTCTAACCGAGGGACGGTGGGAGGATTCTTCTTGGCTGAACGTAACATGGTGTGGTGGCCGGTGAGTTTGCATTCTACACTTTGTGCTTTTAGTTGCTGTATATTTATTGCATGTTTTGTACTTACTACCGTCTCTGGATGCAGACATTTTTGGTTGAGGGCTTGGATCATGCTGTGAGGTACGAGACACGGGGGAACTGATTTCTAGGTGTAGGTTTTGTAGGATGGCTTCAGTGTTGCCTCCACTTTGGCTGTGCAGTCGAATCTTTTGCTGTAAGATCGTCAGGCTGCTGCTTAAGTCAACTTAAGGAAAATGTAGTGCGGACGCAGATTAAATTAAGTCAACTTAATTTGTAAGTGTAGAAGCACCCATTGTCGACTTTAAGTCGACCTTATTAAGTCAATTTAGAGAGTCCGCACAGGACTCTTAAGTCGACTTAAAGGTGCTCCTATTAAGTCGACTTAGAGAGTCTACACTAGACTCTCTGGCTGCGTCAACACTTGTAAATTAAGTCAACTTAAGCTTGCTTAAATCGACTTAATTTACCCTGCGTCTACACTACAGTTTCCTTAAGTCGACTTAAGCAACTTGCTTAAGTCGACTTAAGGAAAATAAAGTCGACTTAATGAAAATTAAGTCGACTTTATTAAACCTAGAATTAATTCGACTTAAGGCTTAAGTCGACTCCCTAGAGTCGACTTAAGCCAGTGTAGACATGGGGTAGCCCTAAGTCGACTTAGGGCTACCCCAGGACTGCACCAGTGCCCTCCCTGCCAGGGGGGGCAGAGGGGGAGCCTGGCATGGCCCCCACAGGGCAGGGCAGAGCCCTGCCCATCCTGCCCCTATGCCCTGCCAGGGTACCTGTCCCCCTTTGCCCCATTGTAGCTATGTACAATGGGGCAAAGGTTGAGCCCCCTGGCACTGGGCAAGGGGTGCCCCCCTGCTCCCGTGGACCTGCATTAAGTCCCCCTAGCCCCTAGAAGTCGACCTAGGCATCCAGTGTGGACCAAGTTGACTTAGGGCATCTACACTGGCTAAGTCGACTTAGACACTAGTTTGAATTATAACGAGGTGTTATTAATTCGAACAAGTTTTTCCTTAATTCGATTTAAGGAGCAGCTTAAGTCGAATTAAGGAAAGCCCAGTGGAGATGTGGATTAAATTAAATCGATTTAAGCCTTCTTAAATCAACTTAATTTATAAGTGTAGACGCACTCCCGGTGGGAAAGTGGAGGGGATGTCTGGGTTTGAATGGTCATGGGGACAATAAATCCTGCCTTTTTGCCACAGGAAGATGTATCATATTTATAATTAGCCTGTTCTTCCTCTTTGAGTCATCACAGATGCCACTAGTGTTTGTTACATCACAAATCATCAGTGCTTTTTTTCTAAAAAAAAAGGTACCGGAACTCCTATTACCTGACCGGAGGCTGGGAACTACAGAGACGGCCGGCAGAGCTGCTTGCCGGCCAGGCCGCTCCCGCCCTGAGCACGCTGTATCTGCGCATGCTCAGGGCGGGAGATTTAAATCTCCCCAGCCCGGCCGCAGCCTGCACAGCTGGGAAGGAGCACCGGCGGGGACCGAACGCGGCCCCGGCAGGGCAGACAGACCCCGGCAATGGAGCCTGATCCTGGCCCCGTGCCGGGAGGCCGACGCTGTCGGGAGAGCGGGGTGGGGTCGGCTCTGGGCCAGGAAGTCGAGGCAGCCAGTGGGTGGGAGACTGGCAGCCTGCCCTGGCTGCGGCCACCCCGCTGCCCCAGACGCATGGGGCAGGCCGCAGCAGGGGCGGGGGCCGGATAAATAACCTTGGCGGGCCGTATCCGGCCCGCAGGCCATAGTTTGAGGACCCCTGGTCTAAGGAAAAAAAGGTGCCGGAACGCCGTTCCGGTGCGTTCCGCCAGAAAAAAAGCACTGCAAATCATTACTATGGAAACACTTATGATGTCATGAGCAAGTTAGTTTTCTCCAGTACAGGAATGATTGCCACTGAAAAAGCATGAGAAAATTCAGGATTGAACAAACACAAACAAAAATTCCCTCTAGTTCTAAGAGAACTGCTTTCTTCCAGTCTTTGTGCATAGGAATATGAGATCACGATGAAGAAATTATGGGGAAGTGGGGATGGGGAAGGAAGTTATGGAATTCTCTGTGGTATTTTGTTACTTGCATGGCATATCTTGCATACAAAGTGTGGGAGGAAGAACCATCTAGGGTGCGTCTACACTTAGAAATTAAGTTGACTTAATTTACTCCGCTTCTACACTGGGCTTTCCTTAATTCAACTTAAGCTGCTCCTTAAATCGAATTAAGGAAAAGTTAGTTTGAATTAATAACACCTTGTTTTAATTCAAACTAGATTTGAAAAGTCTACACTTGAAAAGTTAAGTCGACGTTTGTTAGTCGACTTAATAAGGTCCACTTTAAGTCTACTTAAAGTCAACCTTATTAAGTCAACTTCATAAAGTCGACCTAACTTTTCAAGTGTAGATATGGCCCTAGTGAGTAAAACTCAGGACTGGTTGTCAGAAGCTGTAGATTCATTCCTGGCTGTGACAGTTTCACTAACATGAGGCTAATTTTCTGTATTAATCTGATTTTCCTAACAGGGGCATGGATCAGCCACTTGTCCCTGGAATGGGGTAGATGTGTCTCATAGCCTCTTGTACTAGCTCCCAGCACCTCTAGTCAAGATCATTGGCTGCTCATTTGGGAATATATCACCCACACGTTGGTTGGAAAAAGTTTCCCAAAGAATTGATATTCTGTATGGGCAGAGACTATGTGCTCACCTCCAGTGGAGGAGGGAGTTTTATCATTCATCTGGCTGAGTTAATACGCAATAAATAAATAAATGCAATAAAGCAGTGGGTTTAAATTACGGCAAGGGAGGTTTAGGTTGGACATTAGGAAAAAATTCCTAGCTGTCAGGGTGATTAACCACTGGAATAAGTTGCCTCAGCAGGTTGTGGAATCTCTATCATTGAAAGTTTTTAAGAGCAGGTTAGACAAGCACCTGTTAGGGATGGTTTAAGAGGGTACTTGGTCCTGCCATGAGTGCAGGGGACTAGACTCAATGACCTCTCATGGTCCATTTCAGTTTCTGTGATTTTATGTCCTGCTCAGTCCTCCTTGCCTATAGGGAATATGGCTGTGGTGTTGGGTTTTAAGGGGAAAAATCAGTCACTCAGTTCCTATTGTGACGCCAGAAAGGAAATCCCAAAACATCAAATAAGCATGGGTTTTTAGGATATTTGTCAGAAATACAGGGCCTGAGTCAGGATCTATGACCCAAATCTGTTCTTCTGTTTCCAGATTGGTGCTTCTCTATTTGCCAGTAACATTGGCAGTGGGCACTTTGTGGGCTTGGCAGGAACAGGAGCAGCTGCAGGAATCGCCATTGCAGGATTTGAATGGAATGTAAGTGACACAGATTTAAACAAACGTGGTAACTTCAGGCGCATATGAAGAGATTTTTAGACTACATTGTCTAAGAACTCCAACTAACATGAATGCTATCAGAGATCTCACCCAGCACCTGTCTCCCTCAGGGCTGGCGACAAGCAGCAACCCCCACCCCAAGAACACTTTGTGTCCATTCCCGTTCCCCCAGCTCCCTCTCCATTCTACCTGCAGCCCAGCCGGTGGGGGAGGAAAAGCTCATTATTATATTAAGAAATCAGTTTTCCGGGGAGTTTCTCTCTCTCTCTTTAAATATATTAGTGATTCTCCCCACTCCCTATTCATGTGCTTTGATTGCCTTATAAATACCTATAAACAGCATCTCCAGAAAACTACTATGACTATTGTCTGGAATGGAAGGTGGCAGAAGGACCATAAAGGTATGGAAAAGGGTCTGAAGGCAAGAGCTAAGGTGGAAAGCAATGCACCCTCTACGGATTGAGTATCAGAGCTCATCTATATGCAGCAGAAGATGTTAGGAGTTGGGGAACAGCCCCTTTATGCTGTATTTCCCTTCTCAGATCACCCGATCTAAAGGTGCAATTTGCATCACATGTTCCTGCTGCCTTGAACATCATTAGCTTCTCCTCCATCTGTACTCCTGCAGAGGGCAGGTCAATCACACCTGCATTTTACCTAAAGAGGTGAGCTATTCTGGTGGGTGATATGCATATGGAAGTAAGCTCCCCTCTTCAGCATCTTGCACTGGCAAGCTAATCACAGTCGAGACATGACCATAACATGACCATAACACACTTGGACTTGGAGATGAAATGTTTCCTCTACTGGTGGCTACTTGGAGACTGGATTGGGGGACTCATACCAGGGGCCAGAGCACCCTAAGGCTATGTCTACACTTGGGCGCCATCTAAAGTCGACATCGATATGTTTAAATAATGACACACTGAGGCTTACCCCAAGACTTCCCCAGCTCCCACTTTCGGCAGTGGGTTCAAGTGGCCCCTGCCATGCCACCCAAAAGAAAATTGCCTGCAAAGGAAGTTTCGGCATCGGGGCTAGCCCCCGCCAATGTATAAAAGTGCCCCCCCCCCACTTTCAGCCAAACCCTGCTTATTAAACCCCGCAAAGTATCAGTTGTCTCGGATCTAACATTCCCAGGCTCAGCATATGAGACTATCCATGACTGGCTAATAGAAAGTGTCCATCAGTTGTACGAGGGAATGTGCAGACTGAGGGCTTAGGTCGATCTAACGCTGCTTACTTTGACCTTCTACAGCCTGCGTATGCACTCATGCGGCTGGAAGGTCGAATTAAGTGGTGTTAGAAATCCACCTCTCCAAGAGGCCTAGGGTTAAGGGCGAATTTAGGCTCAGCAGCTTCCCCGGCTGGGCTGCCGCCAGCCCGCACAGTCCCGCTGTGAGCTCGGCAGCCCCCCCAGGGCTGCTGTGGCTTTGGCAGTCCCCTGCTGGGCTGCTGACGGCCGCTACAGACCCACATCAGTTGCTAGAGGCCAGTGTCTACACTGGGGACAGAAGGAGCTGGCGCAAGGATGTCCTGTGGAGACTCTCCTACGGTTTTATTATGTCGATGTGTTAACATCGACTTTAGCTGGAGCCCCACTGTAGCCATGGCCTAAGGGACAGAAGTGGCATGAGTATATGGATGATAAAATAATATAAGGATGACCACATAACAGTGTTTAGCCCACTGGGTCATCGTCTGTCTGTACACTATGCTTTTCCAGGATGATGGGTAAACATCCTCCCCATAGAAGACAAAAAGTGGGGGAATGTAGGAGCAAGTAAAAGGTTAAATTAAAAAGACAAGTAGAAATGGTCAGAAATGAGGCTTAAGGCCTCGTGAAGCAGATCAAACCAGCAGGCCTAAGTTGGATAAATGGTCAAGTTGACAGGAGAAGTTTGACATCACAGAAATTGTCAAGAAGTCAGCCGCAGCTACAGCAAGAGTAGAAAGGTACCTGAAAGGTGGGAGGTGTTGGCTTGGCCTAGCACCAAGGGCTATGTCTACACTTACTAAAATTAGTTCGAATTAGTTAGTTCGAATTAATTAATTTGAACTAATTTTAGTTAGTTCGAATTAGCTTAATTCGAACTAGAAAAAATTAGTTTGATCTAAGCAAGTGCCATTCATGGCACTTGCTTAGTTCGAATTAGCGATCTCCATTGATTTCAATGGGCCGGTTAGTTCGAACTAAGAAATTAATTTGAATTAACATGGCCACATTAGTTAATTCGAACTAGTTAGTTCGAATTAACCCTTACTTTGAATACCCTATTCAAAGTTATTAGTTCGAATTAAGGAAGCCCTTAATTCAAACTAATGAAAGCCTAGTGTAGCCATGGCTTTAGCTAGTTCGAATTAAGCTTCCTCAATTCCAACTAACTTGCCAGTGTGGACATAGCCAAGGAGACAAAGGTGATGTTTCAGTCAAACCTGAAGAGAATGTTCTGGCCAAATCTAAGGGTAATGTTTTGGTCAAACCTGACACCTTGGTGGATGAAAATGTCCAATGAGTGCAGACCTATCAAATTTATGGGTGGCACCAGAAAAGGGGTGCGTGAACCAATC
The DNA here is from genome assembly GCA_007922175.1 of Pelusios castaneus. NCBI lineage: Eukaryota > Metazoa > Chordata > Testudines > Pelomedusidae > Pelusios > Pelusios castaneus. Next base: position 8,659,445 of record ML685811.1, read on the forward strand.
AAGATAAACTCATACCCCAAAGGGGGCTGAGTCAGTAGGTCCAAGCAGGGTATAAAAGCAGGAGTCCAAGAGCCCAGATTTCGTGCAGCCAAAGAGGTTGACAGAGAGTCCGGCCGTCAGTTGAACTTTTCCGTTGCATTGAGAATATGAATGCTGCCAACAAATCTGTTGAGATAGATTGTTTGCCATTGTGCTATGTTGCAATGAAGCCTAGCCTGGCACCTTCGTTTCTACAAGAATCGATGCTCGTGATGTTTTCTTCGATTGTGAATGTTGCCTCAATTTACCTCCTGCACACAGGGCACGCCTATGCTTAAGGTCATTGAGCTAACTGAGTCCTCACGAGGGACCCGAGCTTAAGGTAATCCAAAGGGTTAACCAAAGGAACACCTCGGCTTAAGATCACCAGGCTAACTCAGTCCCTGCTTAAGATCCAAGTCAGGCTCTAGATCACTGGGCTAATGGAGTCCCCACTTAAAGATCTGAGCCAAGGGTAATCCTGAGGGAACATGCATACAGAGCCTCACGCACGCAGCCAAGCAGACATCCATGTTGGACGCAGAACCACATTAATAAGAACACCTTCCACCCGGCACACCACACTGATGAAGTTGCTTGAAGCCCACAAAAGCTTAGGCCTGAATAAATTTCTTAGTTCTTAAGGTGCCACAGGACTCTCGCTGTTTACGAACTAACATGGCTACGCCTCTGGAAATCTTTCTGATACTCCAATAAGTCTGCTGCAGTGGGGGACTGTTCCTCAGGTGCTTCTATTGGAGACCTAGGGTGAAATCCTAGCTCCATTCAACTCAATGGCAAAATTCCCATGGACTTCAATAAAGCCCATAGAATTCCAACTGTAAATGCTAGACAAGTAGAAGAAATGAGGCTGGGGCACTCTGAATTGGCCATCGTTTAACTCACTACTGTGTTTATAGTTGACATCCAGCCTGTTACGAGGCCTCAGAAAGTGCTGGTGATAGGACAAGAGGCTAATGCAGCTCTTCTTTCCTTGGTTACAGGCCCTGATAATTTTGATTGCTCTTGGCTGGTTGTTTGTACCCATCTACATCAAGGCTGGGGTAAGCATGAACACTAGGTTATGTGTTTTCTTGTTCCCTGCTTCAGTCTTTCTGTTTCATCTTGCTGGAGACGGGTCTAACACCTTACAAATCTGTTCTCAATGGGAAGAGAGACACTCTATGTAAGTTATGTCTGTATGTATTTAAACAAGGATGGCTTTGAGATTACAGTATGAGGAGCATTTGATAGAATCTGCCTTTCTGGGCTTCTTGATAGCCCCTGGCCCAAGCCATCTGCATTTCTAGTGTACATATCCGTGTGGTACCGGAGTGGCAGAGCCTCCTGATGGACTACGGTAGTTGTCTGTTCTCATAGTGAGAATTACTCTCATTGTTCTTCTGCAGGTGGTGACAATGCCAGAATATCTGAAGAAGAGGTTTGGTGGCCGACGGATTCAGATGTATCTGTCAGTCCTTTCGCTGCTTCTCTATATTTTCACCAAGATCTCGGTGAGTTAAGCTTTAACGGTTCTTCTATTCTGCATCCATCTCTTTAGCTAAGTGAAGTTCCTCTCTGAATTGTTATTTTACACTCAGATAAAAACTCTCTCCTTCCCACTCATTTGCTGCCTTGGCTTAAATTAGATAGGTAAACATTTGTTTCTGTGTTGTCACTCTTCCTTCTAGCAGTTCTATACATCCAAATCAGCTTTACAGATTGAGGCGTGTCTGTGCCTTTTGGAATATACCAGAATTCTTTAGCTATAATAGTAGTGGTAACAGGGCCGTCCTTGGGGTGGGGGGGTGAACGGGGCGATCACCCCAGGCCCCGTGGTTACATGGGCCCACGCTGCCCCACTCCGTGGCCCCCACACAGCCGCGCTTCCCCCTGTTCCCCGCTGCCTTGTGAGCTGAAGGCAGCGGGGCACGCCAGGAGCACTTCCCCTGGCCCCTGAGCCGGCCCTCCTCCCTGCCCCCAGGGCGGAGCACACAGTCTGCCCAACACCCCTGGCCAGGGCCGCATGCGGCCAGGAGGGATCTCTGGCCGTGGCCTCAACCGGGGTCGGCTGCTGGCGGAGGCCTCAGTTCCCCAGTTGGGGCACCAGACGCGGCAGCCTGGCGTCCCGGCTGTGGCTGGGGCAGAGGAAGCTGGGGCCGGGGGCGGCCTCGGCTTCCTGGCTCAGGGCCACGGCTCTGGCTTCCCGCCCTCTGCAGCCACGGCTCTGGCTCCCAGCCCCCTGCGGCCACGGCTCCGGCTCCCCGCCCCTCGTGGCCATGGCTCCGGCTCCCCGCCCCCTGCAGCCACGGCCTCAACTCCCCGCTGCCCGGGCTGCAGCTCCCGGCCTTGGCTTCTGGGGCTGGCTCCCCGGGGGGCAACCAGGGTCCATGGGGGGCGGAGTGGGCTGGTCTGCCACAGTCCCCACCAGCATAGGGGGGCGGGGCCCTGCCGCGGCCGATTGGCCCTGGGCCCCGCTCTCCTCTAGGGACGGCCCTGAGTGGTAAAAGTATGCTCATGTCATTTATAGTTTTTCCTAGTGGCTCCTGACTGATGTGTGTGACTCTAGAGTGATTTTTTTGCACGGAGAAGGTTTAGTACAGTCACAGATAGGATAAGGTTTAAATGGTATCCAGAAAAGAGCATTAATGGAGTAATAAGGAAGCATTAGCCATAAATAACCAGGAGTTAGAACAGGTGAATTTGGAAGATAATTCAGCAAATCCAAGGGAATGTAGGTATTGCTCAGGACGTTCAATAATTAACGAGGTTCCTTGCAGGATCATTTTATGACCATTAATATCTGTAACTGTGCAAACTAAGCTAATGCTAAAAAGAAATACACCTCAAACTTTGGGACATAAACTGATCAGCTGTGAAGGTCAGGAGGGAATCTTCCTCCGCAGAGAGTGGCAGGGGCTCCAAGTTAGTCTGTGGGATTAAACTCTATGAATTCCTGTATTTTAATGCCAGCTTCCATGGGTGCAGAGGGCAAAGGCAGGGCCAGAATTCGTTGGTGGCGCTGTGCATGTGTTTCACGCCCTGTGTGATGCACAGCTCAGTTCCACACTGGCTCTCAGCATGTCAGCACGCAATGGCTGGTGGTGGGAGCAGAGCTGGAGGAACTGCTGAAGGCAGCAGCGGGGACGGAGGTTGAGCCGATGATAATCTCAAGAAGCAGTTTTCTCAATGATCTGCAGAGAGGTTTTTTTCTTCCAGCACCTGCCCAGCTACTCAGGCTGAGGACTGTGGAGATAATTTGCCCCTTAATATTTTCACTTTAGTTTTTTCGTCTGTAAAATGAGTATAATGATACTCAAGCCTGATCCACACTTACCAACAAATTTGTCGGCAGTCAACGGGAGATAGGCAAGTAGAGTAGCTTGCGTATCTTATGTTGACACCCTAAAGTCTGTTTTGCGCACCGTCTTCTCTGTGCTGTGCTGACTGGAAATGCGTAATTGTCTACACAGTGTTACTTTTTTTCCAGAGGTGGTTTTATTAAATTGACTTCTGGATTGATTGAGTGGGTCTTCACTTCCACTCCGTCGAACCAGATAAATCAATCTGACGGCAGCGAATTTGCTATTGTGAACCCCTAATATAGGCTATGTCTATACTTGTTAATTTAAGTCAATTTAGCATGTCCCCACTCAAAAATTAAGTCAACTTAGAGGGTACCCTGCCAAATCGACCTAAAGCATCCGCACTGGACGCCTAGGTCGACTTGTAGGGGTTAGGTGGACCTGGGACAGGTCCATGGTGGCAGGGGGGGCACCTCTTGCCAAGTGTCAGGGGGCTCAGCCTTTGCCCCATTGTACCTGGGTACAATGGGGCAAAGGGGGACAGGGACCCTGGCAGGGCATAGGGGCAGGGTGGTCAGGGCTCTGCCCTGCCCTGTGGGGGGGTATGCCAAGCTCTCCCTGTGCCAGCCACCCTGGCAGGGAGGGCAGTGGGTAAGCCCTGGAGTCCTTAAGACGACTTAGGGGTACTCCACGTCTACACTGGCTTAAGTCGACTTTAGAACGTCGACTTAAGCAGAAAGTCAACTTAAAACGAGGTTTTATAATTTTTTTAATTTTTCCTTAAATTGACTTAAGCAGCTGCTTAAGTTGACTTAAGGAAAGTGTAGTGTAGACGCAGAGTAAATTAAGTCGACTTAAGCAAGCTCAGGTGGACTTAATTTACAAGTGTAGACGCACCCTAGGAGACAGGATCTTGGCTTTATTTTACTTGTGCTTTTATTCTTTTGTACAATGCTTTGGGGCCGGGAAGGAGGGAAAGAAAAATATCAATAGAACTATTATCTTAAGCATTCCCTAAACTGTCATCTTTCTTTATATTAGGCAGATATGTTCTCTGGAGCTATATTTATCCAAATGGCCATGGGACTGAATCTTTATTTGGCCATAATCACACTGCTTGGTGTTACTGGTCTTTACACTATCACAGGTGAGTTTGTGGAACAGATTGATCAATTAAAAACAAGTTAAATGGGGATACGGAAAGACAAGAAATGAGAACATGAAAGGGAAGAGGTGTGTGTGCATATGAGAGAAATTAAAACGGACAAGGAGAGGAGAGTCTCACTTACATATTTTTGGCTTTTTTATGTCTTTAGGTGGCCTTGCTACTGTGATTTACACAGACACTTTACAGACCTTCATCATGATGGTGGGATCCCTTATTCTCACAGGATTTGGTAAGTAAATCTGATGAATGAAAGCTGGAATACTCAGTTACAGATCCCACTCTCCTGTGGAAATGGATTGAGCACAGCGGAATCCTGACAGTTAACAGCTGAGGGGTTCCAGTTGCTTCTTTTATTTGCCCGGGAAGGAGAAGAGCCACATTGCTAAGTCCTCCTGTCATCCTGACCATTGCATTTTCAACACATCCATGAATCCATAATATTACAGTAGGATCAAGATTCTAAGTCTGTGGTCTTTGGACCTCTGGTGCTAAGTGTAGGTAGGGCTGGATGATCACATAGTATGGCTGCACCTTGTTTCCAGCTGCTAAATTGCATTAAGAAGGCTCAAATGCATTAAATAGGGATGATGTTGAGAACGGCAGAGGAGATGGGCCATGTGACTGTAAATGGGAGGCCGGGTGCACAAGATCATGGGTGTATTAAAATGCAATCCATCCTAGGAAATAAAATGCTGCTATTTAGGGGTCAAGCTACATAATTCATCAGGAGAAAGTAGTAAAGGCAGGGAGACTTGTGGGGGCTGTAATTTCCTTCCCCATATGTTGTATCTTCTCCCTGCTTGGATTTCCCCATATACGTTTTTCACTGAAATGAAGCTGTCCCTGTGCTTCATGCTAGACAACGTTGCAGACTGACTTAATCTGGTGGACTCTGTCTCTGGTCCTTACCCGGCAAATTACACTCTCTGGCGAAATGTACATTTTCATCATCAGCATGGGGGGCACTGGAGACTAAAGCAATCTTTAGAAGGAAAGCCAGTGTGACTCCTTGCTTATGAGAGTGATCACAGCACATACTTGGATGTCTTCTGACTGTATTGAGCAGTATTGTCATATTGATAGCACGTTTTCCTCTTGGACTCTTCAGTTCCTTCAGGAATTTCAAGCATCTTTACGTTCTGTTTTTCAGCATTTGCCAAAGTAGGAGGGTATGAGGCCTTTATGGAGAAATATATGAACGCAATTCCAAGCAACACTTCATATGGAAACATTAGCATTGACCCAAAATGCTATACCCCTCGGCCGGATTCTTTCCACATCTTCCGAGATCCGATCACTGGAGACCTGCCGTGGCCGGGGCTTACCTTTGGCTTGAGCATCCTTGCTTTGTGGTACTGGTGCACAGACCAGGTAGTGTAAAAGCAACAACTGGGAAATTCAGAGCATTCTCAAATCTGCAGTCTAGCTGGTCTGATCTCTCTCCTATCACCATCCCCCATTCTGTTATCTTCTAGGGAAAGTTTCTTTTTCTCTGTAGTTTTTAATTGCTCAGCCCTTCCTATGTTAAGTGAATGGGGTAAATGTTCCTTCATTGCCTTTTTCATGCCATGCTAAGCATATGCTCTGTGGATGATGCTTTTCTCCTTCCTGTGACCTGTTGAATGAACATTGAGGATCTAGTTTTCAAATGTGGACATCTTAACAGGACATCAATATAAACACAGTGACCTTTACCAATCTGGATAGAGACATGGCTTCCAATCCAGCTGTACTAAGTATCTTCTATGTCTGCAGCTTTTAATCACCTTGTATAAATTATGCTGGACAGATCATCTGAGTATATATGTCAGTCCCCCCACCCCAGCCAGGCTGTTTCCTTTCTCTCTCCTTAGATGATGCTCCATTCACTCTCCAAAAATAATCAAATTGGGAGGCTTCAGAAGGAGAATATATTACTGTATAGCAGGGTGGTTTCCCCGCTTGGATGGAGATGGGGTTAAAATCCCTGGGAATGGAATGGCCAATAAGAGCTGGTGCCTATGGAGCCAATCAGCTTGGGAGCATATATACATATACAGGGTCTGCAGCCCCCACTCAGGGCAGTCTTCCTCTGGTGAGGAAGGAGGCTCTTAGCTTGGTTACAGGGGGAAAGACCCAGGACAGCTCCATGTGGACTTCCAGAGATTGGCTGGGGCACAAGCCCTGAAACAAGGGAGAGAAGGTACCTGGGGGTAGGCAAGACATGGTCCAAGGGACCTGTTGTGCTGTATTGAGGGTCAAGGCAGTGCCAAGCAGTGATGCTTAGGGATGCTTTTTTAGATAAAGGGAATGCGGTGGACCTAATTTACTTAGATTTCAGCAAGGCATTTGATACAGTTCCACATAGGGAGTTATTAGTTAAGTTACAGAAGATGGGGAATAATATGAATATAGTAAGGTGGATAAGGAACTAGTTAAAAGGGAGACTACAGCGGGTCATACTGAAGGGTGAACTGTCAAGCTGGAAGGAGGTTAGCAGTGGAGTCCCTCAGGGAATCTGTCTTGGGACCAATCTTGTTCAACCATTTTGTTACTGACCTTGGCACAAAAAGCGGGAATGTGCTAATAAAGTTTGTGGATGACACCAAGTTGGGAGGTATTGCCGATACAGAGAAGGATCCGGGATACCATACAGAAAGATCTGGATGACCTTGTAAACTGGAGTATCAGGAATAGGATGAAATTTAATAATGGGAAGTGCAAGTTCATGCATTTAGGAACAAATAACAAGCATTTTTCCTATAAGTTGGGGACGCATCAGTTGGAATGGACTGAGGAGGAGAAGGATCTGGGAGTACTGGTTGATCATAGGATGACTCTGAGCCGCCAATGTGATGTGGCCGTGAAAAAAGCTAATGCGGTTCTAGGATGTATCAGGAGAGGTATTTCAAAGAGAGACAAGGAGGTGTTAGTGCCGCTATACAAGGCACTGGTGAGACCCCATCTGGAATATTGTGTGCAGTTCTGGTCCCCCATGTTTAAAAAGGATGAATTCAAATTGGAACAGGTGCAGAGAAGGGCTACAAGGATGGTCTGTGGAGTGGAAAACCTGCCCTATGAGTGGAGGCTCAAGAAGCTTGGCTTGTTTAGCCTAACCAAAAGAAGGCTGAGGGGGGATATGATTGCTCTCTATAAATACATCAGAGGGATTAACATCAGGGAGGGAGAGAAATTATTTGAGTACAGCACCAATGTGGACACCAGAACAAATGGTTATAAACTGTCCAACAAGAAATTTAGGCTTGAAATTAGACGCAGGTTTCTAACCATTGGAGGAGTAAAGTTCTGGAATAGCCTTCCAAGGGGAGTTGTGGAGGCAAAAACCATAACTGCTTTCAAATCTGAGCTTGATAAATTTATGGAAGGGATGATATGATTACCCTATTTTGGAAATTGACTGATATTTGGCTACGTGGGGTGGATTTACAAGTGGCCTAAGAGGGGAGAGTACATGGGGTGGGTTCTGAGTTATTACAGAGAATTGTTTCTTGGGTAACTGGCTGTTGAGACTTGCCCACATGCTCAGGGTTTAACTGATCGCCATATTTGGGGTCAGGAAGGAATTTTCCCCCAGGGCTGATTGGCCTGGGCTACAGGGGTTTTTCGCCTTCCTCTGTAGCACAGGGCATGGTTCACCTACTGGTGAATTCTCTGTATCTTAAAGTCCTTAAATCATGATTTAAGGAGGTAAATAACTCAGTCATAGGTTAGTGGCCTATTGCTGGAGTGGGTGGGTGAGGTCTTGAGGCCTGCATTTTGCAGGAGGTCAGACTAGATGATCATACTGGTCCCTTCTGACCTTAAAGTCTATGAGTCTATGAGTCTCTGGGCTGAGTCCCAGAGAAGTGGGCGGGCCTGGGTCCCTCCCCACCTCCCCGCAACTGCCAGTAGGCAGTAAGAGGAAAAGTGGCCACCACAGATACAAGTAGGCCAGCCTGGATTTGGCCTTACTTCGGAAGCGGGGGGAACAGACCAAGGACTTGGCTGAGGTCCTGAAAAGGCTCTGAGAAAGACTATGAAAGATAGAGCACAGGCCACTGGATGGGAGGGCCACTTAAGCAATGCTCCTGTACCATCATCAGGAGGCGCCCATTCAGCAGTTAGGTGTGAGAGGACCCTAACATACTGTAATTGTGCAGTATTATATAACACATTGGAATTGGGAGTTAGGGGGAGGAATTCTTTTAGCCCTAAGCTGTTGATCAAATTGAAAGTTTTTATAATTTATATCCTAGCTAGTGTAACTGTGCCTGCTGTTTCTTATTCACATAAATGTGTTACCTTTTTAAATCTTCCTAAACTATTTGGTTCAATAACATCCCGTGGCAGGGAGTCTGACAGGCTAAACATACACTAGACCAAAATATTTCCTTTTATCCATTTAAATGTGTTCTCATGCTTTCAAGTGCCCTTTAGTTTTTTCTAATTATGGGAAAGGGCAAAAAGTTCTCATTGGACCAGTTTTAAGCTGGAGTTAGTCACATCTATCTCATTGACAGGTTATTGTTCAACGGTGTCTCGCAGCCAAGAACATGTCCCACGTGAAGGCCGGCTGTGTCATGTGTGGGTACCTGAAGCTGCTGCCCATGTTTGTGATGGTGATGCCTGGGATGATCAGTCGAATTCTGTACACTGGTAAGACCTGACACTCTCATCTCATCAGTCTCTTCTCATTCCTCTTCTATCACCCCTCAGTTTTCTCTTTGCTGTGCCTTCCCCAGCTCCTTCAGCCCTTCTCCTCTCCTCACTCTATCCCCAAAACACAAGTACACACCTGTTATTCCCACAAAATAAGAAGCTATTACTCTTTCTCCTTGTCTGCTCAGGGTTTCATGGTCCCTGTGAGGGAGAGGAGTCCCAAAGTCTTTCTTTCTCCTGCCATCTTTGTTAGCAACATTCCTGTTCTGACTGAGTGGGTGGAAGTGCTCCTGTCTGTCACTAACATTTGACCCCAGGGCAGAGGGAATGGTGCATGGATCAGAGGGAGGAGTGTCCCCAGCTCATGTCTGTGATTCGAATGCTGCCTTTCCCACTGCACTGAGTTGTGTTTACACCAGCAGGTAGGAGAGCAGGTGGTCTGAGCCACAGAGCCTTTGAGAGCACACGCTAACATTACCCTTACACCTCAGCCTTGATTTTTCAGTCCTGGCCTCTTGTGCAGCTCTGGCTGCAGTTTTAATGGTTTGACCTCAGCACTGTTACTGTTCCCCCAGGCAGGAAGGTGATGCAGGAGAAAAGTCCCTTCCCACAGCTGCAGAGCCAAGGGTACTCTCAGGCAAATAAATCCAGTGGGTTAGCATGGGGATGGGTGTGAGAAGTCTCATGATTTGGGGGTAATTTGCTGCTGTGTCCCTGGGTAACCCTGCCTTCTGATTTTTTCTTTCTCAGATGTAGTGGCTTGTGTCGTCCCTTCAGTATGTGAGCAATCCTGTGGCACCAAAGTTGGCTGTTCAAACATTGCTTATCCTAAAATGGTGGTGGACCTTATGCCGAATGGTAAGATACTGGCTGTGATAGGCATTTTGTGGGAAAGACATGCAGAACAGATTAGCTCACGCTGGTTTCTGGGGAGGAGAGATTGTCAGGGCTGGAATTCAGCTGCCAGAAGTAGGGGCCTGCGCTCTCATTTAGTCTGATTTGACATCACTGAAGTACTACAGCACTTCCTCGCATTATGAGGGCTCAGCTGTCATAGGCCCTAGCATCATCCCAGTGTCTCCAGTATATTCCTATGTAAGCTGTGCGTTGTGATCAATATGGCCATAGCCGCCAGGTGGGTACAGACTAGCCATGACTATGGTGCTGATTTATACCCAGTAAGACTCTGCCTGTGTGAGCCAAGTGGGAGGGATAAATCTTACCTAAAGTTACCAGCTACTATGAGGCTACCTCTGCCAGGATCTCTGTGGGGAGAGATATACTTGCAGTTCTGCTAAACTCAGCTGGGCTGGGAAGAGAAAGTGCACTCAGCCCTGCTGATGCACAGCCATGGGCACATTATAAGGCCTGTTCAGTTTTGCAGAACAGCGCCCTTCTGCAGAGAGCTAGGCATACATAAGGAAAACCAAGAAACATCTGCAGACAACTCTAGGCCTTCATGCTATGCCTGCGGTTTCCAAATGGGTCACTAAGAAGGGATGGGTCTGTGGCGCCCTAAGCCACAGCCTGGAGGGGGCATTAAGATAAGCTACCCAAGGGCATTAAGGCATTAAGATAAGCTACCCACATGTGCAGAATGCAGCTGAAGTCTGTTTCCCTGACTTGTCACCGGCAGCAGTCTCTCACTGTAGAAAAGGAGCAGCGTTCCTGGAAGAGGATCTGGGAGAACCAAGCCCCATACACAAGGGGCCTCTACTTTCCCCTGACCCATGAGTTTTGCAGATTTTAGGATGATGCAGCAGGGAAGGGTTTGAGAACTCAGTGCATGCTGAGAAGACTGCTCTCTCTGGGAAGAGACTCAGCTGGATAGTGATGCTGGAAGGATTGACCAATAGGAAGAAGGGTTACAAGAGAAGTGAGCTGTAAATAGCCGGTTAGACACAGGGGGTATGTCTACACTAGAAAAAGTTAAGTCGACTTTGTTAAGTTGACTTAATAAGGTCACCTTTAAGTCGACTTAAAGTCGACCTTATTAAGTCGACTTAACAAAGTGGCTACCTTTAAGTCCACTTTATTAAGTCGACTTAACATTGGATCTAGGCATCCACACTGGCATTAAGTCGACTTTATTAAGAGCCACTCCCCATCCACACCATCCTTAAGCCAACTTAAGAAGTCGACTTAAGGCTTAAGTCGACCTAAGGAGAGGTAGTTATTAAGTCGACTTAAACTTTCATTAAGTTGACTTAATATATTTCTTATGTCGACTCAATGTAAGCCCAGTGTGGACATGGAGTAATTTAGGTCGAATTAAGGGTCCTTAAGTTGACCTAAATTGCTAGTGTAGATATACCCAGGCAAAGGGAAAGATTAGGGGAAACAAGGGGTCAAATTTTGCTTTAAGATATAAATCTTTAAAATTTATCAAAACCACAAGCTGAATTTCAATCAGGGACTGAATATTGAGATAATTAACATTTCCCATGTTAGGTAGAGCTCTGCTAATTATTATCTGAGTTCCTTATCATGTCCCTTGTGCATGTATTGGTTTTGCTGTTCCTTTTCTGGAGTTGCCTCTTCCAAGTTGCATGTAATATTGGAATCTTCCCCTGAGTACCATTACACTGTTTGATCACATGCCTCTCTGGGGGTTATTCCTGGGTGATGTTCTTTCTCTCCCAGGCTATGTCTACACTTGAAAAGGTAAGTCGACTTAAAGTGGACCTTATTAAGTTGGCTTAACAAAAGTCGACTTAACTTTTCAAGTGTAGACGCGGCCCCTTTTCGACCTTATTAAGTTGACTTAACATTTTAGATTGACTTAATAAGCTCTACCAAGGCACTAATCTCCGTCTCCACTGGCTTAGGCTGACTTAATAAAGTCAATTTAAGCACTAGTTTGAATTAAAACGAGGTGTTATTAATTCGAACTATCTTTTCCTTAATTCAATTTAAGGAGCAGCTTAAATTGATTTAAGGAAAGCCCAGTGTAGACACGGAGTAAATTAAGTCAACTTAAGCCTCCTTAAATTGACTTAATTTCTAAGTGTATACACACCCCAGTGACTCAGAGACAGTTGGGTACTATAAACAAGAGTATGTGTTTGGATGGAGGAGGGTGTCTGTGACCCTGATGTTGTACAAAATGGACTCCTACCTGAGTAAATCCACATAGGCATTACCCATCTCCTAAGAGCCCGGTTTGGTAATATGTGGTATATAAAGTTGTGTTTCCTGACCCTAGACAGGAACCATTCTGCTAATGTCCCAGCAGGATACTATGAAGTTGTGATAATGTAACCTTCAGGTGGCCTAAAATTAATTCAATTGCCCTTCTCCAGTGCCTCACAGAAATAAACCCCAATCCCTGTGGAGAAAGAAGCTGGAGACCCAGGATCCAGTCTGTATGGGACTCACAGCAAAGATTGCTCAGAGTTACCCTCCCACATTAAATACTACGAAAACCAAACATAACAATGAACTTTATTAACTACTAACTAAATAAACCTTATCCTAAGAAAACAAAATACAATTAAACAAAAACAATCCCTACAGAAACCCCTGCATGAAAGATACCCAAGAGTCCCAAACTCCAGATGGAGTTCACTCAACTCTCAGCTACAGTCTTTATTCCAGTGTAGAGGCTTGAGTGGCAAGAAATAGCTGTCCTCTTCTTTCTTTGCAGGAATCTTCTGTAGCATTCCATGCAGGCTTTTCCTTCTCCTTTGCAACCAGCCCTCAGTCCCATATGCATGTCTGCAAGGTCTGTTGCAGATGAATCCATTAGAGGGAGAAAACATCTTGTTCACTCCTGGCTCAGCTTCTTTCCTGAAAACTGAGCACATGGACTCGTCTCAAGGCAGCTCCTGCCTGCTGTCGGCACAGACTGCTGCTCCCATGTCATCTGACTCTGACCACAATGCATCACACCAGCAGGGCACCCTGTGGAGCATGCTCAAAATGCTACCACTCCCTGCTTCTAGAAGTTTCTGGTTCTGGGTAGCTAATCTGCCTACCAACGGTAACCCACCCTCAGCAGGTCTCTCAAAGACATAGCCCTTTTTAGGCATATGGGTTACACTAAGCTGGACATACTTCATCTACTACCAGGTGGCTGGGTTGGAAAGGTCAGAGTGATGTGACTTACGGAGCTTCTCCAGTGACTGAGCCTCCCCAGCGCAGGTGGTATCTCTCTCTCTCTCTCTCTCTCTCTGTGTTTCAGGTTTGCGAGGTCTGATGTTGTCAGTCATGTTGGCCTCTCTCATGAGCTCCTTGACTTCCATTTTTAATAGTGCTAGCACTCTGTTCACCATGGACATCTACACTAAAATACGATTTGGGGCAAAGGAGAGAGAGCTCATGCTGGCTGGAAGGTAAGTGTAACTCCACCCATTCCCAGCATTAGGAACCTAGCAAAATATTAGAGCTTCAGAAGCTGCACCTTTCAAAGCTTACTTTCAAGTGCATTCACGAACCTTTCGCTGAGTGCATGTGGTGCAGCAGTGACCTCTTGTGGTCTGACAGGTTACTCTCCCATGTGTCCAGGATATTCTGTGGGGGACTTTCCAGGACATGTTTCTTAGTTAAAGATTAATCTGAGGTGCCTTTTTCCTAGACATATCCCAGGGGATCTAGTTACATTTCATTTCCAGATGCCAGTTAGGCAAAGCTACAGCAGCATCAGTCATTTTGTGGGGGACTTTCCTGGCCATGTTTCTTATTTAAAGATTAATTCAAGGTGTGTATTAGACAAAGCTACAGCATCCCTTGATATCTCTTCTATTGATCTCTCTCTGCTGCTGGATTGGGTTCCATGTTTCTAGGTGAAATTGATTTATTGTTTTGGTAGAAGAATTCTCGTTTTGAGTTGACTAAGAGCTGATGGATCAGGTGAGATCTCCTTGCTGGATGCTCTTTTCCCCAGTACTGATGGCTGATTACTGTTATTTTTGCTGATGTTTTAATGCTAGTTGACTAACACAGTGAATTGTTAGATTGTGTAATTCATTCTGATTTTTTATGTCTATAAATGGGGATTAACCGTTTCTTTTATTGTTGTGTTTACAGGTTATTCATTTTAGCTTTAATTGGTGTGAGCATTGCTTGGATTCCTGTGGTGCAGTCAGCGCAGAGTGGGCAGCTCTTTGATTATATACAATCTATCACCAGTTACCTGGGGCCACCTATTGCTGCTGTCTTCCTGCTTGGCATCTTCTGCAAGAGGGTCAATGAGGAGGTGAGTATAGGCTAGAGAAGAGCTCTGTCTGCAGAAGTTCACAAAAGACATTGTCCTGTGCCCTGGGCCAACTACCCTTTCTTTGTTTTGATGCATTTTGTTCTCAATTTCTTTGATGCTATTCCACTTCAGCCTGGTACCTGAGGCTGCAAAGCAGAGTGCTTGAGGGGTTCTGAGCTAGGTTGAGGAATCCTCATATTCTTCTTCCACTACATATATGGAAACTTGTTGCACTTTATTGGCTCCTAGACAGCTGTGAAGCTGGGGCCCACCTACTGTTTCACTGTGACTTGTGCAAAACGCATAATTTCTGGAAAACAGTATTGAGTGCAACCTTCTAGGCAGAGGTGATGCCTGCTGATAGCAAGGCAGGGTGGATGGGCTGGGTAACTATGTTCAGCAGTGTTACTGAGCATGCTCAATATAAGCCAAGTAGCAAATCTGGGAGGCATCTGACCCCACATCCTGCCTCCCCCTGTGGGTCACCTTTGCTTGTTCTCCATGAGTTCTGTAGTCTTCAACAAGAAGGGAAATCCTATGATTAAGTTGCTGGACTGGATCTCATAAGATGTGGGTTGTACTCCCAGCTCTGCCACAGAGCTGAATGGACTACACATCTGCAACCACGCAAAGAATCTTTACTTTTAATTCTGAGTGTAAATTCCATGCAATTCTTGAGGGAGAATATCTTCTCAAACAAATACTTTGGGGCTGCTGTTCCTTTTTAAAGCCCTTGCCAATAACGCAGCACTCAGGAGCAAACCTTTCATGATAAAAGCAGACTAACGCTGCCAAGCCACTCTACAGTCACGAACCTGTGTATTTGCAGTGCAGGGAGTCAGGGTTCCAAGGTATAAGATGCAGTTTTATATAGAAAAGAAAAGAAATATCTTTGAAAAGCCAGGAAAAGCATTTAGCCATTTCAAAGGCTTTTGAAGATTCTCCTGTTGGCGCACCTCGGTACATTTTAATAACTGATTTTCTTCTGGCCAATAAAAAGACTTGTGTTTTCTCTCTTCTTACCTGCTTGTTGCTCTAGGTTGCTTACATGTCCATTGGCAGCATTTCATACTGCACAGATATTAAGAGATTAAAGGAGGTGAGGTAATTCCATATCCCCAACAGCTCTTTCTGATCATTCTGCCTGTCACTTTCTTTGCAGGGGGCCTTCTGGGGCTTGCTCATTGGGCTGGTAGTTGGGCTGGCTCGAATGATTGCAGAGTTTGCCTATGGTACTAGCAGTTGTGTGAACCCCAGCAACTGTCCAAAGATCATCTGTGGAGTTCACTACCTTTACTTTGCTATAATCCTCTTTGGGATCTCCTGCATCATCATCCTGGGTGTCTCACTGATAACGAAACCCATTCCTGATGTACATGTGAGTATCGTGGCCTCTTCCGCTCTTTCATTCCCATGCCTGCTCCCAAGATAGTGGAGCGCTGTGAAACCCATCACTTTAATTTACACTTAAAAAGTATTAACAGGTATATTCTACCTTAGAATTCAAAGGACGCAGGACCCTCCCAGCTGATTGGATTCAGAGCGAAGTCTTACATCTTCCCCAAATTATTCTTTAGTCCAGATATCTCTGGAAACGCAGAACTCTCTGCTACCAAAATAATATCCTGGAGATTACTTTAAAGTGAGAAGATCTTTGATTATATTATATAGTGTAAAAATGTGGAGTAACATGGGAACTTGATTGCTAGGAGCCACAAACAGTGTTACATATTTTGGGTGTGTCTACACTTGTAAATTAAGTCGACTTAAGCAGGCTTAAGTTGACTTAATTTACTCTTCGTCTACACTGTAGTGTCCTTAAGTCGACTTAAGGAAAAATTAAGTCGACTTAATAAGACCTAGTTTTAAGTCGACTTACTGCTTAATTAAGTCGACTTAAGTCAGCGTGGACACAGAGTAACCCTAAATCGACTTAAAGGGCCCCCAGGGCTCCCCCATTGACTTCCCTCCCAGGGTGCCTGGCACAGCCCACCCACAGGGCAGGACACAGCTCTGCCCACCCTGCTCCTGTACTCTGCTCCTGTCGCTATCCTGCTCAGCCCCCATATTCCTAAGTACAATGGGGAAGGTGCTGAGCTCCCTACCACTTTTAAAGGGGTGCCCAGAGAAGGGGGGCACCTCTCAGGTGCGTCCCTTCCCACCATGCACCACTTGCAGGTCCACCTAGCCCCTGCCAGTTGACTTAGGCATCCAGTGTAGATGCTCTAAGTTGATTTAGCAAGGTTGACTTCAAGTCGACCTAAATTTACAGTGTAGACGCGCTAAGTCAACTTATTCTGACAAGTGTAGACATAGCCTTTGTGTGGTGTAGCAAAGATTTCAGGAATGAATTGTTAAGGAAAAGAAACAGGAATAGTCTCCTACAATATCCTGGAATATTACTTAGCAAACATTCATAACCTCCCAAATTCTATACCAATCTCAATGTGCTGGTCTTAGCATTCTTAGGCTACAGCTTTGTAAACTCATTTTTTTAACGTCAGCTCCATGGCTTGTGCTGGACTCTGCGGAACAGCAAGGAGCAACGTATCGACTTGGATGCAGACGAGAGCATTGAGGAACTTGAGAGTAAAGATGATGAAGCAGGTGATTTGTGAATAAAATTCTGTTCAGATTTGTAGAAGACTGTATTTCAGATCCCCAACTTTGTTCCTGAAGAAACACCGAAATGCCTGTACTCCCTTGAGAACAGATGCTGAAGGGTTAGTGCACAGAGTTAGTGAACAAATATGTCACTACTGTCAGTCTGGTGCACCTGACATAGACTGGGGTGAATTACATGATGGCAGTCTAATCCCCGGTTGGTTTTTGTGCATAGCACAAAAGCCTTCATGTAATTTGAGAGGCTCAGCACTAGAACAAAAGGTGTTGCTGGTTAGGGTTGATGGCAGTGTTGTGTGTGGGCCTTAATCTTGAAAGGACAGTGAGGATGCATTTGGAAGTGGTATGCTGGGGGTCAGGTTTTGGAACAGCAGAGGTGGTGCACAGCAGGGAGAAATGCATTGGGGAAACTCACAAAGCTCCAGGCTCCGAAACCAAACGTCATTGAATTCACCCATTTAATAAAAAGAGAAACAATTCAAAACCGTTGAATAAGCAGAGATAAACTCTGCATGGTGACTGCCTTCTCAGTCTCAGGCTGAAGGGTCAGGGCTGAGGTCTCTGTTCTGCTAAGGCCTCTGTGCACCATGTAAGCAGGGCAAAGTTGCCGTAACTCACGAGATAGCTGGTGGAGAATTTCCCCTGGCAGGGGATCTCTGCCAGCCGAAAGTGGGAGCTGCTTTCTAGGCAGCTTCCCTCCTTAACCTTACCCTGTGTAAGAGAAAGAAGGAGTGTGTTGGAGGCAAGGCGTGATGAGGAAGGAAAGTAGATGTGACTGTCTGTGCAGCCTTGACTTAGGGAGTTGCAAATAGCTCCATGTGGCCCATCTCCTCTCTTCCCAACCTCCAGGCAGCACAAAACACGAGGAGGTGTAGTGGGAGGGGACAAAGCTGAAGATCTGCCCCATTATTCTGTACCCAACACTTTTCAGTTCTGTTACAGATCCTGTACATCTAAGTATTTATAATGTACTTGAATCAACTTGTTGAGTTTTAGCATTTGTGAGCAAATCACACAATTACATTGCAAAACTGAACAGAAAAGTTACACAGACTATACCCTAGGGGTGCGTAGATGTGCATCTCGTCACAAGCAGCAGTTGGGACAGAAAAGTAAAAGAGGCCTGTAGCTGTTATGAGCATTCACAAAGGAACCTGGTATAGTGTATTTGGCATCAAATCATCAAATCATCATAGAATCATAGAATAATAGGGTGGGAAGGGACCTCACGAGGTCATCTAGTCCTACCCCCTGCTAAAAAGCAGGACCACTCCCACTAAATCATCCCAGCCAGGGTTTTGTCTAACCGAGCCTTAAAAATCTCCAAAGATGGAGATTCTACCACCTCCCTAGATAGCCCATTCCAATGCTTCACCACCCTCCTAGTGAGAAAGTTTTTCCTAATATCCAACCTTGACCTCCCCAGCTGTAATTTGAAACCATTGCTCCTTGGTCTGTCCTCTGTTACCCTCAAGAACAGCCTAGCTCCCTCCTCTTTGGAGCAACCCTTCAAGTAGTTGAAGGTTGCTATCAAATCTCCCCTCAGTCTTCTCATCTGTAGTCTAAATAAGCCTAGTTTCTTCAGTCTCTCCTCATAAGAAATGTGCCCCAGCCCCCTAATCATTTTTGTTGCCCTCCGCTGGACTCTTTCTAATTTGTCCACATCCTTTCTGTAGTGGGGAGCCCAAAACTGGACACAGTATTCCAGGTGCAGCCTGACCGGTGTCGAATAGAGGGGAATTATCACATCCCTTAATCTGCTGGCAATACTCCTACTGATGCAGCCTAATATGCCATTGGCCTTTTTCGCAACAAGGGCACACTGTTGGCTCATATTCATCTTCCCGTCCACCATAACCCCCAGGTCCTTTTCTACAGCGCTGCTACTTAGCCGATCAGTCCCCAGTCTGTAGCAGTGCATGGGATTTTTCCGTCCTAAGTGCAGGACTTTGCACTTGTCTTTGTTGAACCTCATGAGGTTTCTTTTGGCCCAGTGTTCCAATTTGTCCAAGTCTCCCTGGATCCTGTCCCTGCCCTCCAGAGTATCTACCATTCCCCCCAACTTGGTGTCATCCGCAAACTTACTAAGCATGCAGTCTATTCCATCATCAAGATCATTAATGAAGATGTTGAATAGAACCGGCCCGAGGACCGACCCCTGGGGCACTCCACTCGTTACCGGTTGCCAACCAGACATCGAGCCATTGATTCCTACCCACTGAGCCCGTTGATCTAACCAGTTTTTGATCCACCTTACGGTCCACTCGTCCAACCCATACTTCCTTAACTTGCCGATGAGAATGCTGTGGGAAACCGTATCAAAAGCCTTGCTAAAGTCAAGGTATACCATGTCAACGGCTCTTCCCGCATCCACAAATCCAGTCATCTCATCATAGAAGGAAATCAGGTTGGTCAGGCACGATTTGCCCTTGGTGAATCCATGTTGACTGTTCCTGATCACTCTATTTTCCTCCAAGTGTTTCAGGATGGATTCCTTGAGGACCTGCTCCATGATTTTCCCAGGGACTGAGGTGAGGCTGACCGGTCTGTAGTTCCCTGGATCCTCCTTTTTCCCTTTCTTAAAGATAGGTACTATATTTGCCTTTTTCCAATCCTCCGGGACCACCCCCGTTCACCACGAGTTCTCAAAGATAATGGCCAGCGGCTCTGCAATCACTTCCCCCAACTCCCTCAGCACCCTCGGATGCAGTTCATCCGGCCCCATGGACTTGTGCACATCCAATTTCATTAAGTGTTCCCTAACCTGACTTTCCATCACCGAGGGCCACTCTTCTCTCCATTCCGCGTTACCCCATGTAGTAGCCTGGGAGCTGGCCCTCCCTGTGAAGACTGACGTAAAAAAAGTATTGAGTACTTCACCCTTTTCTGCATCATCCTCCATGAGGATGCCTGCCCCATTCAGTAAGGGACCTACACCACCTCTGATCCTTTTCTTGTTGCTGATAAACTTATAGAACCCTTTTCTGTTATCCTTCACATCTCTTGCTAGCTGCAACTCCAATTGTCCTTTGGCCTTTCTGATTTTATCCCTGCAGTCCCGAGCAAAATCTTTATACGCCTCCCTTGTCATCGGTCCAAGCTTCCACTTCTTGTAAGCTTCCCTTTTATGTTTCAGCTCCCCGCAGAGTTCCCTGCTAAGCCACGCTGATCGTCGTCCACATTTGCTGTTCTTTCTGCACTTCGGAATGTTATCTTCCTGTGCCTTTAACAGGGTTTCTTTAAAATACAGCCAGCTGTCTTGGACACCTTTCCCCTTCAGATCAGCCTCCCATGGGACCCTGCCCATCAGCTCCCTAAGGGAGCCAAAATGTACTTTTCTGAAGTCCAGGGTGTGTGTTCTGCTTCTTTCCTTCCTTCCATTGATCAGGATCCTGAACTCTACCATCTCATGGTCGCTGCTGCCCAGGTTGCCATTTACTTCTACTTCCCCGATCAATTCTTCTCTGTTTGTGAGCAATAGGTCTAGAGGTGCAAGGCCCCTAGTTGGTTCCTCCAGCATTTGTACTAGGAAGTTGTCCTCAATATTCTCCAAAAACTTCCTGGATTGCCTGTGCACTGCTGTATTATCTTCCCAGCAGAGATCAGGATAATTGAAGTCCCCCATAAGAACCAGGGCCTGTGACGATCTGGAAACTTCTGTTAGTTGTCCATAGAACGCCTCATCCACCTCCTCTTTCTGGTCTGGCGGTCTGTAGTAGACACCCAGCACAACATCCCCCTTGTTGCATTCTCCCCTAAACTTAACCCACAGACTTTCAACCATCTTGTTTCCACTTTCATAGTGGAGCTCCGAGCAGTCATACAGCTCTTTTACATATAGCGCTACTCCTCCCCCCTGTCTTCCCTGCCTGTCCTTCCTGAACAATTTATATCCATCCATGGCAGTGCTCCAGTCATGCAAGTTATCCCACCACATTTCTGTTATTCCAATTATATCATAGTTCCTTGTCTGTGCCAGTACTACCAATTCTTCCTGCTTGTTTCCCAGGCTCCTCGCATTTGTGTACAGGCACCTAAGGTACTGGGCCCATTGCCCTACTTTGCCCTGTCGATTCTCCCTCCTGTCGCATCTTCCTCCTTGCAATTTCTCCCAGTATCCTCCTTCTCCACTCGCCTGAGGTATTATGACTTCATCAGGAAATAAAAAACAATTATTTGATTCCCCCCCCAAGTTCCAACTACCCTCTCTTTTATTCCTGCTGTTACAGCCCCAGCATCCCCCAAGTTCCATCCCTTCCCCCAGGTTTCCCTCAGTTTCACTTACCTGTGCACCTTGGTCACCTTCCCCCTTCGAACCTAGTTTAAATCTCTCCTCACCAGGTTAGCCAGTCTGCTTCCAAATACGCTCTTCCCCTTCCTGGATAGGTGGAGTCCATCTCTGCCTAGCAGTCCTTCTTCCTGAAACAGCACCCCATGGTCAAGAAAGCCAAAGCCCTCCCGGTAACACCATCTCCGCAGCCAGACATTCACCTCCAGGATGCACCTGTCTCTGCTCAGGCCCCTACCCTTGACCGGAAGGATCGAGGAGAACACCACCTGTGCACCGAACTCCTTCACCCATGCTCCCAGAGCCCTGTAGTCACCTTTGATCTGCAGAGGGTCACCTCTCGCAGTATCATTGGTTCCCACATGGATGCGTAGCATGGGGTAGTAGTCAGAGGGACGGATGATTCTCGACAATCCCTCCGCAATGTCTCGGATACGGGCCCCTGGCAGGCAGCATACCTCCCGAGAGGTCTTATCTGGGTGACAGATGGGTGCCTCCGTCCCCCTCAGAAGAGAGTCCCCAACCACCACAACCCGACGTTTTCTCCTGGGTGTGATGGTTGTGATCCTCCCAACATCGGGGGTGCATGGCTTCTCCTCTTCTATCTCATCTCCTGTCTGTAGTGCTGCATAGCGGTTCTTTACCACAACGGAGGGTGGGATGGGAGCAGGGGTGGAGCACTGTCTGCTGCCAGAAGTAACCAGCTGCCAGTGTCCACCCTCTGCTTGAGCCATCTCATCCTTCTCCGAGGGTGTGGCAGCAGTCCTTTGCCTCTGGATAGTTTCTTCATCCTTGCATGTTTCCTCATGGATGCTATCCAGGAACTTCTCCAGGGCATGGATACTCCTGAGCCTGGCCACCTCCTCCTGTAACTCCCCCACCTGCTTCCTGAGAGATTCCACCAGGAGACACCTGTTACATTGAATGATCTCCCCAGCCTGACCGTCTGAGAGTGGGAAATGCAGGCCACAGTCCTTGCAAGTCCACGCCAGGATCTGGGTAGAGATATCCATGGTCAGTATGTCTGTCTGGATACAGGCGCAGGTGGAGGAGACAGAAGCAGCGCTGGCACAAGCGGCGTGGGTCCTCTTCACCATAGTAGCTACACAAAACACAAACTTCTCGCAAACTCCCCTGTTTGCAGTCCCTGGTCGCAAGGTTCCCCTGGTTGCTCAGCCACTGGCTTTTAAGGCCTTCTCTGCCTAGGTCAGCCCTTGCCCCTCGTTAAGCACACAGGGGAAGGGTGATCACAAGGCTGATTGAGCTGATCAGGGCTGAGCAGAGAACAATGGTACAAACAGCCCCAAGACAATCACACAATCACAATCCCAACTCACACAGTAACTGACAATTCACAGAAATCACCTGTGGGAAAAAAAGACACAAGCACAAGCACACACAGTCAGCAATTCACTCTCCCCAAGGTTCGCTCTCTCCCTTGCTTCTTCAGCAAGGGGATCTCCTTCCGCCTCCTTCTCAGGGCTTCTCCTTCTCCTTCCCTCGCAAACTGTCCTGTTTGCAGTCCCTGTTCATTTGTCTCTGTAAATGCTTCTGGGATGGCTTTCACTGGCCTCATTATTGGCACCACAAGATATTCCAATATCATTGCTCACTTTAGGACTGAAACTACTTCTGGCATTAGCAGGCTGTGTACCTCCAGTTCATTTTTGGTGTGACTGAGACAATGCTGGCCTGCTTCTGCAACCTTCTCACAGCCTTCCATTCCACTTCCTCCCCACCCCAGTTACTCACTCAGAACCAAGACTGCACCATGCATTCTGCACTCAGCTCCATGTATCTCATGGTGTGGCTCTTCATGGCAGAATGAAGAGGAAAAGTAGTGTGTGGCAGCTGTCCAACATGCCCTCCTTAACAATAGAAAGATCCAGGAGGGCCTATTCAGTGAAATGGAAGTGATTTTCAGTGTGGTCACTATCCTTTGGAATCCAATGAACACTGGCCTCTATTCTCGTCTCTTTCCACTTTTATGTCAGAAAACTCTGTTCCTGATAGTGATAACATGCACAAGGAGAGTGAATTGCTCTTTCTACACAATTCTCCAAAGACCCAGTGACTTTGCAGCTGCATCCACAATTTTTGTGTAAAGTGGTTTCTCGGTTTCATTTTAGCCAGGCAGTATATTTACCCGAGTTCTTTCCTAACCTGCATTCCTTTCATGAGGAGCAGTGTCTCGGTACCTTTTGTGTTAGGTGATGTCTAGCCTTCTGTCTGGACAGGACTAAGCTGTTGCATGCTTTGCCTCATTTGTTTGTGTCATGCAGATCGCATGAAAGGTCAAGTGGTCTCTTCATGGATGATCTCCAAATGATAACATCTTGCTGCAAATGAAATAGTTTGGGCTATGACCCCTCAGCAGGTGTGAGCTCATTCTACAAGGTGCACAAGCAAGATCCATAGCATTCCTCCATGGCATTTCCATACTGGCCATTTGCAGGGTTGCTACGTGGTCATCAATGCATATGGCCATCAACCATTATGCCATAACCACATCTTCCAAGGTGGATGCAGGCTTTGGTAGAACAGTCCTGCAGTCCTTGTTGAGGTAGAATCTGAGCTCCGCCTCCTGGAGGCATTACTGCTTGTGAGTCACCTAAGTGGAACACACATCTGTATCTACTTGAAGAAGAAATGATTAGTTCCTGTAACTGGTTCTTTGAGATGTGATGAAGATGTGTATTCCACAGCCCACCTTCTGTCCTCTCTGCTCAAATCTCATGTCCAGGCATTCAGCGCAAAGCCACTCAGGAGGATTGGGATGGCGCAGCCTTATGTAGCAGGTGGGGAGCCGTGACCCTGATGTGTGAGCACCACCCCTGTCTGGGGACTGATAGGCCAATTTCTCTGGTTCTGGTGTTCTGGGCACGTGTACACGCATGTGGAATACACGTCTGCAGCAGATCTTGAAGAACCCAGTTACAGTAAATGTCTGTTGTTTGGTGAAGTGGAAGCACAGGGTAGAAAAGAACTGACTGCAATGCTGTTTCGGTGGTCATAAATCACTATCTT
The DNA here is from genome assembly GCA_007922175.1 of Pelusios castaneus. NCBI lineage: Eukaryota > Metazoa > Chordata > Testudines > Pelomedusidae > Pelusios > Pelusios castaneus. The sequence continues at coordinate 8,683,708 of ML685811.1, forward strand.
CATAGTGTGCTGTGGAATTGCGACATTCGTGCTAGAACACTTTTGAAGCATTAAGACCATAAATTGGGGCTGTTATTTCAATTACGAGCGTCTCTAAAGAATGTTTTGTTTTATTAACACCTTGTTTTAATGCCAGTTTTATAAATCCACTCACACCAAGTTTCTGCATCATTTTGCTATTCTTTCTATCCCAGAACAAGAAGATGAAGGACAAGGAATCTTGAAGTTGACCTACAATTGGTTCTGTGGCTTCAATCAGAAAAAAGGGCCCAAACTGAGCAAAGAGGAGCAGGAAGAAAGGAAGAAGAAACTGACTGACATTACTGAGGTGCCATTCTGGAGAAATATTGTCAACATCAATGGTATCATTCTGTTGGCTGTGGCTGTATTCTGTCATGCCTTCTTTGCATAAATCCAACCTTATCTCCAGAGTTTATGTGAAGGTCTAAATCTAGTTCCTTTTGGCTTTGCCCTGTATTCTTCAAAATATAAACAACACTATGGTAAATACTCTTATTAGACTTGTAAGACAAGATTGTATGGATTAAATTGATTTATTCATTATTATTTTTAGAATCTGGTGAAACTTGTTTGATTTCTTTGCCCCTTTTTTCCTTCCTTTCTCTAAGGTTATCCTATTTTTTTTCCCCAGTTCAGCTATATGGAGAGCTATGCTATAGATTCAGGGTAAATGAATCCCTTCAAAATACAGGCTACCTTAAGGAGGCTTAAGTCGACTTAAACTACTCTGTGTCCACACTGGGCTTTCCTTAAGTTGACTTAAGAATCTCCTTTAGTCGACTTAAGGAAAAGTTAAGTCGACCTAATAACACTTCGTTTTATGTCGACTTAGCACTTAAGTCGACCTGATTAAGTCGACTTAAGCCAGTGTAGATGCAGAGTAGCCCTAAGTCGGCCTCCATGGCCTCTAGACCTCCCTCCCAGGGTTCCTGGCACAGGAAAAGCCTGCCCTGGCCAACCACAGGGCAGGACACCGCCCTGCCCTCCCTCCTCCTCAGACCTGCCCAGGCCTGCCTCTGCAACCATGGCAGCCGCAAGCGGGCCCCATCCTGGAGCCACCAGGAAATCCTGGGCCTGCCATTTGGGGGGACGAGGCAGTGAACTCCTAGTTGTGAGGCAGCCATCGCAACCGGGAGGTCTATGCCTCCATCTCCCAGGCCCTGGCTGACAAGGGCCACACCCAGGACACCCAGCAGGTCCGGGTGAAAATAAAGGACAGGGTTAGCAAAAGGCCCGGGAGGAGTTGCTCCGGAAAGGGGCAGCCCCCCCGCAGCTGCCGGTACTACCTTTCTGGAGCGGGAGAGCGACAGCCTCCCAGGCCACACCATTGACTCCGCCAAGCCCGTCCCTCGACAACGAGCAGGAGGAGGGCGTGGTGGACGAGACTGTGGTGCTGGAGGAAGGGGAGACCAGCCAGCAGGAGGGCACCCCACCAGCCCCAGAGCCTGCCAGCAGCCCGGAGCTCATCCCTGCCCCGACAGCGGACACCGCCACCGAGGAGGAGGAGCAAGTTCCCCCCACTGAAGACGACCCTGGCGAGGGGACAGTGCCAGACACCTGCTGCACCTGCCGGCGAGTGCTCCCTCCCTCCCTGCGGGCAAGGCTGTGCATGCCTATAGCAGGGGGGACAGGGCCCGGGGACAGACAGGGTCGGGGGGCCACGGAGGGCCTGCCACAGGGCCAGAGGGGCTGGAGACTGTGTGGTGGGTTAGGGGAGCCGGAGCTGAGCGATGCAGTGGTGTGTCTGGAGATGTGGTGGGGGACCGTAGGCGGGAGCACCAAGGCCAGACAGCATGCGCCCGACACTGCTGGGACGTGGCCTCAGGAGAGACCCCTGAGGCAGGGCTGCCTGCAGCTCACCACCATGGGCACCGCACCCGACCTGGGCAGCAGAGAACGCCGGCGCGTACCAAGGGGACAGGGACTGGGAAGCAGGGGGATGGTCAGGGGACAGCAGCTGCTGTCAGGCTGCACACTGCACCAGCTAATGGGACGAATTCTGTTCTTTGCTTCTCCCCAGCAGACCCTGCGCCCTTGACACGAGGCACTCCCGGGGCCCCACCAGCCCCGACTGGGAGGAAGAAGGGCACCGCACTCATGGGATGAACTCCTCGAGGACCTGATCCATATCAGTGAGCAGACTGAGGCACGCCTGACAGCCCGGCAGGAGCAGGAGGATGCCCACCGAAGGGTTGAGCAGGGGCAGTGGAGAGTTGAGCAGAGGCCACGCGAGAGAATATTCGACCTTATGGAGCGGCAGACCCAGTCCCTGGAGTGCCTGGAGGAGTGCCTGTTCTCTCAGGGCTCCGCCCCAGAAGCAGCCCTCTTCACCAGCAGGCCAGGACACGAGGCGGACGTCTGCAGGCCCAGGACCCGCCTTCCAGAGGGCACTAGCACCAGCCATTGCCCCCGACCCTCTTCACTCCCTGCAAATCCCCTCTCTTCCCCCAACCCCCTTCACTTCCCCACCAACCCCCTCTCTTCCCCCGACCCACTTCACTCTCCCCAAATCCCCTCTCTCCCCCCAACCCCTTTCATTCCCCCCAAACCCCTGCAGCTCCCAACCCCCAGTTCCCCCCCTCTGAATAAAAACCTTGTACACCATTATATGTTCTGTCATATCTTTTATTGATTTGGGGACAGCAGGGAGACAGGTGTGGGGGGTGGGTGCTGGAGGTGACGGGGCTGGTAGCGGGCCCACCCCTCAGTGCTCCTCGCTGAGAAAGTGGGCCCGCAGCGCGTCCCGGATAAGCTGTGCTTGTACAAGCTTGCCTCGGCCTCCCAGACGCGGGGGACCCTTTCCCCCCACAGCTTGCAGAGGCTGTGCAGGCAACAGCCTGCACTGAGAACCTCCAGGGGGTTGCTCTCGCCGAGCTGCAGGTGGGTCAGGAGGGCCCTCCAGTGAGTCTTCAGATGTCCAAAGGCTCACTCGACAATGCTGCGGCACCGGTTGAGCCTCTGATTGAAGAGGTCCCTGTGTTATCCATGGGTCCTGTATAGGGCTTCATAACCAGGGAAGCAAGGGGTAGGCAGTATCCCCGAGGATCAGGCTGGGCACCTGCACGTCCCCAATGGTGATGGTGTGGATCGTGCACCTTCCCCAGTGAGCCCATGTAGATATTCTGGAAGATCTTGCAGTGGTCCATGAGGGCCTGCAGGACCACGGAGTACTATCCCTTCTGGTTGACATAGTCCCTGGCACGGTGTTTCGGGACTCGGATGGATATGTGGGTGGTGTCCACAATCCCCCCACAGCAGTGGTTAAAGTATAATTTGACGGGCTCTGGAACCCTCCTAATCTCTGGGCCCCCTTCCCGAATTTTCTGGGCCCCCTTCATGCATGTGCAGGCCCCAGCCCAGGTACGTGTCTGCAACCACTTCTCAGTACCACATGCATCGGTTATCGTTCCATAAAAATATTTATAATTTTATATGGCGTTTATGTCTATATCAGTTATTGTCACAAACTAGCAAACAAACACTGCATAACACAATAAGTATTGTGATCTTTATGTTCCTGATATGCACATTTCACTTCATTAAATGCAATGCCAAACTTGGAACACAAACATTTTAAGTCACTTCCACCAAATTCCAGGGACAGCTCTGTAGTGAAACGTGATGGGTCAAGTGCTTCAACAGCATTGCTTAGACATTTTTCTGAGTTTGGCAACAATCTAGCCTTCATACAGTCCACTAAGGCCTGGTAAAACTGACATTTAGAAATTTCAATTTGCTTGCCAGCATTCACAGCCATGTTTACACACACACCTTTAAAGCAACCTCAGCAATCGCCTCACAAGCCTCTTGGTAGAGCTCTGAATCACACTCTCTGTGAGCTATAAACACCTAAACTTGTCATTTTATCACCTTACTTGCTGTAGATAATGTTACATCAGATTTTGCAACACCAAGGACAGGTCTGCAAGTTCCTCCAGAGCATCAAGCATGAGACCCAAACTTTTAACAAAAACTGGATTCTCCAGGTTTTTTGCCATGCCAGCAAATTTTGCTTTATCTTTCCCTTCCCATGAGAAATCAGTTAATTTTTTCAAGAAGTGGCAATGGAGGGCTGCATATGAGTGTGGCAGCTAGAGGCAACCCAACATACATCAAGTACACATCCAATCCTATTAAGCTGGACTTCCAGACCACTTGCACAGTCAGACAACTCTCTCCAGCACTTCGGTGACTAACTGTACAGAGCATACATTGAATTCACGAATGATTTAAAGTGATTAACTTCACTGAAGCGTTTGATAACATCAGCCACGGTCAATTCCAACCAGTGATTAAAACAATGCCAACTTATCAAAAGCGGAAATCGTGTTTTTAATTTTGCAGCAAACACCAGCCTTACTGCCTAACATGACAGAGGCTCCATCTATACCTAAACCAATCCAATTATCCTTGAGAATTCCTCCATGAACCCATGTGCTGTCAAACACTGCAGCAAAGCTAATACTACGCCATCAGCATCATTGCTGCCTATGTTCACCCAGGTCAAGAAAAAATGTAACAGGACCAATGTTTGCATCAAAAGTTATGCGCAACTAAATTACAAGGCAAGAAAGTTTACTTAAACTCGTACTCTCATCAATTAAAACAGAAATTTGCTGAGAAATGACACTAGAACACAAACTATGTCATCCCCACAGATATATGGTCTATTGTGTGAGCACAAACAACACTGGTGCAAAACACGACCCATATCAACGTCATTTAACTGCGGTAAGTAATAAGGTCTGGATGGTGAGTGACCACCACCCAAATAAAAGATGTTAAATGCATGATAACCTAATAACACTATCTACAGGGGTCTCAAATCTCCACGAGGGCCACATGAGGAGTAGGCTATTGGCCCGAGGGCCGTGTCACTGAAATCTTTTCATAGGAGGAGTTATTATTAGAACTAGAGACAGAGCTGCTGGGTAGCCTTATGACATCTTTCTAGGGGCCTGAACAAAACACACATTTACTTTTAGAATTACTTCCATTCAAGACCCAAAGGGGAAGCCGTGTTAGTCTATATCAGCCAAACAAACAAGGAGTCTTGTGGCACTGAAAGACTAACAAATTTACAAATTAGCAACTACATGTGCTAGTCTTTCAAAGTGCCACAGGACTCCTCCCCTCCCCCCAAGATTAGAAAGGCAAAGAATAAGCAAATGAACACACTTAAAATTTTGCATTCTAAATCAGTAGTTCCCAACCTTTTCGGTTGAGGGACCAAAATACAGTTTTTAAAACCTTGAAGGGCTACCAGTCTATTTAATTAAAAATTAATTAAAAAATTAATTAATTGAATTAAAATTGATTGTAATTAAATTAATTGGGTTTAATTTTAATTAATTGAATCTGAATTAATTTTAATTGAAATTTAATTTTAGAAAGGTTTTTAAAAAACCTTTTATAAAGGTTTTTAATTAAAATTAATTTTTAAAGGATTTTTTTTTTTAAAAAAAAGGAAAGAAAAAAGGTAGAAGAAGAAAAGGAAAGAAAGAAGAGAAAGAAAGGGCTGCACACATCCCTAAGCCTGAAGGGGAAGTGAGCAGCCATAGCCCGGCTCCCAACTTCAGGAGGGGGGCTGGGCTGGTCCCCCCAGCACAGAGCCCCCCCAGGGGAACCCACTTCACACCCCCAGCCCCCTAAGAGTCCCTGAATCCGAGTTCTGTCCAGCCCGGGCGCTGCCCGGGCACTCCCCGGGCCCCCAGTTCCCACTCCCTGGGCCCCCCTGTTCCCCAGCAGCTCCCTCGCCCTGGCTTCTCAACCCTCCCAGTCCCCAACCTCTGAATGGTTCCCTGGCCTCTATTCCCTGCCCCCCCCCACTTCCCCATTGGCTCCCCGGCCTCCGACCCTTCCGGTCCCCACCAGCTCCCATTCCCCAATCCCCCATTGGCACTCTGACCCTCCCAGCCCCTGTTCCCAGCCCCCCATCGGCTCTCGGACCCTCCTGGTCCCTGGCCTCCGATCCCCCATTGGTTTGCCGACCCTCCAAGTCCCAGCCCCTCATCAGCTCCCTGACCCTCCTGGCCCCCATTCCCAGCCCTCCCAGCGGCTCTCCAACCCTCCTGGTCCCCAGCCCCTGTTCCCAGCCCCCCAGCGGCTCTCTGACCCTCCCGGCTCCCGTTCCCAGCCCCCCATCAGCACTCCAACCCTCCGGGTCCCAGATCCTCCCCCTTCATCCCCCCAACTTACCTGGCTGGAGAGCTGCAGGGGCATCTGGCATTGTGCTGGCCAGGAGGCCGCTCCCGCCCTGAGCATGCTCTTTTGGAGCATGCTCAGCGCGGGAGATTTGAAAACTCCCCAGCCCAGCTGGTGGCTGCTGCTCCCAGCTGAGCAACAGCCTGCCTGCAAGGCAGAGCAGAACCTGCTTTCCGCCAGAGTTTTTTGGGATTCTGGGCCCCGGAACACTGGCCCACAAAATTTTTGGGCCCCGGAACAGCGTTCCGGTGCATTCCGCCCTACTTTAACCCCTGCCCCACAGTTGGGGGAGCCGAGTCCAGCGAGGCTGTCAAGGAGGTCGTTCAGGTTGCCTGGGGTGATAAGGCGGGCTAGCAGGACCCGGCTGATTGCTTTGCACACCTGCATGAGAGTGGTTCCCCACGGTGGCCTTCCCGATGCCGAACTGCTGGGCCATGGAGTGGTAGGAATCCGGGGTTGCCACCTTCCATAAGGCGACAACCACTCGCTTGTCTACAGGCAGGGGGGGTTGAAGCTGGGTATCCATGCACTGCAGAACTGGGGTGAGTTCACAGACCAGCTCGAGAAAGGTCCGCTTGCTTATCCTGAGGTTCTGCAACCACTGGTTGTCGTCCCAGATGGTCAGGACGATCCACTCCCACCAGTTGCTGCTGGATGCACGTTCCCAGAGGCGACGAGACACGGAGCGCACTTCGGTGAGCTTGGCAGTTTGCTGGGGCAGCAGGGTGGGGGGCAGGCTGTTGTTTGCCTCTGTGCTGGTGGGTTGCCAGTGAAGCCTGCTCCACAGCACAAGAAGCCTTGCCAAGAGCTAGCAGGTGTTGTGCAGCTGCCTGACAAATCGCTGGAGAAGAGGCTGGTCCATGACCTGCTCAGCCTCCATGTTGCCAGGCAGAATGGGGAAGGTGCTGAGCTCACTTCCTCTTTTAAAGGAGTGGCCAGGAGAGGGGGGCACTTCTCAGGTGCCTCATGCCACACTTCCCACAATGCACCACTCCTAGATCAATCTAGCCCTTGCCAGTTGACTTAAGCATCTAGTGTAGACACTCTAGGTCGACTTAAAGTCGACTTAAATATACAGTGTAGATGCGCTAAGTCGACTTAACAAAGTCGACTTAATTTAACAAGTGTAGACATAGCCTTAGGTTTTACTCTGTCCTTAGAGAAAATGCCAACTGATGTCTTTCCCATTTGACAGGCTGAGCCTACAAATCTTTACACACAAAGAATCAAGGAAAATTTTCCTTTGGAGCATCAAAAAAATAGAATTAAAAGCTGCCAGTTCCCAGAGCTTCTAAAACTTACATTGTTCTTCAATGGCTTTCAATCCCTGCCTATAGATCAGTGTATTTTAACAGTGACTAGAAACACTGACACCAGCATGTAAGAAACATCGGTGAGAGGACACATCCAGGGGGTACGGTCCTTATCCTTCCAGAAATTTGGGGTGAGAAAAACAATATAAACCTTTGTTTCTTCAGAATGAGATTCCCTCACATGGCAAGAGCCAGCACAAGACCTATACACAGGGGTGAATTTCACTTCCAGTGAGCATGGTTACCCTCCGCCACTGCTTCATCTGTCATTCTCATTATCAGAAAACCATTATTAATTCACAGCGATGGCTGGCTAAGCTGAAAAAGTGATCTCTGCATGTGTAAGTGAATGCATACTATTATTGACCTATGACCATATTAATTATAGTTGGGTCTCAATCACTGTTGGCTTAAAGCTAAAAAGACAAATAGATTATTACTGATGTACGAGTTTGTCTACATGCTGATGTCGTCACAATGTAGAACAACATTGTTCAGGGAGCACAGAAACATAATGCTAAAAACAAGGACTTGCTGTATCCAACACATTTCTTTAGAAACACCAGGCTTAATTACAGGGTATGAAGATGTCAGCTCCTGACATGTTAATTTAAGTATTTATAATATGCATGAGGCAATTCAAAGGAATCTTTTAGAGTTTGTGAGTGACTAAGTCTTTTGCAGTTATATCACTCGGTATAGTCAACTGAAAAACGGTGGTATCAACCAAAAAGGACAAGGGGGGGTCTAAGGCTTACAGTAACAGAATGTGGGGACTATTCAATGGTCCGTAATTAGTCAGTGAACATACCTACCATCAATTAGCCACATTTTACTGATGCACTAATCCCCAGACTTCTTTTACATAAGTGTCAAAATCACAAAGTAGAGGCTGTTAACTCAAATTTAAATGTGTTATAAAGATGCTTCAGAATACTATAAGATACTGTTTGGGAACTCGATCCAACACCCGGTCAATTCAGTGGGAGTCTTTCTGTTGACTTCAGTGAAAACTGGATCAAGTCCTTGATTGATAATTTTTGGGTTCTACATACGTACCACATTTTATGGCTTTTCATGTCCCTCCATTGTGCTCCCTTCTTAATTTAACACAGATGTACCTCACAAAGAGCTGGGATGCATCAAGAAGCAACGATTCTGTGTTTAAATTAGAATATAGGCCCGAAACTGAGCAAGAAAGATGAGGAAGCTATGCAGAGAAAATTGATCAGCACTTCTGGCTGCCCATTTGGAAAGAGGGAAGTAATGGCATTATCATCATCTCATTACAGATGCCCACAAAGAAAGTAACGATACTGAATATTAACAAACTCAAATAACCCCTAAATTATTCCTGCGTTTAGGCTTCCCAATGCATACATCCGATTGTCTCTGTTTCTATTAGAATGTTAGTTGTTCAGCATTGGGAAGGTCTCATTTTGTGTCTGTCGGTGCTCAGCACATTGTTGGCATTTTACAAATTAGGAAGTAACAAATAAGAGGTACTGGGCACAGCTGTATTCTGCTATGAATATTTTGCACCTATAAAGCAGGGTTGCTATGATGACTTAGCTCTAGTTCTCAAGATTGCACTATGTTAATTATATAGAGTCAGAGAAATTTATAAGAAATATAGATTTGTATTAATTAAAATGATTAATTGTTAAATTCTGAATTTAAACATGCCTAAAAGCGGAAGAAGGGAAGCACTAAGAACCTTATAGGTAAAATTCCAATCTAATGTTTTAGAAACAATTATGTTTCAGGAAAATGCTCTGCCAAATTTCATTCTCCTATAGTTTCTGTACACAATAGACTTGCTTTTCAAAATTTACTTTAGGCCTTCTGTCAATATATATCTATATATCTATATCTATATATCCTTTTTTCCTTTACTTCTCTTTGTGTGAAATCTTTATAGATATATATATAAAATGGGATATATATATCCCATTTGGCTGGGTTCCCCAGTGCAATCTTTCTAAATTACAATCTATCCTTTCATTTCATGATCACTAGTTTAATGGGAAGAGTTAGAAATACACTAAAATTGCACAGACTAGGTTGTAATCCTTAAAATGGATGGATATTCTTGGCAGCAGAATGTTGGGTTTGTTTCCACAGCACATTGGAGGCCGTGTAGTTGAATTCATGCAAAGCTCTAGTTCCTCTTACAAGAAATGGGATTATTTTGTGCTATCTATTGTAAAAAGATTGCATTATAATATTTTTCTGAGGAACACAGAAAATCGTGGTTAAGACCATCTAACCCAGCTTTGGACTCAGCTGAAAAAAATCATTGATGCCCACGACCCAACAGTTACATCTTTGAGCAATGCCTTCCAGTCTTTTGGCAGAAGCAGCAGGGTGCGCCGTGACCCAGTGCCTGCGGGTCTGAGACCCAGTACTGGGTCCCGACCCTAACTTTGAAAACCAGTGATCTAACCCATTTCGCTTGTTCTTGCCCTGAGTGTCCCAGAGCCTTTCATGAGACTGAACAAGAGATATGACCCTGGAGGGGACTGAGATATTGAGGTGAGCTTGAGGAGCTGATTTTAGCAGGCAGATGCAGAGATCACCATGAGATTGTGCGGGAGTAGTATGACACACTAGGAATTTACACTGAATAAGTAAAAAGTGTCTACGATTTCAGGCTCCTGAGGGGCAGGGATACATTGGGGCAATTTTTTGATACTGCAGGTAAATCTGTATTTTGTTCCTTTGTCTCCTGTGGTTTTCCAGTTTGCTGCACTGTGCCAATGCAGTGAATTGCAACACACTGCTCCTCTGCAGTATTTTACACATGAGATACCAAGCACTTAGAAACCAAGGTGACAGGGGCTCAAGAAATACGTCTTAGATAGATTAGAACAGATAGATGCATTGTGCTGCAAAATTTCGACACTAGCATATGTTCTCCTGTAGCATCTTTCCTAACAGATGTGCTGCAATACTTTCACCGTTATGCAGCATGCCCCATTAGTGCTACTGAAGATGTTTATCTGTGCAATTCACACTCCTTGCAGTATACTGCAGGAAACCTCACTGCACCAAAGCAGTTTAATCTAGTGTTATGCAGTGTCATGCAGGAAACAGAGCCTGATCAAGCAAAAGGGATCGTACAGATGGCCACACTGTACTGTTTCTGGAATTTGACATTTTTAAAACTAGTTTTCATTAAATATATGTGGCCAATATAGCAAAATAAATGATTGTGACTGAAATGACGCACGCATTTTAAACAGGCAGATATAATAGTACCGATGCGGAACTTGGGAGGAAAACACAAAGCAAACACATACCCAGTGGGTCCAGCTAAGCCCAAGAACCAGGTCTACATAGTATGGACCTATTGTTCCCTGAGCACTCACGTGAAATTCTTATCTGGTAATGTAACACTTCTGTTGTCTTGAAACCAAGTGACCATCCAATGGAAGTCATCTGTCTGTGAGTAATATGTAAAGCTTGGCACCAGCAAACCGACTCTCACTACAGAAAGACAATCATTTGAAGCTTGCTACTGGGGTTTACTCAGTCTGGGACAGTAGTCCTGAAAGGGCTGCAGACAGATGCGTGGGCAAAAATAGACTAGCTGCAGTATTGTGGTGAACCAGAATTGCTTTGGCCACCAGGGTGCAATAAGGATCACCATTGCTCTGTCAAGTTTTCATCTTCCTGAGTACCTGAAGAAACAGAGGGAGGGAAAGGAAGACATATATCAGTGGTTCCAACAACTACACTAGGAACATCTCCTGTCTGGGATCAAGGCCTTAAGCAGTCCGGGAACAATAAGATGGGTGCTTTTTCTTGTACTGGGTTGAAAAGACATCCCAAGACAGGATACCACAATGCTGGAACAGATGCTGTTCTATTGCTGAGTGAAGTTCCCATTTGTAATTCATGCAGAAATCCCTGCTGAGGCTGTCTGTCTGTGAATTCATTAGCCCAGGGCTGTGTACAGCTGAGCGGGGGTGATCTGAGCACTGGTTCCAAGGATGGACTGTGTCTGTAGATAGTGGGGGAGGTCTCCCTCCTCCCTGCCTGTTTACCTAATAGATGGTGTTCATGTTGACTGAGATGACTTTGACATATCGGAACCGAATGATGGACAGGAATATCTTGCATGCTTTGAGAACTGCTTGAAGCCTGAATAGGTTAATATATAGTCTGAATTCATGTGGGGACCATGAGCCTCAGGCTGTCCAGCCATCAAATACCCCCATATTAGTATGGAAGCATCTGTGATAAGTGTGGCCCATAATAGGATGGTATTAGCTGCAAGATTTGAATTTGAATTTCATTTAGGTTGTGATCTCCTCTCTACCGCCAAAAGTATGAGGTGAATTTGGTTCTGGAAGGTTGATTTTTGATCACCTGTAATGGTCATACTGAAAAGTCAGGTTTTATATGCTGAACAGTGTCTAGTTGGGTGTACCAGTGTAATCTTTGCAGGTGGTACAGGACCACAGGGTATCCCCACACATACTATCTTTGTTTTCCCACCAGTGAGCAATGTCAGAATGTCTTGAGGAAGAGAGAGCTTGTTATCCAGAAAGTTCCTGTCTGGGGCATAGACTGTCCATAACCAAATCTGAAGACATTGCAAATGTAGTCATGTGAACAGTGACTCGGGTGAATGCCACCATGTGGCCTCAGGGAACCAGACAGATTGGGCTGCAGGAGAAGAGCTGAGATGAAGCTGGCTGATGAGATTCCCTGATGGCTTGGAATTGATCCGGAGGTTAGTAGGCCCACAACAGGACTAAGTTCGGACTTCTCTAACAAACTGTTTGGTTTTCAAGGGTGTTCACATGGACTTTTCTAGATTGACTTGAAATCCTAGGGAATGAAAGAATTAAAGTGTGTCTATGGTAATTGTTTGTACCTCCTGGTAGGCCCAACCCATGAGCAACCAATCTCTTAAGAAGGTCTGCTAGTGCTTAAAACTGTCTGGACAAACTGGTGATGCTGCCTTGTCTGGAGAGCAGGTGATGCTGGTTGATCCTCCTCCATCAGTTGTTCCCATAGGGTGCGTCTACACTTGTAAATTAAGTCGATTTAAGCCTGCTTAAGTTGACTTAATTTACTCTGCGTCTACACTAAAGTTTCCTCAAGTTGACTTAAGCTGCTGTTTAAGTCGACTTAAGGTAATTTAAAGTCAACTTTTAATAAAACCTAATTTTACTTTGACTTACTGGCTAAGTCGATTTTATTAAGTCGACTTAAGCCAGTGTAGACGTGGCTTAGCCCTAAGTCGACTTTAACGTTCCCCAGGGCTCCCCCACTGACCTCCAGGGTGCCTGGTGCAGCCGGAGCCTGGCCTGCCCACCCACAGGGCAGGACACAGCCCTGCCCACCCCGCTCCTATACCCTGCCCCTGTCCCTGTCCTGCTCAGTTCCCATGTACTTTGGTACAATGGGGAAAATGCTGAGCTCCCTGCCGCTTTTGAAGGGATGCCTGGGGAAGGGGAGCACCTCTTGGGTGCCCCTCTTCCCACCATGCACCACTCCCAGGTCCACCTAGCCTACAAATCGACTTAGAGCATCCACTGTGGACTTCAAGTCGACCTAAATTTATAGTGTGGACATGCTAAGTTGACTTAACAAAGTCGACTTAAAGTCAACTTTGTTAAGTCAACTTAGCAAAGTCAACTTATTTGAACAAGTTATGGCTATGTCTATGGCTATGTCTACACTTGTAAATTTAAGTCAACTTTAGCTAAGTTAGTTAAGTCGACTTAGCATGTCCACACTTAAATTTAAAGTCGACTGAGGGGGGGACTTTCAAAGTCGACCTAGAGCGTCCACACTGGACACCTAGGTCAACTTGTAGGGGCTAGGGGGACCTTGGGCAGGTCCATGGTGGCAGGGGGGCACCCCTTGCCCAGTGCCAGGGGGCTCAGGCTTTGCCCCATTGTACCTGGGTACAATGGGGCAAAGAGGGACAGGGACCCTGGCAGGGCATAGGGGCAGGGTAGGTAGGGCTCTGCCCTGCCCTTTGGAGGGGCATGCCAGGATCCCCTTGTGCCCCCCCCAACAGGGAGGGCAGTGGGGGAGTCCTGGAGAGCCCTAAGTCAACTTTAAGTCGACTTAGGGCTACTCCAGGTCTACACTGGCTTAAGTCGACTTTAGGAAGCTTGCTTAAGTCGACTTAAGGAAAGTGTAGTGTAGATGCGGATTAAATTAAGTCGCCTTAAGCAAGCTTAAGGCGACTTAATTTCTAAGTGTAGACGCACCCTTTGTGACTACTTATTTGCCTTGCTGAGTAAGGACCTCAGAATCCTCATACTCAGGTGCCCAGAATTATCGATCCTAGAAGCTCCAGTAAAGTCAATGTGATGGGTTGTAGTTGAGCAAAGGTGACCCCGATGCTGGGTACCATTGATCCCTGGCCACAATTACTGTTGAGGAGGGCAGGGATGTAGAATTGATCTGGAAGCCACATCTGGATTAATAGTCCTCTCTTGGCTAGCTGAAGGGATTGACCTGTATGTGTCAGATAGGCCTCTCATGTTCCATCATTGGGGCTGAGAATACAGTAGGATCTGGTTTTGTCAGAGTAGAAGCAGGTGGGTATGAAAGAAATGGAGGCTGTCTCCAGTTCCCCATGAGGCCATAGTACTGGCAAATGTTGCATCAGTGAAGTGGGGACCTCCCACAACAGTACTGGCTCCACAAAAATGGATACTCTGGGTTTGCACAGATATACTCTCCTGGAGGATGTGGCTATTGAGGACCCACTTGGGGTTAACTGCCTAGTGTCCTGGACTTTGTAAGGGCTGTCAATGCCCTCTTAGAGATGGAAGGTCTGTGCACGGTGATTCCACTGGAGCTGGGAGGACAATGCTTCCTCTAGTCCTTATGAGACACGAACATTTTTGATGGTCTGTCTGTGCATTGCTGTGAGCTGTGAGCTGCCATTACCAATGTAATCTTTTTTTCTGTAGGGGCTCTCAGTGTTTCTGTTCCAAGGTGCAACATCTTCTAGCAGTGCTGGAGGAAGGGGTAAAGTGGGCCTCTTTTTTGAGGACTTATGGAGATTTGTCCAGTTTTTTGTTGGGAAGTTTGGCATTGTTTGTTTAGTGTCTCCACTTTATGATGGCCTTGTGTTTGAAGGAGGACTCTGAACCACTGGTCCTGGACACCAGCACTGTCTGGTGGTTCTAGGTGAGTGGGAGAGAGCCCCACATTTGAATGGGGTCTCCTGAAAGCTTCATAAGGTGGTCATGGAACCTGAAATCTTTTCTGGAATGTAGAGGGAAGGCGTGGCAGATACTACATTTCAAGGGGATGTGGATTTCTCTGACGCAACACATACAAATTTTGTCAGGATACTCACTGGGAAAACCCAGGGGCAAGCCTAGCAAGGTTTAAAGTCTGGCACTTTGGGCATAACTGATTTCCTGTAGAAAAAGGGGGCATTAGAGGGGAACAATCCCTCCAGCGCCCATGTAACTAACTAGCACTAACTAAGCTAACTAAAAATACTATTTACAGCCAAGGAAGTTAAATACTAAAGAAAAGAGACACAGGAGATTCTGACATACACTGTGAATGGTAGAAAAGGAACTGGGGTGAGGAGTTGGTCTGTATCCCCCTTTATGCACTCAGATGAAAGCACAAGGAGGCACTGGACTAACAGAGACTTCTGGTCCTGGGTGCACA
Organism: Pelusios castaneus; assembly: GCA_007922175.1. NCBI lineage: Eukaryota > Metazoa > Chordata > Testudines > Pelomedusidae > Pelusios > Pelusios castaneus. The sequence goes on from ML685811.1 coordinate 8,698,911, forward strand.
ATGTGTGCACATCCACAGTGAACATCCATAGTGACTACCACTCAAAGAAGAACTTTTCAGTGGAGATTTCTAGGCTGCACGGCTATTTCTCTCAATGTTCTGCATGTGATCTAACATGAAAACGAGGCTGTTTGATATGCGGCCTTTCAGTAGGAACTGTTACAGAACAACAGGGGAAGAGAGCTGCATCTCTGGAGCTCTCATTCTGTTTAACATAAAATAATACAACATTAACAGTAACATAGCAACTGAAGGCAACAGATCACCTGGAAATATCATTCCTACAAGCATTCAGATGTGGGGCCAGCTTTTGGCTGCTAATGGGTTGGAGGTTGGTCTCTTTTACAAAATGCTACTGAGCTCTGGGGAAAAATAACCCCCTGAGAAGGTTTCTAAGTTCTAGATTGCTTGTGTCCAGTATGAGGGATGGCAGCATTGCCTGCTTTTCAGTTTGGTGCTTTGTGGGACATAGAAGACACAGGATGGGATATAACCCCACAGCTATAGTATCTTCACTGATCACAGATTAAGATAGTAGAACAGAATAATAAAGTAAACATTTCAGGGACTCCCAGTTCCACACGGCTCCCTCTAGATTTCAACGTGCAGAAATACTGATGGTCACTCGTAGGTGAAATAAAACTCTTCATATGCTAGAGAATGTGTGGATTTAATACAGAACATTTGAGAAAAATCTGAGTCACACAAAGTGCAGAGGCTTGCTGCTGTTTTATTGCTCCATGCTGCCTTGGTTTAAGGTTTCCACTCGATGACTTGGATTGCAATTTTTGCTGCTCTGCTTACAGCATCACTGGAGTCATTCAGCCGTTCTCGAAACAGACCCACATGGTTCAGTAGTGTCTTGCGACCCTCAGGTGCCTCAGATAGCATGGTCAGGGCTTTGATTACATTAAGGCGTACTTTGCTAGTTTCATCATCGACAAGCTTCAGTAAAGGTGGAATGGCATCTGCAGTAAGGGCAGCATATTTCCCTGAATAAGAAATCATATAATCATAGAAGGTTAGGGTTGGAGGGACCTCAGGAGGTCATCTAGATCAGTCCCCTGCTCAGAGCAGGACCAACTCCAACTAAATCATCCCAGCCAGGACTTTGTCAAGTTGCACCTTAAAAAACTCTAAGGATGGAGATTCCATCGCCTACTTAAGTAACCCATTCCCATGCTTCACCACCCTGCTAGTAAAAATGTTCTTCCTAATATCCGATTTTGACCTCCCTGACCATTGCAACTTGAGACCATTGCTCTTTGTTCTATCATCTGCTACCACAGCTCCACCCTGTTTGAAACTCCCTCTCAGGTAGCTGAAGGCCGGTATCAAATCCCCCTTCACATTTCTCTGCTGTAAACAAAACCAGCCTAGTTCCCTCAGCCTCTCCTCATAAGTCTCCAGCCCCTAATCATATTTGTTGTCTTCCACTCGACTCTCTTCAATCTGTCCACATCCTTTCTGTAGTGGGGGCCCAAGACCAGACACAGTATTCTAAATGTGGCCTCACCAGTGCCGAACAGAGGGGAATAATCACTTTCCTCAACCTGCTGGCAGTGCTCCTCTTAATGCAGCCCAACATGCTGCTAGCTTTCTTGGCAATAAGGGCACTCTGACTTATGCCCAGCTTCTTGTTCACTGTTGCCCCCAGGCCCTTTTCTGACGAACTGCTGTCTAGCCAGTCTGTAGTACATGGGATTCTTCCAGCCTAAGTGAAAGACTCTGCACTTGTCCTTTTGAACCTTGTCAGATTTCTTTTGGCCCAATCCTCCAATTTATCTAGGTCACTCTGTGCCCTATCCCTACCCTGCAGGGTATCCGCCACTCCCCCCAGCTAGTGTGAACTGCAAACTTGCTGAGGTGCAATCCACCCCGTCCTGCAGATCACTAATGAAGATGTTGAACATAACTGGCCCCATCACCTACCCTTTAGGCATGCCACTTGTTGCCAGCTGCCACATCGATCACTACCCATTGAGACTGATGATCTAGCTTTCTATCCATCTTATAGTCCATTCATCCAATCCATACTCCTTTAACTTGCTGATAAGAATACTATGGGAGAACATGCTGACTGTTCCTGATCACCTTCCTCTCTTCCAACTGCCTTAAAATGGATTTCTTGGGGACCTGCTCCATGACTTTTCCTGGGAGTGAGGTGAGGCTTGCTCAGTCTGTAGTTCCCCAGACCCTCCTTATATAACTGGACTTAAATCTTGTTACTGAATATAATGAAATAATCACTTAAGAAGCCTGAACCTGTTAACAAACAATCATAATCATACACTATAGAGGAATCAAAGATGTAGCTTTTGGCTCCAGATCTGGCTTTATATTTTCAACACTTCACAGTTTGGTAATGCCAACAGTTATCAGTTTTGGATCAGGCTCATCTTAGACACCAGAGTAAAACTCCATTTTTTATTTTGAAGAGAGTGATCCAGCTACTCTAGTTTGTTAACTACCTACATCTGCCACATTTTATTTATTTATTTTACTTTGAAGTGAATCATTTAGATATCAAGAGACATCAAATAATAAGATAAAATTTCTCCAGGAAGATATCCTCAGGAGCACCCTTCTTTCTTGTCTAAGACACTCTGAGTAAATAGATCCACTCCTGTATCATCTTCCAAAGCAAGCAGGGCATTTGCAATGGTATGCAGAGGAGGATTGGAACACAATTACTGTTATTAAGGAATCTTGTATACCCAATTACCCACTGAGCACACTGAAAAGTTACCCATTAGTGTTTTCAAAGTCATGTATCTGACTCTGAGAACTTCTCCAATTCCCACTTCTCCTGGTTGTAATGGAAAAACTATACCTTTTAAAACATACACAAAACTACAAGAAAGTAATGGAAAGCTGAAGCACTCCAGCTCTCAGCTAAGGACTGCAGGTTCAAAGCATCCCAAGACAGTTTATGATTTTGGGATTTCTCCCCTTCTTAGCAGCACCTTTGTGGAGGGTGACACAATAAACATTGCTTGACCTCAGCTAGGGTGAATCTTCCCCAGCCACGGTGACTTGTACACCTGTACACACATAGGTCTGAGGTATGTTTCTCTGAGCCAGTGGAGGTGAATCAAATCAACTATACAGCAGTATCTAGGCTTTATGGGAGGACAAAGTAGCTGAGGGACAAACCTAATGGAATGTCCTGTTTTTGCAGTTTCTACAAGAACTTTAGCATTATCTGAACCTAGAGTTTTAAAATTTATCTCAGAAAGCTATGAAATAAAAATTGGCAGCTGATGAAATGGCACTATTTTGCTAACTGAACTAGGTACACCCTGCTCTGCAGGAAGCATCCCCAGTAGGAGTTGTCTCTCACCTTGGGTCGTAATAGTGGCATTCATCAGTGCTCCTGCTGCATTGGCTCGGACCTCAGGATCTGAATCCTCCAGCAGGCCGACCAGCACTGGGATAACCTCTTCATCCCATACAATATTTTTTCCTTCCTGAGGGACACTGAGGAGGAGAGAAAATGAATGTGCTTTCTTAAAGCTACATCAATTAGTATAACTGACTAGAGCCTCCTACCATTTCCCCTATTTCGTGACAAGAATGCTGATGTAAAATTTTCTTCTGTTCTGTTTGGTACTGGGAATGTCAGGGGGCACTTTAAACACCCTTGCTAGAGTTACAGACCAGAGTGGAGAGAGGTCATTTTGGGGCGGAGTGGTTATTGAATCTACAGGCTTAGATAGTAGCATACTATAGCTCAGTGGGCATTTTGTGATTGTTGGTGGGCGCTACAAACAATTAATTTAACAACAGTGGCTATTTATAAAAAGTAACAATTTCTGTAGGTGGGCAGTAAACTTACTGCAAATGTGAAAATATTGAAAAACTGGCCACTGATCCAAAAAAGGTTGAAGCCCACTGCTATAGCTCATTCAGGTATTTTGGTAATACCCCAGTGAGCACCCGGGTTAGATGCCTAATATTTCCATGGCCACTCACCTTTAAAAGCCAGAATCCAAGTGTGCATATTATCTAGTTAAAGAATACTCTAAACATAGATGGTGCCTCACAAATAATACAAAATACGAGGTCCTTGCCTTGATCCAGGCTTGGAGTTACACTCTTCAGTGTGACACAAAACTCTTATCTGTGTGCTCTGTGGATGATGAATTTAAGACTTAAATAAAGATCCACAGGATGATCATGCATGCATTGGTGTTGTTATTTCTTTAATAGGACCTGCCATGTTGTAGCTCCCTACACACGGTCTCTTTGGGCTGAACCCTGTATGGCAGTTTTCATAAACAATGATGCCATGAAAAATTATTATATGAAACCATATTACATCAGAGTGACCCAAAGGTGTTATCCTTCGCCACACAGCACTGTTCCATTAAGAACAACTTGCATTTATATTGTGTCTTTTACCCAAAGGTTTGTAAAATGCTTTTCAGACTTAACTAACTGTTAAACAAAGCACATTCAGGGCATGTTTTGGCCATTGAAATGCAGCTACTCTAATCTTAAACAAAGCAACTGTTCAACAGTTTATGACAAGAAATGAAGATTGATTTATCCAACTGAAAATTGAGGTAGGCAAAAAGTAATGATCAGGCCCCTTAATTTAACATTTCTTCTCTAACAAAAAATATTATGGGATCCATCTGGTGATCACCAGTTATCAGAGGTGCTGCACTGCTTAGCACCACACTGAATAGCCACATCAGAGCAGCATCTATCCAGGTACACGTCTAGCCTGTTACTTTGCATGTGAGATGTGACAAGTGCAAAGTGTAAGGTGGTTCAACTGCAAACTAATGAACAAGACTCAATCAGCGGAGAGATGTTGTCTTGGACCAATCTGTGTGCATAGTCCTTTCTTTCCCTTACCTAATTCCCAAAAGTGCACGGGCGGCTTTGCTCCTGATGGCCACTGATGGATGAGTGAGCTTTTCCTTTAGAATAGGAACAGCGCCTGTGGCTAGAGCTTCAAAGGCCTCTACACGTAGGCAGCCAGAGAGTGTGTCCAGTATCAGCTCTTGGATTTCATCCAGCTCAGTTTTCAGTTTAAGAACAAGTGAGGAAATCAAATTGCTTTCCACTATGCCAACAGCACCTGCAGGAGGAGACAGAGAGGAAACGTGGACTGAAAGTGCTAAGGCATTTAATGCTCCAATCGACATTTTGAAATCTGTTCTAAGATGAAAATGTGCCCAGCTGTTTACGCCCCCACAACAGCATGGAGTTGAGAGAGATGGAGAATGTTGTAACTGTGGGCTCCTCACCACCCCTCCTCCAACATTTCCCCAGGACTTATTTGGCAAATTTCACCTCTATTTCTATTTGCAAACTGTAAACAGCATATTTTTTTCTCAAATGTATTCTCTTCCCATGTCACTCCCTTGTACGCTATTCTGTTCAGTGTCATTTGCTCAGAAGACAAATGGTCACCAGCCACAGCTCATGTCTGTTCCTACATTGACTTCAACCCAGGGAGGCTCAAGACACAGTTACCCTGATGTTCCCAATACCCACAATTGCAATATTCGTCCCTAAAATAATTCTTTCTAAGAGATTACAGGAGTGAAATAGCTGTGAGCTCCCTCACACTATTCCCTCGAATCATTTATACTGGGAGGATCTGGGGGTTTTGAGTTTCCCAGCAGTCAGCACTTCTGCACCATTTCCTAGAGCTAATCATCTTGCTGGGATACAGGGTAGCTGTATCCTGCCATGACTGACTTCAAGTGTTCTGTTTCTTAGAGAATACTAAGCTAAGCTAATACTGAAGCAGCCTTGCCATGGAAAAGCAGAAAGCAAAAGAGAACACATTGTTCACAAGTAACTGTGTGAAAACAAAATCCTCAGCGTCTGGTTGCTAAGAGAGTTCTTTGGTTGCTAAGAGGAAAGTGGCTTCATTTGAAGTGATTCATATGTAGTTGAACAAGGAAGTTCAGTGTATGAGACGCAATGAGGTTACTTAAAAGCAATCTCCTTATTCAGGGATAAAGGGATCTTTCCCCCAAGTACTGATAGAAAAGAACGTCAATGACCTTTTGGTAACCTGTGGGAAAAATTCCCGGAGTTCACAGACAAGCCTAAAGAAGATAGCCCTTGATCAATGTATACAACAGGAAGCCGCTACTCTGCTTCTCAGGTTTTACTGACATTGAGTCATTCTGTATGTCATTAGCTTGCTTGGCTTTACTCTCCTAATGCAGAAGCAGTGAGAAAGCTGACAGTGAAGTTATTAAAATTTTTGCTACCCGTGCTACGTTTGGAAGCCATTTGCTGTGGGAATACAAAAACCATCAAGCTGGAAGACAACAGAGTCCTGTGGCACTTTTAAAGACTAGCAGATTTATTTATTGCATGAGCTTTCGTGAGAGAAAATCCCACTTCGTCAGACGCTTTGAAGATGGGAAACTTACAGAATGGGAGGAAATTAAATGCAGGGGAGTGTATGACATAGGATCAGGTCAGGCTGTAACAGCAAATCAAAATAGGTGTTAGGATTTAAACACTGGGGAACAGCACATAGAGGGTGAGGTCAAATCACTTGTAATGAGAGAAAAATCCATAGTCCCTGTTTAACCCCAAGACAACTGAGTCAAATTTGCATATAAGTTCGAGGTCTGCAGTTTCTCTTTGGTTTTGTAATGTTGCAATTTCTGATGTCAGATTTGTGTCCATTTATTCTTTGGCGCAGAGACTGTCCTGTTTTTCCAATATATAAGGCAGAGGGGCATTTCCGGCACATGATGGCATAAATCACATTGGTGGATGAACAGGTGAACGAGCCCTTGATGGAGTAGGTGGCTTGATTAGGCCCTGTGATGGTGTCTTCAGTGTAGATATGAGGGCAAAGTTGGCAGCGTGGTTTGTTGCAGGGATATGTTCCTGCTTTAGTGTTTCTGTTGTATGATCTGTAGTTGCTGGTAAGTATCCTTTTAAGGTTAGGGGGCTGTCTGAAAGCAAGGAGAGGTCTGTCTCCCAAGGCTTGAGAGAGTGAGGGATCATCTTGTAAAAAGGCTGTATGCACACTGGCATGAGACTAGATAGTCAAAAAACCTTCATAGGATTTGCAGATGTAGGGCTGCTGTGCAAATAATTGTCTGTGCAAACTTTGGAGTTTTGGTGTCAGGAGCTGCCCTGCTATCAGATGGTTCCTGCAGCAGCCTGTCATGTACATCATGTAGAGCTGTTGTGATAGTTTCAAAGAGAAAGCACATTTGGACAGCTTGTCCCTAAAGTAATTTTATTCTTCCCTGATAAGATGGTATGCTGAATTCAAAATATAAAAATAAACAGAAGTAGTGAGGAATGGAAGTTAAAAGCTCCATGTTTCTCATCCTTCCAGGCCCTGTGTAGTTTAATCCACAGCCATCCTGCTATTCCCCAGGCAAAGCTCACCGCCTAGGCATTAACATTTCATAAGACAAACGTGCTTCCCATAGCAGTACGCTCGGCTCTGGGTTAAGCAAGCCAAGAAAAGCAAACACTCGCTTTAATTTTCCTTCTGCTTGTTGCTACTTTTCACTTAAGTCTCTCATGCATGTTTTCTGTTTGTGTTTTTCCATTCACTGACTCTCTTAATTCCTTTCTGCCAAATATTTGCCCATCTCTTTCTGCCCCCTGCTATCCATTATTTTTTCCTCTTCTGTTTCCTTTTCTGTTCTTCTTTCACAATCCTTTCTTCTTGTCTGTTAGCCTAGCACTGTTGGGAACTCCACCATCATTTCTCTTCCTACAGACGTGTCTTTTAATGCATATCACAATTAATGATCCGTGTCTCTGTTTGCATCCTTCATCTCCCTTCTCTGCATATGGCATTGATCTATTTGACTATTTGCCTCATTTTCACTGGCATTTAACATTTATTGATCTTCTTTGAATCAACTGCATTTTTTCCTCCTCTAGCCTGGCCATTGGTGGAGGCACTGTTGAGTCTCTGAGTGCAAAATGTGTGTTACATGCAGCTATCTTGTCTCCTTCTGCTACAGAGAGTTGGCTGGTGGTGCTTCAGAGCCAATAGTGGGCTTAGTGCTTGACAAACGAAGTAGGAACAGCGGGCCTCTCCCTAAAAGAACTTACAACCTATGTCAAATGAATGGGAGATGGGCTGTCAAAAGAAGCAATGACTGAGTTGAGCAATCACAGCACGTTCCATTATTTCTGTTTAGAAGGCTTTAAAAAATCATTTCACCTATTTGACACAGTTGATCCTATCTTTGTGCAAGCACTTCAGCTCTTTGCCATCTAACATTCAGCTGCTATGTCTGGTGTTTTGTGATGGGTGTCGGTCTTTGCACCAAGACTTCTGCTAGTTGGTATCCAAGACACAGCAGCTTGACAGAAGTGCTACCAGGATGGGAAGGTACCAGGGAAAGCTGCACAGTTAAGGATTCAATCCAGGAAGATGGACTGCTTCAGCATCTCAAGTCATCATCATGCCAGGTGTGGGTGTACCATGGATTCATAAAAAGAGAAATACAATACTTCCTGTTTTTTTATCTATCCCTTTCCTAATGATTCCTAACGTTCTGTTAGCTTTTTTGACTGTCACTGCACAGTGAGTGGATGTTTTCAGAGAACTATCCCCAGTGACTCTAAGGCTATGTACACACGATCAGATTAAAGCGCAACATGGCAATCGCGGTATAAAAACACGTGACCTTTATTGCGGGATAGCGCGTACACACGTCGCTCCTTGTAACGCAACAGAATTCTTTGCAATATCGTGGTGTAGCACAATGAATTCTGCGCACCTATCCCACAGTTCAATTTTCCCTCAATCTGCGCTTGGAATCATGGGATGAAGGAAAGGAACGCAAAGCGCCATGGGTAAACTCTCAGTTTCCCGTGGTGCACTGTTCCCCTTGCCTCTTCTGCGTTGCCAATAGCAACTCGCGCCTATTTTCAACAGTGCAGTGACGCAATACTTGCGAGCAATCACAACAGCGACAGCATGGATCCTGCTCTGATCTCCACTGTCGCCTTCAGCATTCTAAATACATCTCGACTGGTTGCTCAGTACGCAATGAGCTCCGAGTCAGACGAGGACGCTGAGGAGCAGGGGCTGATCGATGCCATGCAGAGCAACAGCACCGCGTTGCTCAGCTCCTTCACCGATCATCTGCACACAGTGCAATGCCGTTTCTGGTCGCGAGAGATGAGCACCGAGTGGTGGGATCGCATTGTTATGCAGCTGTGGGATGACGAGCAGTGGGTTCAGAACTTTCGAATGCGGAAAGCAACCTTTCTGGAACTGTGTTCAGAGTTGGCCCCTGCCCTGCGATGGAAAGACACCAACATGAGGTCAGCCCTAACCGTGGAGAAGCGTGTTGCGATAGCTGTTTGGAAGATGGCGACTCCTGACTGCTACCGGTCGGTTGGAAACCAGTTTGGAGTTGGGAGGTCCACCGTCGGATTAGCCCTCTCACAAGTCTGCCGAGCCATCAATCACGTTCTGCTACGGAGGACGGTGACGTTGGGTAATGTTCGTGAGATTGTGGACGGTTTTATTGCCATGGGATTCCCTAACTGCGGGGGAGCCATAGACGGCACACACATCCCTATTTTGGCTCCAGACCATCTCGCGACCGAGTACATCAACAGGAAGGGCTACTTCTCCATGGTGCTGTAAACAATTGTGGATCACAAGGGGCGTTTTATGGACATCAATGCTGGGTGGTCGGGAAAGATAACCAATGTAACCTTCCAGTAGCACATTCCACTGGAAAGTGCAGGGCAGTCAACATCCTATACTTCGCTGAAGCGGACAAGGTACGTCTTAATAGAAAGCTTACGGGGGGCTAACATTCTGCACAGGGCACACTGATGGAACCCGATATCTCTCTCCTCAGAGTGCCCCTGCCAGCTAGAATACATATCCTACATGCCACCGGTTGCAAGCCAGGACCGTATGCTGCTGCACTGTGTGCTGCCATGGTTCCCAGGGCTGTGCTTTGCAGCTGGCGAGGCAGAGTATCCGTCTTTGGGAGCGTAGACACAAACGCTCTCCCATCTAACCTGAGTAGTAGGCTCTGGAGGTACATCGAGAAAACCTTTACTGACCTAAATACAGATGATTTTTTGACAATCACTGCTTGTGTTGATGCACTTCTAATGAATGCAGAGTAAAGAGCGTGCACAGCGGGGACTGAGACAGCAAGCACCCCCACCCCGGACAATGATATTTTAGCAGGAGCCATAGCTGCACGAAAGAGAAACTTACCAGAACCCCCCTCTGCCACCTCAGAGGACACGTTGCAATTCATGTCTGGGTGGACGTCTCAGCGGGGGTACAGAAGAGCTCCTGGCTACACGCTGTTGCGCTTTCCTCCAGGTCATCCTCCATCTCCTCCTCCTCATCGATCACGTCCTCATCCTGCTCGGGTCTGGCATTCACTGGATGGGGGGGGGCCCGATGTGTCCACGGGACTCTTTGCAGTGGTTGTGGGGTCCCCACTGAGGATGGCTTCTATCTCCTTATAGTACCTGCATGTTGTAGGCGCTGATCCCGAACGGCGGTTTGCCTCCTTCGCTCAGTGATAGGTTATTCTTAGCTCCTTCACCTTCGATCTGCACTGCACAGTGTCTCTATCATAACCTCTCTCTGACATGGCCGGAGAAATTATGCCAAATGTATCATAATTTCGCCTGCTGCCTTGTAGCTGCGCCTGCACAGCGGACTCTCCCCACATGCTGATCAGGTCCAGCACCTCTGCCGTGCTCCAAAGGGGTATGCGTGTTCCATGACGGGCCGCCATTGCTACTGATGATCGGAGCTGCACTCCACTCCACGAGGAAGAGAACAGGAAGTGAAACAGACAAGAAATTCGAAAATCCCGGGAATCTGATCAGGGCGGGGACTGTTTCGTCACGGCCACAGAGCGGGTGAGGGAAGACCAGAGAGGACGACTTTGGAATGCTGGGACACTTCCAGAGGCCAATCATTGCGCGGTAAGCGTACACACGAGTCGAAAGGCGCAACAGCTGTTCCGCGTTAACTGCTACCACCCTCGTCGAGGTGGTTTTTGTATTGCTGTACAACTGGGCTGTTGACGCGCAACAGCCCTATTGCACGTGTGTACGCTGTTGTTGGTCTCGCGCGATAATGATTGTTAATGCGTGATAAAGTGATCGTGTGTACAAGGCCTTAGATTTCTTTCTTGAGTGATGACAGCTAACATAGACGCCATCATTTTATATGTATAGCTGGGATTATATTTTCCACCATGCATTACTTTGCATTTATCAACATTGAATTTAATTGCCCATTTTGTTGCCCAGTCACCCAGTTTTGTGAGATCCTTTTATAACTCTTCAGAGTCTGTTTTGGACTTACCGTAACTATCTTGAGTAGTTTATCATCTACAAATTTTGCCACCTCATTATTTAGCCCTTTATCCAGATTATTTATGAATATGTTGAACAGTACTGCTCCTAGTGCAGGCCTCTGGGAGACACTGCTATTTACCTCTCTCCACTGTGAAAACTGACCATTTATTCCTACTCTTTGTTTTCTATCTTTTAACCAGTTATTGATCCATGAAAAGACCTTCTCTCTTACCCCATGACCACTTACTTTACTTTGGTGAGGGCTCTTGTCAAAGTCACATACTTGGTATGTGTTGGAAAAGGCACAATTTCTCCAGTCTACCATGTACACTTGGACCAATGAATAGTAACACTTAAGCATTGTGATGGACTGTACCTGTGTCCACATCCAACACACTCTTGTAACTATCTTTGTAAAAAGTATGCTTTGTGAGGTAACATTTGAAAACTCATAACTTGCAAAGGAAGCAGGCACTGAACTGGAGAAGTTTGATCACTAAGACGGCTGAAAGTACATAGTGAGAAAACTTTGATTTGAATTTAACATTGTTAGGTACCCGTTGCATTTTATCTTTTTTATTCTTGTCACCATTTCTGATTTGTATGCCTTATTATTTGTACTCAAAATGTTTCTCATTGTGGTTAATACACTTGTTTTATCTAATCCAATGTGTTTAAATGGAAGTGTTTGGGAAACTCCATTTGAGGTAACAAGTTGTGTGCATATTACAGACATTATGTGAATTGATATTATTTAGGAGAGTGCTGAGCAATACACAACGTTCATTTCTGGGGGAGTGGGGAGGGGAAACCTAAGACTGGGACTATGTTGGAGTCGCCCTGCAGCATAACCAAGGCTGGTAAGAGTCAAGGTGTGGCTGGCTGGCTGCAGCACACATACACGTACACACATACACCTGAGACAGACCTGGGTGCTGGAGGCTGTTTGTGAGCAGTCCAGACTGAGGCTACGGTAGCAAAGCATTTTAAAGGGAACCCATCTTAGAGAGCAGGGGGTAACACAAGCCATGCGTCAGTCTGGATTGCACCCTTGGCATGTCACAGGGACATTTGAGGTTACATAAAAGAAGTGTTACAAAATGCAAGTTACTGTCATTGCAATTGCATAGTTAACTTCAGTATTGAACTGTTTTTCCTCGAGAACTTGGATAATTTTTCCCTCTTATTCACACACTCCGGCTATGTCTACACTTGCTAATTTAAGTCGACTTAGCATGTCCCCACTCAAAAATTAAGTTGACTTAAAGGGGACCCTGCCAAATTGACTTAGAGCGTCCACACTGGACGTCTAAGTTGACTTCTAGGGGCTAGGTGGACCTTGGACAGGTCCACGGTGGCGGGGGGGCACCCCTTGCCAAGTGCCAGGGGGCTCAGCCTTTGCCCCATTGTACCTGGGTACAATGGGGGCTGAGCCGGACAGGGACACAGGCAGGGCATAGGAGCAGGGTGGGCAGGGCTCTGTCCTGCCCTGTTGGGGGGCACGCCAGGCTCTGCCTGTGCCAGCCACCCTGGCAGAGAGGGCAGTGGGGAAGCCCAGAAGCCCTTTAAGTCGACTTAAAGTTGACTTAGGGCTACTCTGCGTCCACACTGGCTAAGTCGACTTAAAACGAGGTTTAATAAAGTCAACTTTAATTTTCCTTAAGTTGACTTAAGCTGCTGCTTAAGTCGACTTAATGAAAATGTAGTGTGGATGCAAATTAAATTAAGTCGATTTAAGCAAGCTTAATGTCGACTTAATTTGTAAGTGTAGACGCATCCTCCATTTTCTCCCTCTCACAGCTAGTCCCATCTACTCCTTTCCTGTCACTTTTTTAAAAAAGCCTCAAAGTGGAGTTCCCATTTTATTGTACTCTTTCAGTCTGGCTGTAGGAAAATATACACAAAGTTTTAAACGTTTTTTTGAAATTTTGCAGAAAACATAATAACCGCATACACAGAAAGAACAGGATTTTTTAATCCCCTAAACAATTACACTAAATTACACACCTCTTTATTACAAATATCTTTTATTTTTAAATCAAAGCCACTTTAAAAACGCCCTTTTTAATGAGAAGCAAACATCTGAAAAGAGCCCTGGTTAGTAACTGTTTTACATTGTGGTACACTGTTGGTAAACTGAAGTAACTGGGTTTATCTCAACACAGATTTTCTGTATTATATGATGTTTGTAAACATGCAACATTGATTTGAAATTTCTAGATATTTACTCGCCATCCTTAATAATAGCAACTCACTGCAATGAAGGACAGAAAACTGAGAGGAAACAGAACAGTCAAACAGAATAAAGGGATCTGATAGAACTTGCAAACTCTAACAGTCACGACAGCAGCCACAGCCAGCACACAGCAGGTGAGAAAGTCCATTACAGACGCATAAATAAGTCTCAAACTTAGCAGCATCTTTTCTGTGTCACACAGTCAATAAGGCTTCCCCATACATCAACATCATGCTTATGGTAGCATCAGCATTTTACATGAGGAACAATTTATTTTTTCAGGGAGTTGTGTGACTAGCAGCATAGATTAAATGCATACATTAGCTCAGATGCTTTCCGTTCTCCTGCCATCACAACACTCTGATCTGACACTGTGTAGTTCTCCAACTATTTCATTCTTGAGTCATGGGGAAGAATTCTGGACCACTGTGAGGCATGTACTGTGGACTGCCTTTCTGGAGCTTTGAAAACCCTAGTATTGCTCTAGTCCTAGTGCTTAGCACGCAATAGCAAGAGGGGACAGCCGGAGGGAGAAGCTGCTCTCAATCCTCAATATGGAACAACAGAGAATCCCATTATGACAACCTATTTTTCTTTTCAAAAATCCCCATTCTAGTGTATGGATAAAACTCAGATAAATTACCGTATCAAAGCATTGAAGAACGTATTTAGAACAGAGATTAAAATCAATACAGCTGCATCAGGGGCAAAGTTCCATAAAATGTGTTGCTAACTTGTTATTTTAGGAATAATGTATAATTGCCCCTGGCATTCTGCTCAAGAATTGATGAGACTTAGGCCTCTAAGTACCTAAGGGCTTGTCTACTCTGAAAAAGTTAGCTTACTCTACTTGGGCTCACATGAGAGCAGCGTCTTTGCAGAACAACAATCAAGTCACATAACTCTATGAATAGGAGCAGTGATTGGATTAGTGTCTGCAGCATCCCCATTGCATTACTAGCTCCACAACAGCAGCACTCCGGCTTCACTCTTAATGGGCCATCTAGCTTAAATGTAAAGCACCACTCAACTTCAGCTAGTGTGTGTGTGGAAGGGAGGTGGGTTACTATCAATTCAAGTGAAGACAAACCTACATCACTTGGAAAATAGGACTTGGCGATTTAGTGTGTGGCAAGCTCGGGTGTAAATCTGCAGCACATAGTCTGCCAGGCAATAAGGCATTGTGTAGCATAGACCCTGCCATCATGGACTAAAAATTCCCTAATGCTCTCGGAAACAGCAGTATGTCAAAGCACACTGTGGAATTTTTAGCAAGGGAACACAGTGACTGAGTGTACAGCAGGTTATTGCATGATAGATTCACTATCATCTTGCCAGGCACTAAATTCCCATGTGGACCAGCCCTGAGGTTCCTAAGTCATTAGGCCATGCACTGCTGAGTGAAGCAACACCTACATACCGTTAAAAATGTGGGCCATGGTGGCTTTCTCAAGCCTAGTATCTCTGCAAGTGCGGCCGCAGCACAAGCTAGCACGGCCTCACGTACACATGTAACAAAGAGTAGGTTTCCACATTAAGAAAGAGATCCTAGATTCTATATTTACATAGGAATTACACACTAGAGCAGACCAATGATCCATAAAGTTCATTATCCTGTCACTGACAGTGGCCAGTACCACAGGCTTTGGAGGAGGCCACAAAATGAACTTGTGAAAAATTATGGAACATCTGTTTCTTCCTAACCCTGTAAGTTAGTAGTTGGCTTATGCCCTGAAGAATGAGCATTTTACTCTTCATGAGAGAATTTTTTATCCTGTCTAATTGTTCCCCATCCGTATAAATGTCTAATCTATTCTTGAAACCTTCTACGATTTTGGCTTCCATAATATATTGTGACAGAATCAAGTTAGAGGAGAATGTAAGAAAGCCACTATATTAGCCCCAGGTTACGCAGATCCCTATTCCTCTGATAGCAGCGCAGTGCATCTGGAACCAATCAAGAGCCTGCCTAGAACTTGTTAAACACTGAGAGGGGAGTGAAGTGCTGCCAGAGAGTTTGAGCAGGGTGGATGCTGTCAGACAGCAGGAGGAGAATGCCGCAGGTACAGAGAAGGGAGGAGGGGGTGGAAAGTGGAAGTGAAAAGTGGAAGATTGAACTAGATGTTTGGTTCAGCACTGCCACACCCAGAGTGGCTGTCAGAAGCCAAGAGCCACATCAGACAAGGAGGCTGGAAAAGGGCCCCTGCTCAAGCAGGTGTGGACATTAAGCCAAGAAGCACAGGGAAGTAACTCATGGAAGCTAGCAGTTTTCTTCAAGCCTGCAGCATAAGGTTACCACATATATGGGTTGGGGCATGCAGTTGAGGGTAGGACCCACCTCCCCCACCAGCTGTTCATTGGATGGGGAGAGCCCCAACAAGGAGGCAAGGGCCTACCAGAACCAGAGATAGGACTGGGAGCCATCAGTGAGTGGCCATTTTTGAGAAGTTGAATTACCCTCACCCACCACTGGAGGGAGAAAGAATAGGGACAAAGCAGTTCCTTGACCTACCACTAGAAGGAAGCCCTGGACCCACAGGGACAGCAGAAGAGCTTTGTCACACTATATGCTGTATGGAACTTTTAGCATATGCAAAATAATTTAATTAATTTTGTTCAGAAGAAAAGGTTGTGCTTGGCCTAGAGAGCATTATCTCAGACAAGATTTTCCTTCACTTACAAATTGCATGGTGATCCTAACATCTTTATGAAATCCCTCAACTGTGACTCATAAAACACGCTACCATAAAAGGCACTGACGACATCATTACTTCTACAAACATCTGGCTTGATTTATTTAAGTTATTTACAGAAAAGAAAGATAATTCAGTGTGCATAACAAAATGAACATGGCCATAAGAGAACTTGGATTGATTGAGGTCTCTTCAGTCAAAGATTAGATTTTAGACCTGCCTGAATACTTGCGCATGTAGATCAAGGGCCCAGACAATCATTAACTGCTACTACAATAAGCCTCTACCAGATCCAATCATTTATCAAACTGCTGCTCTGCATTTTTCATTGATTGTCTGAGTCACATACTGTCCACAACCTAGCTCTTTCAGAGTCTGGCTACATTGTTTTTTCATTATTTGTACTATTGCCTGTGTTCCTGTTCTAAACAGGCTTTCATACTGTATATATGATATTCTCATTTAAACTGTTTATCTTATTATCATTCTGAGAAGTCCTAAAAATGACTCCTGCACATAGAATTGGCCTTTTCACTTCTCTGCCAGTAAGGCCAACAGCTAAAGACTGCCATGGCACCCTACACAATTATTTAGAATCCAATTTAAGGATGGATAGCCCAATATTGAAAGAGAAAAAAACATTAATTCAATTGCAGCCATGGGATACAGTGAAATAAAGTAATAATCCATACATTTGTGGTACACAGGCTCTGTAACTACATACTCTTATATTTTCTATAATAGTTGTGTCTAGAAGACCCAAATAAGATCATAGTTCATTTGTGCTAGGCATTGTACAAAGACATAAGAGCCACTCTCTTTCAGCAAGATTACAGACTATGAGGACAAGGAGGCGGGGGGTGGGGGGAGTAGGGGAGAAAAGTATAAAGTGATTCCAGGTCTTTTCATGCTCCACTGCTCCATCGACTAGACTATACTGTCTCTAAAGAGTCTCTCTTTTATATGACATTAGATACAAAGCTACTATTAGCAAGTAGTATCTATTTTCATCAACAACTTACACTTACAAAGAGATATGGCATTTTGGTTCTCGATCGCAATTTTCAGACATCTTTCTCAAAACACTCCATTTCGGACTGAAATATCTTAAGTTTGGTCTTAATGCAGAAATGGGGGGTTTTAAATGAAGTTTCATTAAAATATATTGAGTGGGGCAAGAGTGATTTCTATCTATTAATTGTTTTAAAACAATGGTTTTTTATACTCGCTAAATTTCATTTAAACGAGATGGTGAAAGACTTGGGATAAAACAGGAACTGACACTCACAAGTCTTCACCCAACAAAACATGAATTTCTGAGATTTTAAAAGATTTTTCTACCTTAAAAACCACATCTCTGCACCTGCTGGATATAGCTGAAATCCCAGGAAAAGGCTCGTCCGGATTTTCGCCCAGTACTCCTAGTCCAGACTGAGATTTCTGGCCTCCTTTAAAGAGCAGGGACACGAAAGAGGACTGTTGTGGACAGCTGTTGGCACTAGTGTACAGGTTGATTCCTTGGGTAGCTTGAAAAGGGGCCAGCGAGCCATCTCACTCTATAGCAAGATAAATCAACATAGAAAGGGACCCATATTACTGGGATATGCTTGAACACCTCATGCTGATTTCAACAGGAATTGCATGCACAGATTCGAGGTCAGAATTTGGCTGAGAGAGAAGGAGCGAACGCATTTCTCTCCCAACAAAGGATCACACTCAAAGTTCAAATCTTTCTTGGCCATTTGGATGCTGGGAAAACTCATTGCTGAGAGCACCAGCAATCCACACTAACAAAAGTGGCTTTAATATTTTAAGTCCAGCTACCTTAAGTCTCAGAGGCGTTAGGGGCACTTGACTTGGGCTCCTTCCTAGAAAAGTGTAAATACCAATGTGACATGCCATCATGTGCCAACAATGCCCTGCTGCCTTATACATTGGACAAGCTGGACTGTCTCTCCACAGAAGAATAAATGGACACAAATCTGACATCGGAAGTGGCAACATCAAAAGAACAATAGGATAACACTTCAATCTTCCTACTCACTCCCTGAAAGACTTCAGTACTTAAACAAGCTCATTCCAAATCAAAGCTTCAGAGAGAAACCATAGCATTAGAATTCATACGCGAATTTGATAAAATAACTTGGGTTTGAATAGAGATATGACCTGGCTTTCTCCTTATAAAAAATGATGTTCACCTTTCTCAAGCTCCCAACCTTCCTATTTACTGTTCCACATCGTTTGAATCTAAACAACTTGTTTGATTTGCTGAAACAGTCTGACCTGAACCTGTCACTCACACTTCACTGAATTGATTTTTCCCTACCATACTGTAAGTTTTCCTTTTCAAGCATCTGACAAAGTTGGATTTCTCCCATGAAAGCTCATGTGATAAATAAATTTGTTAGTCTTGAAAACTGCCACAGGACTCCTTCTTTTTTTAATCAATTTTCACTGTGCTGGTTTCTTTTTGTTGTGAACAGTTTTTTGCTTTCTTCTGTGGGCAAAAAAGTTAATGATATTATTTAATGAAATTTAGGTAAATGAAATACTTTTGCTAATTCTTTGATTTTTTTTTGTAGTTTATGTTAATTTTGCAATATCAGCCTGATTTCTTAAATTCTGCTCTAATTCTGTTTTTGTCAGAGAAAAGAGCTTCTCATGCTGTTGACAGCAGAGGTGGGGGATTCATAGAAGGCCGTGTGCTGCCAGACTCATACAAACTGAGTAGTACTTTACTTCATGAGTATGCTTGCTTACTTCAGTGGAGCTAATTGACAAATAAGGAACTATTCAGCATGAATAAGGCACGTGAAGGACAACCAAGAGAGAGGCAGATTAACAAAGTCGACCTAACTTTTCCTAGTGTAGACATAGGCAATGAGAACTAACATTGGCAGGAGCATTCTCTAGCTCTGTAGCTAAAAGAGATGGGGCTATACTGCTCAACCTCCTGAGGTCACTTCCCACAGATGGAGAGAAAGGAAAGGCAGACAGTGCAGATGTCCTTTAAAACTCTGGGATGAAGAGGATGCCAGCCAGCCCTTTCACATATTAGGCAAGGATGAAGTAAACCCAGTCTACATAAGTAAATAACAAAAGGCAACTTGGGGAGCAATCTGGGCTAGATGGGTGACAGCAGACCCATGGAAGAAAAGGATAGTGAAATTCTCTGATTTTGTATGACATCAAGAAGTTTCTCTGGGCTTCAGTTCAGTTTTACTTGGAATCTAAAGGAAACTGGAAACTCCATGTGAAATTTGGGACACATGAATCCTTGAGTGAAACATGGCTGTTTTGGATCACTGTTGAACCCAACCAGGTGGCCATTGCACATTCTAGAGAGGCCTTTCAACTGAGACTCTCTGTTGCAACAAGGGGACTGAGTCTCCACTGTCCTGTTTGTGTACAGGGCAGTAGAGAGGCAGAGAAGATACAGTGTGGGAATAACACACTGTCTTTCTGTTTTAGTAGTAATGCATTTAATGTCTGTTATGATTACACAAGAGAAAGGCAATGAAGAATCAGAACCACAGACTTTATGCCACAGTAAGGTAAGGTGTACCAAAAAATTCAACCTGTGCCTGACACCAGATGATGTGCATGTGATAGATCAAGAGCTCTCACACATAGACAATCCTCTTCCTCATCTTTTACCTTACAGCGGTTTAAGCACTCCATGCAGTAGTGTCTAGAGATTGGCCTTTAGAACAGAGCTTTAGTGAGTACCTCTCCGTTAGGATTCATTTCCAGTCACAGCTCCAGTTTCTGGAAGACTATACTGTACTTCAGTAGATTTGCATAAAGTGATGCGATTGGACAGTCAGCTTAAAAATAATGTGGCAGTAATGGAATGATCACAGGAGAACAGAAAATCCCAAGGTGGGAGAGGAAAACGCTGATGTTTTCTTTATGGAGTTTCCTCCAGATTCTGTTTGGTCAGGTTTGTTCCTCCTGGGGAAGAAGTAGTGTGTGTGACCCCGGAGCCTCATTAATCTCTGCAAACTGCCAGAGGCACAATGCCCTTTTCATACTGGCTTCAAGCTACTCTGTCTCCCATCTGACTCATGGGCAGCACTGCTCCAACTGAGTGGCTTGCCAGGGAATCCCCCACCACCAGCTGCTTCTGGAACCAGGCTTTCCCTGTTGGGCAGGGGCTATGCTCAGAAAGTAAGGCCAAGAATTTAGCTTTTGCAGATTCACTGTGGGATTTAGGGAAGGATCATGTGTGTTCAGAGCCCAAGGACCCCAGTTCCTACACAATTTGCTGTTGTATTAATATAGCCCAAGGGACTGAGGCCAGAGATAAAACTCACAAAGTAAAATCATTGTAAAGACAACCCTTAATCCTACAGATGCTCTGTGTGCATAGAGAAAGGTGGCAAAGACTGATGTAGTGGATGAACTACCCCATCCTGACCCCTTTGAGGATGGGCAGGGTACGAAACCCCATATTATAGCTGGGGAAATGAGGCACAGAGCAGAGGCCTGACTTGCTCCAGGGGAGCAAGTAAGTCAGTTGCAGAGCTGGGAATAGAACCTCAGGCATTATGAATGCCAGCTCCTCTGCTCTAACCACTACACTCTGCTTGGAAAAAGAACACAAGAGTCCTCCTTATTCATGCATACAGAGCCTTTGTGGCAAAAGCTGATTTCTGCCCCCCTTACAGAAAGTAGTGGGCAACCATAAATGAAAGGCTCACTAGGCTGAGCTCTGGGAAAACAATCAAGGTCTGTGTTTATCACTGTAGGGAGTGTAGTCCACATCAGAGGTATTTGTCCCTTTGAAATCAGTGGGAGTTAGTGAAACCTGAATACCTTTAAGGATCTGAGCTTGCAGCCTGTTGTTAGAGCACTTTACTGCAACTCAGGAGACATGGGTGCTATTCACAGCTCTGCTGCTGGGTTGCTGGATGAGCACAGGCAAGTCACGTCACTTTGCCTGACTCAGTTTCCCCATGTGTAAAAAGGGAATAACAATATTGACCTCCTTAATAAAGAAATTAGAGATCTACTGATGAAAAGTGCTATGAAAGCGCTGTGTATCATTATTTTATTAATATATTTATATATGAACTTGCTGGTTTTCCCAGAGCTCATTTTTTTTTTTCTAGAAGAGAATTTTGTACGGATAGTCTAAACTCTGTGTCACCATTGCCTTATCATTAAGGGAAAGAAATCGTTGTTTCTCTCATTGAGAGCTGCAGCCTTAATGGTCTTTTGTTGCAAGGGCCCAGTTTGATGACAAAAAGACCTGATTTGATTCCCATCAAATTTCACAGGAGCAGATTTGTGTCCAGAAGAGACTGCGGAAAAACAAACAAACTGGTTTTCCATTTGAGAAAACTGTAAATCAGAAAATTTCAAAGCAGCAGTAAGGTACAGTCGTTGAGCCTTAAAATTCCACCTCTCTTGGGGGCATCTTTGCTACTAGAATTGAGCCTTTTTTTAATGGCATTCACCCTGCAAGGAAGGGAGGATTTTAAAGGCACAGAATGGTAAGTTCTGTCATTTTAAAATAAATATTTTCTGGTTATATTTACAGTTGGATTATAACAATTAACTATCTAGTCACAAAAAAAAATCTATCTACATTTCACCAGTTTTGATCCCTAGGGCAAATATGTAATCAATATAAAGAGAGAATTTTTCCAAGCATCTAGAGGAACTAAAATGGCCGAAAGTGTAGATTTAGGCTTTTGTGTAGACAAGATTCCTAGGGCCCGATCTGCTAAATGAGCAAGTGGTACAAGTACCAGAAGCCACTGGAGCCCTTTTTCCACTACTGCTCCCATGACTGGTGCCAACACCAGAACAGCTGAATAATTAGAATAGCTGGACATTTTTAGTAATTTAAGAGTACAATACTATAGCATTCCCATTACAGTCTTCTCATCTTTCAAGATTAAAAATTAAAAAGGACCTACTCCTTAACTTGTCCTAGAGTATTAGACTCAGAGCCCAAAAACACATGTGATTTACTTAAAATTACAAAAAATCCTGTTGACTTCACTAGGACCTCTCAGATGCTTAAAGTTAAGCACATAGATACTCATAGATACTCATAGACTTTAAGGTCAGAAGGGACCAGTATGATCATCTAGTCTGACCTCCTGCAAAATGCCGGCCTCAAAACCTCACCCACCCACTCCAGCAATAGGCCACCAACATATGACTGAGTTAATTACCTCCTTAAATCATGATTTAAGGACTTTAAAATACAGAGAATTCACCTGTAGGTGAACCATGCCCTGTGCTACAGAGGAAGGTGAAAAACCCCCAGAGCCCAGGCCAATCAGCCCTGGGGGAAAATTCCTTCCCGACCCCAAATATGGCGATCAGTTAAACCCTGAGCATGTGGGCAAGTCTCAACAGCCAGTTACCCAAGAAACAATTCTCTGTAATAACTCAGAACCCACCCCATGTACTCTCCCCTCTTAGGCCATTTGTACATCCACCACACGTAGCCAAATATCAGTCAATTTCCAAAACAGGCTAATCATACCATCCCCTCTATAAATTTATCAAGCTCAGTTTTGAAAGCAGTTATGGGTTTTGCCCCCACAACTCCCCTTGGAAGGCTATTCCAGAACTTTACTCCTCCAATGGTTAGAAACCTGCATCTAATTTCAAGCCTAAATTTCTTGTTGGACAGTTTATAACCATTTGTTCTGGTGTCCACATTGGTGCTGTACTCGAATAATTCCTCTCCCTCCCTGATGTTAATCCCTCTGATGTATTTATAGAGAGCAATCATATCCCCCTCAGCCTTCTTTTGGTTAGGCTAAACAAGCCAAGCTTCTTCAGTCTCCACTCATAGGGCAGGTTTTCCACTCCACAGACCATCCTTGTAGCCCTTCTCTGCACCTGTTCCAATTTGAATTCATCCTTTTTAAACGTGGGGGACCAGAACTGCACACAATATTCCAGATGGGGTCTCACCGGTGTCTTGTACAGTGGCACTAACACCTCCCTGTCTCTACTTGAAATACCTCTCCTGATACATCCTAGAACCACATTAGCTTTTTTCACGGCCACATCACATTGGCGGCTCATAGTCATCCTATGATCAACCAGTACTCCCAGATCCTTCTCCTCCTCAGTCCATTCCAACTGATGCGTCCCCAACTTATAGGAAAAATGCTTGTTATTTGTTCCTAAATGCATGAACTTGCACTTCCCATTATTAAATTTCATCCTATTCCTGATACTCCAGTTTACAAGGTCATCCAGATCTTTCTGTATGGTATCCCGATCCTTCTCTGTATTGGCAATACCTCCCAACTTGGTGTCATCTGCAAACTTTATTAACACATTCCCGTTTTTTGTGGGAACAAAAAGGTTGAACAAGATCGGTCCCAAGACAGATCCCTGAGGGACTCCACTGGTAACCTCCCTCCAGCCTGACAGTTCACCCTTCAGTATGACCCGCTGTAGTCTCCCTTTTAACCAGTTCCTTATCCACCTTACTATATTCATATTATTCCCCATCTTCTGTAACTTAACTAATAACTCCCTATGTGGAACTGTATCAAATGCCTTGCTGAAATCTAAGTAAATTAGGTCCACCGCATTCCCTTTATCTAAAAAATCTGTTATCCTTTCAAAACAGGAGATCAAGTTGGTCTGGCACGATCTCCCTTTTGTAAAGCCATGTTGTATTTTATCACAGTTACCGTTATCCTCTATAGCCTTAAGTACTTTCTCCTTCAAAATTTTCTCCAAGACCTTGCATGCTGCCGAGGTCAAACTAACAGGCCTGTAGTTACTCGGATCATTTTTATTCCCTTTCTTGAAAATAGGAACTACATTAGCGATTCTCCAGTCATATGGTACAACCCCCGAGTTTACAGATTCATTAAAAATCCTCGTTAAAGGGCGGGCAATTTCATGCGCCAATTCCTTTAGTATCCTCAGATGTAGATTGTTCCTGCCCCCCCGATTTAGTTGCATCCAGCAGCTCAAGTTTGGATTCTACCTCAGGTATGGTAATTTCCACTTTCATGACCTCGTTCCCATTAGCTTCCCTACCTCTATCCCCCATGCAAAAATCTTTACAGAATCGGGGCCTTAATTGGGAATGGAAAACAAAAATACCTTAATTTCTGTAGGGGGAGCCGTGTCAGTCTAGTTCAGCAAAACAAACAAGGAGTCCTGTAGCACTTTTAAAAACTAACACATTTATTTATTGCTTAAATTTTCATGGGAGAAAATCCCCTTTCGTCAGATGCTTTGAAGATGGGGAGCTTACAGAATGGGAGGAAAATAAATGCAGGGAAGCGTAAGTCACAGGGTCAGGTCAGACTGTAACAGCAAATCAAATTCAAACCGTGGAGTACAGCAATTAGCAGGGCCACATCCTCAGTTACTGGGAGAGTCAAAGGGCACAATCAACTCTAAAATCACTTCTTTCTGGAGCTATTGTTATAAGCAACTTCTAAAATTACAGTAGCAGAAAGAGAAGAAAAATATTTTTTTTTATAATGAGTTAGTTTGCTGTGTACACATGGCAGCACACCATATGTCATCTGTCTCATTGGTTCCCTGTATAGTCAGTCCCTCCTGTGGTTTGCATGGGTCTTTCACCTACCAAGAAAGGAGAGAAACACTTTTAAAACTAGATATCGTAAAATCCCAAACATTGGAAGGGTATACATTCTGAAACTTACTCAGGTTAGAAACTGGCAGGTTCGAGCTGACAGTGTTATCGCCCGTCATGTAGTAATAATATTAACATAACAACCTTACCTAACACTAAGATAGTGGTTTGAAGCCATAAAGCTCAGAACACTTTACGAAATAGGTAGGTATCCTTATCTTTGTGTACAGGCCCACCCAATCAGACCTTTCCCTGTGCATTTATGATTATGTTGTACATCCACTTCACACTTAATTTGCACAGATTTAAATGACTACACAGTATGCAGGGCAGTGGAGAATCAGGCCCAGAGACTCTCTAGAGTCGACATAACTGAGCCTTTTTGATCAAATGTGTATTGCCCTGAGTATGTGCACGGCATTGGACTCACCGTAAAGCATGGAATAAATTCTCTGGTCACAGTCTTCTTTCATGTTCTAAAGCTCTAGTCAGAAATCTGTACGAGAGCGCTCTACTTCGCAGCCCACCTGTAAGGTTGTTGGAACCGAACAAAGATATCCTTTTGGCCTGACGAAACCCCTCTTCTACACAAATCTCCTCTCTGAAATGCAGAGCAAAAGATAGAGATGCCAAGCTGTTTACTGCCTAGCTGTGAGTTAACTATGAGTTCGAGTCTGAGGTCAGCCTGCTCTTAGTGCATAAGAATGACTTCTGCCTACAGCACAAGGAAGAGAAACCCAATGGCTGAATATTTCAGTTTCCTCATTCTTCGGACTATAACAATATTTAAAAGGGAACTGGATAAGTTCATGGTGGCTAAGTCCATAAATGGCTATTAGCCAGAAAGGGGTTAAGAATGGTGTCCCTAGCCTCTGTTTATCAGAGGATGGAGACGGATGGCAGGAGAGTGATCATTTGATCATTGCCTGTTAGTCAAGTTCCAAAGGGGTAGCCGTGTTAGTCTATTGTAGAAAGACAACAGAGTCCTGTGGCACTTTTAAAGACTAACAGATTTATTTATTGCATGAGCTTTCGTGGGAGAAGATCCTAGGTTCACTCCCTCTGTAATGTGTGCTAGGTCTAGTTTGGGAGTTCTGTTTGTGCATGTACTTGCAACAGCTGTAGATTCAGGGTCACTTTGTGTACTTTTTAAACATAAAACATCTGATTTGTTTGTCTGAAAACCAAAATATGTTTTACAGTCTTTCATGGTGATCAATTATTACTCTGTTATGACAGGCTGTTGGGCTGTACTGAATAGCTGCTGTTTTGTCTTCAAACATTTGTCCTTGTTAGTAAAGTATGAAAAAAAAACAAGAGTTTTTATGGTGTTTTCCAAAATGTTTCCATAAAGCAGTAGCAATTCAATAATGAATTACACTTTTATCTTCTTTATAAAATCCCTGTTCAGTTATTTTTTTCTGAGTCTCTGAAAGAGTTAGGGCCCCACTTTCCATCATGAAGTTTATGATAAGTGAAAACTGCTGTGTAATGTTAGCTACACAACTAAAACCAGCATATCTTCAGGGTTCTAGGCCAGCCCTTAGCCAGCTGTTCACCAGCTGTGAGATTTAGTGCTTGTTATTGTAGACTTGGCTTCTGTGGTGAATTTTGATTCTGCACTTGACCCAGCGTCTGTGAGCTGCAGATACGATTATATATCTCTTAGCATAGTAAAAGTTGATGTACAGATGAATTCTGTTCAGAGGAATAACTTTCTCTCCAAATAACTTTGTTTATCGGATACCTGATTCTTAGACTTGGCTAGTCTTTCAAGATACAGAAATAGAAGGGACATGCCATTTAGCTGACTGGTTATACAAGTAGTACCATGTGGGTCATCCAGGTTTAAATCCTCAAAAGTGCCCCTCACCATCAAACCTGAGAGGGAGACTAGGGTCATGTCTACAGTTGGAGCTGTGGTATGATTTCCCTGCCCATGGGCCTACTCAGCTTAGCTCTCATCAACTAGTGTGAGTATAGATAGCAATGTACCCACAGGATCTCACAGACTCTAAGGTCAGAAGGGACCAGTATGATCATCTAGTCTGACCTCCTGCACAATGCAGGCCACAAAACGTTACCCACCCACTCCTGCAATAAGCCTCTAACCAATGACTGAGTTATTAAAGTCCTCAGACCATGATTTAAAGACTTTATGATAGAAAAGATCCCCCAGCAAGCGAGCTATTCCCCATGCTACAGAGGAAGGCAGTATATGTGTTCGTGAACAGGGGACTCTCAGCCAACCTTGTAGTGCAGACATATCCCAAGAGCTTGATCATCTGCAAAGTGGCCAAATATTTTAATGGGGCAGGGTCGGTCTAAATGTGAAATCTTGACTGGGGCCAGAGTTTCACCCTAATAGTACTGAGACCCATTGGGCTTCCATCTCTTTTAACCCAAGCGGATAGCACCTCCAGGAAACTGCTTGCATGGTTTCTTTCCTCATCTTGACACCAAAAAAGTAGTACCCCTGAAAGTTATAAATATCAGAATGCAAGCATGTGATACAGAGGATATTTCAAAATACTTCATGTGAGAAAAATGATTAAAAATAAGAATATAGCTACTTATGATCTTATCATGTTCTGTTCAATTCTTCATGTGCTAAAAAGTGAATCGCAGGCCTTTCTATATATAACTAACCCAGATCTAAAATTACTTGTTAAAAAGAAGGTGCTAGATAGAAAGTTGAATTAAATTAAATTACTATAATTAAATTTTGCAATATAAAGAAGGGAAATTGAGGGAATACCTATGGTCTTTCAATAGCCTTTTTCATACAAAAGCACAGTGTGTGTTGATATTGTTGTACATATATAATAAATGCCAGTGAAATAAATTAGAAACAACCCTGCTAGATTTTGCAACTTCTAACAAGTTTCTATTTTATGAAAATATACCTTGAAAATAAACATGTATGACTTCAGGAATTGTATTGGTTTGAGAAACAGACCTATCCCTCCTCAAAATGCCAAACAAGCATGGATTTAACTTTGGTAAGGAGTGATTGACCATATAAAGATGAACACTTGGATAAGCACGAACCTGCTATACTGTACACTGGCTACTGTATAAGGGAAAGATTTCATTACATCTTGCTAGTTAAACTAACTCCTTTAGACTGACATCAAAATTCCTACTGATAATGGGTAAAATTTTGGCTGGCCCCACAGAGGCGCATTGGGGAAGGAAGGGTCCAGACACATCACCCTAACTGCATTGCTCTCTCAAACAATTATTCACTAGGATTTGCACCCCACAAAGTGACATTTATAGACTGCCTAAGAAGGCTGCAGCATAGAATTTTCCAACAATCTCAACATATGAAAATTATACATATTCTTTTTCAACATGTGTTGTGAGTTTGGAGAAGAGGTTATATTATTTCCAAGAGCCAAGAGGATATCAAAATTGATCATTGTCTTATAATGAAATGCACCTCAGAATGTATCTGCATATTTAGAATTTCTAAAAAGAGTTTCCCAGGTCTTTTTGTTAAAATAAACATAGTTTTTACTAAGACTTAAAACTTCTGCTGGTAGAATATTATTTGGCATCTGAATATTTTTGACACTTCCATGCCAGTAAAAGCCTTTACGTAAATGTAATTATAGTGGCAAAAAAGTGGTTTAACAATAAAAGCTTAATTGGTTTGGGGAATTGGTGTAAATTACATTGGCTGTACTAGATGTAATAGATGTACTGGCAAACCTTTTCTAATGTAGACAATGCCTAAGAAGAAAATGTCTTTACTTTGGGGGAAAATGTCCCTTTTACGCTGAGATTCAATGCTAGGCTTTTATTTATGTCTTGGGTGTTTGAGCAGGATTCTAGAGTGTATCTGCACTTGCAAATTCCCCCAGTGCTGTGGTTCAACCAGTTATAGCAACAGTGGAATGGTCCTGTAGACAGAATTCAGGTGCTTTTACACCTCTTGTCTAGCTCTACTTGCTGGCTTGGGGTTTTTTTTTTTTTTTTTTTTTTAAAGCCCAAATCCTGTCGCACTAGACTTCCACCGTTGCTGCCTCCGGTGGTGATGCACCAGTGGTGAAATATGTCTAAGAAAAGTTCTTAGCCCTCAGAAAAGGAGGATCACATTCTCTGAGGCTACTGATATAGCTTGATAAATTTGTGATCAGCTTGAGAGGATTAAGAGGAAAAAGTCATCAATGAACACAAATAATAAATATGATAATGTGGGCTTTATTTCACAGATAAATTGAAGCTTGGAAGATCATAGAATCATAGGGATGGAAGGGACCTTACGAGGTCATCTAGTCCAACCCCCTGCTAAAAAGCAGGACCACTCCCACTCTGTTGTTGATATTGGACACTGAGAGTGTAAAAGAATGCAATGCTCAGTCAATTCTATCGCTGCAAAAGGGACAGACCAATGAGAAAATGACAAAAGAGAAATGAAAATACATGCAAAATATGAGAGATGGGGGGGTGGGGGGGACTGCAACAAACACAAAAAAGAAACGTATGTTTAAACTGAATTCTTTTCTCCCTCGAGAGAAGTGGTGTTCTAAAAGGTACGTGCCTGGTTCAAATCATCACTGCCTTCGAAAGAAATACAGTAAAATGATTTGAAAATCAGCGCTAACCTAGAGTAGAGAGTATGCAGTACAGTGTCTGTGCAATATAGCAGCGAAGACAAGAACAATAAATAGCTCCTTGGCCAAGGAGACCTGTCTAGCAGACAGGGAAAGGAGAGGAAAGCGAAGCGCTGCAGTGAGCATGGTTCCAGCACTGCCTTTCCCCGCCCTAAGCAGCAGCACATTCCCTGCTGTTCCATTGGAGAACACGGCTGACAATCCAGGCTCCGTCTTCTAAAATGGCCAATCCAGGAGCAGAGTGTCCTGCTCCGCTCCGCGCCAGACAGCTGTGCTCAGCGGTCCTCAGTTCGGTGAAAGATAGCTCAGCTGTCCCCCACCTTCTGTTGACTTGGAAACAAGCTCTCTACCTGACTCCTCCCACTCCAGCCAACCAAAACGCCCCCCCGCCGTCTTCCCGGGGAGATCGCCGACCACCTCGCTGTCTCACGCCGGGGACACGTCCACGGGCTGCTGTTTTACTTTCTCAAGGGAAGAAAATGGGGAAAAAAGCAAATTCCCTCCCTCAGCTGGGCTTTTGGTCCAATGTCTGTGCAGCCGCGGTCCTGATGTGAGAGAGGCCACAGGAGAGGCAGGGTGGATGTGAACGTTTGCACTGATGAATTGAAAAGGTGGAGGCTGCCTGCTTGTCTGGCCGCGAGAAGGTAAGTGAAATGCTCGGCATTTCCCTCTCGCTCTCTTCAATCAGATTAAGGATTAGCATAACTCTCTCCTCTATTTTCTGAGCAGGCAGGAATTTGAAAAGGGGAGGAGGGAAAGCTGTGATTTTGTAACAATAGAGGAAGGTTTTGCTGGCTAAAGGCACAGCTGAATGTCGCTGTGAGCTAGAAATGTTTTGCTGGGTAGAGAGAAAAATAGTAAAGGGAGGAAGGAAGGGTTCTGATACAGTGAAAATGACCTTCTCAAGAGAGATTGGCCTTGTGTCAATTGCTGCTTCAGCCTGCTCTTTTTCCCAGGATCAAGTCATCTCCCTTACTGGTCTGGATTCTGATCCTCCCGAACCCAATACCTGAGCCATACGAAGGTCCATGGTGCCCTGCTAATATTTCAGAAAGGTAATTTAGCCAGATTGTGCCTGCTGGAGGCTGTCCTCCCTCCATCCCCTCACACTGCTTTGCACAAGACCACGTCATTCTAGCAGGAGCAGAGATAACATACATAACATTAATTAGAAAAGGCACCTAGCTATTGGGTTCTTATTATGAAAGCTTCTCCCTCTAAATGGCACATCATGCTAAATCCTCAGCACGCCTGGCTCTGAGGAGCTAGGGCGCATTATCTCATAGTGAGTTCGTGCATGTGAAGGCGTGGAAAGCTTTTATTATATTAATCTGGACCTGTGCATGGTTCCCATCTGCAGTTCTGAACCCTAGGTTTTTACATACGTGTGTATTGATATTTTAATTAGTTACTCAAACATAGAAAAATATCCCACCTCCCCCCATCAGCAGAGCAATACATGCCAGTTTTGTTTCTGTAAATAGAATTCTTCTGTTTGTGGCCATTTCTTTATACAAACTGTTTAATTTATCCATTTCCAGTATTTATTCGAGTGGCTATTGACCTATCTCGATTACATTTTGCCTCTGTGAAAAAATTCAGTGCCTTTTCACTCAGCATTCATCAATATGTTGCAACCGACTACCCTGTCTCCACAATCTGTTCTTAACATTGACTCCATAATTCGCGCCATAGTGGGTCACACCCTTAGGGTGACAGACAAAAATCAATTTTGCTGTAAAGGTTATAGCAGTCGGCCAGTTAGAAAATCCTCCCAATGTGAATACTTGCATGTGTCAACAAAGAGGAAAAACTATTTTGTTGTTTCCTAAGGAAAAAAAATTTAACTGTATAAATGTAGGTATTTTATATCCAAATGATAGCTAAAATCTTCTGTTCTATGCTAGTTCACTGACTTTTTCTTAGTAGTGAATAGATCTGGTAACAGAAGGGATACCGTCAGCTTTGTGCAGGAGACAATGCTTCATGCCATTAACATGGCTCTCCCTACTAACTGATTTGGTTGGGAAACTGTCATCCAGAAAGGGTTGATCTCTGCCCTTGGATGGAGGACACTATCATGGGAGGGCCCCAAATACAAGGAAGGATGGGGTTGCTTTCTACAAGAGAGCAGGTGATGTGTACAGTCAACTAGAAGAGCTCTTGGGTGTGCAGCATATTTAAAATTAAAGCCCTTGATATCCCCCAGTACCAAAGCACTGGATCTTGTTTTTTGGAAGAAGACTCCCTATTCTGTGTGCACATTCATGTATGGAGTGGAAACCAAACAGCTTCTGTGGAAGGATGGGGAGACCTCTCCCAGGTCTGAGAGGTGGCCCCTATAAAGATGAATCAGCTCTTACATAAAACCTAAAAAAAATTTCACAGCACTCCAGTTTGTGGAATATATTTTTGTTCAGTGATAGGTGATTAAATGCACTGAGATTTTTCTGAGGTAATTAATATCAAGTCAGAGAGAATATGCTTCCACTACAATTCAAGATTTCCTCTGCAGGATTTGGGTTTGAATTTAGCCATGACAAAAGTGTTTTCAAATGACTTTCAAGTGGCTCTAAAAATCTAAAGTGCAAGTGTTTTCCTTGTTGCAGGTCAGTTTACATGTGAAATGTCTTCTGCTAACAGTAAAAAGTTAAAACTTATTACTAATTTTTAGACAGAACCCAGTGATAGAACCTGGCCCTCCATCTTAAGGAGTGTGTGTTGCGAGGAGGGTAAGAGTGATAATGTTGTTAGGTATGGCGGAAAATTCAGGGTACAGATATAAGAGATTCAGATCATAAGCCGGTGTAAGTCACCATAGCTCCCTTGACCTCAGTGGAGCTGTGTGAATTTACACCAACTGATATGGCCCAAAGATGAATTCCCCTCTACCTGCAGCAGATAATGATCTAACCAGATACTGAAGTGCAACAATGAAGCAATATGGGGGAATCTTTTCACTTCGTTTTAATCTGGTTATAGAGTCCTTGGTCCAAATTTTACTCTGTTACATTGGCGTAAAGTGCAGTAACACCTCTGATTTCAAAAGGGCTTTTCCAGACTGACAGCAGGGTTAGAAAGAGCAGAATCTGGCCCCTGATCTCTGCTTAAGGCCACCTGATCCTGCTCTCAGAATTAAAGAAAGTTTTTTTTCAGGGCTCCAATGGGAGCAGGAGTAGAAAATATGAACATGCACAAATCCATTATATTGGCTAATCAAATTCTCCTAAACCTTCTAGGACAATGGCTCCCAACCTTTCCAGACCACGTTACCCCTTTCAGGAGTCTGATTTGTCTCACATCCCCCCAAGTTTCACCCGACTTACACTACTTGCTTACAAAATCAGACCTAAAAATATAGAAAGTGATTACTGAAAAATTGCTTAATTTCTCATTCTTACCATAGAATTATAAAATAAATCAATTGGAATATAAATATAGGACTTGCATTTCAGAGTACAGTATACAGAGCTTTCTAAAACAAATCTGAGTTTGTACTCACTTCGCTACTGCTTTTCATGTAGCCTATTGTAAAACTAAGCAACTATCTAGAGGAGTCGCTATACCCCTGGAAGACTTCTACGTACTCCTGGTTGAGAACCACTGCTTTAGGAACACCAATGCTGAACAATTTAATTGCAGATTTCAGTGAGGTCACTGACACAATGGCAAATCTCATAACTCTACACAACATCATTACTCTAATATGTCAGCTATCGGAGTAATCAGAAATCACATTGCTATGAAATATTCAGTATTATTGCTAAATAATTGGCCTTCTCTAAATATTGTAAAGGTTGACACTACCCACTTGCCACTACCCAGTAATAGCATAATACATTTTTGTAAGAATAAAGTCAGAGAGATGCTGTACCTAAATTTATTTTAAACTCTGTTTCCTGACAACATGGCTTATTCTATAACTTTCTTTAGACCAGATGACTTCAGATTCAAATCATTCGTAACATCACATTCTGTGGCAAAGAAGATCCTAGTGGGATGAGTTGTCCTATATTGAAATATATATGACTAAATGTTGCTTTCCGTAACACCAATGAAAATCCAAAGTAAGTCCATTGACCTTAACAGAATTACTCTGCATTACTTCAGGATGTCTGAGAGCAAAATTTAGCCTATACAAAATTCACTTTCTCAAATAATCTTTCCAGAGTCAAAGAACAGTGACTAAGAAGTCCAAATGTCAACTATCATAAAGATTAAATGATCCCATTCAGGAAACTCTGGACTCAATGAGCAAAGAGACTGAAATGTCTTTTCATTCCAAGGGGCTCCTGGAAATTCAGTCTAGGGTGAGTTACTCAGAACGTGATACGAGAGGACCAAATTCGGCTTTCACTTACTCTGGTGTACATCTGGAATAACTCTGCTTAGTTATTTGAGTTACACCAAATTTACCCCAGTATAACTGCAAACAGAATTTAGCCCTTCAGATTAAAAGAAACAAAAAGTGAAAAAACTCAGCTTTCTCAACTGTCATTTTTAGTTAAAGCTGAAGAACATTGAAGTAGGGTGAGAAAATGCTGTCTATTAATCTGAGCCATCATTTTCCACGTTCCTTAGACTTTAAACATTTTCCACTATAAAATAATTTTTAAAATCACAGCTCAGAAAACCAGTGGCATAACTGCAGAATGGAACAGCTTTCTAAAACAGCCCTTAAAGTAATAAAGATCACATGACTATTTTTAGTGGCTCAGTAAAAACTCAGATGTCTTGACAGTCCATATTTCAGTGGATGGATCATTCATATTATTAAATTCTCAAAATATAGTTAACAATATACAGTCCAACACTATGAACACTACTGTTCAATCTCTTCCCTATTTCTCTAGAGCCTCAAACCCGTTCCATCCCTTGGATGATTTCCCCCGGTACTCTTAGACCACATGCAACATAGCAAAGACTGAGAAAGCATTTCCAGAGACTGTTGTGCCATGACTAGAGCCAGCCAAATTGCTAAAGATCACATTGGTCAATAGAGACACTACAGGGGAAATTTTCAGAACTGGCCTCAAATTCTAAACATTTATTTTTGTGCCTGCAACTGACTGTGCACCAAAAAAGGAAGTTGTTTGTTTTCTCTTTATGGCTGAGACAGTGAAGGAACAAAGTACTTTGTGTACATGTTTAAAAAATAGCAATACAAGGGGGACAGTTTCAGGTTGGCTTAAAATTTGTTTCCACCTATCAGGGGACAAACTCAATTTGTCACTGTAAGCATTAAGCATGATGGAGGTTGCGGAACAGATTATGTTATGATGGTTAAACAAGAATGCTTGTACTCAGAAAATTAGTAGCTATTTCTTAAACCACTAAACAAACCTGACCATGTCCACATGGCAGATACCCTGAACTAGCTAATATGGTGGGTTTTGACAGCAGGTCCGTAAGACAGCAAAGCATCTGGATTGGCACTAGTTGAATTCAGTCCCATCCACCCTATAATATTTAATACACTTTGTAACTAGTTAGTGTTATAGTTGGTCCTCAACATGGTTTTTGTTCTCACACCTAATTGGTGCTCAGTTACTACCCTTATTAGCTAATCATGCTTGTTATTAGCCTCGGCTTGTACATGACTTTTTTCCTGTAACCAAATCCTAGCAATGTTACTTTACTGTGTAGGTGGTATGAGCCCTGACTAAAGAAGTTAGAAAGTCCTTTCCCCTAGCTCTCTAAGCCACGTTCTAGAGTTGGTGCTGCTCTGTGTGCATGTCCAACTGTCTGTTGAGGCAGTGTGTGAAATAAGTGCTCGCATTTTCCAAAAATGCACTAACACAAACACAATTCGGCAGCGTCATAGGTGTTGATGCACAAATCTTCTTCACACAGTTGTGTCGCAAAACAGCCAACAACTGTTTGTTGTAACCAGGTCAGATGGTTAAAAAAACAAAGCTGCTTCTAGCATAGATAGAGCCTCTGAATTTTCAGGAGGAGTGTTCAAATTTTTTTTTAAATGAGATAAAGAGCAAAGAATAAATGTGAATGATTCTCATGAATACTCAAGGTTTAGTTGAGGGGATCTCTAGCACACAGGAGTATAATTTGTGTTTTTATGTTGTTAAAGTAAATAAATAAACCTAAGCCACCACCTTTTTTTCCCCAGAACACTTGGCAGGGTAAGGCATAAAATCATAATAAGACTATATAATAAAATAACAATGAACACCCACAATCTAGTTATACATGGAATACAGTGACATTTCTGGCTTGGTGTGTTAAGGGCAAAGAGCATAAAGTAAGTTCAGTGACTAAACTTCCACTCTGCATGCGGTGCTATGACAGAAGTTGGCTTATGAAACTAGAACTATCTAAAAATAAGAACTCCTTTATATAACTGAAGATACCAAAATCTGTAAATTAAATGATGCTGATAATGTTACTTGCATCCCTGAAACCCAACTATGCATCGAGAGGTTAACAGAGGTGAGTGAATAATTCATAAGTGTTATACAATAGCTGTAACTACAAAATTAAAGCAGCCCCCATTTCCTTAGTGACTTCCTAATCCTAACTAAATCTCCATTGGGCAGAGCTGCTCTCCTATAGGAATTTTTTCCCAGCATTCCTGTCTGTGGCTGGCCCTTTAAATTTGGCCATTTTGCAACTGGTAGCTGTAGTTTTCTCTCTTCAGGCTGGTAAGTGCATTTTATGTTTTCCCCTTTTTTAATTCCCAGGAAATAGTACTGTCTCATGTTAATTAATAGTTTCTTAGGTATGTTTTGCTGCTTTTTCAAGTGTCCACAAACAGAGTAGTTTATTTTAATGTATTATTCATTGACCTTTACTATGATGTTTAAAACTCTAATCCTAGTCTTCTTTTGATCTGAGCTATTGATTGATCGTGGCATTGTTTCTTTTTCTGCACTGGATGCATGTAATTTGTCTGATTAGGTGTCTTGCTGCAAGTATTCACCAAAAGCAAACTTAAAATATGCTTTACATGAGTGTTTGAGTCTGATCTTAAAAAACCTGCTTCCCACAAACATGTGTTAATAAAGTATTACAACAATGGCTGCTGAGTGGGGGGGAAAAAGCACTTTGAAGGTGGTTTTATGTGAATTTGTTAAAAAAAGCAAAACAACTGGTTTGGTTTGCTGAAATAATCTGAACTGATCTTGCGACTTACACTTCATTGCATTTATTTATTCCCTTCCATACTGTAAGTTTTCCGTTCCAAGCGTCTGACGAAGTGAGATTCTACCCATGAACACTCATGCAATAAATAATTTTTTTAGTCTTTAAAAGTGCCACAGGACTCCTCCTTTGTTTTCCTGACTTAGACTAACATGGATACCCCTCTTGAACTTACTCTGGAACTAGCATGCTCACAAATCTGTAGGCAAGCAGAGCTCATCAGAAAACAAATGGAGGAGTACAAAGCCATTTCCTGACAAGATAGATTAAAAGGGGAACTTGGAAAACGAGGTGCAGGTAGGAGTCATTCCTAAGGTTTTGTGCCTCTTTATTTTTAATAAAATATCTTTAGGGAACTTAAACCTATATAGAGAGAGCCGTCTATTGCCAATATAAAATATTTTAGAGTGACAAGAGTCAAAATGCATTTTTACTTAGAGCATATAGTTTATAGTATATAAAGCCAGCTCTGAAGGAAAAAACAAGATTTTACTTCCTGACTTAGGGCCTGATCCTGAGAGATTTTGAACACATGTAACTCCATTTACTTCAGAGGCAGTTGTAGGTGTTCAGTGTCTTTCAGGACGCAGACCTTATCCTAATAAACTCTTCATATGGGAATCCTGTATGCATCATCTAGATGGAGTCTCTTTCTAGTAAGTGTCAAATTCAAGACAGTGAGAGTGCATGTATCTGGAATTCTACTGTCTCTGGTACTGACATCCTACTTTGAGAGCTGAACATATTTCAGAAAAGTCAGAGAGCCCCAATGAATACTTCTAGGCAGATTTGCTGTGCTGTTCCACTATATCTTTGCCACTCACGTGGCATAAAAGGAACAGAAACCACTCAAGGCCTCCATCCATGTGATGAAGTCCTCAGCAGGCACAGAGCAGCCACAAGAGAGCTATTATTTTTTCCTCCCTGCAGCTCCTGGTGCAGGGGGCACATTGGGAGCAGAAGGGGAACTGTGGCTGGGGTATATAGCAGCCAGCTCTTCCCAGCCGGCAGGTGCTAACAGAAGGACTGTTGCCGGCTGGCACAAGCTGAAGCAGACTTCAGGCTACTCTAAACTGGGTTGGGGGCAAAGAATCTGACAGCTGTAAACAGTTATTGATTATCAGCTTCCCCTCCTTTTTTCTCCTGGGCTGTACAGGGGGGCCACATGGAGGAGTAGCGATACTTTGTCAGGGAGTTCCCTTGACTCAGCAGGCTCAGAGCTTGACTGCATGTGCCTCTCTCTGGGGCTCCGACAGCCTGGCAAGTAAGCAAGCAATGGAGCAGCAAGAGTTACTCTCTTCCTTGTCCTGTGATGCAGCTGGTGGGAAATAGGTGGAGACTACTGAGTGCAGCAACAAGGAAGGCTTGCCAGCTGTTGAAGGCACTCAAGGCTTACATCAAAGTTGCTGCTTGAGTAGGGTGACCAGATAGCAAATGTGAAAAAATCAGGACGGGGGTTGGGAGTAATAGGCATCTATACAAGACAAAGCCCCAAATATTGGGACAGTCCCAATAAAAACTGCAGAGGAAATGGAAAGAGAGTGCCCCCTATCATCTCCGTAGCAAGAGGTCTAATTCAAATTCACAGTACGTTACATCCTTCCTGTGTCAGTTGGCACACACAGTAGAAACCAGTCCCTTCCATTCCTCTGTCATTGGTTCCAGGTTCCATGCGCTCTGTGGTATGAAATAGATGATTCCACCTTCCCTGGTAAGGGTTCTTAGGGTTCCTCTTGGGCACTCTTTGTTTCTTCACTCCAGAGGGGCAGCCGTGTTAGTCTGTATACAGCAAAAAACGAGAGTCCTGAGGCACTAGCGAATTTCTTCGGGCATGAGTTTTTGTGGGCTCCAACCCACTTCTAGAGCAGTGGTTTTCAAACTAGGGGTTGGGACTCAGTCCTGGGTCGCAGACCCTCAGGTACTAGGTCGTGTCACCCCCTGCTGCTAGCACCGCAAGACTGGAAGGCATTGCTCAAAGAGGACATTGTTGGGTCGTGGGCATAAATTATTTTTTTCAAGTGGGTCCTGAGGAAGAACGTTTGCAAACCACAGCTCTAGTGGTGTCCACTTGAGTGCTTCATGTGTGTTGGAATCTGGAGCACTGGCACAAAATATATACAATGCTTTCTTCTGATTCCACTGGAAATGAGCTGCTGGTTGTTCGTTTCCTGGATCTCTTCATTGGTGACAAAGTCTTTCCTACCAATGCCCAGAATAATTCACAGCCACTTGCTTCCATCTAATTTTCTGTCTAATGTTTTGTAGCTCTGCAGCTCTCCCAGCCACATGGCAGCATCGAGATTACTGTTGCATTTAAAAGTTTGAGTTTTGTATATTTTTGATTCCACATTGTTGTGGAGTTTACTATATGTTGTGGATGCCTTTCCTATTTGAGGTCTCCACTGATTCAAATATTCTAGTTTAAAATATCCAGGGTGAAGTCAGGAACACATTATGAATTGACATGCATAAATATATTCTTTTCTTAGCAGTTGCTCTTGAGAGCCACAAACTTTGGAAACCACTGATCTAAAGGGCCCTCCATATAAATCACTGGCATGTTTCTAAGACAA
Source organism: Pelusios castaneus (assembly GCA_007922175.1). Classification (NCBI taxonomy): domain Eukaryota; kingdom Metazoa; phylum Chordata; order Testudines; family Pelomedusidae; genus Pelusios; species Pelusios castaneus. The sequence continues at coordinate 8,738,111 of ML685811.1, forward strand.
ACATTCTTTGTTCTTATTTGATTCTCTAAGTAAACCCAGGAGTGTTCTGATGCTTTTAAGAAATTGTTTTAGAAGATAAATGATGATTGATTATGTGGCGTGGAGCATGGCCTCAAGTCATTTTATCGTTACATCAAGTGTATGTACTTGAATTTCCAGAGTATTCAACAATTCACATGTATTCTTGATCCAGAATGATGTGTGTTCCTTTCCCTGCAGTGACAGCAGCTGCACCTCCTTTTGGCAACAAAAGGGAGGTGAAATAATACTGTAGGCTCTGAAGGCAGAAGCTGATATGTGATTTGTAAAAGCACCAACTAACATGAGAAGCTACAGTTTATTCTTAAAGACACAGGCAGACCTAGCTATGGGGCAGGGTAGGCAAGTGCCCCAGGTCCCATGCTGGTGGGGGAGGGCCCCAGCGCAGGGGCAGGCCCCACGCTGCCTAGCTGTCTGTTTTAAATCTCCTGGGCCAGCCAGGCAGGGCAGGAGCAGCTGAGTCAGGAGCTACAGGTGAGTTGGGGGTGCCGGGACAGTAGGGAGGGGTTGGGGAAGCAAGTGGGGCAGGGGGGCCCAGCGAGGACCGATGGGGGAAGGTGGCGGGGAACTGGCAATGTGGCTGTGGTGACAGCCAAATGGAGAGGGGGGGGGGGGGAGGGGCTGGTGGCGAGGCTGTGGGGAAGCAGGGGGCTGGTGATGTGGCTTGACTTTTGCTTGTGGCCCCATATTCACTAAAAGTGCCCCTGCTTAAAGGGGACATTTCCAGGTCCATGTCCCATTTTAACAGTGTGTTTACAATGGCTCCAAAAAGAACCTTACCTGTACATAGACAAGTTCCAAAGGGGGAGCCGTGTTAGTCTAGGTCAGCAACACAAACAAGGAGTCCTGGGGCGCTTTTAAAGACTAACACATTTATTTATTGCATCACATCACTACCTGTATGTAGTGTCCTAAATTAATACTGTACTTCTCAAACACAGAAGGAGACACACTCTGACTCCAAAGGCCTACTATCTATATAGAGAGACAAGGTGGGTGAAGTAGTATCTTTTCTTATACCAACTTGCATTGGTGAGAGTGACCCCAGGCCTGAAGAAGAACTCTGTGTAGCTCGACAGCTTCTCTCTCTTATTAACAGAGGTCGATCCGATAAAATATACTACCTCACTCACCTTGTCTCTCTACTATCCTGGGACCAACAAGAACAGAACACCACTGCATGCTATCTAAATGAGATGAGTGAATGAGGAGAGAAGAAGTGGTGAGAACACATTGAAGAAACCTGAGAAGAGATTACAGTACGTGAGATGAAAGGGCCTGGACAGATTTTATCAATATTAACTTTGGAAAGAGTTAGGGAAATCTTGGTCAGAAAGAGGGGCAGGAAGGATTTAAGAACAGAATAGTGGAGGCAACAAAAGGGAATTGTGGTGCAGGTGAGGGATTCACCTGCTGCTTGGCCAGGGACATGGCAGAACTGAAGAAGTGAAGTAGGAATTTGTAGTGGAGAAGAATCTGCTTTCATGGGATTTCACAGATAGGTGTTGTGAAAATGGATGTTTAGGATGAGCCAAAGCTGCGGGATGGCTGAGAGAAGAAGGGAAGAGAGGGATAAAAAGGAATCAAGAGTTTTGGAGACTGGGGTAGAAACTTATAGATTGAACTGGTGAAAAATCAAGAAGTGATGACGGGGGTGGGGTTGAGGATTTAGAATAGCCATAGATGTCAATAAATTGGGAGTTATGGAAGGACTGGACACCAGAATGAGCTGGAAGGGTGCAATGAAGTAATCTTCCCCTTCCAATAGGATGGTTTTTCCTACACAGATGCTGAAAGCATGTCTGGTGTACTCTGGAACAGTTTTCATCTTGCATTGTATAAGAAACCTTTGTTACAACAGTTATTGATATACTGTTATCCAAGAAAATTCTTGCTAGCACTTTGTGTGACATTCTTGCCATTCTGAAGGCTGTAATCTGCACTCTGTTACACCAGTTTTAATCAAGTGTATCTATATTTATATCAGTGCATTATATCTACACTATAATGGGGATCAGGTGCTAGAGCAAAGTATTTAATGTGCAAAGCTTAAAGGCAGGTAGTTAATCATCAAAAGAATGTCAAAAATCTTAGTTCTGGAAATCTGATAGGCGACTGCATTCAAATGATTTTCCTTACAACTGAAAAAAAAATTATAAAGTCCTAATTACTGCAAATGCAGATTAGGTTCTTAAGTTTCTGATCGAAGCCAAATAGAATCACCAGTGTAATAAAATGGTGACAAAACCAGCAGTTACAACCACAAGCCATAGTCCAATGCTAATTATAGCTAATAATGACCACCTACAACTCAAAAGTCAGTGGAGATTTGATCAAGTACAAAAATTCACATCTAGATTTTCAGCATCCCCTGTCTGGATGTTTTCCAAAGCTGGTATTTTGGTTCTGGCCCAGTTCTACTCTAACAAAACAAGTCTATTATATATATTACTGAATGCTGAAAGAATTTGAATTGTAAATATTGTACAGAGTAGGCAACTGCTTATGTAGGTAACATGTCCACACAGCCTCTTATTAACCCACCCCTCAGTGCTCAGACATGATATAAATAACTAGATGAAGACGAATTCCAAAGGGGTAGCTGTGTTAGTCTATTGTAGAAAAACAACGGAGTCCTGTGGCACTTTTAAAGACTAACAGATTTATTTATTGCATGAGCTTTCGTGGGAGAAAATCCGATTTCATCAGATGCTTTCAAGATGGGAAACTTACAGAATGGGAGGAAATTAAATGCAGGGGAGTGTATGACATAGGATCAGGTCAGGCTGTAACAGCAAATCAAAATAGGTGTTAGGATTCAAACACTGGGGAACAGCACATAGAGGAAGGTGAGGTCAAATCACCTGTTGTAATGAGAGAAAAATCCATAGTCCCTATTTAACCCCAAGGCAACTGAATCAAATTTGCATACAAGTTCGAGTTCTGCAGTTTCTCTTTGAAGCTGTGATTTGTTATTCATCTGTTTCAACACAGCTATTAACAAGTCGTTAAGGGAGTGAGCAGGGAGATTGAAGTGTTCCCCTATTGGTTTTGTAGTGTTGCAATTTCTGATGTCAGATTTGTGTCCATTTATTCTTTGGCGCAGAAATTGTCCTGTTTGTCCAATATATAAGGCAGAGGGGCATTTCTGGCACATGATGGCATAAATCACATTGGTGGATGAGCAGGTGAATGACCCCTTGATGGAGTAGGTGGCTTGATTAGGTCCTGTGATGGTGTCTTCAGTGTAGATATGAGGGCAAAGTTGGCAGCATGGTTTGTTGCAGGGATATGTTCCTGCTTTAATGTTTCTGTTGTATGATCTGTAGTTGCTGGTGAGCATCCGTTTAAGGTTGGGGGGCTGTCTGTAAGCAAGGAGAGGTCTGTCTCCTAAGGCTTGAGAGAGTGAGGGATCATCTTGTAGAATAGGCTGTAGATCTTTGATGATGTGTTGAAGAGGTCTGACTTGGGGGTTGTAGGTGGTGACCAGTGGCGTTCTGTTGTTTTTTTTCATGGGCTTCTCCTATAGTAGTTGACTTCTGGGTACCCGTCTGGCTCTGTCAATTTGTTTCTTCACTTCTGCGGGTGGGTACTGTAGTTTTAAGAATGCTTGATACAGATCCTGAAGGTGTCTGTCTCTGTCTGAAGGATCGGAGCAAATGCGGTTATATCTTAGGGCTTGACTGTACACAATGGATCGAGCGATGTGTCGAGGACAAAAGCTCGAGGGATGTAGGTAACTATAGCGATCAGTAGGTTTTCGGTATAGGGTGGTCTTTATGTGCCCATCACTAATTTGCACTGTAGTGTCCAGAAAGTGGATCTCTTGTGTGGATCTCTTGCTAGCTTTTAGAAGTTTTCTATATGCAAAACATCACATTTCTTTATCGCATTCAAAACGAAAACAAAGGGCTTAATCTAATTCTCATTAAAGTACATGAAAAAAATTCCCACTGACTTTCACTAATGGCAGATGGATCTAGCCCATAACCCTTACATCTCTAACAATGGTGCCAGTGTTTGCATTGTTCATGGGAAGCTATGAATGCTCTGGCACCTGAATATGAACTCATTATATACATTACATGCTTCCACTTCTGAACAACTGACTGAATTTTTCCCTTCATTAATGATTGGGCAATCTTAAGGGATTTAAAGTTCAGGATAAATTCCCCAAAGTGCAGGTGCTTATCTGAAATATTAAATTATCTGAATATTTTAATTATACAAAGTTTGGCTGGGAATCACATAAAAGTTACTTGTAAGATTTTAACTACTTTCTCATTTGACCATTCCCCCACTCCCAAAAGCTGTTATCCTGAGTAGGCTGTTTGACCTTACATAAAATAAGTTCTGCCATCTTATTTTAGTTCCCAGCAGACAACTGTCCATGTTAAAGGAAAAAAGGACAATCACAATTAGTACCAACCAGATCCTTTGTTTTTAAGTCTCCATGGAGACCAAGACGGAATAGGAATAAAAACTGACCTTGCCTGTTGACATGGTTCTCTTTAGGACCAGTGATGAATATGAACTTGGGGGTAGTATCAGGAAAGCTTGTTCCGTTTATTCTGTGCTGCTTCTGTGGATATGTTAGGCCTTCACTAACTAGGGACATCAATTCAGTTCCTTCCAACTGTGCTAAATTTGCTTTAAAAAAAAAAAAAAAAAAGTTGGACTGTAAGGGTACATCTACACTGGAGGCTCTGTTAAGTCGACTTAACCAAGGTCGACTCTAAGTTGACTTAAAGTAGACCTTGTTAAGTCGACTTAGAGAGTCCACAGCCCTGCGTTCACAATGGCAGGTGCTAGGTTGACAGAGGAGTAGCCAGAAACTCTGAGAGGGGGCCTGGAGGCCAGTTAGGTCGACTTAAGGGCTATCCCCCATCTACACTGGCTTAAGTCAACTTAATAACGTTGACTTAAGTGTTAAGTCGACCTTAAGAGGTGGTGTTATTAAGTCGACTTAATAAGCACCCAGTGTGGATGCAGAGATCTGTAGGTCAACTTAAGCATCCTTAAGTTGACCTAAGGCTCCAGTGTGGATGTACCCTAAGAGACTTAAATTGCTTCAGTGTTTCCTCATAAACATGGTATGTGTTATACAACAGGAGAGCAGGGCTCTTCTGTGAACCCACCTAGTTAGCAGCTGTTGGAAGGCAACATAAAGCAGCTGAAATTCTGCTTATTCCCTGTGGCAGGTATGGCTGATTAACTCCAACAGGGGTATAAAGAAGGTTGGAGTATCTTAGAGAGAAGGAACTAGATCCACAAAGGGACTTCAGCACAGTAATGTTTTTTAGGTGCCCAGTGGAATCTGCAGCCCTGAGTTGGGTGTACAAGCTGTATTATAAGTGGGGAGAGACAGGTGCCTAAGAAGTCAGTTGCCTAAACTAGCCAAAGGAATGCTGGGGAGAGAGATGTGACCTACACAGTACCTAATTCCAGGCCAGAGAGAGAAGCCATTTGAGATTCTCAACAGTGAATATTCTCCCGGAATTAGATGCTACCAGGCCAGCCACTTCTCACAGAAAGAGAGGACCCCCCCATCTAGAATACTTAAAAGCTGTGCAGTTTGGTGTTTTGAGATCTCTATGGCACCCAAATATTGGATTTAGGTGCTTAAAGTGGCAGTTAAGCACTGAAATCCTTTTAATGGAACTAGTTCTAGGAGACTAGGATAGAGAAGGGCCTGATGGGAAACCCTAGCAGCAGCCAAAACGAGGTAGCAAAATTAATCTGTTTATGGTGTGCTGTTGTTTTGAGTTACCATTATCACCAAAACCCTGGAAGTGAATGGGTCTGAACACTAAGAGTCTGTGTGCTCTGTTGTGGATGGGGTAGGGACTCAGCATGTTTACATGGGTTCACAGTACAGCAAGATTTCTTTAGGCCAAGATACGGAGATGCAAAGGTTAGAGGGGTATCATTGGTAAAGGTGGAGATTCATAGCAACAGCCTCTCGGCCTGTGTCTGCTTATGCTAAAGGAGAACTGGAACCACACATTAAAGAAACCTGACCACACTGAAGCAACAGTTAAAATTTGCTCAGGTTTTATTTCTAATGGATCATCTTGAATGAACACCTTTGAGTGCTGGGTGGGTGACAGAGAGAGGACATAACAAAGGATTAAAATCTGGCATTGGTAAATGCAAATACATATTTGGCTTAATCTAGTTTATTGTAAGATGATAAAGCTTTGCACTACACGGTTGGAATATTGAAAACAATGCATAGTGTATATTAGACCTTTGAGGCTTGCCACAGAAAAGGGGGATCTTATATTAGCTTCTTTATTATTATTAGCTGGTAAAGATTTCACTTCCTGAGAAGGATAATGGCTAATTTATACTAAGCCTATACGGTCCCTTTAAAATGAATAAAAGTAATGGGGTTAACTGATTTTTCAAAGTATCTGATCTTAAGGACAAAGAGAAAATCCTGTATGCTGCAAAATAGAGATTACTTCTAAAGCTCCATGAATTCTCTTGCCCCTGAGTTGAGCCATACCACCCAAATGAAGCACTTATTGAAGTCCCTTTATTTATCAAAAGATTTTGAGGGTGTTTTTTAAATGGACTATATCTCAAAAACCTTTTGATTTGTTTTATATTTTTATGCACCTGAGGTTTCAAAAGATTTTTCTGTGCTTCGTGTTGCAATTTGCTGAACTTGTTCTTACAAAGTAGAAATAATATAGGTATATGTATATGCATGTTTAAAAACAAAGCAATTTCAAGGCAACCGATAAAAGCTGGAAAGCCTCCTGAGTATTGAGGGTGGAAAACAGCCTGAGGTTCTTCCAAATATTTGAGAAATAGGGTGAGGGAGAGGCACAGTAATTTGAAATTTGTGCCTGATGATGTACAGCATGTTGTAAGGTTTTAAGTTCCAAAGGGGGAGCCATGTTAGTCTAGCTCAGCAAAACAAACAAGGAGTCCTATGATGCTTTTAAAGATTAACAAATTTATTTATCGCATGAGCTTTTGTGAGAGAAAATCCCACTTAGTCAGACGCTCTGAAGACAGGGAATTTACAGAGTGGGGGGAAATTAAATGTTTAAAGGTTTTAAGGTTGTCAGTGTTTCAGGATCCCAGGGAAGAAGCAGAAAATTAGCCCAGGCATAGGCTTCTGTAATCTACTGTACTTCATACCATGCATGGTCTCTCCCACAAGTCACATTTTAGATTATACTCCGAATTATGGTTAACCCATTGGATTTTAGCTCTAGTATGCAGCCTACTGCTTCTTTCACTCCCTGCAGTTCCCCCAGTGTGTATAAAATCGTTGCCTAATTTGAACTGGGAATGCAGAATTTAGGGGCTCCACAGCTCCTTTCTCAGAGAGCATTCAGATGATTGTTTCTACATGCAGAGTAGGAGCCAAATTTAGCCCTTGTTAAATAGCAACTTCAGTTTGGTCCTATGAGTTCATCAGTGATAGCAACGAATCAAGATTCAAACTGTTACATAAAGCAGAATTTTTCTAATGCAATAGTCACACTTGGTATGCTGTGGCTGGGAGCCACCCCGGCCAGTACATCACAGCTTGGATTCTGCACATACCAGAGGGCCTTCCCAGACAGCAGGGATTGAGGGCTGAGGCCAGAGGCATGCCTTCAAATCTTCTGTGGTGTAAATTTTTTGTATAGTAAACTTGTCCAGCTGCTATTCACTCATGGCTTTCACCAAACCCTTCTTCTGCATTCTAACAGCTGTGCTTCTCTTTGTTCTTCCCTTCCTCTCACTGGGTCCATCTCCTCTTCCTGGTTACTCACCCCTCTGTTGTTCCCAGTAGGTCTACCTGCTCTCCACCCCAGTTGCCTCATCTGCCAAAATCTAGCTTCCACTTCCACATCTTCCTTCTCATCTCTGGTGATATGTATCCCAATCATGTCCCTCCACTCATCCCTGCCAGCCCTCTTGTGCCACTGTTCCTAACCTAACACCTCTCTGCATTCCTCCCCCCCTCTCTTGCTATCTCTGGAATACCCACTCTATCTGTAAAAAGTTCACAACCATCCACAGCTTCTCCATATCTCATTCTTTCCAGTTCCTGGCTCTAATGGGGACCTGAATCCTTTCGTCTGACACTGTATTTGCAGTTGCCCTCTCTTATGGAGGCCTCTCCTTCTCTCTCACATCATGCCCTGGATCAGACCATGGTGGGATTGTTGGGCCTCTCCTCTCCAGTTCTTGCTGCTTCCAGGGTTGCCTCTTCCCACTTTTTCTCCTTTTTCAAACAGCACTGCATTCAACCCTTCTCTCCTTTCCCTCTCCATGTTGCTTTCATCAGCCTTCCTCTCTCATTTTGACTCCTGGCTCTCTCTTCCTCATTGCACACAATCTCTCACATTCATATTTGGTCAAATT
>ML685811.1:8756522-8881165 GCA_007922175.1 Pelusios castaneus
TGCTTCCCTAAATCCAGACAGCATCACACACAGGGCTCTGCCCTGCCAGGGTCCCTGTCCCCCTTTGCCCCATTGCACACAGGGGGTGCCCCCCTGCCACCGTGGACCTGCCTAAGGTCCCCCTAACCCCACAAAGTCGACCTAGAGCATCCAATGTGGATGCTCTAGGTCAACTTTGTAAGTTCCCCTTTAAGTTGACTTTAATTTTAAGTGTAGACACACTAAGTTGATTTAGTTAAAGTCAACTTAAAAATGCAAGTGTAGACATAGCCTTAGTGTCTTCGTTAAGCCAGTGCAAACCCTTGTATGGGTGCTTATCGGTCTACACCCTGTGTACATTGGTTTAGTTTGCACTTGTAAATCTCAGGTGCAAGCCACCCTACTATAATTCAGATTTTTCAAACTGGTAAGAGTGTCTACATTCAGAGTTGTATTAGATTAAATGGGGTTAACCTCTATTAACATTCTATTTAAACTGGTGTAACTTACCTGTTTAGACAAAGAGAGCGAAAGGAGAAGAAGCCAAGGAACCAGAGCCAGAGATCTGTTGCTGGGAGAAGAGCAGCTCAGAGGAGGATTCTTTGGCTGGCCCACAGTCCTGGGACGTTGGCCAAGATAGCAGTTTCTTTAGATGGGTTTTGAAAACCTGGGACTGTTCTAGACAAATCAAGACTTTTGGCAACTAAATATTGCTGTATAAACGTTGATCCTTTTATGCAGATGTAACTTTGATGGAGCTACTGCCACTACCTGCTGCTAGCATCACAATACATCCCTGCTCTCTTAGGGCAGGTATCACTGGTGTTATTGCTCCTCCTTCCTTCACTTGCTGCTCCTCACAGGAAAGTCCTTTGGACCACTAGGGTGTTAGCAGGGCAAGTGATGCCACTCACTGCAGTAAGAGACACTACTTGTTCAACTCCTCCTGAAGAAATGGATTGTTTTAAAAGAGACAGTTCAGAGGAGATTGTGTGGGGCAGCCCTCCATCACTAGGAAGCCTTACACAGTGCTGGGGGTGGAACAGTTTCTTGCTCCCACAGACAAAGAGGGGAAGGAGGCTGCAGCTGCCGACGTTCACAGTAGATGGGGCAGAGCTAGGGGGCCAGTGCTAGATGTGATAGCAGTAGTCATATCTGCTCTGAGACGTGGCTCAAGAAGCATGAATAGAGTACCATACTAACACGAGATACTTCCTCTCTCGTCAATGGAGTTTCGGAGATTATAACGCAAAAGTCAGTGCAGAATGTCACCTAACATCTGTATAATAAAATATTTTTATTTACGTATTATGTGCCCTGCCCACCTAACTAATGAGCTTTTATGGCATTAATTCATTAAGTGAATACTCTTGTCTCAGAATGCAGGGACATCGTAATCTTATTTGGTGATAAAACAGCTAGTTTTTTAACCATGCTAAAATGACTAATGTAACATCAGATCTCTACACTCTTGAATAGCCTCAACTGTCTGTGGAAGGCAGAGATATGAGTTAGTATATCAGTTGGTGTAATATTCTTTGGAGCAACATAGCGAGAGAATCCTGGCATAGTGCAGGGAGGTGCCCGTCCTTTGTGGGCCGTGTCCAACTTCCATGAAATTAAATGAAAAGAGTTCTTCCATTGATAGCACTGGAAGTTGGAACTGGCCCTTAATGAGGATGAAAAAAAATCAAATACAACTTTTTAAAAAATCAGTACTTATTATTTTTGCATTAAAGGCCAGATTCTGAGTTTATTCCAAGAGAAAAATGGTAAAAGAGAGCTCATTTCTTCCCTGGCAGGATGGTAAAAAGGACTTGGTCAACAGACATACTTCTCAGCCCAGTTAGTTTAGTGTCATTGGACTTAAATGTGTGACTCTGACTAGACAACCACCATTGGGTTCTTAATAAAATGAGAATGGAGAACAGACAAAGGAAGGATCAGATCCAGAATTTGCAAGGCTGGCAAGTAAACCCTCTTACATATGCAAATATCACTGGCAAAGGAGGCATCAGCATTAGTCAGTTAAACAGCCACTAGGGACACATTGACATTATTTGCAGGTTTATTTAGCCAGCCAAGTTATTCCTCACTACAGTGACTGGATATACACACTGTTACTAAGGTTGCAGTATGTTTGAGATGCTAGGGGGTGAGGGAAAATATGTTAGTAGCAGTATTTACTTGGCCAGACACATCCATTTTTGCCCAAAAAAGTTCAACTTTTTCTTGCATCTGTAACTCTATAGGGGAGGCATCTTTTACAGCATAGAAAAATTTCAGTTACCAATTCTTTATTGCTGAAGAAATGCCCATATGTACATTTGGTTCACTTTAGTTGATTTAAAGGTTGCTCCTCTGAGGGTACTGAACTAGTACTACTTACAACATAGTGTTGTTTCTGTTTTCCTTGGCCAGGACTGAATTTCCTTATTGTAATAAACTGTCTACTCACCAGTTATATTAGTGCCTTGTAAAACAGGAAAGTGGTGATATCACTTCATTTTATTTCTGTTATTTAATAAGCTGGTGGCTAGCCACTATGGTAATGGACTAATTAAAAAGATTAGTTACAAAGAAAATTTAAAAACTAAAAAGGTACCTGTCAAGTTTGTGTTCACAAACACAAGATGTTATTTGTATTGAAGGATTTTCCTACAATTATGAAGAGGCACCTACTCTTCTGTGCTAACCATTCTAATAGCTGGGCATGGACTGTATTTCCTTGCAGCATACACAAGCCCAGATGAATGAGTAATAGAATGTTCATATGGTGAAAGAGTTCAAGAAGAAGAAACATTCTGTAGGATCTGTAAACTGTTGTCAAACAATTATTCTCCTGAACGTGGCTTTGTCATGCCTCTGTTCAGCAAGCAGAGAGTGGCTGAAAGTCCCCTGACATTGTCATCTGCCATCACTAGTGCTCACTGATTTATTGAGGGCTACTAATGGAAAGTGACGTACTTACACATTTTTATAATATTTAATAACCTTGAAACACTTTTGCCATAAGCTATAGAGAATCATATTTAAAATGGGAGATTTACATAATTGCAAACACGTGGGTGGGACTTTTTGCAGAATTTTCACAATATGATCATCAAGCTGTTTCAAAGAAATGAGCCAGAGTACAGAAGCGTCCTATAGAAAGTGTTCTTTGTCCTCTGACACAAGTGATGCTGCCACACCTAGAGCAGTAAATTATTTCTAGTGTTACTTGTGCAGGGAGTGCCAGAGGTGTTATCCAGGGAGTTCCCCTAAACCAGGAGAGTTCTCTGCTATTGTTTTGCATGCAGATTGCAGCCTTTTACGTCACCTGAATGTTGCAAAGGGACCATAAATGTCTGTGTATCTGATTCCCCCAGCATTTGTGGAGAAGAATGGGATGGCACATGAATATTTCCCGGACAGGTTTACAATAAACATTTCCAATGAAATCATTATTTGAGTTCCAAACAGTATAATTTTTAGTTCAGACTGAATGTCCCTATCACAATTGCTGTATCATGCAGTCTAATGAAAAAAGATATTAGAAGGATAGATTAGCTTAATTTGAACTAGCATGGCCGCACTTGAACGTTAGTTCGAACTAAGCAAGTTGCTTAGTTCGATTTAGCGATCCCCATTCATTTCAATGCCCAGTTAATTCGAACTAAGAAATTAGTTCAAATTAACATGGCCACATTGGTTAATTTGAGCTAGTTAGTTCAAATTAACCCCTTAGTTCGAATTAAGGAAGCCCTTAATTCGAACTAACTAAAGCCTAGTGTAGCCATGGCTTTAGTTAGTTCGAATTAAGCCTCCTTAATTCGAGCTAACTTGCCAGTGTAGACATAGCCTTTGTGTACAGCATGTATTCTAACTTCTACACAAGCAAGAGGCCCTGAAATGAATTCTCAGTGATTATTTCATCTTCATTAGATTCAGCCAAAACACTCTTTGTTATTTTCAAAGGTGCAGTATACACTGGTATTTCAACTCATGAAGATTCTTTATTTTCTGAACCCTGTATAAGATACCCATTTACAGCTCTGATTGCATTTGTGGACATGCCACTTGGGAGAAAAGAAGAAGGTGTATGATAAAAAGGGCAGCTTCATTCTGAAACCCATTAATGAGAAGACTTGCAATAGTAAGATCATCTAGCACAGCTGTGCGGAAAGGTGCTAACGCATGTGAAATGAAATGAAAAGAGGAAAGAGGCCAGGGATTTAATAGCAACAATGAAGAAAAGGTGATGCTTTAGTAGACGGTGTTATGGAAACCGTTTTTAAAGCAGGTGTACATGCAGCTGTTTAAAAAAATGTACAAGTTAACAATAGTGGTTGAGAATCTGAAACAGCAACAGTCCAGAAGGAATGTAATCTTGGAGCACAGTATGTTCAGCCCCATTCTACCACTTACGTCAGTGTATTTTGTGTTGTCAGAACTCCCAAGCTTGGTACAGAAGTGTGGACTGCTTTTACTCGCTGAGGAGATAGTTACAATAGTCTGAAACGCTCCTCAAAACAGCTCTCTTGTTAATGCCAACTCTGATCCATAGGGACGCCTCTTAAAATCTCTGTGGGCCATGTTTTCTTCTCTGTCTATACGAAAGACGACAAGGAGCCCTGTGGCACCTTCGGCTAGGTCTATACTAGAAGCGCTATGCCAACGCTATTAAGTCGACTTAGAGAGTCCACACTAGAAACTGAAGGCGACTGTCCGTGGCCACACTGGCAGTTGCTAGGTTGACTGAGGAATGGTGCATTGTGGGAAATGTGCCATGTGGCACGAGAGAAGTGCCCCCTCTCCCCCGGCCACTCTTATAAAACAGGAAGTGAGCTCAGCACCTTCCCCATTGTGCCTGGCAGCATGGAGCCTGAGGAGGTCATGAACCACACTCTGTTTCTGCGAGTTGCCAGTGGGTGCTCAGCACCTGCTATGCATTGCCAAGCGCTCTCTTCGCCTGGATCACACTTCTTTGGGACCCCGACAGCGCGGTGGCAGACAGCACCATGCCCATCACCATGCTGGCTCTGCGAGCTGCCGTGCTGACGGTGCCCTGTTTCTTCTCGGCACAGGAAACCAGCAGCGACTGGTGGGAGCATTGTCGGCAAATGATGGCATATATCACATTAGTGGATGTGCAGGTGAACGAGCTCCTGATGGTGTGGCTGATGTGGTTAGGATCTATGATGGTGTCACTGGAGTTGATGTGCGGGCAGAGTTGGCAACGGGGTTTGTTGCAAGAATACGTGCCGAGGTTAGTGTTTCTGTTGTATGGTTTGTAGTTGCTTCAGGTTGGGGCTCTGTCTGTAAGTGAGGACTCTACACTGGTTCAGTCTTAAGTCTTCCTTAAATCAGGAGTTGTGAAGTATCATTTAAATTGAGTGGGGTGGGGAGGAATATATTTGCTTCCCCTGCCTGCTTAGCCACCGCCTTCCTTTCTCAGCCTCCCCCATCAATAACCTCACCCACCTGGCCCATGAGCATCTAACCTAACTCCTTCCAAGAGACTCAGCTTTTTTGTAGCTCCTAGGATAACTGCCTCCACCTACCTGCTTCTTACCCCTTCCCATTGGCAAGCCTTGCCCTCAAGTGACAGGTGTGTCCTGCTTCCCAGCTGCTCCCTGGTGTTTAGGGGGGCTGCTGTGGCACACAGAATGGAACTCAGGTGCCAGATCTGGTCCTCCCTGTACACCCACAGCCATAATATGTGTGGCTGCTGCTTAAAGATTGCTGTATGTGTGACTGCATCTGGCTACAGCAAAAACATTACATGTCTTGACTGGCAACCAGCAAGAAAGAAAAACAAGGAAGCCAATCAAAAACCATGCAAAAGGCAAACCTATTCCTAGGTACTGGCTTAAGTGGTGGGCTTTGCCCCCAGGTGGTCCTCACAGCTCTTAGTCTAGGCTTTAAACCTATACCTGACTCAACTCTGCTTAAGGATTAAGACAGCCAGCAAATAAACTTGGGAACCAAACAGCACAGGCTTCAACTGTCCCTCAAGCTGCCTACACACCAGGTTAAGAGCATGGAAAGGCTCGGGAAAGAAAGGGCACAGTTGCTGTTTGTGGACCTTGGCCACCATTACATACACCCTTTGAATGAGTGTTGGAGGAGTTAATGATTTTTGCTGCTGCAGTGTTTGCATTTTTGTATACACACATTTTAACCTGTTTGGTATGATTTCATAGAGCAGTCATAGAACTTGTGCGGTGAATCAGGATTTTACAGTACATGAGCCCACATGATATCAAGGCATTACTGCATAATTGCAGGCCCCCATGATTCAGAATGGGGGCTCAGGCCCTCATGCAGACAGTCTACACCTATATAATGAAGAGGCTCAGCACAGAGCAAGCGAAAGCTGCAACGTATTTCAGGTTCGTCAAGTGATAAAGACAAGAGCATGACAGAAAGTAAAATTAAGATACACGTTGCACAGAGGCCATTGTCATAAAGATTTAAATATAGTACTAGAATAGCAGTGTGTTCTGTATACAGAGGAGATGAGATCACCAAACTTGTTTCACCACCTGACGGAGGGATGAAATTCTAAACATAGTAGTTCATCCTCCCACCACTGAGGGATAGGTATCCCTAGGAAGGGAAAAGGGTTGTTTCCCATTTATACATAAAGTACTATGAAATTAAATCGGGAGTCAGTGGCTCCATTTAATGCCTATGCAACCTCTGTCAGCTGGAATTTGACTTTGCAGGCTGTGTGGAGAGGTTGGGGGCTGCATGGATATAAAGGAGGGCAGAATTTGCCCTCTGGTATTGCATCTCAATATAGATTTTTTGGTACTAGCTAAAATTATCCACTGCAATAGTTACCTTCTGCTGCAAGGACATCTGCTGGAGGGTTGGAGTAGATCTCATTAAGTCCCTTGCTGATGAACGCTGTCAACAAAACTAATGGTGCACATTGCAAATTTCAGAGGACCGTTCAAAGAAATACTCTAGCACCTCATAAAAAAAAAAAGAACTGCTGTGCTAATCGAAAGACTTTCTAAAAAGATGAAAAATTGGCTTTAAAAGGTCATAAGTATAGAGCAGCTTGTACCCCTGACTAAAGCAGTCATAAGGGAGTGAGACATCACTCTACTGCACAGCTGTGCAGACGGTTAGAGCCCTGCAAATCCACAGATATCCGCATTATATCCTCAGATATCTGCATCCGTGGCTACAACGTGGATATCCGCGGGCCATTTCTTGCCGATGCAGATTGATCCACATATTTATATCTGCGCAGGGCTCGACAGATGATCCCCACCTCATGGCTTCAGTGCAGCTGTGAATCTAGCACTTCCCCTCTCCAGCCAATGCGTGAAGAATAGGAAGAGCTTTAGCTCCGCCCTCACCATCCAAAGTGCTAGCCAGCTGAACTGGCAAGAGTGGGAAGATTAGCTCACCCTATGAAGGGAGGTTCTAAGTTATTTCCCTCCAGGAGGACCGTGGAGGTGCAGGGAAGGATGACCTGAGCCCTGTTTTCAGGGCTTCTTTTGGGCAGTGCAGCTACATGTCAGCCCCTTCCACAATGCTGAACTAGAAATGGAGAAGCCCTGTTAGACCGTCCAGTCACCTGGCGGGCTGAATTGTTCCCTTTAATACATTTTTCTACTGCCTTGTTCTGTCTACATTTAAAAGGCTAGTAGATTCGTTCAGGGTAATATTTTCAAAATAACCTCAGTTCCATTTTCAAGAGTGCTTCAGGCTCTTGAGAGTCTGTCTCACTGAAAAGCAATGAGACTTGGTCTCCCTAAGTCACTTTTGACAATGGGATTTAGGCATTTTTGAAAATGTTACCCTCAGTTTACTTTCCAGAGTATCATATTACCAGTACATGATGTGAGCCATAGAAGATTAGGGTTGGACGGGACCTCAGGAGGTCATCTCGTCCAACCCCCTGCTCAAAGCAGAACCTATCCCAACTAAATCATCCCGGCCAGCACTTTGTCTATAAAGGCCTTGACAACCTCTAAGGACAGAGATTCCACCATCCTCCTTGGTAACTCACTCCAGGGCTTCACCACCTGGCTAGTGAAGAAAGTTTTTCCTAATATAATGACTGTCAGTATGAACTCTGTGACCTGTCATACTTTTTCTTCATAAAAGGATCTTTAGAAGACACATTCTACATCTTCATGGTAGGAAAGAGCCACCTGGTGTGTTAATGGCCCCCCAGTTTTACTATAAAACTGGAAGCAGGGGAGTTAAAAATAAAAGTGCTAGCTGTGGAAAGCAAGCTCTTGAAGCATCCTCAAAGGCTCTGTTTACTGGTCTGTCACTATATGAAATGAGCTGGGCACAGGAAGCAAACCAGACACAATGCTGTTTTCTAAGGGGAAGATGGAATTGTTAATGTTATTGTTCTAGGCGGGGGCACATCTCTCAATCCTCAGGCTGCTACCTGTAGTACTGCAGACCTGTTTCTGCTCCTGGCATCCTGGAGATTGTCAGCCTCGCTTATGTAGATCATCTGTGACTCACCCCTTAGACCGGCTTCCATGGACAGATTTTGGACCTGCCTCTAGGGAAAGCAGCTCCACGGCTGCCCCAGGCAGCCCCGGCCCTCCCCCTTCCCCAGCCGCATCCCGTCAATGGCCCTGGGCCTGATCCAGCTCCTACAGCCAAGCATGGGGCCGGCTCCTGCCGCTATTGGCAGCTTTGGGTCCTAGCTGCGGCCAGATCCCACTCCTACCACTGCCGGCGGCTCCGGGTCCCCGGCTGGGGGAGGATCTCGCTGCCGCCAGTGGCCTGGGTCCTGGCTGGGGCTGGATCCCACCAGCGGTGGCCGCTCCTGGATCTTGGCCAGGGCTGGATCCCGCCACTAGTGGTGGCCCTGGGTCCCAGCTGGGACCGGATCCTGTCGTCACCTGTGGCCCCAGGTCCCTGGCCGGGGCTGGATCCTGCCGCCGCCACCAGCGGCTCCGGGATCCTGGCTGGGGCTGGATCTCACCACCACCAATGGCCATGAGTCCTGACTGGGGCTGGATCCCACCAGTGGTGGCGGTTCCTGGGTCCTGGCCGGGGCTGGATCCCACCAGCCGCAGCGGCCCTAGGTCCCCATCTGGGGCTGGCTCCTGCTTCCACCAGCAGCTCTGGGTCCCCCACTGGGGTAGGATCTCATCACCAGGGGCAAGATCTGGCTCTGGATGGGGACCTGGAGCTGCTGCTGGCGGCAGGAGCGGGCCTCGGCTGGGGCTCTATCCCGCTAGTAGCAGCAGCGCCAGATCCCCTGCTGGGGCAGGATCTCGCTGCCGCTGACCGACCTGGGTCCCTGCCAGGCCGGATTCCGCAGCTGGTGGTGGTGCCGGGTCCCTGGCTGGGGCAGGATCTCGCCACCTGGCGCTACCCCTGGTGGGAGGAGCGAGCCTTTTCCAGCCTGGCCTCTTTAGCTTCACCCCTTATCCATAAAGTTAAAATTCTCATGTCCACTGGGTCCCAATTTGACCAAATGTAGCCAGTTAAATGCAGTCCTGTGGCTAAAGAAGAGCATCCTCCTTGCCCCTCTGTTCCAAGCCAGGAACTGACCTGCAGTGCTAAGCCCCTCCAGCTCTTTTGTATGAGTCTAATAGGCTCTGATTGGCTACTTTTGTTCCGCATCTCTAGGGAGAGCTGGAGGGCCCATCTTTGCACCTTTTTCCCTCAGATGGGTGTATCAGGACCATGAGGCGGATACACAGCTGTCACAGTTTCCTGCAAAGATCAATAATTATGCCTCTTCAGATAAATCCTTTCACAAAACTCTCACGCAAACCTAATTTTGTACTTTCATTTCATCACAGATTTACAAAAATGTTCAGTGCAAATAAAATAGAAAGAGAAAATGAAAGAAGAATCAGGAGGACACCGTACACACATTGGAGTGCCAGACAGCAGTATAAATATAATTGCAGGGACGGGGAAAGTAGCTGTGAATCTCTCTCATGTACTTTACTTTAGGAAAAACAGGCCAGAACAGGGCTGTGCAGGAAAAGGGCTGCCATCAGCTCTTGCTGAAAGAGAATTGGGACAGAGCTCAGCCCTGTTTGTTTTCACATGGGTTTGGGTAATAAAAACAACACAGGAGGCTGGAAAGAAAAGAGGATTTGATTTACTATTGTTCAGGACACACATTTTCAAAGGTCTCCAGACTTGAGCTGTCCCTAAATTTCTGAAGTATCTATTGCTTTTCTTTACATGTTTTCCATCTAGGTTGTGTTTGGGTAATGCAGTGTTCAGAAGTGTCAGAAGCAGAGAAAATATGAATGTTCTGCAGAAAGGAAACAAAGTCCTTCAACTACATTTATTTCTTTTCTCTCACTCTTTGACAGGTGGAGAGCCCAGATTCACAGATCTGAAGTGGATCAGCCTAAAGAAGTCGGGGAAGAAACAAAACAAATGCAACTGGACTAGAGCTTCATCTATAACTCACAGCATCACCACAACAACCAGAAAATATAATTAAAAGACAACAGGCTAAAGCGGAGCATATGAAGGTGCAGCTCCTTACCTTTGGACATAAAAGAGAAAAATAATTATGCAGAAGAGAAAAGAATATTTGACTGATCCTGCCACATTGTGGAATAGGGAAGTGTTCTTTCATTAACAGGAATGTGCCACTGTTTACTCACAGGAAAGGGGAGTGCCATGAGATCTGCTGAGGAGACTATCTGTCTGTGTTTGCATTTCTGCCCTAGTTTGCACCCCTGCTGGGACTGAACTAGTTGGTATAGGCCTATTGGCCCATCAGGTATTGGATAGTGATTTTTTTCCCACAGGGTGCACCTGGCACGAGAATTGAAAGATATTGCAGCTCTTGCACAAAGACAGAGACTCTCAGTTCTCCTCTTCCTCTACTGTCTGCTATACCATGGGATGTAGGCAAAGCTCTGAGGAGAAAGAGGCAGCGCGGCGGTCCCGGAGGATTGACCGCCACCTGCGCTCTGAGAGTCAGCGACAACGACGTGAGATCAAGCTCCTGCTCCTGGGTACAAGCAACTCTGGCAAGAGTACTATTGTGAAGCAAATGAAAATCATTCACAGTGGTGGCTTTAACCTGGAGGCCTGCAAGGAATATAAACCTCTGATTATCTATAATGCAATTGACTCTCTCACACGCATCATTCGTGCTCTAGCTACCCTTAAGATAGAGTTCCACAATCCTGACAGGGCCTATGATGCTGTGCAGCTTTTTGCCCTGACTGGCCCAGCTGAAAGCAAAGGAGAGATTACTCCTGAGCTTCTGGGCGTCATGAAACGGCTTTGGGCAGACCCTGGTGTGCAGGAGTGCTTCTGCCGATCTAACGAGTACCACCTAGAGGATAATGCTGCATACTATCTAAATGATCTAGAAAGGATTGCGGCTCAGGATTACATCCCTACAGTGGAAGATATTCTGCGTTCTCGGGACATGACCACAGGGATTGTGGAAAATAAGTTTACCTTTAAAGAGCTGACTTTCAAAATGGTGGACGTGGGTGGACAGAGGTCTGAGCGGAAAAAATGGATCCACTGCTTTGAGGGGGTTACAGCAATAATTTTCTGCGTGGAGCTGAGTGGATATGACTTGAAGCTGTATGAGGATAACCAAACGGTGAGTACTTCTGGGTTTCTTCTCTGTTTTGGCTTATTATTATTTATTATTATTTGCAGTTCAGTACTGCCGGGGCAAGCTTCACTATCCTATGCATTGCATAAGGAAGAACAAGAACAAAAAGAAACCTGCCCAAAGGAGCATACATGGAATCTAGAATTATTTTTTCTGCACTCAGAGGTTGGCAGCTATGTTTCTAGCTTCATATTGCCTTTCCCCATTGGCTTTGTTTCTTAGTGTTATCAACAGATGAGAGTAGAACTTGCTCATGTGGCACACTACTGCAAAATGTGTTGGTGTCTAAGGCAGAAGCTTCAGACCCATTGGGCTCAGTAAAAACTTGGGAGAGGTCTTTGGGCAGTTACGGCTCCCTTTCATAAAGGGACACAGTCAATTAGAAAATCCTATTTTGGGAAATTCTTCACCTACTATAGTGACAACACTTAAAATTACTATCAATGAAAAGTGATACTGAACGGAGAAAATCAGTTTTGCTATTTTATGCATTTCATAGAATTTTGTGTATATGCAGTTTTGATTTTTCCTGTAGCCTCAGTTTTGTTCTTGCTTATAAACATCAATGTGAGCAAAAAAGCTTTAAGATGTTTAAAATAAATGTTTTGTAAAAAGACCAACTTATTACATGGTGCTATCAGAAACTGGGATATTTTAAAATGAATTAGTTTCCAATTAAGTTGACAGTGAGCGTCCCTTTAAGTGACATGGAAATTGTCATTAGAAGTCTGATTTATGGCTACTTTTGTTATGCAGTCAGTCTATTTATTGTTCATTAAAAAACTGTTCTTCCTGAATTCTCCTCATAATATTAATACTGATCTTTGGTTTGCCTAGCCAACAGAAACTGTCACTACGGAAATAGGTGTATGTATTAGTGTGTGTATGTAAGTGTTTGCCATCACTTTCAGACTGTTTAACTTGACCTTTGTAGGTATTATTTGGACTTTGATGCTTAAGAGACAATGAGAATGTGTTGGTAAGATAATGATTTTAAATAGTCCTATAGCTCTTTACTTACCCATATTCCAGTTTAAAAACAGCTGATCATCAGGAGGAACTAAAATTAACCCCCAGAAAATCATCATCAGAAGATAACTAATTTACTGTTTACACAAAGGTGCACCCACTTCCTATCAACTCCATCAGACATCTTCAGTTGTTTCACATTGATGGGACTTCTCTGCTGCAAAGCAGCTTCTGGGAACACCCCAGAATTGTTCTTTCATAGTAGAAATAGTATTTCACTGAAGGGGGATCCCAGGAAAGTGTTTTGTATACAGTATTTAGAATCTAATTGTGATGGTTATGTACATTCTCAGTGCTTGCATTACAATAAGTCATCCTTTCTACAACTCTAGTGATCTGTTTTGGCCAGATGGTTATGGAAATGCTCCACTAACCACATTACGTGTCATAGCCAGTTCAGTCATTTTTCTTTTTTTCTTCTGTATGTAGCGTGCTTGTTGGGTCTAATTTTTCCTAAAGAATATCCTGTACAGAACTCTTGATAATGTGCCTTCTATGTTTCTGCTCATACATACATAAATGGAATCAAATCTAGGTCCTACCTGAATTTCTGATGTGACACTACTAACAGCTGTGTGATGTTGCTGGGCTTCCCAGATTTCTAAATGAACCTTGGGTACCTGGAATGAAGTGGCAAGTAGCACCTACTAGACCCATCCTTTCCCAGTGCTGCAGGGGCATAGCCAGCCCCCATTTTATAGCCAGGCCCCTGAATCTGCAGGGTGGGCCCAGCCTAGGGCAGCTTCCGGTCGTGACCAGAAGCTGCCCTGAGACGCTACAGTTGTTACGTAACAAGTGGAGCTGGAGCTGTAAGAGGAAGAGGGGCAGTGCGATGTGGCCCACACTCTGCAGCACCTGGCAGCAGTGCAGACTTTGCCGGGGCAGCTGCAGAGCCAGCCAGCAGCTGATGGCCACGGTAGGAAAGTTCACGCTGCTGCCGGGCACCATGGTGGGCGGGTCTCATCTCCAAGTGAGTAGGCCCCGGCCCACCCAGGCCCACCTGTTGCTTTGCCCCTGCAGTGCTGGAATCAGATTCTGTCCCATGGCTGCAATATATAGCATCCAGTTGCTGGGAAACAAAAATGAAAGGGGAATGTCTCCGTAGCATCCCAGCAAGCTAAGAGAGCTAAATGTATCCTTATATACATAACATCCTCAGTGAACGGACAAGTTATGTGGTCTACTCTGACTGCTAACTCAAAACTAGAATCTTTAAATTGGGGGAGACTATTTTCAGACTGAAGATGCCTTTCCTTCCACATATATAGGTTAAGGAGGCTAGCCTCCACAGCCTCTGTAGGGTGAAGTGGAAGTGTTAGGCACCACATCTGATTTCTTGCAAGACATGGAACTACTTTTCATGCACTTCTCACTCCTCCAAAGTGCTCCACACCACTTGCCTACAGAGTGGATCCCTTCAGACCTTCCCTGCCTCATCACTTTGCACTGCGCCCAATCATCCTCAGTATTGGTCAGTCAGGTATTCTGCGAAGATTTGTGACTGCCAAGGGCTCTCATGATTAATGTGATCAAGACCCGTGGTTTCAGAATTCCTGGTATAAGTGCAGCAAGGTTTTTAAAAATCTGTAGCAACTTCTTGAAAATTGTATATCCTGTACACAGCACACCCTATTCATTGGGTCACTGAATGAAGGCAAGTTAATGACAGTATGTGAAACTGTTTAAGATCTGTCTGTCTAATCTAAGTTATTTATCTGACGCTGCTAACAATAAACAAATGAAACTTGTGCAGCAGCATTTTCCAAGAACCTTCTTTCAATTTTTTGAGGGAAACCCACTCTACTAAGTAAACATAATTCTACTGGAAGGTCTGGCAGTAGGATATCATTCCTACCCTTGTAGGTGTGGTCAAATGTTAAAGGATTGCACAATCACTCCGTCCATTCTTCATGCAACAGTTAAGGAAGTGGGTTAAATATCACAGCATGAAATCTATTATAATTCTTGGTACATTAAAGAAACTGCTAAAATCACTTCTTATTGTAAATACTTCAGCACTTTTCTGTGAAGCCTGTTGTGGCTTTTTAATTTCTTTTTGCTAATCCAGTTTCTTGAAGATGTTTCTCCCATTAAATGTAATTAAGTCAAAATTTGCAGAAGTACAGCAAAACTGCCTAAGAACAGTGACACTTACATGTGATCAAAGACTACAAAATGGTTTCCACAAACATTTATTTACTTTTTAAAAAGACGACTTTGACTATTTAAACCTCTTTTGTGCTCACTTTTCATGATTGTCAAGAAAATAAATTTACTGTCAGAAATGTTCACTTGAACTAAAATTTGAACTGCTACTCTATAGGCTAAACATTAAATACTTAAAATGAACTACCAGCTAACTTTCTACAGAATAAAACATTATTTAGAAAATTATTTTGGGACAATACATTTGAGAAAATTGTTATCTGGAGGGTTGTGTATAATTCATTAATAGAAATGGCAAAAATAATTGAATAAAGAAATTATGTTATTCTAAGATTTGAGACCATTTTGAGCAGAAGTGTTTTTGTTCAAAACAATGATCTATAATCCAAAAACAGGATATGACTGTAAAATTCATACAACTGTTGCACCAGAAATAAAGGCATTTATTTCCCTCATTTAATTCAGATTCTCAAATAAATGGGGAAATAGCCAAAAACAAACAGCAAGCCCTTTAGTATATTTAATTGGGTTAAGTAAATTCCCATATTCCTGATTTGAAGGCCCCAATCCTTTTGGTTGGTTCTGAAGGAAAACTTCCTTTGGTTTTAACCTTAGGGGGGGGAAAAACCCTAGCTAGAGGAAGACTTTGGCTAGGAAGAAAAAGCCTACTGGCAAAACCCTCCAGGTAATGTCATCTCACTGAACTCCCAAAATTATGTTGTCAGAAATGCAGGCATAACCCAAGTGGCTCAAAGGTAGATTGTGTCTTCCTATGACTCCATTCCAAATAGGCCCAGCAAAAACTCTTGTGAAAGTGGAATCAGCTGCTCTCGATTCCTTTAAGCCCAGCTTGTCTACTTTGCTACAGTTCCAAATGATTTGCCAGGTTCATTCACACTCTTAACAATTGGGAGGGATCTGTGATCATTTTTGCTGTAATATAAAATTCCTATATTTACTTTTAAGTTTCTATTAGATTTTCCCCAGATCACCATGGCATTTCTGGTATGGGGGAAAGCTCAAATGTAGACAGCAACTGAATTTACAGCAATTCCACTAAGTGGTAGCAAGCAACTGTGGACCGAAATCCTTCATAATATGATGTTTCATTAGGAGCTGAATGGCAAGCCATTTCTTTGGTCACCATCATTCTATTCTGTTCACTTTCTTTGTTCACCGTCATTCTATTTTGATATTGTCATGTGGTTTCTAGACAAGTAATACTTCCCAAGAATTTTTGTGGCTGTCTGCTTTCCTGATCTCCATTATGTGACTCTCACTGGAAACTGACAAGAGTCCTGTGGCACTTTTAAAGACTAACAGATTTATTTATCGCATGAGCTTTCGTGGGAGAAAATCCCACTTCGTCAGACGTTTTGAAGATTGGAAAGTTTCTTTCCTATCTTCAAAGCGTCTGACGAAGTGGGATTTCTCCCATGAAAGCTCATGCGATAAATAAATCTGTTAGTCTTTAAAAGTGCCACAGGACTCTGTTGTCTTTCTACAATAGACTAACACGGCTACCTCATTGGAAACTGTTAGAGACATTTGGTCTTGCTGGCAACAAGTAAATGTGATAGGAGGTAAGGCCCAGACTGACGTCCACAGAATGTATAAATGTATGAAGCGATGCCCTTGTCATGTAAAGGTGGAGAAAATGTATGGTCAATGGTAGATCAAATATAAACAATAGTTTGTTATAAGCTGTACACCAGCGCACTTATTTAATTCTAATGACAACTCAAACAGCTGTAGGTATCCTAGTAGATTTGTCATTTTCCATCAGCTGGAACAGAATGTGTCATTGAGTGTGGTGCTCTCTTGGTCTGGAGAAACAGTAATTCTAAGGGGGAAATGAGCTAATATCAGTGTCAGTTCTGACAACTGTTTGCAATGAAGTAAGGCCTTCATTGGATACCATGTCCAAAATGACCACAGGATGGTTCACAGTCAGTGAAAGCTGGACAAGTCCACAACAGGTGGGGGCAATTGGCCCAGAGATTTAAAAGGGGACCAAGCAATGGGCAGTGGGGTGAAAGCTTCCCCTCAGGGAGACTAGCTCCCCATCCTGCTTCTTCTGCTCATGGCCCCCACCCACAGGCCAACCTCTGGTCCCACCCTGCTCGGCCTGCTTGCTACTGCAGTATCCCTCCCCACCAGCCCATTTCCCTGTGTCCGAACACGCTTTTACCTGCTTGGCCTCTCCACAGCTTCATCCCCGCTCCTCAGTCAGCCCTTCCCTCCCACCATCACTAATCTCTGCTCATCATGTGCATCCCTCCTCTCCTTTCCCACTCACGCCTCACTGCAGCCTTCCTCCTCCCTCACTCGCTCAGCATCTCTGCTGTAGCTCACCGCCTGATGGCAGGGCAAGTGAGGAAGAAAGGAGGGGTACCAAGTGATGGGGAGGGGAAGCGGCAGCAAATGAGCTGAGTGGAGGTGGATTCTGGGGTGGACTGTGAGCGGGGCTGCAGCCAAAAGAGGCAGGATGGAATTGTCCTGCCCTGAGGCCCAGAATTCCTTTCAGCAGGCCTCAAGCTGGACATCTGTTTCTAGAGTCAGGTTCTATTCTTTTTTTCCATTAATATTGTTGAGTTTGTTCCTGTCTTTTTTCAATTGCTTCTTAAACATTTAGGACTCAATGTTCAAACTAAGTAGCCTTTATTGAAGACCCAACTCTTGCATTTGGACACTCAAACTCACACTTGCTGTAGATATATAGCAGCCCCTGTTATGCACATACATTCAATTTTGAGTGCTCAGATTAAGTATTTGGGTACCCTGCTTAGGTGCCCAAAATCGAAAATAGATTCCTTATCTCCAGTATGTTTGTTAGTATATATACTATGCTTGCATTAAGACATTTCCTGCAATTTTCAAGCAATGGAATGTAGCAAGTCCATACAGCATTCTAATGTTACCTTTTCTGAGAGGAAATTTCATGTACTGTCCTCAGTGGCATTGAATTATTTTAAAATAACTCAACTATGAAAATCTGATGTTTAAAAATGTTTGTGAAAATTGACATGAAAGAATGATATTTTAAAAATCATTAGATTATGGAGTTTCAGTTGTCTGGTGGTTATGACCTACTTCTCCCGAATCTTAACAATCCCATAAAGTCTTTGTTTAGTACAACCATCTAGCCATTTTCTTCAAGAGAAATGCCTCGCTAATATATATTCATACCGCATAACCGTATCAAATCTTGACTTGCAGAGACTGTTGCAAGCACACTAACTGCAAATTTCATTGATCCACACTGTAATCCTCTTGTGTCTTTGGAGGCAGTAATCTTAGAGGAACTTTCATGCTGCAAAAAAGTTACCAAATACAACAGACTAAAATATAAAACCACTCAACCACCAGATATCTTCATACTTCTTCTATGCTTTTTGTGTTGTGTGTAAATATAGGAATCCTTTCTCACTGCCAATCTTTTCTTCATTTTTGATCCTGAAGTCCTCATACTAAATTTGTTACATCGCAATAACCTTTTATGCCAGACTTGCCAACAGCTTGTAAAGTCCTAAACATAGGCTTTTGACTTCCCTACAGGGTGACATAGGAGGAAAAGTTGAGATGTGAAGAAAAAATTCTTAATATAAAAGGCCAGATTATTCTGCAGTTAAACTAGTGATGGTGTACATTAGATGTCAGATATAACTTGGTTAGAAACCTGGATAAAGGGGAAGTAAAGTAACTTGTATCTGTGAGGCATTCAGTGGGTGTGCAAAAGGGGTGTAATTTATACAAGGAATGTAGACCTGTTAGTACGGACACATCAAAAGGAAGCAGTAAGGAAAGCAACAAATTAGAGGATGTAAAATAAAGCTAGTCCTCCATTTTATCTTTACCTATTTTTAACAACTAACTTCCATGAAAGTTTTACCATATCCTTATTGATATGGGGCAGCTCAGGAGTAACCAGAATGAAGTGAGAAAGTAGAGGTGAAAGTGAGTGTAGGACCCAACAGAAGAATTTGTTACGCGATAAGCTGTTAGTAGGTAGTGTTGCTATTAATTAGCCCTGACCAAAAGTTAACCCTGTGTATAAGCAAAACAGAGCTGATATTGACCAAGGATGTACCGTGCTCCCATAACATAGAAAAAAACAGCCTGCAATATTTCACGAAGCAGTGGTTTAATAGCATCAGGTGTAATTAAACAAAGCTTCGGCCTTTTTGCAATTGTTATTGCACCCCATAGTTATAGTGCTGTGCATTGGTTTTGTTAATTTTAATTAGTATTTTGTTTTAAAAAAACCTAAAAATTATAGCAAAAAATGCAAACCCTAGTTCTAAAAGTTAATTTTAAAATTAGCACCCCTCATCAGGGCTATAAATAGAGTCCTGCAAATCCATGGATATCCAAATTATATCTGTGGATATCCACATTATATCCGTGGATATCCGCATTCACGGATGCAATGTGGTATCCGCATCCGTGGATGCAATGTGGATATCCACAGACCATTTCTTGCAGATGCAGATCGGATACGGATCCACATATTTTTATCTGTACTGGGCTAGAGCCCTGCAAATACGCAGATATCCGCATTATATCCGCATCCGCGGATACAATGTGGATATCCACAGACCATTTCTTGCAGATGCAGATCGGATACGGATCCACATATTTGTATCTGCACAGGGCTCTAGCTATAAATAGCCCCACCACCTATGGGGTGGAGTATAGGGCCCAACGGAAGAATTTGATACCCAATAAGCTATTAGTAGGTGGTGTCAACATTAATCAGCCCTCACTAAAAGTTAACCCTGTGTATAAGCAAAACAGAGCTGGTATTGACCAAGGATGTACCTTCCTCCCATAGGATAGCAAACATAACATGTAAACTTTGAAAATAACAAAATAAGACCGGAGCAAAAAATGTTATAAAGAAATAAGAATTAAATGTGCACGCTAGCTTCCCATTCAGCAAAAATAAGTGTATAAAAGCCAGTGGCTAAGTCCGCCCAATTTGGAACTTTGTCGTCGG
Source organism: Pelusios castaneus (assembly GCA_007922175.1). Classification (NCBI taxonomy): domain Eukaryota; kingdom Metazoa; phylum Chordata; order Testudines; family Pelomedusidae; genus Pelusios; species Pelusios castaneus. The sequence goes on from ML685811.1 coordinate 8,776,283, forward strand.
GGCAACTGCTATGATGTTCCCATCTGCTAAAGGGGCGTAAGCATTGTTGGTGCTTTCCTATTTCTTTTCTTTCTTGTTTGTATCTTAATAAAACTGTGTGTTTGTACCTTTCACCTTGTCTCCCGGTGTTGTGCCTACCAAACCCATTGAACCTTAGGGCCTGAGCTATAGTTGGTAGCCAGTGTCCTGTAACAGTGAGAATCATCCCCAAAGTCCAAAACTGGCTTATCTTTAGCACTATCTTTAGTAAGGGTCAAATTCTGAGGTCTCTATGCAGGCAAACATTAATAGACTTCAGTGAGGAATTTGGCTGAATAAGATCTGGGAAGGAACCACATAAGGGATTTAGGGTTTGATCTTTAAGAGAACACATTAAAAATACTGGGCAAGTACATTCATTTTTATTTGAAAAGTTTTTTTCCCCAAGGTTGCTCCTGTTTAGAATTCTCTTGCGTGTCATACTTTAAGATACTTGATTACATCTGAAGTCACAGTTAATTGATGTGGAGTCAGCTGGGTGAGGATCCCGCTGATGCACTTTCACAATATGGAGAACCACAACTGGAGCTAGTCAGGGCCAGTACAACCACTAGGCAAACTAAGTAGTCACCTAGAGTGGCAAAATTTGGAAGGTGGCAAAAGACAGAATGAAGTACTCATGAAATTATATAAATAAATAAACAGGCTTTAGCAGTGGGAATGAAAAGTCTAGATCTACTGATATATATCCACATATAGTGATATACATATAGATGTCCATGTACTTACATTGCAGTCTTTCCCAAAATTTCATATTATATTCCTCGTTCTGTTTCAGTTGATGTGGCATCATGGCAGATAGAAAAACAGTGCCTCGGGCACAATACCTCATGAGCACAAGCCTTTACAAAAGGCATTTCTAGTTTCAAGTTTCTCTTGTTGTGTGGTATGACATCTCTGAGATCAAAGTGACTAACAAACAACTTCAGGAAGGAATTTGATGTACATGATGCCCCTAATCAACTGAGAGAAACCAATCAGTAAGTTTCTTGTAGACGGCTGGAGTAATGAAGGGTTTGAGAAAAGCATTGGTAGATGCATCTGAACTTGCTGAGGATTTGGAGGTAGTCAGACTTTGAACCAGATCCAGTCCATATTAAGAGAAAGAGGAAGTGGTTCACATATGAAGCAAACAATACGCCTATTCAGACCCCAAAGAAAAATTCAAAGTGAACTTTTATTTTCCTGTCCTTGATACAGCAATACAGCTGATTGAAGAAAGATTCACACAGATGCATCAAATTAGCTCTGTGTTTGGCTTCCTCTATGAGGTTCACAATTTCCATAATTAGCTTTGATATTCTATTCTGCAACATTGCTTGAAGCTAGAGGAAGCATTAAAACATGAGGACTCCAAAGATATTGATTCAGTTTTATGCAGTGAATTGAAAACCACTGCAAGACAAGTTCCAAAGTTTGCATCACTACAAAACGTATTGAACTTTGTATGCAAAAATAAGTTGACAGATAGTGTCCCCAACACAGTTATTGCTGTCCACATCTTTTTGACCTTCCCTGTTTCTGTGGTCAGGGGTGAGTGAAGCTTTTCAAAGCTAAAGTTGATCAAACTATGTTTGTTCTTTAATGATAAAAGAAAAACTTGTTGGACTATCCACCTTGTCAATAGAACATGAAATTGCAGAAAACATAGACCTGAAGGAACGAACTTGTTTCTACATTTGCTAAACTAAAAGCCTGGAAAGTCGAATTCTAATGATCAATTTTGTTGCAGGAACACATAACATAATCATGTGAGCCAAGCTGTACTACACATTATAATGTGCATTTCTCCTAGTACATAGCCTGTGAAAAGTTTAGAATAACAGGCATATGCAATCAGTATTGTAATATTCTTGTTTTTCATGTAAAACACATCTGTAATTATAAATGCAGAATTTTTATTTATACTAATGCATAATATTCATTTTTGAAAGTTAATTGTGGGGGTGGGGTGGTATACAAAGCTGAAGGTTCACCTAAGGCACCTAATATTTTTGCCCCAGTCCCATCACGATTGAAAGGCAAAGCTGAGGCACCTTTGGTCATTTATGTCTACATATTTAATATGGGGGATGGTGTCCAAGTGCGGTTAACATGCTAGTCTTTTTGAAAAATTAGACTTTATGAACAAACAGATAATCTTATAGATCGATCCCTATGCAGATATTCTGCTGTGGACATGTAGTAGATATATCAGTGGGGCAGACAGTATATCCGCACCATTTAAAAAAACTTCTCTAAACAGTTTTTTAAACTGGGAAATGTTGTCTAATATATTGGACATACATATACAACCAACAACCATTTTACCTTCCAAGGGATTTTCATAGTTATTTCTGATATTTGCTATTACTAATGCTGTCTGCGTTTTAAATGTTTGTTCACTCACCACTTAAACTGTAGGATCACAATCTCATTTGTACTAAGGCCACTCTGGCACTGTAAAGCATGCTATGGGAGGAAGTTATTTTTGCACTCACTATAAGGCTCTTTACGCCTCTAGGATGCTGTAAAGTGACAATAAGTGTAAATGACACTCAGGCCATAATACTGAATTTATAACAATAAAATAATTTCTAGCAGTAGATTGCAATGTTAAAAACATGAGATTGTGATTTCACTGAAGTTTAAACTGAAGAAGAGATTAGGTTCCAAGGCAGACTGCCCCAGTTAAATAATTACTATTAGTTGCCACAAAGGAATCCAACTTTGGGTACCTAGCCTGCCAAGTTTGGAGGGTGAGTACCCCTGGTGGACTAGTCTATATTCTACCCTGACACCACAGCCTGCCGGGGGCATCAGTTGGTGGCTCCTGCATGGAGCTGTGAGCACGGATGTGTGCCTGACATGGTTCACCTCTCACCCCAACACTTTTCCATTTTGCAGCGTGATGGAGACCCTGGCTCATGCCTATCTTGAATGCGCCAGGTTGCCGCCCCTTTTCCGGCTCCTCCAGAATCTCTTGCTGAGGTTCTGGCTACACATTACCCCTCACTTGTTTATTTATGCACACCCCATCCATGACCCCCACGAAGTCACGGGACCTCCTCGTCAACCCTCCTCCTGGTCTTAGCCAAAATCGGCATCTGTAACACCAAGGAGAGGAGGTTAGCTGAGGGGGTGTCCTATGACTGTGGGTCCTATTTCCGTTCCTTAGTCCATTCACGTATCTGCGCAGAGTTCCTCTGGGCAGTGTCTGCTGGCTCCCTAGATGCCTTCCGAGAGCAGTGGGCACTATCCAGGGTTCTCTGCTTGGTGTCCCCTTCCAGTTCTCTGCTTCTGTACCTTTGACCGCCACACCCATTCATGCTTTTTATAATTTGTCCCCTGTAATTAGTTGAGCCCCTGACCAGTGACTCCTCCCTTGGGATGAGGGAGGGGTTTTTAGCTTGCGCCCGCCCACAACCCAGGTTTCAAATAGTAGCCTGGCAAGCTGACAGGAGATAGCAACATGATAAAGTTAGTTCAGCTGTTGAAGAAGAAAGTAGCTTATGTCACTTTCAAAATGCTTCCTCTGGCTGAGGCTTGCCACAACGCTAAAGGGCTCTGCAGGCTTTTATGCAGGCCAATGAAGAAGGGTTGTGAGAATCATCATTAGGATGGAGAAGGTGGTTAAAGGAAATGGGATTGGCTCCAAAGCTTCTTTTCCTCCCTCAAACCCTCATAAATATATTCTTCAATATCAGCAGAGCACAGTAAAATACTAGCTAAGTATTTTTCATGTTAGAGAAAATGCTTCTTTTTTCCAGTTTGCTCCAGTATGACAGTCCTCCTGCTAGAGCTTAATTGCTTTCTTTCTGTTTTTACGTATTGGATTGTGCCAGTCAACAACTGTATTTACAGAACAAAAGTACTTCAGGAAAAGTACTTCAGGAAAAATCTAGAGAAGGCAGTTTGGGGAGTCTGAGAGTCTGAGGTTTCTAGACTCTTTCTTACAGTGACTGCAACATTTATCAGAAAACCACGTAGGTTATTACCAGATGCTAAGTATATGTACCAAACATACAGACAAGCTGGAAAACTCACTGAGGTAACTACCAAAATTCTCAAACATAATAAAGCTCAATTCAGTGTATTAGATATAGTAATTTATGATAAAAACAGTTATTTTATACACCAGTGAAATGATCACTTTCTATCCAATAATATCTAGTATGTTAGTAGGATGAGATCCTGTTCCTATATTATACTTAACATTGCAAACCAAAGAATTGACTAGTAAACTGGCTTTTGTGAGTTAGTTTTTTGCAGGGATTCCAAAACATGCCCCCAAACCTTGAGTACTCCGGTTTACAGTATTTTACATGCAGGAACACACCCCCACCCTTGTAAAATGAATAAGTGCAGCTAATATGCTGATTCACATGCATATATACAAGAGTTTGCACCCACATACAGATGTATTGTCAAATTTTACAGGATATTTTTTGATGTTTCCTTTGACCATAAAATTTACAGTTTGGATAAAACACTAAATCAGCAGCACATTTGCAGGAAGCATGTCTACACCCCTACTTGATGCGTTCTTGGCTCCTGATAACTAGAGTGCCTCTCTTGACACAGACTCATCTGCACAAAGCCATTGTCACTGTCCAGCTACTGCTTGGTTACTTCAAAGAAGATATTACATCTTAATTAAGTTATGGAGAGAGGTGGTCTTATCCAGTGCTTGTCCCAGTAGAAGAGGCACCATGTGTTGGTTGGGGAATCACACAATTAAAGAGCCAACTGAGACCCTTCTCCAGCTTGACACAATTTACTTTCAATATCAAGACCATCTCCCACATGTCTCCTGACCCAAGGGATCAAAGTGACCACAGGGTCTCTCTCATCATGGGGCAAATCAACAATGCTGGAAAGGGAGGAAGACTAGACATAAAGTAATACAGTAGTTTTTTAGGTTACAAACTGAGGTTATATCTCCAAGGAAGCCCCATTAGGCAACTCCCAATTGTGAAATCAGTAGAAAGTGAACAAAGCCTCTACTTGTTCCTACAGAGCCTTTGGGTATCAACCAATAATAAACTATCCAGGGAAGCCCCACAAGTTATTGGAAATGGGGGTGTGGGGGAAACATTTTAACTGCCCTGTTGCCTAGTCCTTCAATACACTAACATTCTCTGTGGGGATCTTCTCAAGACCTTTGGAAGCTAGAGCAGCAGGAAAACAACTTTCTGTGGCACAGTCCATCATACAATAGGCCGAGTTGAAAATAAAGTTTTAAAAATAATGTGGCTCAGTTGGACCATTGCTGAGTAATGTATTTAGTTTACTGAGAGCATTAGCTCTTCCAGTAGTTAACATCAATTCAAATTTAAAAAATATCTATAGTCCAAACACAAAAAATATTTTCCATGCTTAAAACAGAAATAAGTTTGGCTCAGAGGCCATTTTAGTGTCATAAGGTTACATCTTCATACGTAGTTTGCTTCAGCTTAGTTTGGTTTAATAGATATTTAACTATATACACATGATTTTCATCCAGGGAGTAGCCTGTACTGTATTTTGTTTAAAATGCTAGTATCTGTCAAGTAAAAATACACAGATTATACAGATTTCTGAGCAGTTACTGCTTTGCAAAAAAAAAAAAAAAAAAAAAAAATGCACGTACATTTTAAATTTACAATACATGTGTGCTTAAATATATTCTTCTCAAGGAATAATTCAGTGAGACTACGCTGTCTGAATTAGTGAAAATCAAATTTCCAAACTCGGGTAAACCTCGGACACGTTAAAGTCATTAGTGAACAAGAAAAAAGTTTTTTGGCACAGCTGACAAAAACATAATTTGTAAAGTCCCAAAACATTACGTGTCCATTTATTAATTATCATATTTACAATGTGAATGGTAAAGATTTCAACTGCACTTCTCAAGTCCAATAAAATATATTTTCTCACTCACCTTATTTCCCTAATATCCTGAGACTGATACAACTACAACTACACTCCATCTCAAGTCTTGATAAGCCTGGGGCTTGCAACCATGTTTAAAATAAAACAAACAAGGAGTCCTGTGGCACTTTTAAAGGCTAACAAATTTATTTATTGCATGAGCTTTCGTAGGTAGAATCCCAGTTCATGAGATGCATGAAATGGGGGTTACAGTATGAAAGGGAAAGTATAAATGCAGAGAAGGGTAAGTCACAAGGTCAGCTATGAATTTATTCAGCACACCAAAGATGCTGTTTGGATTCAAACAGTGTGGAATAACAGATAAGAAGGTGGGGAAGTTAACCGAAGGAAAAATAATCTTTTGTAATGACTGAGCCAGCCCAATTCTCTATTCAGACCCAAGATAATGGATTTCAGAAGACCTTGTTGTAGAAGACAACCTTGGTTCAAGTTGTCATGAGTTAATTCAGTTTAAACTAAATGTCAGGATAAACAAATACAGGTTTTCAACTAGGGTCCCTGTTTTCAAAAGGGCAGATTTTAAAAAATTAAAAGAATTAATTGGGGAAGTAGACTGGACTGCAGCTAGAATGCAAGGATCTGAATGTGGAGGAAACTTGGAATTACTTGAACTCTAAGTTACAGAAACTATCTATAGGCTGCATCCCAGATAAGAGAGAAAAAATTAATAGGTAATGGTTACAAACCAAACTGAAAGAACAGGTCTGGAACAGGTTATTAACAGAAAGGATACAAGGAATGGAAGACAGGGTGGATTGACCATGATAGCTACCTCTTGGAGGTCAAAAAGTTTAGTGATAAAGTGAGAACTGCTAAAAGCCAAGCAGACCTGGACACTGTAAAGGAAATTAAAACCAACAATAAAAGGTTCATTAGCCACATAAATAAAAAGAAAATCAGGAAAGAAGTGTAAATGCTAAGCTCTAAGGACAGGTACAAACCCAACACCTAAATGAATTCTTTGCCTCAGTTTTTAACAGATGTTGGAGCTTGGATGCAGTGGCAGGGTAGCTAATGGGAACAAAAATATAGAACTAGATATTACCATATCTGAGGTAGAAGCCAAACTCAGACAGCTAAAAAGCACTAAATCTTGGAGACTGGATAATCTCCATCCAAGAATATTAAAGAAACTGACACATGAAACTGCAAGCTGAATTGCAAGGATTTTTAATGAATTTGTGTATTCAGGGGTATAACCTGTGATTGGAGAATTGTAAATATAGTACCTATATTTAAGAAAGGGAAAAAAATTATCCATGAAACAACAGGTCCATTAGTCAAATCTCAGTTGTATGCAGTGTCTTAGAATAAATTTTGAAAGAGAGAGTAGTTAAGGACAGTGGTAAAATGGTTCTTGGGATAAAATACAATATAGTTTTACAAAAGGTAAATAGTACCAACACAGACCAGCCTGATCTTTCTTTGAAAGATAACCTATTTTCTACACAAAGGAAATGTAGTGGAGTTCCTCAAGGATCAGTCTTGGGACTAACCTTATTTTAAATGTCCATTAATGATCTTGGTACAAAAAGTGGGAAGTGTGGTAATAAAATGTGCAAATGACATATAGTTGGGAGGTACTGCCAATATGGAGGAACAGAATATCATAGAAGATTTGGACAGGCTTGAGAGCTTGAATAGAAATGAGGTTAAATTTAATAGTGCAGAGTCATAAACTTAGGAACTAACAAAAAGAATTTTTGCTACAAACTGGATTTCTGAATTGGAAACAACAGAGGAGAGGAGAAAGACCAAGGGTATTGGTCCACCAGAGGATGACTATGAGCCACCAGCTTGAAACAGCTGTGAAAAAGGCTAATGCAATCCCTAGGATGCATCAGGCAAGATATTTCCAGCAGAGATAGATAAGTGTTATTACCATTGTATAAGTCACTGTTGGAACCTCATTTGGAATACTGTGTACAATGCTGCTCTCCTATGTTTAAGAAGGATGAATTGAAACTGGAACAAGTGCAGATAAGGGCTACTAGGATGATCAGAGGAATGGAGAACCTGCAATAGAGAACTTGGCTTGCTTAGCCTTACAAAACAAAGACTAAGACATGATTGCTCTCTCTAAATACACCAGAGCGGTAAACATCCGGGAGGGAGATCAGTTATTTAAGTTAAGGGCAGTGTTGGCACACACACAAATGGATATAAACTGGCCATCAATAAGTTTAGTCATGAAATTAGACAAATGTTTCTAACCATCAGAGTAGTGAGGTTCTGGATCAGCCTTCCAAAGGGAGTAGTCTGGACCAAAAAATTAACTTGTTCCAAAACTGACCTTGATATGTTTATGGAGGGGGTATAGGATAAGGTTGCCTACAGTGGCATATGACCTATTTGTGACTGCTCTTAACAGAACTCTCCAATGGCTGTAAATGGCACACTAGATGGGGAAGGGCTCTGAGTTGATACAGAGAATTCTTTTCAAGGTAACTGATCAGCATGTCTCACCTACATGCTCAGGGTCTAACTGATTGCCATATTTGGGATCAGGAAAGAATTTCCTCCTAGGTGGGATTGGCAGAGACACTGGAGTAAGGGGAAGGGTGGGGGGTGCTTCACCTTCCTCTGTGCAAGAGGCACAGATCACTTGCAGGTTTAAACTAGAGTAAATGGTGGAGTCTCTATAACTGTAAACCAAGATGTAAGGATTTTGATAAGTCAGCTTGACAGTTATCGGCCTATTGCAGGAGAGGGTGGATGAGGTTCTGTGGCCTGCAGTGTACAGGAGGTCAGACTAGATCAGTGATTTTCAGACTACGGGTAAGGACCAAGTACTGGGTCGCAGACCCTCAGGTACTGAATCGCGGTGCACCCTGCTGCTGCCAGCGAAAGACTGGATTGCATTGCTCAAAGATGTAATTGTTGGGTCGCAGGCATAAATTATTTTTTTTAACTAGGTCCCAAGAAAAAAAGTTTGAAAACCAGTGGACTAGATCATTATGATGATCCCCTCTGTCTTTAAAGTGTTTGAGTCTAAAGAACTACTATGCCAGCTCTCTACCACCAGAGAACTCTATCTATGTTGGAAAAATATATAGGTAGTTGGTTAAAACAGGTTTACAACTCCTTTTAGTCATGACTGGCATAGAGGAGTCCAGGATCCAGTCCTTCATGTGGGCTGTTTGCCCTGTATAATCTGTGGGTCTTTCACACAATAGTAAAGATGAGAAAAAGAATTTTTAAAACAAAGTGTAATGGTATAAATACTAAAATTGGCACAAGGACTTGGGAATTAATAGAGCACCTGAAACTATTGTAATTAATACTTTTCAATGACTTGCCCATAGCCATATAGCAACCTGATAATTCCCAGTCCATGCTGCTTTTATAAGTACAGAGCCAGCATATAGACCCTCTACAAGAACAGTTCAGTGCACGATAGCTAGTTTGTCAAATATGACAGGTTTGTCACATCTTTGAATGGTTCAGATTACATCACAAATGAAAAGAATGATTGCAAGAATTATAAGCCGTCAGAAACAAAAGAAACAATACTGTGTGCTCAGATATCAATTTTAAGCTGCTATTATGCTTAGTACTATAATGCTCCAAGGCAGGCTTTTTTAAAATTACAATACAAGTGTCTTTGGCCTTGATCCTGCAGGGAATGTGAGGTTGTCACTTTGCAGTGCAAATGTGAGCATAGGCAACCCATTGGGCCAAGTGATGCCAGACATCAGGGTAATAAGTGAAGAATGAGAGTCTGAAATGCAGGGTTAAAGACAATCCTTGCTATACCTTGAAGCACTTTGCTACTTGTGCTTTCGCCAGGCATGCCCACTGTTAGGGGAATAACATAGTGATCTCATAGGAACACTCTCGTTAGTGCAGACGCAGGTTTCCCTGCGTTATCTGTGGTTCTCATAAACTTTGTCATGTGCTGAGTAAGGCCTCTGTGGTAATTAGTAAAGATTAAGTGATAGAAATGGAAGTCAGTCATGTGACAGGAAAAGTGGGAGATTTGCACTCCTACATGACCATATGGTTAAAGACTAGATTTGACCATTCCCTGTATTGTGCACAAGTGAAGGAGAATATAAAGAGACCTCCCTCCTCCCATTTTTCACGGCTGCGTGGGGCAGATTAGACTCCAAATGATATAATACAGACCCTGCTCTCTCCAAAAGCTCCTGCAAGTTGTAAGTGCCTGCAAATAAGTGAGGAGGAGCTAAGTGAAAACAGGGACTATTACTCTGCTTTCCCACAGTGAGCATTCATTGGGGTATCTTCATTTCATTTCATGTAATTGCTCCTTTTACTTTGATAAGAGTAGGAGTTATAAATACAAATGCCCTGATTTTCAGAGGTGATGAGCCCCCCAAAACATAGGCTCATATTACTGAATGATTTTGCACCCACTGCCCCTTTTAAAAATTCATTCTTTCAAATATAGTTATTTCTAATTAATCTAGAACTTGGTCTGTTTTTGTGAATAAATTAAGTACTTTTTGAGATTAAAACACTTGAAAATTATCCCTTTTGGAAAATGTTTGGAACTCTTACAACTCTGTCTCTCAGTAATCCCAATGAAATTTCACTGCATCCCAGACTTCAAAACTAGTGCCTATCACCACCAAGGAGCCTCGTTGTTTTACAGTCCAGTTACAGTTCTCACATTCATACACTTTAGTACTTTATTATTACCAAGTATCTAAGATCTTCTAGCGTCTGAGGAAGTGGGATTTTCTCCCGTGAAAGCTCATGTGATAAATAAATGTGTTAGTCTTTGAAAGTGCCTGTGACAGGGTGAGCTTACCCCGTACTAGAGAGGCCCAGCAAACCCTGGGGGGGGTGGAAGCCCTACCCCTTAAGCCCTGCTGGGCATGCTTGGACTGCTGCCCCAGCATAAAAGGGAGTAGCTCAGTCTGGGCTGACCAGTGAAGAAAGAAGACCTGTGCTGGAAGCTCTGGACCAGAAGTGGTGTCAGCCCCAGGTGGGGGGAGAGAGACCAACCCTGGATGAAGTGACCAGGAGCAAGCAGGTGGTGACAGCTGCCCTGAGGCAGAACCCCAGGTGTTGACTACGGCTGACTGACTCCAGGAGCCTCCAGAGAAGCAGCTGGCAGCCTGCATCAGAGGTGAGGAGACCCAGCTTGGGACCACGCTAGGGGACAACTACTAGCTCAGGTAGGAAGTAGCGCAGGGGGCCCGGGTTGTGGAGCTGGGGGTGGTAAGTCAGCATGTTTTGGTGTGGACCCCTGCTAGCGAGGTGCCATAACCCTGGCACCAATAGGGCCCTGGGCTGGGGCTTAGAGGAGTAGGATGGCCTGAGCCCCCATACCCGGGCACCGTCCCTCATGAGAACTTCGTACTGCCCTGACCCAAGGGCCTGTATACTGACTTTGGGGCCGCTAGTCTGTGTTGCCCTGACCCAAAGGGTGGTGCTTGTTGACTTCGTAAGGTCGCAGAGACACCCTCCTCACTCGCATTCCTCACTTCCCCACCTGGGGGCACTTGGGAGGGCCCAGTCCATGACAGTGCCACAGGATTCCTTGTTTGTTTTGCTGAACTAGATTAACATGTCTATCCCTTTGGCACTTAAAAGAAAACAATCATACCAAATTGAATCACAGAATTCTAGCACTGAAATGGCCTTCTAGTACAATCATCTGCACTCAAGGCATGATCAACCATTATCTATATCACCTGTGACAGGTGTCTGTCCACACTACTCTTAAAAATTTCCAACAATGGAATTTCCACAATCTCCCTAGGCAATTTATTCTACTGCTTAACTGCCCTGACAGTTAGAAAGTTTTACCTCTTGTCCAATCTAAACCACCCCTGCTCCAATTTAAGCCCTTTGCCTTTTGTCCTATCTTTGGAGGTTAATGGGAACAATTTTTCTCCATCCTCTTTGTACCAACCTTTTATGTACTTGAAAGCTGTTATCTCCCCCCCCCCCCCTCCCGCCACCTCAGTATTCTCTTCTCCAGACTAAACAACCCCAATTATTTCAATCTTTCCTCATAGGCCATATTTTCTAGACCTTTGATCATTTTTGTTCCTCTTCTCTAGATTTTCTCTAATTTGTCCACATCTTTCCAGAAATGTTGTGCCCAGAACTGGACACAATACTCCAGCATGGAGTAGAATGGAAGAATTACTTCTTATGTCTTGCTTACAGCACTCCTGCTAATACAGCACAGAATTGTTTGCTTTTTTTTGCAAAACTGTTACACGGGTGACTCATATTTAGCTTGTGATCTATTATGATCCCTTTCTGCAGTACTCCTTCCTAGGCAGTCATTTCTCATTTTGTATGTGTGCAACTGATTGTTCCTTCCTAAATGGAAGTACTTTGCATTTGTTTTTATTTAATTTCATCCTATTTATTTCAGGTCCTTACTCCAGTTTGTCCAGCTCATTTTGAATATTAATCCTATCCTTCAAAGCACTTAACTCCTGCCAGATTGCTATCATCTGCAAGCTTTATAAATATGCTCCTAAAGCCATTTTCTAAATCACCGATGAAGATATTGAACAAAACCGGACCCAGCTTTGATCCCTGCAGTATCCCTCTCAATATGCCCTTCCAGCTTGACTGTGAACCACTGTTAACTAGTTTCTGGGAATGATTTTCCAACCAGGTATGCACCTACCATATTGTAACTCCATCTAGATTTTATTTCTCTAGTTTGGTTATGAGATAGCCATGTGAAACAGTATCAAAAGCCTTAGAAAAATCAAGATATGCCACATCTACCATTTCCCCCTCATTCACAAGGCTTGTTACCCTGAAGATAATAAAAATAACATTACACTAATGGTCCTGGATCAGAATTAAGATTCTTGCTTTGAAATGAAATATGCATTTCTTTGTATTTAAACATAAACACATTAGTCATACCTACACGTGAGTAGGCAAAGAGTTAGATCCTTAACTTTTCAGTCACTTGATTTTAAGTGCTTGGATTTTTCTAAATAATCACCCTATTGTCACTAATGCAAGCACTTATTTGATCTGAAAGTTAGGAAAGGCAGTTGACTGAACCAGGTTACTTGAAATATAGAATCCAGTCATTCACTACTGCAGATGTGCTTTTTACTTCAGCACTTACTGATTGGCAAATTTTAATATTCTTTTATTAGGTATTACCTATAAAATTTTGGATAACTATTTAAAAGCAAGCTCAAAATCAATCTGCCTATGTGTAATAAACATAAATTCAGAAGCGGTTAGTAGTGATTTGACTCAGTTTACTAAAAAACTAACACCACAGAAATTCTGCCTTCTAATCTGTGAACATTTTCACCTCCAACGCTCCCTAGGATACTCAGGAGAAAGTGTATGGTTAGATTGACTTTGTTGTGTGACATGTTGACACAAAATTAGAAAAGATGATTTGATATCCATCACTGGTCCAGATACTATGATAGAGTCTCTTTCTCCAGCAGTCTCTTCTACACTGTTGCTATATCAAGATGTCCTGGTAATGGGATACGTCACCCGAGTTGAATGTTTTTCTACAGCAGTGTTCTGATAAAGCAACTTTAACTGTAACTCAAATACAGGGGCCAGCAAGGGTGGGGCCAAAAGGGGGCGGGACCAGGAACTCCTTCCTGCTGGCCCTGCTCCCCAGCGGGTGGCGGGACCAGCAGGGGCTAGGAGCTCCGCACGCTGCTGCACCATTTCCCAGCTGGCCCTGCTCCCCAGGGACAGGAGCTGCACACGCTGTGGCTTCTTTTTTTCCCAGTGGTGAAGTGCAAGCTAGCTGGGGCCTGGAGCCATGGCATGTAGCTCTTGTGGTCCCAGGCCGCACTGGGGGACGGGACCAGCAAGGGGAGCCTGAGCGGCATCGTGTGCTGCTCAGGATTGGCCTATGCCAGGGATTGCCGACCCCTGCTCTAATAGTTTGTTTTCTCAGAGCAATGCTGTGGCATCTCTGATATGACAATGAGCTTTTGTCCACTAATACCATGCCAAAGGCACCTGGGAGTCCAGTGTTGTGAACTTCATGAAACAGTGCCCTGATAACATCAGGAAGGCATATCTATGGACCTACCCATGGGGATTTCTATTTACAGTAATGCCTTTGCAATACCAGCTGTAATCCCAGCACTGTGAATTCTCACAGCAATGGGGCAGAGAGATGTTGGGAATTTTACCATTGACTTTGATGTGAGCAGAACCAGGCCCCATATTTTAATTCCCAGTACTTTGCTGCCCTGAAATGTACCACTCTTTTACTTCTGTATTAATTATATGCAGGGAAATAGTTAATTGTACTTATATTGCTTATTAATCTTGCATATTCCTTCATTGATAAGTAAATTCTGGACAACTTTTAGTCTGGAGCTTTTATTTCTGATTCAGAAAGTTCATTTTTGTGTGATATGTAAGTAATCAGTTCTTGTGGTTCCAGTTTGGTCTTTGTCATTCTTGCTCTCCTTCAGTCCTGGTAATCTCTATAAGATTACCGTTACTGTTTATTATTTTTCATTCCTTATAACATTATGAAAATAATTTTATGATCACACTCTTCACTGGTGGATTGCTGCTCACTCGCATTGTAAATAGGTTTCACTAATGTCCTCTAAATCATCTACAGCATAATCAGGGAATTGCTTTGGATGCTTCTAGTGTTTGTGAACAGCATTTCGGAAAATGGTTTAAATGCATATGTAGCAGTGTGGTGACACCACTATGCCCCCAGAAGGTTAAAAAGGGGTTTGGCTGCAGCAGCCAATCAGAGGGGAAGGCTGCTGAAGCAATCAGGGCCAGGCTGCTAGTATAAAGGTAGGAGCAGCAGGACAGAGGGTTCAGTCTGCCTCGGGAGCTGCAGGGAGAAGGTCTTTTCTGGGCTGGCAGGCTGCAGGGCCAGGAGCCTGGAGAGCTCCAAGTGCAGCCAGCAGGACCCTGGAGAAGCTGAAGCTCCTGAAGGGAGCGGACAGTGGCAAGAGCAGCATCTGAGGGGTGGGAGCTGGGAGCAGACAGTGGCTGGATCCAGACCGGTAAGTGGAGCGGTGTGCAACTGGGGGCTGTGGGGAAATGGCCAGGGAGTTGATGCCCAGAAACTGGAGGGAAGTGAAAGGCCTCATTGGAGGCACATAGGGTCCCTGGGCTGGAGCCTGGTGTAGGAGGCGGGCCCAGGTCCCTCCCCGCTCCCCCAGGAGTGGTGCAGGTGGCAGGAGGGGTGCAAGCTTGCTGGCCCTAGATTGTTTTATACTGGTGCTGGAGAAGGGCAAGCTGGACTAGAATGCAGGAGGTGGTCAATGGACTAGACCTGGCCACTGCTGCAAAGTGGGCCAGGGGACCTAGCTGTGTCCCAGAAGAGGTGGGACACAGGGTTGGCCAGAGGACTAAGACCCTCAGGAGGACTCGGAGCGAGAGTCCAGTCATGTGGAGAGCAGAGCACGGACTACCAGCAGGGGGACCACTTGAGTTTAATTCCCCGTAACATCGCCAGGAGGCGCCCTGCTGGTGAGCCCCATGCTGAGGAACTGCTACAGCATATATGAACTGAACAACATGTGAAAGGTCAAGCTAAGCTCAAACTGAAATCACAAATGTTTGTCAAGCTTAGCCATTCCTCCTTTGTATTGCTGCACTTGTCTAATAAGTTCTGGATGACAGCGACTCTCATAGTAACTGATCTTCAAGCAAATGTTTTATTGTATTTAAAGAATAAAAGAGAGAATGCCTCTGAAGAAATACAGAACAGTGGTAATACATCTTACACAACATGGTCCAAATCAATTTGCTCGTTCACTGTTTAAGGAAAATGTGTGTTGCTTCGGTTAGCAGAGCTCTGTGAATTGTCAGCCATTCTGTTCTGCTTCCCCCACCTCCTCTTCCCACCTACCCATAAGGAACAGCATAAAAAGTTGTAAAATGGTGCCTTCAGGGACTTTTCTACTGTGAGCTCTCTGTACCTCCCCATCCTTCTGTATAGCTTGATTTGTAGCTAAATAGTGCTTATAGCTAAAAATGGAACTAATTTGCTTCTTTAAAACAGATTAGCAGCAAAAAGCCACTCTAACTTACTATAGCAGACCTATTAGGAACTTCTGCATAACATTTTTTTCAAGAAAAAAAACAGGTAAAACCTTAAGAAAATCTTTTAAGGATTATTTCATCAAATTAGAGCTGTAAAAGTCAGTTTTAATTTGCCATCTCTTCAAATTCTCTTTCATTACTCATCATTATGCATTTATTCAGCATGAAAGTTCAAGACATATTTTAGATCATGCATATTGTTAAAAACCTCATTTCACTGTCTCTTGAGACATATCACCATATTATGGTATCAAAAATGGAGTCTGTTACCAGAAGCACGCTCGCATAGGGTTTGTATGGATGAACCTAAGATAGACTATCAAGCAAAACAAGTAAAATACTTCTAAGAAGTCATGTTAGACAACGACTAATTATGCTCATAAAAAGGTGAATTTCTAACTTTCACGGGACCATGATAATAAGATACAAGTTTTTAACAGTGTGCTAATAGTCACTCTGAGCGCCATGCACATTTTAAAGTATTTTTAAGTATGTTATTTTCCCCCACCTTCTCTCTCTCTCTCTCTCTTTTTTTTTTTTTGTTGTGGCAAAGCTAAACCAAATAAGTCAGTTGTGGATTTTGTGCTGAAGGTAATAAGATCTATGGACATTCTGTTGTTTTCAAGAGTAAGTTTCACTGCTGTAAGCCAGCTGCCAAGAGAATTCTGTCCTCTGTGCTCCTGAGTGTCTCTTATGGCAGACAGTCCATAACTTCAGTGGAATGCAGTTGTCATGGTTGGTCAATGGTATCTTTGGTGATAGTCTTTTGAACAAAGGCTTTGATAGCAAATGTCTTTCATTCCGTGTTTTACAGAATAATATTGGTTCAAGCTAAAACAGAAGACTTCACAGTAATTATGTCCCTCACTTCCAGCTATCACCAGGAATCTGTTCTGCTTACAAGAAACCAAAAGTTTCTGTGCCTACTCGCAATTATTAATTCTGAAAGCCGTCTCACAAATGCTTTTTTTATTGCATCTACCTTGCTATTACACTCAAACTACCTCCTAAAGGATTTACTAAATCCCAGACCATTCATTTTTTTCAAAGACTTTCTGACTCTGTTTGTATTTGGAAGTAGGCCTAGATGTTCTTGAATAATGTTGTAGTGCTTCTTAAAAGTCACACAATCTGGGTGCACCCAGAAGACCATAGAATGACAGTTTTAAACAAGCCTGCAAAGATCAGATTGGTAGAAATAATAACTCATCGCCCACTTAAAACATAAACTTTTTACTGTCTTGCACAAGCCGAAATATCTTTAGAACACTGATACTTCTCCTTTAATCTTTGTAGGTTTTGATAACATTTTACTGCTATGTAATTCTTTCTTTGAAACACCTAGCACCTGATTCAGGCACAGAGTAGAAATTCTGGTATGTCTCAACAATTTAACTATACATTAACAAGTGGCTTATTCTGAAAATATTTTGACTGCCAGGAGCTAACACTTTTAAGGGATCTTTGGTTTTAGATCAATATCTACCACAATCTTAAATTAGAAGAATTTTTTTAAATTACTCAATTTGTATTATGGCTAAATAGGTTTTGGAGGGAGAGAGAGAGAGAAAGGTATGCTGGGAACTGTGATGATACTGTTTTCAGTTATAGGGAGAGCAGTACATTTGACTGCCTCTGCAGTCCCCCTCAAATGCACCTCTCTGACAGCTTTTGCATCCTTCACCCTTCTCAAGAGTGGAATCCTGCAGTTTAACCACTCATACACTGACTTTCTTGATGGTAATCCCTCTGTTTATCAACCACGATAATTCAACAGGCCTAGCTCTATTTGGCACCATCAAGAAATTTTCCTCGGGGAGCCTGTGACCAGTGGCAGATTAAAGTGATGCAAAACAGCTTCTTCAAAATACTTATTGTTTATTCATCCAAAGGAACATAGCAATCAGAGAAAAAGATTAGAAAAACAAAAAGTCTACATAACTAAGTCTTACCTACATCTTATAATTTAACTGTCTGCTTTCTGTGAACATCCCCCTGGTGACTGAACCTTCCTCCCTTTTTAACTATTTAATGTCCTTTTAGTGTTTTAGGCTCTCTAGCCTTGGCAAACTAACTGCCTAACTGCTGACTGGCACCTGGAAATAGACTTTCAAAGTAATGGCCCAACCACTGTTCTCTTAACTGCCATGAAGTTGTTTATTCACAGTATCTAATCTCTGGCCACTCTTAACTCCTTCATGTTCTTCCTAACAGCCCCTTTTGATTTAAATTTATAGAATCCTACTAAGGTAGATCTGAAAGGGACCTCAAGATATCTAGTCCAATCCACTGAGCTGAGGCAGGACCAAGTATATCTATACCATCTTTGACAGATATTTATCTTTTTTTTTTTTTTTTTTTTTTTTTTTTTTTGAAAACCTTCAATGATGGGGATTCCACAACCTTCCTTGGAAAGCCTATTTCAGTGCTTACCTCTCTGTATAGTTAGAAAGATTTTCCTACTACCTAAATCTTCTTTACTGCAGATTAAGCTCATCACTTCTTGTCCTACCTTCATGGACGTGGAGAACGACTGATCACTGTCCTCTTTATAACAGTCCTTAACATATTTGAAGACTGTTATTGGGTCCCCATCTCTATCTCCTGCTCTTAAGACTACACATGCCCAGTTCTTTTAACCTTTCCTCATAGATATGTTTTTTTAAACCTTTTATATATTGGTGGTTCTCCTCTGGACTCTCCAGTTTATTCACATCTTTCATAACACATGGTGCCCAGAATCACAGTACTCCAGCTGAGGTCTCTCCAATGCTGAGTAGAACAAGACACTTACCTGATGTCTTACATATAACAGTCCTGTTAATAGTCTAGAACTGTATCTACCATTTTTGCAACTGAATCACATTGTTGGCTTGTATTCAAATTCATGATCCATTATAATCCCAGATAATTTTCAGTAACATAGCCAGTCATTACACACTTTGTAGTTGAACATTTGATTTTTTTTTTTTCCTTCCTAAGTAAGATATGTTGAACTTGTGCTTATTGAATTTCATTTTATTAATTTCAGATCAATTTTCCAATTTATCACAGTCCTTTTTAAATTCTAATCCTGTCCTCCAAAGTGCTTGCAAACCTCCCCGGCTTGGTGTCATCCACAAATTTTATAGGCATGCTTTGTACTCCATTATCCAAGTAATTAATCAAAATTGTACAGGGTGCAGGAATGACCCTTGTGGAACCCTGCTAGATATGACATCCCCGCTTGACAAACAATTGAGAACTACTCTTTCAGTACGGTCTTTCAACAGGTTGTATTCTCTGTTAGTAATTTCAGTTAGACCACATTTTCCGACTTTGTTTATGAAAATGTTGTGGTGAGATTGTATCAAAAGCCTTATTAAAATCAAAATATATTACATCTATTGCTGCCCCACATCCCCTAGCCTAGTGACTATGTCAAAGAAGAAAATCAGATTGGTTTGGCATGATTTGCTCTTGACAAATCTATGCTGGCTATTACTTCTCTCACTATTATCTTACAAATTATTAAACAATTAATTTATTCCAGTATCTTTTCAAGTATTGAAGTTGAGCTGACTGGTCTATAATTCCCTTGGTCCTCTTTGTTCCCCTTTTTAAAGATGGGTACTACATTTGCCCTTCTCCAGTCGTCTGGGACCTTACCTGTCTTTCATGAATTCTCAAAGAAAATCACTAATGGCTCTGCAATTGCTTTGGCTAGCTCCTTAAGTACTCTAGGATGAATTTAATCAGATCGTGCCTACTTAAATACATCTAATTTATCTAAATATTCTTAAACCTGGTTTTTCCCTATTCTAGCTTGAGTGCTCCCCCTCCCTCCTTTGGCTGTAAATTGTGTGTTCTGGTAATTAACTTTTTTTTAAAATTAAGATTGAAGTAAAATAGGCATTAAACTCATCACCACTCCTTCCACACTGAGCAGTGGACCCACACCTCCCTTTCTCTTTTTCATAATGTATTTATAGTACCTGGCCAGGTGTAACTCATGTGCCTTAACCTTTCTGACTTTCAAAGGGGTAGCTGTGTTAGTCTATTGTAGAAAGACAACAGAGTCCTGTGGCACTTTTAAAGGCTAACAGATTTTTTTATCACATGAGCTTTCGTGGGAGAAAATCCCACTTCCCCATTCGCTTTGAATTGGGAAGTGGGATTTTCTCCCACGAAAGCTCATGTGATAAAAAAATCTGTTAGCCTTTAAAAGTGCCACAGGATTCTGTTGTCTTTCTGACTTTGTCCTTCATGCTTGTTGTTTTCACTCATCCTCAGCAATTTATCCTTGTTTACTTTTTTTTGTAGGGTTCCTGTTTTGCTTTTTAGGTAATTAGAGTTCCTGACACAGCCATATAGGCCTCTTTGTATTGGTACCATCTTTCCTTTGCATCGGAATAGTTTATGCCTTTAATACTGTCTCTATATAAGAAATGGCCAGCTCTCCTAAAATTCTTTTTCCCTTGCATGATCTTCTGCCTACCAGTTCTGAGAATTTTTGTTAGTCTACATTTTGAAGACCATTGTCCTTATGGATTTCACTCAGAGCCCACCTCCTTTATCTGATGTAATGTATCTGAGGCAACAATTGTGTCCATATAATGTATATTCATATATATAGAAACAAAGGATATCCACAGTGCTTTCATTTTGAATATTGGATTCACATTCACAAGAGAGAGAATGCCAGCGGAGTTTGCCCATATGACTGTAGAACACCACATATAAACAGAGGCCAGGACAAGAGGCAATAAGATCAAAGTACAGCATAGCAGATTTAGATTGAATCTCAGGAAAAACTTCCTAATTATAAGAACAGTAGAAGAATGGAACAAATTGCCTAGATTAGTCAGGGACTCTCCTTCACTGGAGTTTTTTTGTTTTTGTTTTTTTAAAAAGGCTGGATAGCTTGGATGGTTTAGACCCAACAAATCCTGGATCTTGGCAGTGTGTTAGACTGCATGACCTTTATGGTCCATTTTAACACTATGGTTCTTTGGCTATGTCTGCACTGGCAAGTTGGTTCGAATTAAGGAGGCTTAATTTGAACTAACTAAAGCCATGGCTACACTAGGCTTTAGATAGTTTGAATTAAGGAAGCCCTTAATTCGAACTAAGTTCGAATAGGGTATTCAAACTAAGGGGTTAATTTGAACTAGTTAGTTCGAATTAACCAATGTGGCCATGTTAATTCAAACTAATTTCTTAGTTCAAATTAACCGGCCATTGAAATGAATGGGGATCGCTAATTGGAACTAAGCTTGCTTAGTTCGAACTAACATTCCAGTGTGGCCATGCTAGTTTGAATTAAGCTAATTTGAACTAATTAAAATTAGTTTGAATTAGTTCAAACTAACTAATTTGAACTAATTTTAGTAAGTGTAGACATAGACTCTGATTCTGTATGCTACTTCCAGTTTCATCTCTTTGCTGTCTTAAAACCCCATCTTTCTGGCATAAGTATCTTATTACCCTCACCCTAACGTCAATCAGTCAAACCTCTTGTTTGAGTGGCTTATTCCCTCTGTGTTCTGTGTCTATGTTCTTAGTTCTGCATGCATGAATCTGGTTAACTGTATCTTGTTGAAAGAAATATTTATTGAAACATTTTTTGCTTTGCAGGTAACTTTCAGTGCTGTTTACTTGCAGTGGTAAGATAATAGGTTTTTACAGGCTGTTATATTATCCACTTCTGTTGAGGTGATTTAATTTAAAAAAATAAAGGGCAGTTTTGGGTTTGCTCTCAAAAGGCAATTACTGGTTTAAAAAAACAAACCCTGCTGATTTTACAGGTAAAGATTGGGAGGTGACAATGTGCATCAATCTGTATATACTAATCGTATCATTCATGAGAGCAGCTTCAGTCTGACAGCAAGGATGCTATAAATTAGTGTTTCTCAAAGACCAGTCTGTGGGCCAGCACCAGTCCCTGAGATTTCCCTGACCAAAAAACCGCTGCATCCTAAAACAAATTCTTTGTATTAAGATAGAACTATTACTTTTTAGGTTTGGAGAAATACAGGGCATTTTTAATGGATTTAAATTTTAAGGACAGGATAGTGTAATTTACTTGACAATTCTACATAATGCATTGTATGCCTGAAAGTGACTAAGCTATCATTTTGACATGTCACATGTGCTACACTTTCATACTGTTAAAACATTTTAAAGACTTTTTTTTTTTTTCAAAAAAGAGCTGTCTCTTGGAAAATTTAAGACAAATAAAATATTTACAGTGTAGAATCTTTATCAATGAGGTTTAATACATTGCCTGCTTTTATTCTTTAATCTTTTTAATTTTTAGTGTCAAACTTTACTAAACCTAGATATAACATCTGTTCTGTTCCCTTCTTCTCCAAAGCCCTGATATTGCCTATGCAATGTTCATTACAGGGATGGGTCTTAATTTGTAATTAAACCTATCTTCTAGGAAACAAGTTCATTTATTGTATGTTTGATTTTACTGATTCAGAGGATCCAGTTCTTTCAGAAATTGACTGAGTAAATAAAATAGTTCAACTGGGTAGAAGAGCCCTGACTTTAAAAAAAAAAAAAAAAAAAAAATTTAAATCACAAACTCAATACATTGCCTGTTTCAAATTGTGTCAGGTTATGGACTGTTTAAGGTTTTTAGACTGATAGAACATTGTTTTACTAAAAGAGTTTTTTTTTAAAAGAATGAAACTGGTTTTTGTTTGTATTAGGGATACTGAACTTTTAATTTAATTTGGATCTAGTATCATACATTTCCTTTACATTAAGTCAAACGCTAAATTTTTAGGTAGATCTCCTGTTGGATTTTTTAATTTTAATTAAATACTTTGCAGTCCCCATGTTTTTGTATGGTTGGGGAGGAGGAGTTTGCCTTTTTCCTTTTCAAGAGAAGGACTAATTTTATCAAGATATTTTTTTAAATAACATTAAAGTTATGATTAATCATATTATTAAACAATGTTATTTAAAGATTTTGGCCAAGCATGAGAGCTGCCTTGCTTATAACAATATCAACATGAATTTAGGAAGATATTACGAAGCTTAAAACAATTAATTCTCACATTAACTGACAACATAAGTACATTGCAAATGCTTTTTTACTGCAAATAGATAAAAATGAATATATTGACATTCAAAAATTGTCCTAGTGTTTTTTAAAAAATAAGGCTTTGATCATAGAATTGTAGAATAAGAGGGATGGAAGGGACCTCACGAGGTCCCACTCCCACTAAATCACCCCAGCCAGGGTTTTGTACTTGTAAATATTTGTTTAACCCTAATGTCAGCAGAAAAAGGATCAAATCCCAACAGGGAAATTAAATGCTGACAATTACATTTAAATAATACAGATAAAGATGGAGAAAGAACTATAATGAACAAATAGAATTCTTCTTAGGCTTTGTGTGTCTTTTGTATTGCAGCTTAATACTGGAACGTGCCTACAGTGCTATCAATAGGTGGTATTACATACTGCCTTGACTAGATTGCAAAAGAAAACCAGGACACTAAAAGAAGTTTCAGGAATTGTGGCTGGCTACAGCAGGATGCCATAGTGTGGACCTGAAACACTGTGCCAGGTGCAATTTCCTACTGCTCTGAAAAGATGAAGCATGCACCTCTCAACATGCACTGACCAATCCCAGCATCTATGGTAGCGGGCAAGAAAATGGCTGTGTCCCTTGTTTGACAGACCACACCCTCTTTTTCTTTTTCTTTGCCTGTTGATGTGAAAGAAAGATCCCTATTGTGCTCTTTACAGTCTGTTTCTGTACTGAACTCATTCCCCTACTGTACAAGCACAGCACAGAGCAGATTCTAATTCGATGTAGTAATCTTATTTTTACAATAACTTAACTATTTTGTGCACTACTGACATTACAACACTACAATTTGTATACAAATACCAACTGATGCTGAATGAATAGCAGAACTACAATATTACCATAGCACTGTCATTCATTATCCTAGTATTAAAACTAGGTGTTAATCCAACATTGTTTCAGAGGCAGCTGCTAACAAGGATTTGATTGTGGCTTCAGAGCTTCTACATTCTTTGAGGGGGGGGGAACATATCATGTATTTGGCAGTGGAATGCTATACAAGTATGGATTTCTCTTTCAAAGGGCTAAGGTGCAGAAAATCCAAAAGGCAGTTCCCCTCACTCAGGGGAAAAAAAAATCACAGAACATGTCAAACATACATACTGCAGGCTGCTCCAAGGCAAATGTTAATATTGGTTTCTGAATGAAACAATGAAATACAGGAACTATGTTTAGTTCTATGCTTCTTTGGAAATAGGATAATGGGTAATGTTGTATCTCTATACACCATTAAAAGAGAAAATGGTGCAAGGTAATGGGGAAAAGGACAAGAATTGTGTATGGAATGAAATAATTATTCAGACTCTTTCAGTCATGTTTAAAATTCAGTTTTGATTGTTATATTTTCATGTTCAGCTTGTTCCATTGTTTAAACAGCTCTTGCTGTTTTAAGCTGCAGCTAGGATTGGAGCTATTACTACCCTAAGTGTAATTACACCTTGTAATATTACACCTTATGAAATAGCAGAGGAAGGAGAGAAACTGTAGGCGACTGAATACTTACACTTCCAAACTGTGCAGTCACAACACAAGCTGTATTCTTCAGCAACTACTTTGTACAGCCCACACCTGTAATGGTTCATTTAGGAGGCCGGGCCAGTTACTTTAAAAAAACAAAACAAAACCTCACAAAATTAGCAGAAGAGGAAGCTACATCTTCCTGAAATTGTCTGCGATGTTGGTTATTCAACAGTGTTCAGGGACTGAGGGTCAGCTGTCTAGCTAGAGTTTCAGCCTGATTCTATATTTCAATTGCAAGTTGATTCATGATCATTGTAAAGCAGTCCTTTAATTAATAAGATTACATGAAATTATTAGGTGGGTAGAGGGAGGTGGTGGAGTTCACAAATAGGTTACTCTCCAGTCGCTGATTCTCTGAGAACATTACCTCTGCTGCTGTGCTCTGGGAAACTTTTAGAAAGAGTGCCCATAAGGATGACATGAACATCTTCTTGCAGTACCAAGTAATTATGGCTGAAGCTGTAAGAGGCTATACTCTTCCCCTATCAAACTCAACTCCTTCTGCAAAACCTCTGTGTTTAGGACAGTACAACTCCAAGAAAGAAGTCAAGGTGGGCAGGTGGTATGAAAAAGCAGAGGAAGTTTTCAAGGAATCCGTTTCTGATGAAGCAACCTGGTTTTGCTCTGTGAGGTGGCTTCTGCATAATCCTTCTCTTGGGAACCTAACGAGCAATGCAGCCTCTAGAAAAACAGGCTTTGCACAATTCCAAACTCTTCGTGTCTGACAAAGGGGGATTTTTCTCCCATGAAAGCTCATGCCATAAATACTTTTTTTAGTCATTAAAAGTGCCACAGGACTCCTTGTTTGTTAGGCTTTGCAAAGTGAGCTTCAGATATACATGTCAAGACAAGAGAGTAGTATTTGTACATAGTTAAGCAAATCAAACTCTGTGTGACAGTCCTACAGATTTCTCCACTGGGAAAATTATGGAGATTGGCCACCAATGCCATTTTATCACTAATTTAGTGTGCCTGTCCTTTTGAGCCTGAGGTATAAAGGCTTGTCATGGTGAACAACAAACTAGTGAATGGCCTTTCCCAAGGCATATCAGGAAGCAAGTATTTTCATCCAACTTCAGGAAGACCAAGGGTCAAGAAACACACTGAGCTTTCTCCTAGTATTTTGTATTAGACATCTCAGAACCAAGATGGAAATAGCCAGAGAATCTAGATGATACAAGGGTGAGAAGCTACCTAAAACTACGTAACTAAATTGCTTAAAATGTCTAAAGCAGAAAATAGGTTGATGGTATTTTTGTTTTAAAAGCTCAGCAGGCTTGAAATAAAGGTCTCTACAGCAACTGCTAATTATGAAAAGGAAGGAAATGACTCCATGGCTTCTTGTAAACCGTATCTATGAACCAGAGTGCCATGAGGGGACGTTCATGCGATGTCAAACTGCTATTCTAGAAGGTTCCTAAAGTTCAGCAACACCAGAGGGCACATCTGACAAATCTGAATAATACCGAGGCCTCCTGGAAGAAGAGCTAAAATTGGGGTTGTGCCCAAGGCCTCCACTTTCCGAGTACAAAGAACACATGAAGCTTTGTTCTGCAATAACAAATTACCATGAAAAACCTACTGGAGTTCTTGATTGCCAAGATCTGCAATCAGATAAATCCTGATTATTGTAAAACTGTTATAACATCTGTTCATTTAAATATTCTTTATTTACTCAATTCTGCAGAAATTTACACATTCTGCCTATCATTAAACTGAGATTTAAATTTTTTATTCCATCATGCTTTAGAAATGGCTGAGGTAGACATTACTGAGCTAGGAAGCTACAGATGTGGGGCAGCTATGGTTCCAAATTTTTAATGCAATCCTTGGCAGTGAGTACTAGATCAGCTTTTTATAATACAAAAAGGGTTTTATAATGCTTTGTTGTATGTGTCAAATACCAATATTTTTGGTTTTAGTCAGGTTCCTATGGCACTTGAATTCATAGCCCTAATTAATATGGAGAGCTCTCAAAATATACCTTTTATCTGGTGAGGTATATTCCAAGTTTTTGACCACTGCTAGTTTAAATTGGAGTTCTAAAGCTGTCCATTTGTCTACTTAACCAAACTAAAAGGAAAAAAAATACAGTGAAGCTTGAGGAAATAAGAGCTTTCTTTCACTAACAAAGTAAACAGGTCAAATATTTCTCACAAAAGGTTATGACTGATGTAGTCCAGTTTGGCAAAATTATTACTTGTTATATTTCCCATAGTTATACAAAATATTATAAGGGTATCACAGCTGTTCACCTAGAGGAATTATTACTAAAAAAACTTGATGCTGCTTTAAACTCTGACAAGTTATACTAATAGTCTCCAAGGGGGCTGAGAGTAAACAAGCAATAGTGCAAAGGAGGGGCTGGCAGCAATTACCATTAATGTTGCTTAATCCTTTCCATTATATATTAGTTATGAATGTCAAAAAAAATCCCACAATTTGCCTGATGTGAAACAATGAACACCAGGATGGACAGGATTTGTGACAAACCTAGGGATCAAATCTGATCTCCCCGTTAAATTTCCCACTATTGTCCAGGATGAGTCTCCGCTATAATCTCAACACTGTAGTGCCGAGACGCCTTGGTGCACATTATTTTCTCAATGTGTGACATTGATGTTGACCAGTATTACAGTAACGCCATACAGGAGGGCAGTGATACTCAGACTGAGGCTCGTGATCTGCAAGTAGCTCTTTCATGTGTCTCCTGTGGCTCTTGGTCACACGTTTTGCTATGAGAATTCTGTAAAAAAGAGTAAATAAAACAGTGAATTCACACTACTGTAATCTTTTGGCTAATGATGTTGATAGCTAATTTGGCTCCTGAATAACTGAGAACTGAATATCAGTGCAGTAGCAGAATCTTGATGCTGTAGGGTCAGGATTGGGACTGCTGACAAACATACCAACAAGAGGTTAGACTGCGCAATTACCACTGTTAATCTTTTTACCCGTGCATGTAACATCAAGAAGGCATGAACATTAAAATTAGGTTTGCGAAAACTATTCATGAGGACATCAACAACTTGGTCAGTGGTGCATGTGGGTTAAGTACCGCAGGACGTCTCTATCAAAGGCAGACTTTTTTTTAAAATGTGTTTCATGCTATCAAGATGCATATTTTAAAATATCGTTTCTTTGGGTGAAGAAGTTTGGATCTTTTGTAAAGGCTGTGTTCTGCCCATTTCACTGTCATGTCTAAGTCTTTATTTAACAGGCTCATCCAGATTATCTGAATGCATAGCAAGTTCTCATTATTCGATACATTCTATGCTAATATTTGACTTAGCTTGCTGGTTGCTATTCTGATTGGATGGAGGGTTGTGTGTGTGAATTTGTGAGTGGAACTGGCCTTTGTGTGTATTGAGTGAGTGAGGTTGCTTCATAGAGAGGACAAAAGACAAATACAAATAATACCAGCAAAAGCTGTTCACTGTTATGTCAAAAGATTGTTGGGGATGAAGAACCAGAATTCTAGTCAGAACCACTCACTGTGTGCATGTGATTTAGTCAGCAATTGTGGTTTGTTGCAGAACATACATTTGTTACTATGAGATCTTAAAAGAGCTCAAATACCTAGAAGTCAGTGAACAATAACCGAACAAGATGAATTGTATCTGAATATCAAATGTTTTAAGGTAATTTGCAAAAAGAGAAGTTGGATAGATGTATATATTCTTTTCTCATTACTACTTTGGAAAATGGGTGTGGAATGGTGTGGTTAGTGTTGGAAATAAGCAAATGAAGAAGTAGAGGTAAATAGCATGTATTGCAGAAAGAAGGTGAAAAAGCAGAGAGCTGGTCCAGGAACCAATCAACATTAACAAGATCATCTGTGCTCTAAGCCCAGTACACTCAGTCCTTGGTATTGGTCGCCTGCTGTTCGACCTGGAAAACATTTGAGAGGTTTTAGTGAATATAGACAGCAGTATTTTAGAGTGAAACCAGAGGTTTGGCATAATCCATTTCTGGACCTATCTAAAGTAATGAGAGGTCTGTCAGAAATTCAACCCATGATATAAGTTAGGAAGAGATGAAATTGGGCGGCTTCAATATATGACCGAGATAGTGCTGCAAAAAAAGAGTTTTAGGTTCTTAGGAAAGTCATGGCATCCTCTGGGTCAGGCTGGAGAAATGTTTTCACTAAGTATGGGTTTCACTAAAATAAAATGGACTTACAGAGATGTTTTGAAAATATATTTAACCAGGGGTATGCAGTGAAATACTTTAATCAGGCAGGCGAATGACAGTACATGCATTACCTGAAAGCTAACAGGAGGTTATAGAAACCAGTGACAGGGACTCAGCTGGCAATTGTTATCCAGAAAAAGTGGGCATGTCTGTCAGGGCTGAGGTATTTTAAATGGTGTTTTAAAACATTTTTGCAGCATTTGGATACTCATCCACTCTATTGTGAGTCTTATGCCTGTATATCTGCTTATAGTTTTTCCATTGCCATAATTGGGGGGGTCATGTACTCCATAGTACAACAAACCCAAATTCTTCAGCAAGCACCCCTACATTTCATATCAGTGTTAATTTACTCTATCTTCATGACATAGCTTTGTTCCCATCCTTGCAAAGATGCATTTAAGGCTCATAATTGAAAATATTACTTGAGATAGTTACTGATTCTTTTCAGTATCTAAGCATCTCCCAAGTCTTTATGGATTTATTCTCACAATAACCTTCTGAAATAGCAAGAATTATCATCCTCATTTAACAGGTGGGGAAGTGAGACACAAATGTTAAATAAGGGGCCCACGGTCATATCAGAAGTATGTGGCAGAGTCAGGAACTGAACCAAGATTTGAGTTCTAGGCCAAACCTTAGCACAGAATGATTTATCCTTCCACATTTGACCAGGCTGCTTTAGAACAAATATTTGCTGTGTGGTTTTTATTGTAGATATTCCTTATTCCATGGGCTATAACCATAACAAAGCTGTCCAATTATTAACCTGGTGTGAAAAACTATGAATGCAAGCTGATGTACCCCGTATATGCTCCCTCTTAAAAGCGACATTCTCAGTACAAGTACAACCATAAATGATGAGCCTGATTTTCAGACATATTGGGCATCACAGATCTTACTGAAGTCATGAGCACTGAGTGCCCAGCATCTCTGAAAATCTGGCTGTAAATATATGGCTAAATTAAGCTGAATATGTAAAGTGTGAACATAGAATACATGACATAGTTATGGTAGAGGAGCATCCTGATAATCTGAAGTTCTTGACTGCAGTGAGGGGTCAGATAATCCAAGAAGCCATCTCCAGAGGGGTAGCCGTGTTAGTCTGTGTACAGCAAAAATGAGAGTTCCGTTGCACTTTAAAGACTAACAAATTTCTTCAGGCATAAGCTTGCATCTGACAAAGTGGGTTGGCGCCCATGAAAGCTTATGCCTGAAGAAATTTGTTAGTCTTTAAGGTGCCACGGGACTCTCGTTGTTTTTCCAAGAAGCCATGATGGGGGGTAAGTCTATACTGATGGTGGCAAAATTGCCTCTGTCAGCACAGTCTTCCGGGTTCGATTGAGCGGTCTGTGTAGACATGCTCAATTGATCCGGAAATTGCCATAGCAACTCCAGCCCCAGAACTGGAGTATCGGTAAGCCGACCAGAAGTTATTTCTGGTCAGCTTACCCTAGTATGTAGCAAGCTTTTAGTAAGTCGTCGGGAGATATAAAAGGTACATAAAATACCTTACATATCTCCCATTGATTGCTGCCGAAAAGTGCGGCAAGTGTAGACTAGGGCTAAATTTAGATAATCAGGAAGCATTATGACCCAGAGGACAGACCTCACAGCCTGGAGGACTGGCACCGATACTCACTAGTGATGCAGCACAATGAATTATATCACAGAAACATGAAAAGGTAGAAGAGGAGGATGTGTATTATACATAGAGAATGCTGTTGAA
This sequence comes from Pelusios castaneus, assembly GCA_007922175.1. NCBI lineage: Eukaryota > Metazoa > Chordata > Testudines > Pelomedusidae > Pelusios > Pelusios castaneus. Next base: position 8,806,784 of record ML685811.1, read on the forward strand.
TTATCCACTAGCAATGAAGTGAAATTAGGCAATAGCAAAACTACTATGGGTCGGGGGAAAGGGGTCAGTTGTTTGAGAGTAATTGTGTTAAAAGATTTTGCTGAGAGTGGAAACTCTGTACCTGAAACAATAGGCTGAAATGAGATGTGTTGCTCAGGTAACAGAAGAACATATGGATGCTCTTAATTTTGTAAGTATAGTCTAAATCAGTGATTTTCAGACTATGGGTCGGGACCCAGTACTGACTCACAAACCCAAAAGTGCCACTGAAAGAGTGGAGTGCATTGCTGAAAGATGTAATTGTTGGATTTTTTTTCAACTAAGTCTCAAGAAAAGTTTGCAAACCACTGGTCTAAATATACAGTGAAAAGATGTTTTCCTCTAGGGGTGAACAACCTTCTCCTTAGAGCTTTTGTCAGGGGCTGACTGGCCTTTAATGGGAGATGGGGCAAGACACACCTGTGCCATAATTAATTAGCTGCTTGTCATCCTGAGAAGGGGGGCCTAAGAAGAATAGCTGAATGGACTCCTGGTCCTTATAAGGGGGCTAAGAGTAATCAGTCTAGCAATTGGAACAACAGGGCGTGAGTAGGCTCCTGTTGAAGTCCCTGAGCCAGGGTCAGCAGGGGAACCAGACTATACCATGGTGGTGGTGGAACCACAGGGAGCAGGCAGGCCCCTCTGAAAGGCTCTGGGCCAAGATCTGTAGGGAAAAGGCTACTCCAGGGAAACCGGCCTGTGCCAGCACTCTAGTCTAGAGCAGAGAAAGAGTGTCCCAAATGTAGCCCAAAAAGGAGGAGGAATGTGGTACAAAGAATGGGTTGAAGACAAGCTGAAGAACCTTTTTGTTTGTTGGGACTTTTTAATCTGCAATTCTAGGTTTGTGCCTTGGCTAGAGGATTAAGAGACATCTCCAGAACTATGGACAGCTGTGAAGACCCACCTCAGTGAAGGAAATTGAGGCAGGGAGCAGTTGCAATGCAACACTTGGCCAGCAAGGGGCCCTATCTGGGAACCATGCCCCATGACAGCCTGGTAGTATGAAGAAAGCATGGACAACTGTGGTATATCAAAGGTTATTAGGTGCTTAAATATGCTGCATAATATTAAATTTGTTACCAGATCTGAAACTGAGAAAACATTTTTATTTTTATTTTTGGAACATATTGGAAGTTGCTTGGGGAATATTTGCCTTACTCTGGGCTCATTCTTCCTGGTTTCCTCTTCTACAGTAGTGCTCTAGCCAGAGGGTAGCCATAGCAGAACACTACCTGGAAACCCAACACCAATTTCTCCCATTCCAGGATGAACGTAAGGCTGGCCAAGTCCTTTGCTCTAGTTCAAATAGAAAAGAGACGAAACTGAATCATGGTTGCCAGCAAAATCCACAGCGAAGAGTGAAACACGCTATGAGTCTTTCCACATCTAGGCACAAGGTGCTCCCATTTAAAAAAAAAAAAAAAGTTAAGGGATCCTATTATGGCTTAGAGAAGCAGAAGTGAGAAGTAAGTTTAGTTGCCAACTGATGACCTGGCAGATAAGTTGCACTCTATAGCTACACATTTCTATTAGGGCCATTTTGTTTTTTGTTTTTTTGTGATTCTTTTTTTCCCAAAAGCCATCAATAACTAGATAAAGAAAGAAATGGAAATGCTGATTGTTCTAAGCAGTGGGTGGACACATTTCATGCCATTAAATAACATGAAGCCAAATGTTTTGTCCTCTAATTTCAACACTTTTTTTGGTAAAATCTGGGAGGGCTGGAATCTGCTTGAAGGCAGATAGATGGGATTTGAATTTGGGGTTTCCTGAAATATGGAGACATTTCTGCAGTTCTTGCCCAGTTCTACCCACTGGCAGGTTATGTTTATAAATATTCCCAGTGGAGGTAAATCCAAGAAGGGAGGAGAATTTTCCCCCTAGTCTGGCATAAGATCTTCGGATAAAAATGTATTTCGCCATTCACTTCCTTTTGACAGAAACTGCTTATCTCGATCACATTTCAAACCTTTGAGAATTCATCTCTGACCCAGTGTCTACTCTTCTCTACATCGCAATATCCTTCTCCACCTTTTTACCAGCAATACTAGTACAAGTTTATTTTAAGCCTCTGTAGCAATCAATGTCATATGAAGTAACAGGAGCATTATTTTGAGCACTAAAATCGGGAAATTAAACGTGGGATTAAAATGAGAATGGTACTTACAGCTATTACTCAGATACTCATTAAATGTCTAATTTACAGTATGCCGAGGTTCAAAATAGTACAGGAATTATCCAAATTTCCAAAAGGTCTATTTTTCATATTAAGACATCTAATTTTGGCATCAAAATTCCAGAGTTAGGTAACCAAACATCTATTTTATATACTGACTTTTACTACATATTGGCTTGGCAATCAGTGATTAGAAAAAAATCTGACTTGCAGTAAGTTTATGTCTACAGTCTCAGAATATTTGTTTAGGTAAAGTTTATTGAGAGTATTGATACTGCAACTGCATACTCGAAAGACCACTGACTCAGAGGATGCTATGAGAAATCCTGAAACCCTACTGGCTCCAGGGATTTACAAAGTAAGAAATATTAAAAGTCAAGAGGTGGGAAAATATCTCAGAAGTATTACAAACCATCCCCCCCAATATTTAATTGATTTCATGACCTAGCCTTGTACAGTTTTTCTATTATACTCTAAGGCAGTCTTGACTATGTTGTTTTTAAGACTTGATTGCATTTTAAGTAACACATACACCTGCACCTAGATACATAATAAATGAAAGACTCATTGCTAATGTAAAATATCCCAAAGAATCAAGAAATATGAATAAGGATCACTATTGTAAAAAATTGAAATACCATGAAACTTTTCACTAATTCATAGAAAACCTATCTTTAGGTGTTCATGTGACCATCTGTACACCACTCTAACCCTTACTTTAGGTTTTCGAGTATATGAATCTTAGTTTAGTCCTAATGTCATGACCAAGAATAGTTCTCTTCTTTGTGTTTCTTTAGTGATATGTAATTGCTTTTCACCCTGGGTACAATCATCTTCTCTAATAGACGGACGTTAGAAACAATGACACTAACGTGAACAGTTGCTTTATATTAGCTTTGGGCTTTTTTCCCACTTGGGATAACAGTTCAAATTTTGAATTTGCCAGAGAGTCAATATCAGAAATGAGTAAAATGTGTTTATTTCTCTTGAGGAATAAGAATGATTGTTGTTAGTACCTAATACAGACTGGAAAACCTAAAATATCAATAATGTGGTTTTAAATGTAAACAGTGTCCAAAATTACACACAAGGAACAAGCTTTAATAAATCTTTAATGATCCTTTATAGATTTCAATATGCAAAGAGAAACAAGTGGGTGCAGTCAAGGATACTAATAAAGAGCGTTTTCCTATAAATAGGGCAGCATTTATTTTGTTTCACAGCTGTGATGTATTGGCTGTTAAGAGTACCTATTAATTTCTGACTTTAGAAACATAATAGTAGGACAGCTATGGATGATTTGTAGTAAAACCTTGAGACCATTAGTGTAGTATTATTTGTCTTTGCTGCATGTCTAAAATCACTCCCACTCCCTTGGGGGACATTAGTGAGTAACTTTTTTTATTGTTCTAAGATGTTTCATATTTAAGGGACTACAAATCTCATTTACTAAGTAACCAGGCATCTCCCCTGTAAAACTCCTCCTTTTCTCCACAGGGTATGTGCACACGCACATGTGCACATTTACATATAGCGAGCAGCTTTATTCCTGACTGTGTGTCTGCCTTAGCAGTATAGCATCTGCCATGTAAATCATCTCTATCTCTTTCTCCTTCTCTGTGAATATTTTAACACTGAGAATATACGCACGCTTCTCTATTTCCATGGAAACTGAAGAGGAAGTCAGTCAGAATGACTGCATTTGAATACATAGGACAGAAAATAAAGCATCTTGCTTACTCTCCCTACACATGGGATAAGTTCAGGCGTCACTGGGACAAATCAAGCCCTGATGTAACTCTATGAATTTCAATGTAGTTACACCAGGGATGAATTTAGCCTACTGAAGGAAAATAGTGCTTTGAAAATATCTATAAACACAAAGATGAAAAAAGAAAAGCAGAAAAACACTGCTGTACTAATGATTCAATAGATAGCTAGTCTCTTTTTAGAAGACAGTCAGATGTACAAGTGACAAATAGCCAGGCAAATTACTAGATTCACTTCAAAATTGCATTAGCTAGTGATCTGGTTACTAGTACCCTGTTTTCTCCCCCATGATGATTCTTTGTCAGAACGTCTTTCTTCATTCAATCAGAAGCTATTCATTGAGAACTCCTTCACTGAAAGGCTCTCATTTTGCAGGGACAGCTTTAAGAAAGATATTGCTGAAAATATCTCAGGTCAGCTACAAAAACTTTGCATTATTACTTGTAGCGAGTGAACCTCAGAAGATTTAGGATTGGTTCAATTTAGGTATTCATCCCAAAGGCTGGAATATTATCTGTCTATTTAGAGGGTTCTCTGGCATCCCCTCTAAATCACCTATTCTTCTACCCACTTCAACAATCTTTCTCCTCTCTGTTATCAACATTTATTTCACGATTTAACCTTTGATTTTTATATACTGCTGCTTCCCACCATCACAAGCAATAGGATGATTTTCCAAAGAAAATCCCATAGTCATCCTTTTACTGCCTCCAGGCATCTAGAGTGGCCCATTGCCGTCTCTTCACCCTGAGGTGGCAGTAGCAGTGTGGATCAGCCAGCCTGGCGGGCTCTAGCTGCCTTGTTGAACTTAACTCTACTGCTGCCAGTTTACAACTATATTAAAATTGTGTGTGGTCCTCTGGATTATTAGTAAGACATACTCTAAGACAAGATATGCAGTGATATGATTCAAATACAGTATATCCAGAAATCCCAGAATCCCATATATTCTTAGGAAAAAAATTTAGAATATCATAAAAGTTGCCTATATAATGAATTCCCTTTCCAGCTCAAGCAAAGAACAGAAACAGAGTGAAAGTTCTGGAGACACATCTTTACAATGTGACTTTTTTCTTTTTCAAATTGTAACACACATGGAAATATATTTTCCCAGTGAGGGGCAGAAGGAATTCTTTGAGGAAAGGTCTACAGTGTTCCAGAGAAGATCATAGTAAATGTCAGGGATTAGAGTGAATGTAAAAATTACCTCTTCCTGATATGTGAGAGGGTGAACTCCTGGAGTTTAAAAGAATAACATACAGCGTGTCCCTTCCCAATATGAGAAGTTTGAAGCAAAAATTCTTCATACAATGGCACAGAAAAAAGATCCCTTAGGTCTTGTCTACACTGAAAATGCTGTGTCGATTTCCCCATGGCTTGATGCAGCGGGATCAAATGAGTTGCCCGTGTAGACCCACTCAGTTGATCTGAGAAGTGCTCTCCCATCGACATTGTAATATATAATTCAATACTGTTTCTAATTTTGTAAGGGTAATACTCCAGAGTACTCAGAGCTAGAGGTTATCCCTTTGGAAGAGGTGCTTCGTGCAGTGTGACCTGATTAAATTTAGCCAAAGCTGGCCCCCTGGAGGCATCATTTCTACCATCTATTCTGTGGAAGCAAGGCAATGATGCTGCAAAGACACACTACGGGCACTTTCTGAAGAACAGTCATTCTAGGGCCTGGTGTAGTCTAGGAAGTTGTATCTGCAAAGTTATGTCAATGAGTAGTGTGAAAAAAACACTCTTGTAACCAACATACAGAAAGGCCCTGACCCTGTAAACACTTGCACATCTAACTTTACAAATGAAAATAGTTCCACTGAGCTCAACTCGACTGTGTATGTGCATAATATTATGCGTATGCATCAGCGTTTGCAATATCAGAGCTTTATCCTGCAGTTACGCAGCCTAGAATTAGTTGGCTAAATCACTCTTCCACAGATCAATAAATCTTGAAGGGCTGTGGGAGAAAAGCATTTGGCCTATGCTTTATCATTAATTGTTTAAAAAATATTAATAAGCTTTAGTAATGTGGCAGATCCTAAATTCTATAGCAGCTTGCAGAAAATCGGCCAGTTTGACCCGGTTTGTTTGATACAGTCATAGTTTGGGGAAAAACTAATCTCTTAAAGAAAAACACAACAGTACCTTAAAAAAAGTCGGTCAGCTTTTTTAAATGGTTTGACAAATTGCAACATAATTTTAAGTGTTCTACTCAGAAAATTACTATGTAATTATTATATAAATACCATATGTACCAAATAAAAATCCTTTAAACTCCATCCAGCACCAGCCATCTTCAAGCTTGTGCAGAAAGATGCACATTATATTGTACCTAAATGTGATAAGACACTACCTGACTCAGTGCCGAAAAAACACAGCTGCAGTATACCAGTATTCATCCCCATGAAAAATATGCTAGCTTGACTCATCAGGGCTAGTATTTTTAGACGGCTCAGATAGGGACCTATGTTGAGGATGATTTCTGAGAAACCCCGAGGGGGGAAAAATCATGCATGACTCAGTAATACAAAAATCCTTTTTCACTCTTTCCACTAGCTGGAGGCAGTAAGAGCCTTAGTTAGACAGCAAAAAAAAAATTCAGTACAGGACCAGTGGGAATGGTTGTAGAAAAATCAAGCAAGAGTAACACAGATGATGTACATCTAGGTTATATGAATGTCACGAAAATATATACACTCACTCAAAAGGTTTCTGTTGTTCTTCCTTTCTAATAAAACTTGCAGCTCTGTTGAACTTCTTAAACTTACAAAGATTTACCATATTTGGTAAAATAAATTCCTAAATGACTTTAAGAATCAAGCTCCAAACAGCTCAGCTGTGTGGCTATTATAGGAAAAGTAATACCATTCATCTTACAAGCACATATTCTTACAACCAAAATGTGCACATCACTTTTGTTTCACCTCCAGATTTACTAAAGTCTCAAACAAGCATCATTACTAAATGCCAGAAGTCAGGCTAATACGGTTTTCTAAGACTTAGAAAATGTAATATCTTGGTATTAATAGAATGGAAACAAACAAGGTTTTAAATCTCACCAAGCCAGAAATTAAGTTTGTCTCTATTATAACTACCCTCACCTGTCTCAGTTCTCAAGATAGTTATTTGTACTGGAAAATTCATTTTGAATTTTAAAGCCTATCTGTCTATTCTTATAGGTGGGTCTCATAACGCTGCCTATTTAGGTTGCCCCACCCTCCCATTATGTGACTCCCTATTGGCAATAGCCTATACATTGCCACATTTTAATCATTTGGACTGAAATTTTCCATGCTGGTTGTCTGCCTCAGGCTGATTTTATTTATGTATTGATTGGAAAATTTCAGCAGATTAATTTACAGGTCCATGAGGCCCATGCCCAGGGGCCACTGCAGGAGTGCCAAATCTGTATAAAAGTGGGGGGACCACTGGTGCCAGAACTGTAGCCCGCCTCCTGCTCCTTCCTTCTCTTCCCCCCCAGGATCTCATCCTCTCCTTCTTTTCCGCACAAGGCCCTGCCCTTTGGCCAGACAGGATGCCAGAGCTGGGGTATGGTAAGAGCTGTTGGGAACCCCATACTCTCACCTGCCTGGGCAGGAAACCGAGATGCCCAAAAGTAGGCCCTTCCTCAAGGCATACGACCCAAGGCAGGTGGAGGAGTCAGGGCTCCTTAGAGTAGCCCAGGCTCTCTGGACAGCTTGTACCACAGCCTGGCTCCAGGTTCCTGCCTGGCCAGGGGGCAGGGCCTCAAGGAGGAAGAGGAGGAGTAGGGTGTGGGGCACTGTGATGAGGGGGAATTAAGACCTACATCATCCTCACAACTGGGATGCCGTTGGCACCGTAAGGCCGTACTTCATGGCACTGAGCTTTTCAGCCCCTGTTCCAGTCTACATCTGCCTGAGGCTACCATGCCCATGTTAAAAAGTGAGCAGGCATGGACCCCTCTTTTTTAAAAGTGGGAGGACCATGCCCCCCCATCCCCTTGTTCTGGCACCTTTGGGCATTGGGCGTGTGGAGAGGGTCCATTCTCTTCCAGAGCCTGGAATGAAATTCTAGACTCCTGGGTCTCACCATTCCTCTGCTGTCAGCCAATATCCATGAAATTCTCTGGCAAAGTTTCTCATCCCCTCTAGTGCTGGTCCACAGAGAGGATGACAACTTACTACTGCTATCAGTTACTCTGTTAGCTCAAGTAACAGAGGACTAATATCTGTCAGGTATGGTTCATTCTCTTTTGTATCTTTTCCTTGAGGGGGAAATTGTGTGTGCTGTTTAGTGTCTTGGTTTGTGTTGGAGTTTATTCTAAATGTACAAGATGCTATGTGTTTATATTAGAGAAGGCAAGTTTAAAGGAATGTGCCTTTCATTAGGAGTGTAAGATTTGAGATAGTTCTAAGTTCCTGTGGAAGTTTGTTACAAAATCTTGGCTTAGCCCTCAAAAAAACTGTCTTCTGCATAGACTAGCTTTACCTTAATGGTAGAAAGTTCCATTGTGCCTGAGAATCAAAGCTATCAATCACTGTCTTCATCTCAGAACTTTAGGTTACATTTTAAATATCCTGGGCCCAGACCATTGGGCATTTTGAAGATAAGGAGCAAGACCTTGAATTTGACTCGATGCATCAGTAGGAGTATTGCCAGCAGATCGAGGAATGTGATAATTCCCCTCTATTTGACACTGGTCAGGCCGCATCTGGAATACTGTGTCCAGTTTTGGGCTCCCCACTACAGAAAGGATGTGGACAAATTAGAAAGAGTCCAGCGGAGGGCAACAAAAATGATTAGAGGGCTGGGGCACATGACTTATGAGGAGAGACTGAAGGAACTAGGCTTATTTAGTCTACAGAAGAGAAGACTGAGGGGAGATTTGATAGCAACCTTCAACTACTTGAAGGGGTGTTCCAAAGAGGAGAGAGCTAGGCTTTTCTCGATGGTAACAGAGGACAGAACAAGGAGCAATGGTTTCAAGTTGCAGCTGGGGAGGTTGAGGTTGGATATTAGGAAAAACTTTCTCACTAGGAGGGTGGTGAAGCATTGGAATGGGTTACCTAGGGAGGTGGTAGAATCTCCATCTTTGGAGATTTTTAAGGCCCGGTTAGACAAAACCCTGGCTGGGGTGATTTAGTGGGAGTGGTCCTGCTTTTTAGCAGGGGGGTGGACTAGATGACCTCATGAGGTCCCTTCCATCCCTATTATTCTATAACAGGAGTAGTCAGTAGGTGGATCATGGGCCAAATTTGGACTGTCAGACCCCAAAATCTTTTAATTTACTTATCTTTTTTGTTATTATGTTTCATTCTTTTCTCTGGAGTCTAGACCTTAACTGGACTGTGACCAAGAAATTTGGACCTTGATAAAAAATAATTATCCTGTTCTATAAGAAGCCAGTATCAAGAGCAAAGCACAGATCTGGTTTGCTTACGGTAGTCCATGTTTCTGATACGTGCTGCAGAGTTCTGTACTAGTTGAAATTTACTAAGGGCTGATAGTTTTATGCCCAGATATATTGCATTGCTGTAGTCCAGACAGGAGGTGACAAATGCATGTATAACTGAGGCCAGGTCCACCAGGATGGGACAGCCAACTGGAGATGGCAGAAAGGATTACTCATAGATGCTTCTACATAAGGATTTAGTGTCAGTAACGAATCTAGGGGCAGGAGACTGCACCATGGCTGCAAACCCTTCAAAGTGCTTTCCTCTGCTTGCCAACATAATCTTTGTCTTGCTGGGGTTCACCTTCAACCATTTCATCCATGAGCTGGTTTTGTCTGAGAACTGGGCTATCTTTGTGGTAGTGGCACGGTGGTAGTGAAAGATAGATGGATTAACATAGTGTTGTCACTTGATTACATGTCATTTTACCAGTTCATCTAGTGGTTGCATGTAGGTGTTGAACAGGACTGGAGAAAGAATTGATCTTTGTGGGACTTCACAAGTGAGAACTCCAGCAGCAGAGATTCAGTTTCACATTACTACTCTTGGTATGCATCCCTCCAGGTAGGATTTAAACCACTTCAGTGCATTCCCAGGAACCATTACCACTCCCTGGCAGGACAGTAGTACCTTATGGTCATCAGTGTCAAATGATGCAATGAGATCCAGGAAGATGAGAATGGATGTCAATCCACCATCTTTTGACAGCAGGAGATTATCCATCAGTACCACTAAAACTGTTTCCATACTCTGAATTCAGATTGTGTCAAGTTTAGGGTATTAACTTAAATTAGATGAGCTTGTGTGGCTACTTTCTTTATAAGATAGCTTCAGATATGGAAGGTTTGATGTTGTCCAGTAGCTGGATAGAATAATAGCACCATACACATCTCTCTGTATGCTATAGCATATCTGTAGAGACTGTCTGTGATCTTGGATCTTTGTAATAAAAGACCTGTTCTTATGAGATGCTGTAAACACCCAATTCCCACTGAATTTTTGAATTAGTTGAAAAGATTTGACTGTTGGCCTTGATCTGGTGGTACAAATGGTATGAAAAACTGGGATCCATTCTTAAGGGATCATTCTTGCCAGCCATTAGGCTGTCCTAAATTATGCCTAGGCCAGCCTCAGCATTTGGGAGTAGTAGTGTGGGCAGGTAAATGCTTTAGAATACAACTGTGCTGAAAATGTTATTTTTACACCCTCCCCCGCAACCACAACAACTTCCATGAACATGAAGGAAAAAAATGTTCATTTGTCTAAATTTCCAGTGGAATTAATTGACTTTTCATTAAAAAAACTTAAGGTTTTTTGGTTTTCTTTAAAAAAAAATCAAAATATTATGCAGATATTTCCACAAAATATCTTTGTTTAGTTGAAAACCAATTTATATTGAAAAAAGTTCTAAAAATATTTTTGTAATATGCTTGTACCATATATTATATTAAATGCAAATGAAAACTGACCTGGAAAAAACAGAATGAGTCCTAAGGTTCAGAATGTAGTTCACTAATATGATTCAGTTCCAAATTCTACTTACAGTTACATCTGTGTAAATCTTGAGTAACACCATTGACATCCATGGAATGACTCCTAATTTACACCATTATTACTATAAGCAAAATTTTGCTCTATTGACTTTCCCCTTTTACTAAGCATGCTGCCCCCTCCCCCCACAGCTACCTCACAGATTCAAAACTGGGACAGGCAGCAAAACCATAAATGATGACTGCAACTGCTTCAACAAGCCTGGGAGAAGAATCAGTTTTCCAGGATCCACCATTTTCCTGTCTTTTTACTCTTCTTCCCACACCCTCAAAGAACAGATACCATGGCAAACCTCCCTCCATCTGTAAAGGACTGGGTGTGATTCCATTTCAAAAGCAATAACACTACTTGTATGTCATCAGAAGGATTACTTGAGAGTGAAGCATGGTGCTTTCTCTCTGCAGGAGCTAAACAGGCTGCCTCTGCAGTGGTCAAAAAAAAATCCCTGCCAGTCCTCAGATTCAGATTTGGGACTCCATACTGTGCTGCTGCTACCCTGTGGGAAATTCTGTCTTTAGAAAAAGTCCTTCAGCAGCTCTTCATACAATTTCCATGGCTGTTCCCGTTTCACTGACTTCAATCACTGAATCTGCCCTGTTGTCTTCGCATTCCTTCAAGTTAGTGGGAAGAAACTTCAGGATCAGCATGAGAAAAAATACCTTAGAATAATAGGCAAGGCAGCCAAAAGATCTGAAATTACTGTTTGGTCCTCAAATGTACGACCTTTATCGTATATCGTAGATGGGATAAAAGAAGGCAGCCAGTCCTTCCACAAGAAATCCAGCTGCATAAAGCTCTGAAAACGCTCTTATTACGTCACACAACAGCAAAAATAGCCTCAGTTTTTTTCCACAGTGAACGTATACAGTGAGAGAGCAAAGTGACAGCTTAATCATTTACCTTTCTTTTGTTCTAGAATAGGCTTTTTCACTGTAGTTTACTGTGATACTATTGAAGAGAAGGAACAATGGTACCTTTGTTCCAGTTACAACTTGTTTAGCCTCAATGATCCCATTAAAACTTTCCTTCAGGGTCTCCACATCCCAATAAGAAGCAGCTCTTCTCTCAACATCTCTTTGGACTTGGATGGGTGCCAATAGCTGGAAAGTCAGAATAGGAATTCGAAGGTCTGAAGCTCAGCTCGTTGGGGAGTACAATTTACTGTTCAAATGTTATTGAAGATTTAAAAACAAACGAACTATGGACTTTTTATAAACTGAATTTAAACATGTCCACAATCAGCTACAGAATATAGTAACTATAGAAATCTAAGGGGGGTATGGGGTATATAGGTATAGGTATTTCATATAGGATTATAAGTAGGTATAGTATGTTAAGGATAAAGTGTAGTTAAGGTAGCTAGTGTATTGCTCTACGGGCCTACTCTATGCATCTGCCCAGTGACAAGACTAATTTAAATAACTGAGGCCTTGTCAAACCAGCAAACTCTCTTCTTGATCTTGAGCCAGAACTCGAACCGCCTGTTTAATATGCAAATAGCCCGAGGCCCCCCCCAAGGGTCCGGGTGTTCGACCACTACCCGCAACCTAAATGTCAACCAATCAGGAACGATGCCATGCAACCACAGTTTCACACCTCACAGAAGGTGAGATACTGGGCCGACCCAAAAAACCCTATAACTGGGGCCCCCAAATCTTGAGAGGGGGTCGGAGTTCCAGAGCTTCTAAGACGTTAGACTGTCTCTCGGAACAAGGCTCTTTGATCATGGGGCTCGTCCTCACGGTCATTGAGTCTGGGCAGAGGAGTCAGCGGCCCAGACCTGGTAACAGGTAGTGGGACTGACACGGTGGAAAGGAACCGAAGGGTCGACCCAAATCCCTACAGAGGCGGAATTCGACAACGAGGCTGAGAGAGCTGGTATGTATAAGTGAAAAAGGCATATGCACAGGACTTAGGCGGATATTTGCCCTCTAGAATAGGGAATAAATTAATAGGAAGTAAATTGCCTTAGCTAATATTGGCCCTTGATAGGGATCAAATTTGGGTCCTGGAATATTGATAGTAGCTACTTAGATATTTTAGTAAGAGTTACACCCGTCAAGCTTAGAACCCCGTAGTCCTGGAGTTAGGACAGAAATAGGTTAGAACCCCATGCCTGGGAGTACAGGCAGGTTAGGGCTGTACTGGGCCCCCTTAAAAAGGGGCAACAGCAGCATTGTAACAGGGTGTTTAAGTATATGTACGAGAATATGTACAAGTATAATGCGCATAAAATGTAACGGGAATTTAGTGTACACAGAGTAAGTTTGCATAAAATTATCTACTGTCTCTTTAAAAAGCAGCTGCAGCAGAAAGAAACCGCATAGAACGGCATAGACTGATACTCAAGCTTAAGCTAAGGAAACTGCATTTTTGTACTTTGAGTTTTGTTTCCTGTAGCTCTACAGAGCTGTGACAATCATGAAAAATAAATTGTCTCTTTTACTTACAACACTCTTTGTAGTTTCCTTATTATTTCTCCTGGCCCTCCTAATTTTCTTGGCCATGGTACCATACTCAATCCCTCTCTCCTGGGACGAACACCCAATCCTGCTACTAATAGCTTGGGTGCTAGGAGGATTTTGCCCTGTATTCTGTTGCTCCTACATCCTGACCTCCTATGTTATTACAGAGGCATCTCCCAATAAAGGCGGAGCTATTAACTCCGTGGGAAAAAGAATCCAGGTCAGCACGCCACCTCCGATGAATAAGACCCCGGAGGGTGACCAAATTCCTAGCGGCGAGCAGTAACATATAACTCAGAAGCTTTAGCTAATGCAGAATGCTGTGGCTTACTACTTGAGCAGGATGTACCATTTTGAATAGAATAATTCATCAAAGATCCTTTCGGGGAAAAGAGTACCATTTAATTACATCACACTAATGGCAGACAGCTAAAAAATGGCCATTTTTTAAAGTGCTTATATACAAATATTACAGATCTAAATACTAAGATAGGTGAACTTAAGTGCCTCATGTTAAATGAGGATATTGATACAATAGGCATCAAAGAAGCTTGTGGAATTTGGAAAAGCAGTGGGACATAATAAAACCAGGTTATATCGAATACCGGAAGGACAGTAGATGGTACTGGTGGGGGAGTGGCATTGTTTATGAAAGAAAGCATTGATGGGTAGTCATTCCATGCTTGAATAATAAGATTATAGCAGTAGGGATATACCAACCACCTGACCAGGATAGCGATCAGTGATGAGGGGTATGCAAAAGCTTCCATATGCGGAGAGATTAATAAGACTAGGACTTTTCAGTTTGGAAAAAGAAGACTAAGTGGAAAACATGATAGAGGTCTATAAAATAATGAGTGGTGTTTACTCCTTTTTATAACACAAAAGGTAGGGGTCACCAAATGAAATTAATAGGCTGCAAGTTTAAAATAAACACATGGAAGTATTTCTTTACACAATGCACAGTCAACCTGTGGAACTCCTTGCCAGAGGCTGTTGTGAAGACCAAGACTATAACCGAGTTCAAAAATAAAGTTAATGGAGAAGTTCATCAATGGTTATTAGCCAGGATAGGCAGATGTTGCTATTTGCCAGAGACTGGGAATGGCTGATGGGATGATCACTTGATGATTACTTGTTCTATTTATTTCCTCTGAAGCACTGAGTATCAGCCAGTCGGAAGACAGGATGCTGGACTAAATGGACCATTGGCCAGATCCAGTATGGCTGTTCTCATGTTCTGTCTGCAGCAGCTACCTATTCATTTTCTGTGGGAAAGAATGTTAAGTTAGAATTGATTAAGCCCTAAATCAAGTAAGAGTCCTGATCATTTAAATATGATCTGACAATGGTGAAATGAAAACCTAGTTTTCTGAGAGAGAATCTCTTTCCTTGTGTCCTATACTATCAGGCTTTCCTTATGTCCTATACTATCTCATGGTTGGTCTACACTTTAAATATTCCATAGCCAAAGACAAGTCATTCTCAGTAGAGGCACCACATCTTTGCAACCTGTTTCTTCTACCAGCTCTCCAGAGAGAGAGTTTTGGTAAGCTTCATGGCACAGTGTAAGGTTTTTGATTGAAATAGGATGTTCTGTTATATATGGTTATATTTTATGGACTATCCAATCCAAGAGAAATACATTTTACCTCTTTACTTTTGCAGTATAGGCATTCAAGTTGCTTATCTAACAAGTTTGAATGAACAGTAAGAGAAGGAAAACATCTGAATTGACATGTTTTTGGTGAGGAGAAGGATATTTCTCTAGTAAATATTTTTTACGGATTGGCAATTAGAAAAAGGAATTAATTGTTCTCCTAGAATACTGTACAATGCTTGATAGAAGTCGTACTAATTCCCTTTTTTAAAACCAAGCATAGGAACAGTATGCTGCTCATTCATTCCTTGAAAAGAAAATTAGGTATTAGCTTAGTCTATATTAAAATCTGCTTTTTCCTTAACACTCAATAATACTAAATTGTTATGTACTTAGCACTGTACAAGACCCACAAGATTTGTCCCTTTGCGCCTTCTACAGTATGTTTTCTCTCTTGGAATCACATGACTCCATGGTGCAATAAATGCGGGAGGCCAGTGTAAGGCTTATACAACTCTTACGTCACAAGGACTTAAGTACAGCACAGGCCTTATGCTGACTCTTTGCCTGCATAAACATTACAATAAAAAGAAAGCTAGCAAAACCTCTTGCTGCACAGAAAATTTTGCTGCACAGGTTATAGATACCTAAAGCAAGATGCTCCCATCAGGTGAAGCAATGGGATAAGACAGCACCAATCCCATGGCATCTGTACAAGGCCAGCATGCTTCAGAAATGCAGGTGTAGTCAGTAGCAAGATGAAAGGAGGCTGCTACCATGACACCATTAGCTGTATCATTTATACATTACAGAAATGATGAGGAAACAGAAAAAGTGGCATCACATTAACTGGCTCTAAGCAACAGTACCTTCCAGTACAGAGAACACAGCAGAAACGATTAAAAGCAAAAACGTGTGAGCTGATCACACCTCCAAAACAGAGGTAGCCCTAGTAATAGAGTTGGAGGAGATATGCCATGGGGGTCCACAGTGTGCCTTCAGGAGGTGTTTCTCTGTATACATGACTATACATGGTGCTGCAGTCTTTATGTGCTGATTAATCTTCCATACTTTTCCTACCTTCTTGTTCTGCAACTTTTCTCTGCTTTTCCTTTTTTTCTGCACCTGACTTGCATACACATTTCATGATTGACTAGATAAGGCTTAGCAAAGTTCATTGCCGTGCAGCTGCAAGCATCGCTGCAGTATTGCCAATGTGACAGACGGACAATACCCTGTAGTACACTGAGTGAACTTTACTGAATTAAAGTAAACCTTTTGGAATTAGGTTTAATACCTTTGGGGTACATTGTATTGGAAATGAAAATATTTATGCACTACTGTGAGATTGTATGGAACTTCCTTAATAGGAAGATAAGATAAAAGCAATCTTTGGAAGGCATGAGAAAGTTCAAAGTGTGTGGGGGTTTTTGTTTTTTGGGTTTTTTTGGAACAATGTGTGAAGTGGATTTCCTCAGGTGATACTTTGATGGGAGGGGAATGCAAATTCTCCCCCTCCAAAGTCAAACTTTTGAAGATAGGCCTGGATACAGAGACCCTTTATATACTAGGTTCCTGCTTTTGAAAATTCCAAATCAGACTCCTGATGTGTATAAAAAGGTGAACTAAACTTGTCATGGGTGTGCTTGTTCTGAGCTAAAACTGTGATGAGTTTTTAACTTTAGAGACTTCCCTTCAGTGAGGGCATTGAAGGACTTATCCTGCCAGAACCCATATTAGTGTTGGGATGAACCAGAACCTGGTCCATGGATGACTCAGACTCATAGGCTATGTCTACACTAGCAATTTAGCTCGGCCTAAGGATCCGTAAGTCGACCTAAATTACTCTCTGTCTATACCAGACTTTCATTAAGTTGACTTAAGAAGTTCCTTTTTGGGAAATACACAAGGAAGACAGGGAACTGTACATCCTGGAAATATCCCAGTATGAAAGGAGAACAGGGCCGTCCTTGGCCAGTGGGGTGAACGGGGTGATCTCCCTGTGGTTATGTGGGCCCTGCGCAGTCCCACTCCCAGCAGGGAAGTGTGGGACCCATGCCGCAGCTCCCCGCATGGCCAAGCATCACCCGGCTCCCCGCTGCCATCGGCAGTGAGCTGAATGCAGTGGGGCGGGACAGGAGAGCTTCGCAGGGCCTCTGGGGCAAGGCGGGTGCGCAGGGCCCAGCCTCTCTGGCCCAGCCTGCCCCACACCCCGGTCCCCGGCCGTGGCCAGGGCTGGCCCCCACCAACAGCGGTGGCCTCAGGTCCCCAGCCAGGGCTGGCTCCCACTGGTGGTGATGGCCTGGGATTCCTGGGGTCCCCGGGAATGAAGTGGGCTGGCCTGGCCCGCCCTTCCCCCCCGCCAGTGGAGGGGGGGGGGACCCGCTCCCTCCTAAGGACAGCCCTGAAGGAGAAAGATGTGTATCTCCACTGAAGAGAGGCAACACCTGGGGAGCAGGAAGCCTAAGAGCTGATGCCCTTACTGGACCACGGAAGAGAAATATAGGTATAGTCACCCTGAACAGTCTCAGCCAGCATCCCAGGGGCTAAGGGACAAACTGAGAGAAGACTGGGCAGATGGATGGCTTTAGGGCTGAACTGATGGGACTAGATTGATTTATTAGGGAAAAAGGAAATTGTCCGAGGTCTACTATCTAGTCACGCACTTTTCCTAACCTGGAACTGACAATTACATACACTGTGAAATGTGATTGGGAAGGACCTAGCAAACATGATGTACTAGGCCCCAAATTTCTCTTTATGGGTCTGCACCTATCCTTTCATGCTGTTTTCATGAGAGGCAAAGCATAAGGTCTCTGCAGTACATGTGTTGTATCTATCTTTTATTGTTGTCATGATGTTCCCAGCTAGCATCTGTACCAAGACATTGCTAAGATGCAGTTGGGACTTCTCAGTTATTTTCTCCAGATTAAAGATGTGCTGAAAAAGGAGTCCTTTAAGAAAAAAGCAGCATCTCCTATGATGTGGTGGCTTTGCAATAGGTAGAATATTAAGGAACAAAGAAGACAAAAATCAAAATGGAGAACGACTTTTGTCTTTAGGAAAGCATACCAAAGCCCTGGACAACTTACTGAGTGATGGAAATAAAAAACTGGCTAATGTAAACAATTATTCTACCATTTTGTGTGTACATTGGAGTGGAAAAGCTGCTTTTTATTTTTTGTTAAAATTGCCTATCATGAAAACTACAAAGCTTAGAGAGGTTTAGTATATTTGTTACTCTTAACTTTAGATAATATCTTCTCAGGTTTACTTTTCTTACTATTTATTTTTATTTTTAATAAATATTAAAGTATTGTTTACTTTTCTTACTATTACTGCTGCACCTCAGCTGGGGAGGTGGAGTGACGGGCTGGCCAGGGGTTTACGCACCAGCACCGTTAGAGGAAGAAAGATGGAGTTTGAGGCTCAGAGTTCTTGGCATTGAGAAATGGGGGAAAGGGAATATAATATAGTCCCTGACATGGGGGAGGTTTTGGGGACTCTGGCATGAGGTAGAAGTGGGAAATCAGGGAGCATACAGGCCCTCTGACCTGAATGGGGAATTGCAGAGAATTAAGTCCAAAGGAATGGGAAAGGGGCCAGACAGGGAGTTCGGGGAAAGATGTGCAAGGGGCCTACTGTTATGTGCAATGACTGCAAAAGCAACGAAGTGTGTGACATCCCTCCTCACTCTTTTTTCATTTTAAGATATCCTTAGCCTCAATAGAAGACTTGTGGTATATGAAGATCTACTACTGGAACTGAGAGAACGAGGCAGGAAGGACGCGAGATTTGACTACTTATGGAGGTGTCCAAAATCTCACTTAATTTGTGGGAAGGGACTTTCAGACACACAAAATCTACAGCAACTGAAACGTAAAGCATTCAGAGAAAGCCGGTTGCTTACCTATAACTTGTTCTTGGAGAAGTGTTGCTCATGTCCATCATAATGTAGGTATGTGCACGGTCCCATGCCTGGTTACCAGAACTTTTTCCCCTTAGGAGTAGCCATAGGGCTCCGGCTCCAGCGCCCCTGGAGTCCCGCACACATGCCATGGTACATTATGCGCCACCAGGGCTGAGCCTGCTCGGTCCCTTTTTCCGCTAACTCTGATGGCAGGTGGGATTGGCATGGACACAAGCAACACCTCTCGAAGAACAAGTTACAGATAAGCAACCGTCTTTTCTTCTTCAAGTGCTTTCTCATGTCCATTATAATGTAGGTAATTCACAATCCTTACCTGGGATGGTGGGAGGAGTTATCTTTGTGGGGCCTGTAGCACCGCCCTCCCAAAGACTGCGTCGTCCCTCGTCTGCTGGACAGTGGCATAGTGGGCAGTGAAGATGGGTACCGATGACCAGGTAGCGGCCCTACAGATGTCCTGCAGCGGTACCTGCACCAGGAAGTCTGTAGACGACGCCTGTGCTCTGGTGGAATGAGCCGTTATCGGTTCTGGTAACAGGGTCTTTGCCTGTTCGTAATAGTGCCTAATGCATGTAGTGATCCAGGACAAGATACGTTGTGTAGACACTGGGTGGCCTCTCACCCTTTCAGCTACTGCGATGCAGAGCTGTGAAGACTGGTGGAAGGGTCTTGTGAGGTCAATGTAAAAGGCCAAAGCTCTGCACACATCCAGGGTATGCCATCTGCAGTCCTCCTCAGAGTGGTATGGTTTAGGGAAGAAAACCAGGAGGAAAACATCCTGGTTACAGTGGAATTGGGATACCACTTTTGGGAGAAAGGTTGGGTGAGGTCTCAACTGCATCTTGTCCTTAAAGAAAACTGTGTAAGGTGATTCAGAGGTTAGGGCTTTGATCTCCGAGACACTCCTGGCTGACGTGATTGCCACCAAGAATGCCACCTTCCATGACAGAATGAGGAGGGCAGGTGGCCATGGGCTCAAAGAGAGGGAGGTCCCATGAGGCGGGATAGCACCAGATTGAGGTCCCAAGGGGGAACCTAGTCTCGGATGTGAGGGTGCAGTCTCTCCATCCCTTTCAAGAAACGCCTCAATATGAGGTGGGAGAATATGGGCCTCTCATGCAGCAGTCTGTGAAAAGCTGAGATAGCTGCTAGATGGACTATGAGGGACGCCAGGGCCAAGCCTTGATGTTTCAAGTGTAGCAGATATTCCAACACTGCTTGGATAGGAGCCGTAGTGGCGACATTCCTATCTCATGGGCCCACTGAGAAAACCATCCCCATTTGGATGTGTAGGAGGTTCATGTGGACTGCTTCCTGCTTCCGAACAGGATCTGCTGGACTTGAGTCGAGCAGGCAAGTTCCTCTGTATTCAACCATGAAGCCTCCATGCTGGGAGGCAGAGAGATGGCAGGTCCGGGTGCAGGAGGTATCTGTGGTCCTGGGAGAGTAGGACTGGACAGAGAGGAAGCTTCCATGGTGTTGTGATCGATAGACTTAGGAGGGTGGTGCACCAACATTGTTGTGGCCATGCCAGGGTGATGATGACGATGTTGGCCATGCCCTTCCTGATTTTCAGGACTACTCCTTGGAGAAGAAGGATCGGGGGAAACGCATAGAGAAGATCTCCCAACCAGCTCAAAAGAAAGGTATCTGACAGTGCTACTAGCTCCAACCCCCTCAGGGAGCAGAACTGTGGACATTTCCTGCTCCAGCAGGAGGCAAACAGAGCCAGGTGGAGATAACCCTACTTGTGGAAGATTGTGGCCACCACCTCCAGATAGAGCAACCAATCATGGTGAGGCAAGAACCGTCTGCTGAGGCGATCTGCCTTTGTGTTCCTCAGCCCTGGTAAGCGCAGTACTGTGATGTGGAAGTGGTTTGATATAGCAAAGTCCCATGGGTTGAGAGCTTCCTTGCAAAGGGCTGAGGAGCAGGCTTCACCCTGCTTGTTTATGTAGTACATTGCTGAGGTGTTGTCTGTTAGCACATGCACTACCTTCCCTTCTATGAGCTGACGAAACACTTGGTAGGCAAGGTGGATTGCTCTCAATTCTCTGATGTTGATGTGGAGATGTCTGTCTTCCTGTGACCACAACCCCTGGCTTCTTGCTCCCGAGCTGAGGTAGGGTCCCCACCCAAGATCTAAGGCATCCGATATCAGGATTACTGAGGGTGTCTTGTCCTCGAAAGGGACTCCCCAACACCATTCTAATTGGGTGAGGATATCTCTTGGGATCATGACCACCCTTTGTAAGGGGTGCTAGTCTGGTGTATAGACAAATGCTTTGCCAGCCAGGTTTGTAGGGGCCTTACCTCAGTCTCACTAGGTGGACCACGTAAGTACAGGCTGCCATATGTCCAAGGAGATGAAAGCACTGTCTGACTGTTAGACTCATAGACTTTAAGGTCAGAAGGGACCAGTACGATCATCTAGTCTGACCTCCTGCAAAATGCAGGCCTCAAGACCTCACCCACCCACTCCAGCAATAGGCCACCAACCTATGACTGAATTATTTACCTCCTTAAATCATGATTTAAGGATTTTAAGATACAGAGAATTCACCGGTAGGTGAACCATGCCCTGTGCTACAGAGGAAGACGAAAACCCCCTGAGCCCAGGCCTATCAGCCCTGGGGGAAAATTTCTTCCCAACCCCAAATATGGTGATCAGTTAAACCCTGAGCATGTGGGCAAGTCTCAACAGCCAGTTATCCAAGAAACAATTCTCTGTAATAACTCAGAACCCACCCCATGTACTCTCCCGTCTTAGGCCTCTTGTAAATCCACCACATGTAGCCAAATATCAGTCAATTTCCAAAATAGGGTAATCATACCACCCCCTCCATAAATTTATCAAGCTCAGATTTGAAAGCAGTTATGGTTTTTGCCCCCACAACTCCCCTTGGAAGGTTATTCCAGAACTTTACACCTCTAATGGTTAGAAACCTGCATCTAATTTCAAGCCTAAATTTCTTGGACAGTTTATAACCATTTGTTCTGGTGTCCACATTGGTGCTGTACTCAAATAATTCCTCTTCCTCCCTGATGTTAATCCCTCTGATGTATTTATAGAGAGCAATCATATCCCCCCTCAGCCTTCTTTTGGTTAAGCTAAACAAGCCAAGCTTCTTGAGTCTCCACTCATAAGGCAGGTTTTCCACTCCACAGACCATCCTTGTAGCCCTTCTCTGCACCTGTTCCAATTTGAATTCATCCTTTTTAAACATGGGGGACCAGAACAGCACACAGTATTCCAGATGGGGTCTCACCAGTACCTTGTACAGCGGCACTAACACCTCCCTGTCTCTACTTGAAATACCTCTCCTGATCCATCCTAGAACTGCATTAGCTTTCTTCACAGCCACATCACATTGGCAGCTCATAGTCATTCTATGGTCAACCATTACGCCCAGATCCTTCTCCTCCTCAGTCCGTTCCAACTGATGCGTCCCCAACTTATAGGAAAAATGCTTGTTGTTTGTTCCTAAATGCATGATCTTGCACTTCCCATTATTAAATTTCATCCTATTCCTGATACTCCAGTTTACAAGGTCATCCAGATCTTTCTGTATGGTATCCTGATCCTTCTCCGTATCAGCAATACCTCCCAACTTGTTGTCATCCGCAAACTTTATTAGCACATTCCCGCTTTTTGTGCCAAGGTCAGTAACAAAAAGGTTGAACAAGATCGGTCCCAAGACAGATCCCTGAGGGACTCCACTGGTAACCTCCCTCCAGCCTGACAGTTCACCCTTCAGTATGACCCGCTGTAGTGTCCCTTTTAACCAGTTCCTTATCCACCTTACTCTATTCATATTAATCCCGTTGTGGTAGGGCAGTGACACAGTTCATCTATGAGGTCTCTCATGGCCCTGAACCTTGGTCAGGGTAGGAACGCACTGGCGCAGACTGAGTCTAGAGTAGCCCCTATGAAGTTTATTCGTTGCGTAGGGGACAATTTGGACGTTTCCATGTGTACCAGCAGGCCTAGCCTGTTGCATGTAAACTGGGTTAACTCTACCGTGGAGAGAACCTGTCTCCTTAACTTGCCCTTTAGGAGCCAGATGTCCAAGTATGGGAAGATGTCGATCCCTCTGCATCAGAGGAAAGCCGCTATGACCGCAACACATTTGGTAAAAACCCTTGGGGCTGAAGAGAGGCCAAAAGGCAGAATTGTAAACTGGCAGTGACTTCCCACCATGACAAAGTGGAGGAAGTGTCTGTGTCTGGACAGTATGGAGACATGAAAATAGGCATCTTTCAAGTCAAAGGCAGCAAACCAGTTCCCCGGGTCCAGGGAAGGGATAATGGAAGCCAGGGAAACCATCCTGAACTTTCGCTTCTTTATGAATCTGTTGAGGCCATGGAAGTCCAGAATAGGCCTGAGGTCTCCATTTGACTTTGGAATCAAGAAATACTGGGAGTAATAACCTCTCCCCCATTCCTTCACTGGAACCGTTTCTATGGCACCTTTGGATAAAAGCGATTGTACCTCCCTGAGCAGGATGTGCTCATGAGAGGGTTCCTTGAAGAGGGACGGGTGGGGGACAGGAGTCAGGAGGAATAAATGAAAATTGGCTGGAGTAGCCTCGGACAACAGTCCTGAGAACCCAGTGGTCTGAGGTGATGCGGGACCATTCCAATGGAAAGGGGACCAGGCGATCTAAGAACATAGGGTTGAGTTCCTGGGAAATGACTGGGTTGTCATCCTTGGGCATCCCCTCAAAAGGAGCGCCTGTTGTTGCTGGGGCGCCTCGAGTGTCCCTGATGAGCCAAAGTGCTTGCTTCTGTGTTTGGGCGGTGCCTGCCCCATGGTCTGCCCCGTCCCTTTGTCTCGTGGGGTAGAAGCACTGCAGTCTGGGGTCTGAACTGAGACTGATGTGGTGTGGGTGGTCTGAACTGGCGATGTGCTGTCTGTGGTGTGTAGAGCCCAAGGGATCTAAGGGTGGCCCTTGAATTCTTCACCCCGTGAGGTTTCATATCCATCTTTTCCAAGAACAGAGCTGGCCCTTCAAAGGGTAGGTCTTGTATGGTCTGTTGTACCTCAGGGGAAAGGCCTGAGGCTTGTAGCCAGAAAGACCTCCTCATCATGATAGCTGAGGCCATTGATCTGCCCACTGAATCCACAGAGTTGTATGAGGTCTGCAGTGCTGCCCTTGCAGCTGATAAGCCTTCCTCCAGAATGGTGAGGAACTCCAAGAGATGGTCTTGTGGCAAGGCATCACCAAACCGCTTCAGAGATGACCAGACATTGTAATTGTATCGGCCAAAAAGTGCCTGGTGGTTGGCGATTCTGAACTGCCGGGTCGCTGTAGAGTAAACTTTCCTTCCAAAGAAGTCAAGTTTTTTGCAGTCTTTGTTGTTGAGGGTGGAGCCTGGTTGTCCCTGCCTATCTCTCTGATTTGCTGCATCCACCACTATCATTCCTGGTGAGGGGTGCGTGAACAGATATTCCAAGTCCTTGGCTGGTACATGATATCTTTTTCCGCTCCCTTCGATGTGGGGTGTACTGGTGATGGAGTCTGCCATAATGATTTAAGAATTTTTAAGACCCCCTCATGTACTGGCAGGGCCACTTTAGAAGGGTCGGCATCCGCTAGTACATTGAACAGATCATCTGCGGTCTCTTTCACTTCCACTGCCTCCATCCCTAAATTGGATGATACCCTCTTTAAAATGTCTTGATAAGCCTTGAAAATGTCCAAGGGGCTCATGGAACACTGGCTGACTGCTTCATCTGGTGAGGATGACAACTGTTGTGGAGCTCGGAGTTGTGGGGGGTCCCAATGTGAGTGGTAGGATCTATCAGGGGTGTCCCCCTGGAATCATGGTCATCTGAGCTCAAATGTCTTCTATCTGGGGCAGGGGAGGGGGGGTAGAATGGACCCCAAGAGACTGAATGGACTAGGGACCCGCCAATATGGGGAAAGTCCATGGTGCCCAGTAGGGCAATTGCTTTGTCCATTGCCCCTGAGGCCATGAGATTGGCTTGGGTAGAGGGACCTCTGCTCCCTTCTCTGAGTCTGGCTGGTGTAAATCCCTATTGAGACGGGTCACTGTGATGACTCCTTCTCGTTTCGTGGGGGCAGCATCCCCACGAGGATCTGGAGGAGGATGACCATTGTTGGTACCAATCCCAGTACCACCTAGGGGAGGAGTGGTCTGAGGACCTAGAATGGTGCCGGCTGCTTCTCAGCACTGGGGATTTCCTAGGTCTTTTAGCCCTAGAGTGATCCTCCAGTGACCAGGTTCTGCCTCTCCTTGGAGGCAAACTCGCCGGTACTGGGGATACTCTGCAGTGCCGGGTCCCTAAGGAGGTCAACCCTGTTGTTGAGCATGATCTTGTCCGATGTTGGGGGTGAAGAGTTGGCGGTCTGGGCTGAAATGGTGTCGACCTGCCAATCTTTGGCTCGGAGACCCTGGCTCCCGAGCACCGCGGTCTGGAGATTTTGAAGTCCAGTGGGTTCAATCCAATGCTGGCTTGCCTCTGGATATGGATGTCCACATCGCCTTCCTATGCGGGGGGTGGGGAGAGGGATGGGGGGGGGAGATGGTAGAGCCATCAACATCTGTGGGCTTGGAAAGCCTCTGGTGTGGATGGCATCAGGAGGCTAAGAGGCATCCTCACACTCCCGGGAGTCGGGGGTGGTTCTCTTTGAGGGGAGAGATGGAAAGAGGAGTCACCCTTAGGGTGTGGTCTCAGTCCTGAGCTCAGACCCTGCCTATATTGCTCTCCACCCTAGTCTTTCTAGGTCTCTTTCTGGGGGAGGCTGTTCGAGTGTTGGTGTTCCAGTGTCCAGAGTTGGTGCTGGTGTCGGCATCGAGAGTGGTGCTGAACACAGAGGTCGAGCTTGGCGTGGACCTCACCAGTTCTGACACCAGCCTGAGAGCCGTCTCTATAAGTAATGCCTTCAGACGGATTTTCCGGTCCTTTAGAGTTCTGGCTTTGAATGCTTTACAGATCTTACATTTTTCTTTTCTGTGCACTTCTCCCAGGCACAAAAAACAGCTGTCATGTAGATCACTAAATAGAAATGGTTTTCCACAGGAAACACAGGATGCGAATCCCGGAGATTTGGGCATGGCGCCCTAGGCAAGCCCATATGGGCTAACAAAGCTAGTAATTAACACTAACAATTCCACTAATCACTATCTAACTATAAACACTTAGACAACAGAGTCCTGTGGCACTTTTAAAGACTAACAGATTTATTTATCGCATGAGCTTTCGTGGGAGAAAATCCCACTTCGTCAGACGCTTTGAAAAGACGCCTTCAAAGCGTCTGACGAAGTGGGATTTTCTCCCACGAAAGCTCATGCGATAAATAAATCTGTTAGTCTTTAAAAGTGCCACAGGACTCTGTTGTCTTTCTACTATAGACTAACACAGCTACCCCTTTGGAATATAAACACTTAAAACACTTAACAGCTACTAACTACTTTAACTATTAACTCTATAATGTATACAACAACTGAGCCAGGGGAATGCTTCTCGGAATGAAAGCAGTGTTTCAGCAACCGCCAGTGCGGAAAGAAGGAAATGAGCGGTCTCGGCCCCGGCAGCACATAATGTACCACGGTATGTGTTTGGGACCCAAGGGGACGCTGGAGCTGGGGCCCCATGGCTACTGCGAAGGGGAAAAAAGCTCCGGTAACCGCGCATGGGACCGCGCACATACCTACATTATGATGGACATGAGCAAGCACTTGAAGAATGTAAAAGTTAGCATACAAAGAATAGAACAGTGTACCTGTCATAGTTACTGTGAACACAAACAATAGTTTTATATATATTATAGAAAAAGTGAACTAACTTCATTTTATTTCTGGATAACTGAATGAAAAGTAGAACAGGTGCTACGGCACAATTATCTGAAGCAGGAAATGCTATTGAGAGAGTTGCCCCAGATGTGTCAGAAATAGATGGGCTATAGAAGGCAGCTATATGAGGGAGACCTGAAGTAGGGAATTCTGTTTTCCCATCACTAAGAAAGGGAAAGTTTTTTGTTTATATTCATGCAGAGTTTTATGTGTAATGTATTCATAGTCCACTTTTCACACCTCAGAGGAAAGATAAAGGATATGTCGGTGAGGAATACAAAACTGGTATGCAGGGTAGTTCTGAAGATAAGTATTATCTTCTTATCCTTCCTGCTGGGGAGACAGGCTAGTCATATGGTTTGTCAGCTAGGTGATGTAATCCTGGCAGAGATTGATTAATTGATTAAACTATGTAATCTGACGCTGCTGTCACAGTTAACGTTGAAGGCTGATGTTCTTGTAGTTTGTCCTTGAGAGAATTAAGAACGTTTGTTCAGTTCCTTTTCCCAACTTTATCTTTGGAAATGGTTTTACTCTAGAAAAATGGATTTACCAACACTTCCAATGTGGCCAGAGAGAGAGAGAACCAAAAGTGTGACTACATGCTAAATATTACAAAAACATCTCGGTCCACTTTTAAAAAGGCAAATTATCTTTGTAAAGCCTAATGCTGTTTTTCTTTCTGAACACAAAGGGCACACAACAGAAGCAGCACATTATAGATTCATGACAACATAAATGTATACCTAGCAGACTATAAATACAGTATGAATATATATATATTAATATATATTTCATATTGTATTTGTTTTTATGTACCATGTGTATTAGACATAGATTACATATACATGTGAATACAAAAGAGATTATTGTGTGCATAATATAAGAGAATCAAATTAAATAAGTGAAGATGAAAGAGAGACTATTAAGATAATTCATTTTGGTAGCAGATTTCTTGTTCAGGGCTAAGAACCGAAGAATTGCTGTATGACTGGGTTCATCTTACATTTATTAGTAAATTGATTACATTCCTTTCGTTGTATATCTATGTTTAAAAAAAACCAAACCAAACCTAAGAACAGTAGTCTGAGCTGTTGCTCCGCTGTTGTCTCCCAAAAGCTGTATATCCCTGACATTTCATAGAATCAGTATAGTATTACCAATAAATGTTTATTGAAATCTGGAAGATACCATGAAATTCATTTTAAAATTTCAGAAATCTATGTG
The DNA here is from genome assembly GCA_007922175.1 of Pelusios castaneus. Lineage (NCBI taxonomy): Eukaryota > Metazoa > Chordata > Testudines > Pelomedusidae > Pelusios > Pelusios castaneus. The sequence continues at coordinate 8,834,802 of ML685811.1, forward strand.
GAACTGTTTTTTACCTAGAAGTTTGACTCGCACCTTTGCTTTCTCCTCACCTTTTTTACTTCTGCTGCTTCTGCACTGCTGAATGTCTCACCACTTAAGCTTATTCCCCCCTTCCTTTAGTTCTGCTTAGAAAATCTACTACTTTCTTATCAAATCTTATGACTCTTTGTAGACATTGAAATTAAGTAATATATTATGGGTTAGATTATGCCTAGCCCTTACATGACCGCTTTGCCCTATCCCACTCATCACTCCCTTCCTTGTACCCATTCTTGTTTTGTTGTTCCCTTTTCTTGTCTCCTTCTTGGCTTAGTTCCCCACCTCACATTGCTCCCTGTAACTGCAGTAACCACGCTCTTCAGGTCCACTGAACATGCTTACTTTCCTCCAATTCCTCCTTAATGCTGTTTTTGTTTTTGTTTTTGTTTACCATCATTGCTTTTACTCCTGGGCTCTCTTTTCTTGCCTCTTACTCTACCTCAGTTTTTATTTCAAAATACAAAATGTGATATAATTTGCTTACTGTATAATATTATTCACATTTTTGTTTTTTAGTACTAATCCCTCTTTATATCTACTTCATTATCTGTTATCTTCATGATCTATGTTTCAGCACAATTAACAACTGCTTGCTTGACTTAATTATGCATTTTTGAATTCAGGGAAGGAAGGAAAGCAAGCAGGATGCTTAGTCGGAAACAGACCTATGAGATTTCAGTGTGCTATTTGTTGTATTAAGGTTTTCATTATGAAATGTACTGGATAAAATGGGGAGTTAAACATAAACAAATTAATTGAGCTTAATCACATCACTTTTATACCTGTAGATCTTTGGCATAGACATCTGCTCAGTAGCAGAATCCACACCCAACAATGTGGCTCCTAACAGGATAACTATGGTAATTCATACAAACAAGGAGTTCTGTGGCAATTTTAAAGACTAACAAATTTATTTATCGATAAATACATGTGTTAGTCTTTAGAAGTGCCACAGGACTCCTTGTTTGTTTGGCTGACCTAGACTAACACGGCTCCCCCTTTGGAATATGGTAATTCATGTTGACACCCATTGTTTTGGGTTTCACACTGTTCAGGAGAATGTGGAAATGCTCTGTTGCACTGCTTTTGTTCTCCTGTACATCACAAATGTCTCAGGCAGCTCTCTATGGCACTCTGTAAGAAACTGGGGCATAAGTGGTCATAGCTGGGCTGAGGTCTGCCCACCATGGACAGAAGTCATCAGGCCACAGTTAGAGGAAGCACAAGGCCAGGCTCTGTAAACAAGAGTCAGAGTCAAGGTCTGGCTGGGAGCCCAGAGATCAGAGGCAGTATAAGGCTAGAATGGAGAGGAAGGAACCAGGGTTAAGTCAGGGAACAGGCAAAGTCCAGCATAGTAACAGGCTGAGGTCTGTGTGGTTGTCAAGACAACTTCCAGTGGCAATCCTTCAGGTTAAGTAGGGGCACTTGGCCCATCAGAGGGCCACAGGGCACCATCATTCTGAGCCTCGTGGCACTGTGGGGAATACCAGCCACACCAGAGTCCACAGACTCCACTAACTCCCTTTCAGCATGACCCATTATAGTCTCCTCTTTAACCACTTCCTTATCTGCCTTTAGATCCCCATTAATCCTCATCTTCTCCAATTTAACTAATAATTTCCCATTTGGAACTGTGTCAAATGCTTTTCTGAAATCCAGGTAGATTAGATCTACTGCATTTCCTTTCTTTAAAAAAAAAATTGATTATCTTCTTTAAGAAGAGAGAGCAGATTGGTCTGGCGCTACATCCTTTTGTTAAACCATGTTGTATTTGATCCCAATTACCCTGTTTATGTCCTTAACCACTCTCTCGCTTTCAAAATTTGTTGTAAGACTTTGCATACAATGCAGGTCAAAATAATGGGCCTGTAGCTTCTCAGATCACTTTTTTCCAGGGCCATCCCTGTGGGGGGCAAACGGGGTGATCGCCGTGGGCCCCGTGCTGGGCCCTGTGCTGTCCCGCTCCCAGCGGGGCAGTGTGGGGCCCGTGCGTGTGCCACAGCCTCTCCTCCTACGGTCGCCAGGCTGCCTTTGGCACCCAGCCAAAGGCAGCGGGGCGGGGCAGGGCGGGAGGGCTATGCCTGGCCCCTGGGCTGGCCCTCCCCGCCCCCAGGGCGGAGCAGGCAGGCCCAAGGGCAGAGCACATGGGGCCCAGCCTCTGGGTCGGCGTGCCCCACACGGCTGGCTCCCTCCCCGGCAGCCAGCTCTGGCTCCAGCCCCCCACACAGGTGGCCCCGGCCTCCTGGCCGGAGCTGGCTCCAGCCAGGGCCGAGGCCAGGACCGGAGCAGGCTCCGACTCCTTCCTCCCTCCCTCCCCTCCACCCCCCCCGCAGGCGGGTCCCCGCTTTGGCCACTTGGCCCCAGGCCCTGCTCCCCCCATGGGACAGTGCTTTTTTCTCTTTCTTAAATAGAGGTACTATATTTGCACATGTCTGGTCATAGAGTACAACCCCCAAGTATACAGATTTCTTTAATAATCCTTGATATTGAGCTTGCAATTTCATGTGCCAGTTCTCTTAATATTCTTGGATGGGGATTATATAGGTCCCCTACTTTCATCCATTAAGCCTTTTGAGTTTGGCTTCCAATTCAGATGTGGTCATTTATATTTTCATATCTTCATGCCCATTAGCTGCCAGATCACAGCCTCCAAGCTCCTCATTAAAAACAGGCATTGTGCCATATCTAAATTATCTTTAATCTCCACCTCATCATCAACATTTAGCAGTCCAACTTTTCCGTTCCCTGTTTTCTTTTTATTTATATGGCTAAAGAATCTTTTGCTCTTAGTTTTAATTTCATCTGCAAAGTCCAACTTTGCTTGGCTTTTGGTAGTTCTCACTTTTCTCCTACACTTTCTGACCTCCAAGAGGTAACTTTCCTTGGTGATCCATCCCTTCATCAATTCCTTGGAGGTTTCCTGCTTTTTCTTAATAACCTGTTTAAGATACTTGTTCGTCCAGCTTAGTCTGCAAACCTTCCCTACAAAGTTTTTTTCCCCAATAGCTTCTGCTACTTTGACTTGAAGTAATTACAAGCCTCATCCACATTCAGATCTTTGAATTCTGCAGTCCAGTCTCTTTCCCTAATTCCCTGAATTTTTTTAAGATTGTCCTTTTGAAATTAAGAATCCTAGTTAAAAATCTATTTTTGTTTACTCTTACTTTTAGTTTAAACTGAATTAACCCATGATAACCCAAAACAATGCTGTCCTCTACAATGAATTATTCTGTGAGGTCCTTGTTACTTACTAATACTAAATTTAAAGTAAGAACGCTTCATGTTGGTTCAGTGAATATTAAGTGAAGAAATATGTCGGCTGTCACAACCAGGAATATCTCAGTCTAAACATTATTAGCAGCACTTGTCCTACAAGCTGTATCTAGAAAATCAGTCTCCCATAATCACGCAACTCCTAGTATCATTTATTTAATTACAAATATTAGAAGCATCTAACCATATCTCAATCAAACCATGGGTGTCTGTAGCAGACCCCAACCACTATCCCCAGTGTTACCATTGTTTCCCAGGGGTGACTTTGACACAAGCTGATTGTTTTATCCATTTCATCAATTCTAATTTCTTTAGTCTATCTCATCATTAATATACAACCCTACTCCTTTACCTGTATTTACCATGTATTCCAGACATGACTACTATTCCATCATGTATTCCATTATCCTTGAAACAGTAGTTCTTGTACCTCCATTTTGTTAGATGGGCTTCTTGCATTGGTGTTTGGACATATAATTTGTGTCTGCTTGGCCACACTCAGATTCCTTGTCAGATTAGGTACAGTCGTATTGCTAGTATTGCCTATCTGACTGTTACTATCATTGATACTGGTTCTCTCTTTTCTCTTGTCATCCATTCTACTACCTGCAATTGTTTCTTGTTCTGTTGCTGTATCCCCTTTTACTTGATTTTCCATCTGCTTAATAAAGGAAGCAGGCATGCAGATTTTTGAGCATCTCCTAACCATCTTTCCCCAATTCCTAGTTGAAAGCTCTTTTAATTAGTTGTTCCAACCCCCTTCCCATAAGTTTGTTTCCCTCCCTACTCATGTGGAGTCCATCCCATAAGAAGAATCCTCTGTACATGAATTCCTCCCCGGGATTGAATATCCCTAAGTCCACCTCCTAGCACCATTGCCTGAGCCATCTGTTGATCATCATAGTTTTGTCTCACCTTCATTCTCTTCCTCACGGGACAGGTAAAATTCAACTGAAGAGAAACTCAGCCTTCATTTCTTTAAGCCAGGGCTCGACGAATCCGCGGCGCCAGGTCACCATGGCGCCTAGGATTTTGCCCTTGGTGCCCAAGAGTGTTGGTGGCACAGGCCTCCCACCACGCAGAGTGTTCCAGGCTCCCCCACCCCTGCTGCCAAAAAAAGCTGCTGCTGGCAGCTCTTCTGGTGGCGCAGGGGGAAGAGGGAGAGATGGCAGCACTCTTCCTCTACAGCGCCACCGTCTCTCCCTCTTCTCCCCCCCCCCCCCCTCCTGCTGGAGAAAAGCCACTGCCAGTGGCTCTTGGTGATACTGGGCGGCAAGGCTGCTGGGGAGAGACAGCGGTGCTTTCCCCTTGCAACGCCACCGTCTCTCTCCTGCGCCCCCTTCCCCAGCGCTTCTGAAAGAGCTGCCAGCAGTGGCTTTTTTCAGTGTGGGAGAGGAGAAGTTCTTTTGGTGGCACGCTAAAGAACCCCCCTTCCCTGCCACTGAAAAAAGCCACTTCTGAGGACTCTTGGCAGTGCTGGGGGGGCAGCGTGGCTGCTGGGGAGAGACGGCGGTGCTATCTTTCCCCTGCAGGCTCCTTCCAGCGCCAGCAAAAGCAGCTTTTTTTTTTTTTGGTGGTGGGGAAGGGGCTTGACGCCAAAAGGAGCTGCGGCAGCTTTACAGGGGCGGGGCGGGGGGCTTTGCTGGATACCTAGGATGCCCAAGTTTTGGGGCTGGCCCCTAGGTGTCCGGCATTTTTGTCAAGGTCTGCTTTAAGCATCTTCATTAGGGTGGCAACGTCTTCTTTGCTTCCTCCCAGTGGGAATCTAACAATATCTTTTTTCTGATGTCCAGAAAAATCAATAGAATCTTTCCTGCTGCTAGTAAAGTTCTCTTCAGCCTCGTGTCCACCTCCTGTATTTTCAGTCCTAGCAGATAACACACCCTTCTGTTCTCTGGATTAACTATTTTGACAGTCCTGTCCTTTTTTGTAAGGAGTCTCTCTAAGTCAATGTACACACTGCAAAATCGTTCCTCAGCAAGCCTGTTGCATGGTAAAAGTGACGTGGTTTTAATTGCTTTTTCCCCCATCCACCCATCACTGCTTGTAACGGAAAGGGGCATTCACACACTCCTTTGAATTTTCATTGCAAGAAGCAGTGCATGGTGGGCACCTAGACCACTATGCCCTGTAGGAGCCAGGGTTCCCCAGCAGCAATGGGGCTCCAGCCATCGGGGTTCCCCAGTGGCAGTGGGGTTCCAGCCGCTGGGAAGCTGGCAACCCCGGCAGCTGGAGCTCTGATGCCACCAGGGACCAGGGAATCCTGGTGCGGGGAATCTTGGTGGTTACTTGTCAATTTCACTGCTCTGTTAGAGCAGTGAAATTGACAAGTATGACAGATCAGGTGTCCCAGAGTGGCCTTGATTGGCACTCTGGGACTATGGGTTGGCGCCTGCTTATCCGGGCATCCAGTTCCTTCCTCGGGCCCAGTCCGAGGGTGATCGCTGCTCAGGCGTCTCTGGCTTGGAGAGTGTGCTTCATTCTAGTGGCACGAATGTCCAAAGTCAGCTGCCTTCCAGCCCTTAGGCAAGGCAAATGTCCAGATGGGGGGCAGATACCAACAGTCAGTAGCCCCGGCCCCCGGGCGGGGCAGGCAAACGCCAACAGTCAGTAGCTCCGGCCCCCTCAGCAAGCTTGTTGCATGGTAAAAGTGATGTGGTTTTAATTGCGTTTTCCCCCATCCACACATCACTGCTTGTAACGGAAAGGGGCATTCACACGCTCCTTTGAATTTTCATTGCAAGAAGCAATGGGCGGGGTGGGCAAGCGCCTACAGTCAGGAAGCTCCTTCTTTCACCACTCACAAGAAGGTGCCAATACGCCGGGTGATGGGGCAGCTGGGAAGGAAGAAAGAGAAAAAGGGGGGGCACAGGCCCACCCAACTCCACTACGCCCCAGCCCAGGATCCTACCCAGTGGCAGAATGATCTGCCTCTGGGGTCAGCGGGGCTCTGGCCGAAACACGCTGAATGCCATTCAGTCGGGCCCTTGTCCACAGCCCCTAGGCTACTTCCTTTCCCCCCTTGCTCCTGGGTACCTGGCTCCATACAGTTTCTCTGGATCCGGAGGGTAGACGGCGCAGGGAATCCCAACAAGCCCCTCATGATCTGTGGGTGGAAGGTCAGGGAAGGTCTCCCTCCCGTTGGCAGAAGGCAGCTCCTCTAGGTCACAGGGCCCTCCCATCGCCGGCGGTTCCTCCTTCTCAACAGAGGGAAGCTCCTCCAAGTCACAGGGGTCCTGGGGTTCTGCAGAGTTATCCACTCCTTTTGGTTCCCCTGGTTCCCCCAGGAGGGACAGACTCTCAGCACTATAGATTTCTCCTGGGTGTCTGCCCCAGTCCATTGCTCCTGGAATTCCCTCCCAGTCCTTAGGGCCAGGCAGGCTAGGAGGGCCCCGGCCTTGCCTGGCTGACTGCCTCAGGTTCCCCTGGGGCAGCTGAGCCCCTACTGAGCCTCCTGGCTGGCCTTTTATACCTCCCCTTCCTGCTCTAACTCCGCCCCTCTGCCTCCGGGGCCTTTGCCTTGTAATGTCGGGGTCTGGCCAGGGAGGGCGCCGAGACCCCTCCTCAGGCCCAGGTTCTGAGGGAGGCCACAGTTCCTTGTCACAGGGCGGCTGTTTAACCCACAGTGAGTACACACACACTCTATCGTACAACAGCTGTTGAGCGATGGCTGCTATGCCTCTCATTAAGGTGGTTTTTATGTTGTGCGGCAAGAGGGCTGTTGCCGTGGAACAAGCAACATTTGTGTGTGTACGCTGTCAGCTTTATCGTGCGGTCACGCTTTAGTGTGTACAAGGAACAGGAACATTCTGCCTCCCTTCTTTTCCAAGAGCTCTCAACTTAAGACTCCCCTCTTTTCAGCTCTGTTTGTTGGCTCCAGTGCTGCTGATCCTGGACTTGTCCATTGCATTGAACCACTAAGCTTTTGTGTGGATTTTCCATGTGTGGGTGGTTTTAGTGTGCCTGCATGCTGGGACTTCATATTCCTGTGTACCTCTGTTAGAGAACATTTATGCATTTTCTCTGTGAATACTTTCAGTATATTCTATTTTGGATTCCCTTTAAATTCCACCTTCTCCCTCCTTTCTCATGAATTAGTGATGTAAATGACAAGATTGAAATGGCTTGGTAGTAGATAGCACCACACTATTTACTAAATATTAATATTTCCCTGGAACTCTGCGAACAGGGGTTCCCATACTCATACTTCAGAGCTCCCCTATGTCAGTTTATGACATGAAAATCTTCAGCAGTAAAAATAAAATTAGCAGAGGTATGAGGAATAACTAGAAGCAGTTTGAACCAGAGGTGTCATCTCATATTTCAATAGTTGTATATTTTGAAGAGAGAGGGAGTATGCCCAGGACGATTGTGTTAGTATAATAATCATTTCATTCATTGGGCAGGCATTGAGGAGCTGAAAATACAATATATTTTTCTCTCTAATGCAGTAGAATAAAAAGTAAACTTTAAAGAAAATCTTATGATCGTGGATTTTCCACACTTTTTTCACTTAAGAAACATATGGCCTGAGTCTCTTTTCCTCCAAGGAAAATCACAAGTAACTCCAGTGAAATCAATGGAGATGTACAGGGGCAAAGAAAAGAAAATTAGGCTCATAGAGCTATGGCATCTATTAAAAGAGCTAGGAAAACACTAGCCCAAACAACTAACACCATAATTCAGGGAACAGAAAGAGAAAGGGATACATCCTGGTCTGTATCTATTCCTTCTTTCTCAACACAAGCTGGATATATACAGCATGAAATTATTCACAAATAGAATGGAGTGAAATTTTTCAATTGAAATGTTTTTGTGAATTCATATAAAGTTTGCTAATTGTTTTGGTTTGGGGAAAAATCAGAGAAAATTAAATAGTTTGGTTTGGACATTTTCAAAATGAAACGTTCTGATTTTTCAATTCAAAACAATTTTTTTGTTTTGAAATCTAAATTTCTTAAAGCATTAAATCCCCAAATCAAAACAGATGTTTCACTTCTGGGTGAACAAAATGTTTCATTTGATCTGGAATGTATTTGTTTGTTTGTTTATTTATTTATTTACTTTTTTCGATTTTGCAAAAATTTTGAAAATTTTCAGTTTTGGTTTGATGTGAAACAATATTTTCCCCCCAGCATTGTCAGCAAAGGGAAAAATATATTATTCAAATGCACCTTTAAATATTCTTACAAATAAAACCTGCTGATACCCATCTTTGGTATTCACAATCTTTAATTCACTTATTCTGAAACATTCCGATGAGTGACTTAGTATTCACAGTGTTCGTAGGAAGGAAAAGCATTGCATGTGATGGTGAAAATTAATATTTGCAAGAGTACTTGCAATGGAAATGTTCCTGTTTCTGTTCTGAAATTATGAACTTTTTGTGGGTTGGGTATATAAAAGAGAAGGAAACAGTGGAAATAATTCAGAGAAACAGGTGGAAAAATAAAAAATAAATAAAATGAGCAACAGGTATAGAAGTGATGTGCAAACAGCACAACCCACCAGAGGGGTCATATAGGTCTTGTCTACACTGGTGGTGGAACTGTAATTCAATCTTAGGCTGTTGAAATACAGAAGGCAAAGGTGAGTGATCACAGCAAATTGCTTGCTCAGGGTCTCACATCCCCACTGCTCACATTACTTCCTGAAGTGCTTTGCAGTGTGGGTAATAGGTTCAGGAACCTTGGTAGTCGTCCTTCACTCACTCCCTCTCCCTTCTTATCTAAAGGAAAAAAAGCAGGAAAAGCTTTTCTTGCTGTTTCTCTGCTCTAGGCACAACAGACAGACAGAGAGTGCTGCATTCAGAGAGAGGAACTGATTGAAAACTTTCCAGGCCTGCAGGAAGGGGAGGAGTTATGTCGCTAAGGTGTAGCAGACAGGAAAAACCAGAAAAGCTGCTCTCAGGCTACACGGACCTAAATTCAAATTGTAGATTTCTACCTTGCTGGGGTGGTGTTAGCAGGTTGAATTACAGCTCCATTTTTTTCCAGATTCACTGCTTCGACAGTAGAGACAAAGGCTACAGAAGGTCAAGGTAAACAGCATTATGTCAAACTTCATTCTCAGTGTAGACCAGAGCTTAGCTTAGTGACATATCAGATTCAAGGGAATCACTCAAGGATAGTCAAGTGCTCTGACTACACAGGGGGATATTCAAAGGGCATGTGTCTGCTGGCATTGTGAGAGCACATGTAGCAACAGTACCAATGTCTGCTGCTGCAGCAATAAGACTACCTCTGCTTGGAGTATTGTGCGTGCTCATGCACTTACTGTACTGGATTCTGCTAGCACTGCTTGTCCTGGGGAGAGTACTGGGCAGGGACGCTGAATCCAGTTTCCTATTTGACTGTGGTGAAGGGTTTGTTCTCTTGTGTGATGAAATAGAGACCAGTGGATTCAATACCATGTACCTGAGAGAGATATAAAAAGCATGTTCTAGATGAGGTGATATTCTTAGCTGCTTTACAAACTGCTAGAGGCCTGGCATTCTCACACTTAATCAAGAAAGACGGAAAGAGTGGTAACTTCGCAAATAGAACTGTGAACGTGTCCAAAATGTGCTACTTTGTGTCACAAAAGAAAATTGAATATAAAATCCATTAAACAGAAAATCATTTTTTTCTTCCCCTTAGTTAGCTAATGCCCAAGTATTTTTACATCTGGAATCCATGCAGGCAACCAAATAAAATGTTCTAAAATTCCAAGAACCAGCTTATCTCCTGCTGTCTCTCTTGCCCCTAAAATGTTCTGATCTCTTCACCCAGAAAATCGAAGTCTCAATGATTTCTACAAACAATACTCCTTGTTTATAAAAGGGTAAATCATCCAATCACAGAACAGAAATAAAATCACCTGATTTACACAGTCGATTACAAAATGCAAATAGCAATTAATGAATACTTGCATGAACAATTTGCATACAATCCATAAACTGAAACTGACTTGCATAAAACCATATAATGATTATAAATATCAATAAAATAAAATCTGTAAAAATCACAAACTGTTTACAGGTAATCCAGAAATGTGAAAAGGGCTCTCACTGAGCCACAGGATTAGAGCTACACCCCCCAGCTTTGGAACAATCTCTAGGCATGTCAAGCCCCATGGGAGTTGCCCTCTTTTTTCAGAATAAGACATGTGGCTTCACTGCCTCCTTTGACTGGACTTCTGGGCTTTCTGGACTCCTGCTTCACACTGTGAGCTGTGTTCAGCAAGTTCAACTGAGAGACTCAAAATGGAGATTTCTGTGCATTTCAGGGATTAATGATCCTCCCCAAGCATTTGCCATGACATCAAACAGCATTGTCAGAACAGTTGGGTTTATTAGTCAGCTGGAACACAGCATAGGAATTCCTTAGGGCAGTACACAGAACTGAAGGTTAAAGCATAGTCCAGTCCGGTTAGCCCATAGCCCAGCCAAGCTGTAGTGAACCCCTTTGTTCAAGTCTATCTGTCTTGCCATGTGATCTCTTTGGTCTGACTAGAAGTGAGAGCCCTAACTCCCTCCCTCAGCCAACTCTTATCCCCCATCTCTCCAGTTTTTATTCTGCAGCTGAGGGCTCGTCTACACTTAAAACAGTGCAGCAGCACTGTTGTAGTGGTTCAGTGAAAACACTACCAACATGGACAGGAGGGCTTCTCCCATTGGTGTAGATAATCCACCTCCCCCAGAGGCAGTAGTTAGATCAACAAGAGAATTCTCCCATCATTCTAGTGCTGTCTACATCAGAGGTTAGGTCCGTTTAACCGCAGGGGATTTTTCACACCCCTGAACAAGTTAGTGATACCAACCTAATTTTCTAGTGTGGACAAGCCAATACTTCCCTACTGAGAGATGGGGAAATCCTCCCTGTGGGTGGTTAATAGTTAGATGTTAATGTCCTGCTGACTGGATTTGCCATTGTCTTCTCAGATGATCACTGACACGGCGACTAATGCCCAGACAGCTAGCCTATGTCTCATAGCCTACTCTGAGAGCAAAGTCTTTTCCACTCACTGGGCAATAATGTAGTCATATATGGGAAACTGAAGCACACATAGGATTCATAAAAATATTACCGAAAATTCCTACTTTGACACAAAGGCCTGAATAAGTTATTGATTCAGAAAATTTCACTGAGGTGTCATCAGCATTATAAAGTCAGCCCCCCACTTTTTGACAACAGATTCTCAGAAAGACAGGACTCTGTTACACTCACTAGAGAAGCCAAATTAACTTCCTACTAGAGCATACTTGCTAACAAATTGTACACAAGAATCAGTGCAGTGTGGTACAGGAGATGGAATTGCATCGATCCTTGGGCATTTGACCTCATTCTTTCTATCCTGCTAGACTGCACTACTCTGTAGGACATTACATCGTCCTGCACAGGAAAGACAAGAGATGCCTCTACCGTGAGCAAAACAGCAATGTTGTTATAAAGGAAGAGGTAAAACTTCCTCTAACGTCTGAGGAGTACAATTAAACATACCTCCCATGAAAAAAATAACCTTTCTGAATGTCCATCAATTAATTAGCTTTTTATGCATTTATTCTTTTCTTCTCCTACTAGAAGATCAGAAAAGCTATGAGGGCAACTATCATTGTCATCAGCAGGGAAATCAAGCGGTTCAAAAGAAATCATAATACTTCTGATTGTAGAAGAATTTCTAGTTCTTGGAGTTGAATCTAGCTCTCTGGAAGAAACTGTTATGTAAATTGTTTGAGAAAAATCCAGTTGTAAACACGGATTGAGTTATTGTGCCCTTTAAGACAAATGGGAAATGTTAGTAGCAGAAGCCTAGCTCCAGACTCGATACAAGATCCTTCCAATAACTGTTTTTTTCCAGTTTGAAGAAAATAAATTTGAGTTGAGTCAACATATTTTAAACAAATTGCCTCTACTCTTAATTAGTAAGCCAATCACACTGTGCAAAGCAGCTTACCATCCAACAAATGTACCCTTCCTCTGTTCAGAAATTAACGACTCCACAGTGAAAGAATGTCAACACAAATTATTAAATTACTCAGGGTGTGAGTGTGATACAAAATGAGGGCCAAGACAATAAAGAAGAGGCGCTTGGAATTGCATCCTGAAACCACCACAATATTACTTATGCCTGGTTATTTACTCTGCACCCTTCTGCTCTCTCATGCCCTATGCAGATCATTCTGCCTAATTTTAATTAAATTTGGTATGTGGAGTAAAAAAAGAAATTACATTAAAGCATGTGCAATCTCTTGAGCTGATAATATTGATTTGAAAATATAAAAAATGTACTCATAATGGGACAGGATTGCTTTTCTTAATTTAACATGCCAATATTACAAACTCATTTTATATAATGGAAAAATAAAAATGACATGAACTGTATTGAGTTGTACAAATAGATAACAAAAATTGGAGAAATGAAGATGTCAATACAAAATATTAAGGGTGAGACAGACGCACCAATGGGAAGCTGACCCCACACTGCTTACATTGTGGTGAATAAAGCCTAAAGTACAGTTTAAATATCTGCATCTCTGTACAGAGGCTTAACATTGCAGCTTTTGTACAGGTTATAAACTTCTGTTTTAAACTTCATACTTATTTCATTTACTCTCTTTTTAAGGTTATATTCAACCTCTTGTAATAGGGATTTATAAAAGGTCTTTAATGTCATTTTAGCCTCTGGTGTGTTGGCATGCCAGGGATACAGAAGCACAAAGATCCCCTGTACCCCAAGAGTACTGCCTAGGGAGTCTCTGTGCCAGCTCAGAAAGGATAAATGTGAAGGGGATGTTGAAGGTGAATCAGGGGAAGGAACTCCTTGATCTTCACATTCATGAGTACAGTGGTAGAAAACAAAGGGGAAATATTTTCACAATAGGTTGGAAAATTTGTTGCAACTTGCAGCTCTGCCACTTCTTATTGGTTCAGATGTGAATGCTATTTTCCCACCCTCAATATCTTTGCCACTGCACCAGGAGTAATGTATTGCATATTATGTGATTATCTAACAATATTGGTGTACACATTAGAAATTGATTCTGAGATCTAGTCACTAGGTTCTGCAGGAGACATGTCTCAAGGTTTCTTGCTAAGATTTCCCAAAGATGTTCGAAAAACCATTATGTGATGGTTTCAGGCCACCTGGGGATTGTTTGCTTCGATGACTGTGTTGAAAAATACAACTCATGATTTGGCAGAGGACAAGTTCAAGACAATAGTAAGAGCAGCAAATCACACATCTTCAGAAGTGGGTATTGCCATTACCTTCTGAAGTAGAACTGGCATGTAAAAAAAGATCTTTTCAGTTAAAACAATGCACCATGGGCATAATGCAAATTTTCAGTCTACATTTTATGGTTTTCCTGAAGATGACATCTCTAAATCCTATAAAATCTCTGCAACAATTTTTTAAATTTTAACTTACTACCCTAAGCAGATATTTATCTGTGGATGGACTCGGGTTATTGGTTCTAAATCAAAATGAGGACAAGAACTCCAGTAATCATGATTAAATTCCAGACTTTTACATATAGATTTGCTACTGCATTGCTCTGGTTTTACACCAGTAGACTTCCATGAAATCAATCGAGGTACACCAGCATAATATTCAGTGATGGAATGGTGAATCAGGTCCATAATATTCAACTTCACAGAGAACATTCACAGCCAAATTGAAAGTTAAACTCCAAAGTAACAAGGCTTGATTTCTCAAAGACAATCTTATCAAGTTGTCATAACAATGCTGAACTTATGCTTCAGTTCTGTTCCTGGCTTGTCGCAGAATTGTTTGACTATAGGCAAGTCATTTCACCCCTGAATTTCATTTCAGGCATCTGTAATGTGTGGTTAATAATTAACAATTTAACTGATTTGTTTTGAAGCTTGACAGAAAGTGCTATTTAAGGAAGTGTAGGGAAATCTTATAAAATCTAGACTTTTCATTCAGGCTGTTTGTGTTTTTTGTCTATAGATGTGGAAGTGTGATTCTGCAGCAAGGCTACCCAACTCCACTAATGTTTTTGACACACTTTAGAGACCTGCTTATGCAAATATTTTTCTTGCAGAAGACTGATTTATGTCAGTTTGAAGCACTAAAACTCTAAGGGAGATAGGTCTATCAAGTTGTTCTGCCAAATTAACCTCCAAGAAATGTGCTATAGTGATTTATTTAGTAAGGCTTTACGTTTTGTTTTTTTGGAACAGTTAGTGGATCCAGAGGGATGATATTTGCTGGCTCGAGACATGACTTTTCAGCAGAAAAACGACTCTTTAAGGTCTAAAGCCATCTGAGAGATTCTACTAAGGATTCTTATGCATATATTTATTATTTCCTCTATTTTTGTCCTTGGTTGGTCTAGGAAAACTAAAACTGTATTTTGAATCCTTTCCTGAATGAACTACCATCATTAGTACACTTTCCAAATGTGCTAACACAGAAGATGTTGTGTAAAGACCTTGATTTTATTGATTTTTGGTTATATTAGAACCCAAGAGAGCTTTTACATTTTATTCTGCATTTCAGTGCTGTGTTTATAGATTTGTTTTTAATCTAATTCCTCTGGACATTGTGTGGATGTGTGAGATAAAGCAGATAGGATTAAAAGATTATGTATTTTAATTCTTTTCTGTGAATTTTGCATTGTTTCCCTCGTGAGAACCCAGGTGTTCTTAATCTTCGACTTTCTAATGGTCTTTTATTAATTTTGTTTATTTCACCAAGTATATTCTACAACTGAGAGATTAACTAATTCTAAGAAATGTCCATGTTAGCTTGCAAGGACATGCTGAAAGTGCATCCACATAGCCTGAAAAGTACTTTTGCAGCAGCTAAGAAATGTATGTGAGGCTCTATTTATTGGCAGGTGAGTTAGGCTACAGCAGCGGCTCTCAACCTGTGCAAGCTACTGTATCGCTTTTCTATCTTGGAATATTCGCTGATGTTGAGCATACATGGCAATCACACTATATATTTCTCATAATTCATGTGGTTAGGGCTGGCTGAACATTTTTGTATAAAAACATCTCCTTTCCTTAAGAAAAGTTTGATTTTATTTAAAAATCAAACTTTTAAGCTTTTGATAGAAAATCTAAAACTGAAATATTCCAACCAAAAGCCAAAATATTGTAATTTAGATATGCTGCTACAGTGCCTCATGGACGCTATAGTTAGGTTGCTTCATGTTCTGTTCTTTTCTATGGGCAGGCTCCTCACTTGAACTCCATCTCCCATGAATTGTGACCAATGGACTCCCAGGGTGTCTTGCCTCTCCTCACTGAGACAGGAGACTGTGGTGTGTCATGTGAGATATCACACTCATGAGCCTACCCTATAGAAGAGAATGGGGCATCTGAACTACAGTTCCGATGAGTCACTGCAACTGCATTTCCAAATTGGAATATTTTGTCTTTTGACTTTTCACTAAAAAGTCAACATTTTTTGGAGGAGCAGGGGCATTTTCTGACCAGCTCCACATATGATCTTTTTGTATTATGAATACTTGGAGCTGCATTAAGAGTTTAAAGCCTATTTTAATGCTGACTATCTATCTATATTGTAAATGTTCAAGAAACAAATTAGCCACCTTGTATCCAAGATTACATCAAAGTAGCAGCTTGTGTTTATACACCCACTCTAGATCTAACATCAAGTATTTGCATATAAGTATTTATTTAGGTGCTCTTTGATCCTGTTCAATAAGCCAAGTGAGGATGTTTGTATGTATTCACCCAATCTACTCTAGCTCCTGATGCTGGAAAGAGATCATATAATATTTGATATTTTAGTGTGGCTGGTGGCTTTTTTCCTTTATCTCAGAAAACGTAAGAAGATAAAAAATAAATTCTGCTTTCAAATGGACCGTGGAATATTTTCTTGTTCAAATACATGGAAATACAATATGCATCCAAACCTGATGGGCTCATATTTGACTACCATGTTTAACTACAGTGGTTCAAAGGGATTTTTACCCACTTTCTCTCATTTTCCTCTCTAAATGCTTTTTCCCATTTGCTGTTTCTTTTTCTGTTGTTTTTTTTTTTAATATTTGTCACACACCCCACCCCAATCTTTTCAGTTTCTCTATTCTTCATCTGTTATTTTTATTTCACTTCTTTTTCTGGCTGCCTCTTTGTGTCTGTTTTGCTGCCATTCATTTTTCATTTCTTTTACTTGCCATAGAGAGATTATTTTTCATTCTTTCCCCTGTGTGATATTTTTTAAATTTTGGACCTCTTTATAATTTTATTTCCAGCTGCATCATCCTATATAAAATTCCTCAGCTGCTGCACCCAACAACCAGATCTCAAATCTGAACACTACAAATGAGGCAAGCCTGAAACTGAAAAAAACTCAAAGCATCTTTTATGATTTCAAAAGCAGATCTTAAGAATTAGTGGAAACACAGAATCCATGTCATTGTCAAGGCATTTCATCTGTAATATGGTATTGATTATGATCCAGATGCCTCATGCACTGGATAAAGAGCATGTAGTTCATGATAAGGGATCTTCATTTGCCCCTCATGCATCCAAAGGTGAATGTGCATTATCCCAGAATGATAGATAAAATATTTTTTGCTAGGCTACATATCAACCCATGTCTCACCAGTAATATGAAAGATGTCAAAATGTGAATGCTGTTGATAGAAATATTTGAAGAGAATGACATGGACACATATTTAACACCTAGTGAACTTAGCTGTAATAAATAGATTTTAGATGGTACAAGATTTAAATAATGACAATGTTTCCTAAGAAACAGAGACCATTATTAGACTCACTTGGCTACAATAAAGTTGGCTTCAGTGGGGTTGTACCACATTGTAAAACAGAAGCCCTAATTTAAAACAAGTGGATAAATCTGGCAAGCATTACCACAATCTTGGACTAATTTTCCCACTAAGCTAACTAATGGAGCATAACAGAACATTCTGATTCGCATATTTGAGGAGGAAGCTCTCAGACCTGTTCAGCTGCCTCCTGCTGGGACCCCCTAAATCACCAGAGCAGAAGGGGGGCTCAGCAGAACACATTTCTACTCCCTCCTGTAAAAGCTCTTAGACTTGCTCTGTTTGCCATTGCTATCAGTGACCTTCTATGACTACACCCTGGCCTTTAACTTGTATGTGACATCACTAGGGAATAAAATTCTGGTAGCCGAGGGAGACAGTGAAAAAGACAGTGAAAAGGAATCATCCCCTCTGTCTCACACATATACACACACGATTGCCACAAAGCTTAGACACAAAATGCCCTGCTTTCCAGACCGCATGCTAGCATATTTTTACATGAGGTCTGCTCTTACAAGGACTACCAAGTAAATGTTCTGGACAAAACTAAGGTATAGCACCATCAGAGCCTTGGAATTTGACTATTCGGTGGCCCAAATCCAAACTGTCCCTGGGATTGGAAAACGTCATCCAAGAAGTGTCATAAAACCAGAAATCCCTCTCATTTATTATGTCCCCCTTCCTAATTTTCTGGGCACCATTCATTTTATACACTACATGAATCAGGAATAACAAAATGGGATTATATGAATTAACAACATTTAATTGTACAGAATGTACTGTACCGTATCATTCAACTATCCAGACATCTGTTGGGAAAATAACAGAGCAAAGCACAGATTATCCAGCAAGTTCTTGGAATGCATTGGAGACATTTTTTTTATTTCAGAAGATAGAGAAAGCTACTAGGAAAAAGGCTGTTCTCTATTTGATTTTGACAAACAGAAAGGAACTTGTTGAAAATTTGAAAGTGGAAGGCAGCTCAGGTGAAAGCGATCATAAAATGGTAGAGTTCATGATTCTAAGGAATGGTAGGAGAGAGAACACCAAAATGAAGACAACAGATTTCAGGAAGGCAGACTTCAGAACACTCAAAGAGTTAGTAAATAGGATCTCATGGGAAGCATGTCTAAGAGGAAAAACAACTGAAAACAATTGGCAGTTTTTCAAAAAGACATTGTTAAGCGCACAAGAGCTAACTATCCTCGATTTAGGAAAGATAGGAAGTATGGGAAGAGACCACCCTGGCTTAACCAGGAAATTTTCAATAATCTAAAAATTAAAGGAAGAGTCCTACAAAAAGTGGAAACTAGGTCAAATTACAAAGGATGACGATAAACACACAGCACAATTCTGTAGAGAAAAAATTGGAAAGGCCAAGGCAAAAACCAAGATTAAACTAGCTGAAAACATAAAGGATAGCAAGAAAACATTCTTCAATACATGAGAAACAGGAGGAAGACCAAGGACAGTGTAGGACCATTACTCAATAAAGAGAGAAAGAGAAAAGCAATAACAGAAAATATGGAAATGGCAGAGGAACTAAATGATTTCTTTGTTTCGATTTTCACCAAGAAAATTGGTGGTGACTGGATGCCTGACATAGTGAAGGAAAGTAAAAATGGGATAGGACCAGAAGCTAAAACAGGGAATGAACAAATAAAAAATTACTTAGACAAGTTAGATATCTTCAAGGCACCAGGACCTGATGATATGCACCCTAGAATACTCAAGGAGCTGACTCGGGCAATATCTGAGCCATTGGCTATTATTTTTGAAAAGTCATGGAAGACTGGAGAAATCCCAGAGGACTGGGAAATATAGTGCCCATCCATAAAAAGGGAAATAAGAACAACCCAGGGAATTACAGACCAGTCAGCTTAACTTCTGTACCAGGAAAGATAATGGAGCAAATAATTAAGGAATCAATTTGCAAACACCTAGAAGAGAATAAAGTGTTAAGTAAAGTCAGCATGGATTTGTCAAGAAGGAATCATGTCAAGCCAACCTGCTATCTTTCTATGACAGGGTAACAAGTCTTGTGGATAGAGGGGAAGTGGTAGATGTGGTCAGGGCTGGATTATCGCAGGGGCTTAAGCCCTGAGCCCAGGCCAAAAAGGAGGCCTTGGGCTCAAGCCCCTAAAACCCTGCAATAATCCATCCCTGCCCAGCTCAGCGCCAGCAGGGCAGGATCGCTGAGAGTGCTTCTGCCCTGCAGGTGCTGGGGATGGGGGACAGGGCCTTGGAGCGAGAGGCCAGGCTCTGCACTCCACCCTGCCCCTGGGCCGGCTGACCCACCCCTGGAGGCAGAGTGCGCAGAGCTGCAGCATGCGTGCAGTTTCCCTGATGCAGCCCTGGACATGGGAGATCAGCAAGCAAGGAGGCAAACTGCTTTTCGGGGGCGGGGGCCCTGCTGGCAGAGGCTGATGGCCTTTCAGAGCTGTAAAAATATCATCTGTGGTCCTTGAGCCAAAAAGGTTGGGAACCACAGATTTAGATAATGGCAGAGAGAGCACACTTATAAGGTTTGTGGATGATCCCAAGCTGGGAGGAGTTGCAAGTGCTTTGGAGGATAGGATCACAATTCAAAATGACTTGGACAAACTAGTGAAATGGTCTGAGGTAAATAGGATGAAATTCAAAAAGGATAAATGCAAAGTGTTCCACTTCGGAAAGAACAACCAGTTGCATACAAACAAAATGGGCAATGACTGCCTAGGAAGGAGTGCTGTGGAAAGGGACCTGGGTGTCATAGTGGACCAAAAGCTAAATATGGGTGTGTCTACACTGGCAACTTAGGTCGACTTAAGGACGCTGAAGTCAATCTACACAAAGCCGTGTCCACACTGGGCTTTTATTAAGTCGTCTTAAGCGCTTAATAAGAGCTTAAGTCGACTTAATGACATCACCTCTGAAGGTCAACTTAAGCCAATTTAACTTAAAGCCAGTGTGGACGGCTATGTCTACTTTTAAGTCGACTTAACAAGGTCGACTTAAGTTGACTTAAAGTGTAGCCACTCTGTTAAGTCGACTTAACAAGATCGACTTTAAGTTGACTTAAAGTCGACCTTGTTAAGTCGACTTAACAGAGTCAACTTAAGTGTAGACATAGCCTATGAGTCAACAGTGTAACACGGTTGCAAAAAAAGCAAACATCTTTCTAGGATGTATTAACAGGAATATTGTAAGTAAGACACAAGAAGTGATTAGGCCTCAACTGGAGTACTGTG
The DNA here is from genome assembly GCA_007922175.1 of Pelusios castaneus. Lineage (NCBI taxonomy): Eukaryota > Metazoa > Chordata > Testudines > Pelomedusidae > Pelusios > Pelusios castaneus. The sequence goes on from ML685811.1 coordinate 8,855,115, forward strand.
TCCAGTTCTGGGCACCTCATTTCAGGAAAGTTGTGGACAAATTGGAGAAAGTCCAGAGAAGAGCAACAAAAATGATTAAAGGTCTGAAATACTTGACTTATGAGGGAAAATTGAAAGAACTGGGCTTGTTTAGTCTGAAAAAGAAGAGACTGAGAGGGGGCATAACAGTTTTCAGGCACCTAAAAGGTTGTTACAAGGACAAGGTAGAAAAAGTATTCTCTTTAATTGCTGATGATAGGACAAGAAGCAGTGGGCTTAAATTACAGCAAGGGAGGTTTACGTTGGACATTAGGGGAAAAATCCTAACTGTCAGGGTGATTAACCACTGGAATAAGTTGCCTAGGCAGGTTGTGGAATCTCCATCATTGGAAGTTTTTAAGAGATGATTAGACAAACCCCTGTCAGGAATGGTTTAAGACAGTATTTTATCCTGCCATGAGTGCAGGGGAATGGACTCGATGATCTCTCATGGGTCCTTTCAGTTCTATGATTCATTGTATTGAAATGAGCAGAATTAAAGTTGCACATGCAAGCTTCATTTAACTGAGCATTTCCTGATTTTTGAGTACTTCACTTTGCAAATTTAACATTCTTTTTATGTAGTATTTTGTGGGGGTTTATTGATCTTCATTGGTTGCAAGGCTTTCCATTAGCCACTATATACTGTAGAATAGTACAGGTATGATGTCTTGTAACTGCATGGGATCATTTCCTTCTTTGCAGCCAAATAATTTATTAATCATATCTTGACAAAGGGGTCTGATCATAAACTGAGGAAAAGGTTTGGATAGGAATAGGTGTGTAAATAAATAGAAGTCTTACTGGGAGTTACTGACATCAGTTCAGTTTACACAGCGCATGGGCACATAACCAGTGACCTGCTCCAAAGGATAAACTTAACACCTTTCCAGTGGTTCAGAATGAAATCACGTATTGCTGTGGCACTGTCCAAACTTTCTGGAACATTTCACAGCAGTTACAAGTCTAATAAGATACAAAATACTGAAGATTCTTAGGGTGTTTTTCAAGGCTTAATACAGAGTACTTGCTCTAACCTAGACTACAATGATTTGAGTTCTTGTAAAATGGGGTTTTGAATTGCAGTTCTCTAATTTCCCTTTTAATGATGTCAGGATTTTCTGTTTTAAACTTGAGGGAGGAAGAAGGAATTTTTAGGATATCTAGGGATTGGGAGGAATGTACATGATTAATCTAGTATTGACTGAAATTAAGTTATTGGGATACCTGAGAAATGTTGCCATACATGGTGATTCTATTGTGGATTCATGCTTTCTGGGTTCCAATTCTTATCTCTCTCTTTTATAGATTATTATTATTATTATTATTGCAGTTGTTATTTTATTATTATTTTATTGTGACCATTTTCTTTCTTTGTTCTATTATTATTTCTATTAAGAAATATTAGTAAAGAGTATTGAAAAAGAAGAAAAAGATTGGAATGTCTCCTTGGTGATATGTTAAGATTAACCAGTGGTGCTTCTTTACCAGCTCTAAACATGGAGCATGGTCTGTACGATACCCCCATGACTTGGTTAAAAGAGGCTCTCATCTTCTAAAGAGAGAACACTGAAATATCAGTGGTGGGCAAGTACTTAAAAATTTGAAACTCCCACTTCAATTATAAAATGACTTAAAATTCTACACATACATAAAGAGAACTTGAATGTACACTTCAAATCTTTTATAAATTCTTGTCTGATCTTATGGTTTTGAAATCTCGGCAAACAGTTTTAGAGAACTTTTTCACTGAGAATCTCACTATGTGAAAGTAAATGGTGTGTCCTCATCAAGTGTGGTGGTGGAACACACATGATAGGTAGAGCTTGAAGGCCCTTGATGTTGAATTAAAAACACTGAGTTTTTAAGACCAAAACATCTGATTCAAGCTTTGATATTGGAATCCCAATACAACTTTTTACAGGAATTATTACCTAAACTACAATGTTTTGGAAAGAAATGTCTTATAGTGTAAATATCTGTAATCAAGAGACTTCTGTGTCCCCTTTGGACAATATTTATTCAAATATCGACAGTAGCTGGAACAATTTCCTCCTCTGCACAAAAGAACCATGTGTTACAAAGAAGAAGGTCGTCCCTGGTACTCAGCCTTCTAATAGGAATTGGCACCATGGACAGCTCCATGTGCTGCTTGTCTACTAGGGGTATCCCCACGTGGATCAGTTAAACCGTCCATTCCAAAGTGAATTAAGCTAAATCAAATTAAGGCTACTTTAACTCTGAATGAAGGTTTGCATGCAGCATTTTAATACGGTTTAACTAATCCACTTAAAATACACATCTGTAGTTAATTCAGATTAATTTTCTATAGTGTCCCCATATAAACAAGCTTTTTTTTTTTTTTTTTTTTGCAGCAACAATATGTGGGAGAACAGTGTGCAAAGGAAGGGTAGAATATAGTCCTAAATTTCCAACAGATGTCTTAATCCAGCCTTAGTTTTGTTTGCTTTATTAAATTGGTATTTCCAAATTAAATGGCTCCTGTCAGTCATTCCAATATATTATCACTGGAACTTATTAGTTTAGAGTACCAAGTGAAAGATCCTTTTAGTCAAATTCTGTCTTCATTTTGAGTTGTTCCATGTGTCTCAGACTAGAATTTGGCCCCCTGGAGGAAAAAATAGTTTTCTATATATACCCTTCCAAAGTTACCATTATACAAGTTGACAGGGAATATAGGAGCAAAAGAAATCAATTAAAAATGAAGTATTTATGAAGTATATACAAATTATGCAAGTTTACAGCTTGTCAAAGTTTCAAGACCAGACAATACTACATAGATGTAATGTTAGGGTGGGGGATAACAGTAATAAAATAGGGGAAGACATACATAAATAGGAAGAGGAAGGAAGCAAAGGACCAGGGTGAAGGCGGGAAGAGAAGAGGTTAGATGGAATGGAAGTCTGGCATTCTCTAAGCCATCTCAATTTTTTTTTATCCAAATATCTCTAGAAACAGGGTCCAAATTTCTTTGGATTCATATAGTTGATCTTTACAACAAGCTATTCTTTCTTTGGCTGCCAGCTCAGACAGGTGTGAATTCTACTGCTCTATTCTGGGAGTACATCTACTTTTTCTATTTTTCTAAAGTTATGTGCTTGGTGATCATTGCAGCCCAAAAAATGTGTTTGTAATGCTAGCCTGATTGTAGAAAACAGTGAAGAACTACAGCAGCTGTTCTTAAAAACTTCAGGCTCTGACTTTGCCTCCCAGTTACCCGTGATTAAAAAAAATCAATCTAAATGAAGCCATAATCTATAATGACCTGCAATTTGTCAACATAAGTGAATTAGGGTTCCCGAAAATTCATCCTTTGCAGTCAGCAAGAGAGCTGGAATGAGTAACAGAACATTCTCAGCAAAAGGGAGTTTGCTCCTTAACAGCTATGATTATGTATTTTTATGTATTTTGTATTACTGTGTTCAAATGATGTTGCTGACATTGCTGTTTCCTTTCCTGCAGAGTCGAATGGCAGAGAGTCTGCGTCTCTTTGACTCCATTTGCAACAACAACTGGTTTATCAACACTTCCCTCATCCTTTTTCTGAATAAGAAAGATCTACTGGCAGAAAAAATCCGGCGCATTCCACTAACAGTCTGCTTTCCTGAGTACAAGGGCCAGAACACTTATGAAGAGGCAGCAGTCTACATCCAACGCCAATTTGAGGACTTGAATCGCAACAAGGAGACCAAGGAGATTTACTCGCACTTCACCTGTGCTACTGATACCAGTAATATCCAGTTTGTCTTTGATGCGGTCACAGATGTCATCATTCAGAACAATCTCAAGTACATTGGCCTCTGCTAAAATCCATGGGCCTCAGTCTGTTTTCCTGAGATGACACAAAAGGGGCTAACCGCCTTCATCTGTGGTGGAAACAATGGGGTGGTATTTGGAAGCTCAAGGAGAGGAAGGGGGAAAGTTGAATTATGTTCACAGTTTTCCCACCCCTCTTATCCCTGCCACAAACATTTTTTCCAAAAATACATGTTTCGGAGGGTGCAAAGCCTCCAGAAAAAACAGTTGACGTCTATCTGTGTGGAAATATTTTCACTACAGTCACTGCTGGCTCATTCTGTTTGTTTCATTTCATCTTCCTAAGATGACAAAGCTACCATATTCTATGTAAGAAATAATACTTCATCCAACTGTCCTAAAAACCATTTTACTGCCAGGAAGATGCAGAGCTGTTGAATGGGAGATGGGCCTGCCTTGCAGTTTTTTTTTTCCCTAGGAGAAAAGCTAGTTCCAATTCAAAGGTTACAGACCAGAAGAATCTCAGTAAAGCTTTTCTTACAGCTGTACAGAAGGAACACGTATCCATCATACTGGCGCATACAACCATACAGTATATACACACACATCATGTATAGAGTTGTACACTACTCACAGTATATACTATTTACACTCTTCTTCTCTGCTTCATTATTTATCATGGCACCTTCCTGTTAAAGGAATTGTTGGTACAGAACTGTTCTATGATTTCTAACCTGACCTTTAGCCCTTTTGCTCTTTAAAGCTTAAAAATATGCAGCAAAAATACATAAAATGAATGAAATAACTAATTAAAACTAGGTCAAATCAAGGTCAGTGTTTCTTCTACTTATGAGGAATTTTATACATCTAAAGAGTCTTCTTTACATCTTTTTTTGCCAAATCTTGTGGTGTTTCAAAACAAACAAACAAACAAAAACCCTGAAGATCGAAAAAAGCTGTGTTTTTTTTAAACACAGACACACCCCCAAAAAATTAAAGTCACAAGGAATTTTTTAAACTATCATCATAGTGTCTGGACTGCTGAGTATGAAAATTGCCAATGGACATTTATCAATTTTGCTCCAAAGAAATCCTGGGAAATATGGTCATATTGTAACAGCCTTCCTAAGGAACTGGAGCCAACAAGACTGTGTATTATATAGCCTCTGAAGTCTTTTTTGTTGTTGTTTTTTTTTAATTTAAAAACGTGATGTATTGTTAGAAGGTTAACAGATGAGCGATATGAACAATAACTAAATGTCTTGATATTTGAATTTAATAATTTAAATTATTTGCAGTTTAGTGAAATTAAGGAAACAGAAGAGATGCATTCCTCAGTTCAAGGTTTCATCTCACGCAGAAAAACTACTGGATAGAGTACTGTTCCAGCAAAATTATGACAAATTTGAATGCCTGATGGGCTCTGTGGCACTATACTGGAAAATCTCACATGGGTCATATGGGCCTAAGTCTCGGATCATTTGATTCTTTTCCCTCCTTCCTAGAAAAGACTTGTTACAGACTTCAGTGTGAATCAATGTATATCAATCAATGAAATCAATATATGTTCAAGAATTGTAAAGCACATTCACACACACACTGGAAAAAACTCCTCCCTTCCTTTGTTCCCCACATGTACCAAGATCAGTGTGAGAATTCTCAGCCAAGGGCTCTAAGCAATTTAAAAGAAAAAAAAGTTAATTATAATATCAAAGGTTGTCCACGTTAAGAAAATAAATAATCTGAATGATACTGAACTGATCCACAGTGTGTTTATTTAGTGGTGTTATAATGTAATTGTTTTCCCAATTGAATGATGTTCCTAAATCTTTTTGGCAGACCAGAATTTTGTTCATTTGCTACAAACCTCTTTTCACAATTCATCCACCAAGATTAAGGATAATATAAATACATAGCAAAAATTGTACCTAAAGCCCCAAATTAGTTCATAGAGAATGTTGTTTTGTTCATTTGTTCATCAAATTTTGTTTATTTGCTATAGATCTCTTTTCACAGCTCATCCACCAAATTAAGGAAAATATTAGTATACAGCCAAATAATTAAGGATACTATTAGTACATAGCAAAAATTGTATCTAAAGCCCCAAATTAGTTCATAGAGGATGTTTCTCCTTCTGACAAAGCTATCACAAAATTCAATATGATTCCTCAGAAGAGGACCATTGGTAACTCTAGGAGGGGTATTTCAGTTTAAGATTGTGGAATAAACTTCTATGACACCTACCTGCATATTGCCTGGCTCTATGTAGTGCTTTTACAAGCCCTGTGTTCAGCAATATGTAGGTATATATATAGGTACGTATATAGTCAAGATTTTAAAAAATTAATGCCTAAAGTTTGGCTTCTAAATTATGCTTGGTGCCTGAAGAAGTCATCTGATTTTTCAAAAGTGATGAGTTCTCAGCAACTCTCACGAATATCAACTGCAGCTGCTTGTTGCCTTATACGTTTAAAAATCAGACTATTTAGGGACTTCAGTATGGCTTTAAGAACATGCTTGCCATATACAGAGGATATTTCAGGGAAGCACTGATGATTTAGTCACACAAGTCTCATTACAAATTTAAAATTTTGCTTTAAGGCTTTTTGAAAATCCCATTAATCTACAGTAACACAAACAAAAGTAAGGTAACAAGACTCACCTCACTCAAAATCATAAAAGTGTGGAAGAAAGAAATTAAGGGAAGTCTTCAGGATTCATTGTTGCATTCAAATAATCTATAACGGTGTCAGTAATCTACCCTTACACTTTATAAGGCATTCACTTCCACTTCCAACAGGTACCAAAAAGGGCGCACAACACACCTTCACCTAGACTGCACTCTAACGCAAAACTTTATCTCCAACTTCATGCCCTTCTGTATCAAGAAAATGGCACACCTGGCTGTCACACTTACCACATGAGTAACATTATTCTACTTCAGTACTGCAGAGGTGATCATTCAGATTTTGTTATCACTCTTTCTGTAGGAACTGATGAGTATATAAATGAGCGGATAAAAGTTCTTATGCTAACTTCTACCTGCTAAATTGTTTTCAGGGAAAACAGCATGACAGTAAAATAGTGGACAGTGTTGCATTTTTATTCTCTGATAATTGATTTTCTTAATCATAAAGGTAAACAGTCCATTGTTAGACCCATTGGTCCAATCTACAGTGTGCTCATGTAGTGTTTAGCACTGAAGAATTCAATGCTTAATTTGGAGCCCAGAGCAAAAAGAGCAACCTAATCAGCTCCTGTACTGTTGTCCAGACAAGCAATACAAACCAATAGCCTGACCTGAAGGCATGATAGTTGCTGCAACTGTAGCAGCATGTTAGTCTGGTATGGGACTTTTCCTTCTTCCTTTCTCCAGTCATTAAAGATATTGTAAAGATTAGTCACTGGAAAAGTATTAAATAAAATAAAAACATCCTCAGAGGTAAAGCCTGGTTTGACTTGCAGTGTTTCAGCCTTGTTTACCACTTGCCTACTTCCTTCTGTTCCTCTGGTTAGGAATCTGAGATTCATACATTCTAAGGCCAGAAGAAACCACTGTGATCATCTTGTCTGTATGGCAAAGGCCCTAGAACTTTCCAAAATAATTCCTAGAGTGAATCTTTTGTAACTTCTAATCTTGGTATAAAAATTGCCAATGATGGAGAATCCACCACAACCCCTCATGAACTGGTTAATTATATTCACTGTTAAAAATACATGCCTCTTTTCATGTTTGAATTTATCTAGCTTCAACTTCCTGCCATCGATTTGACCCTTTTCCATTTGAAGAGGCCATTATTAAATATTTGTTTCCTATGTGCAGTTTTTGGACTGTAATCAAGTCATCCCTTACCCTTTTCTCTGTTAAGCTAAATGGACTGAGCTCCTTAGGGCTATTACTATAAGGCATGTTTTCTAATCCTTTAATCATTCTCATGGCTCTTCCTTGAACCCTCTCCAATTTATCAACATCCTTCTTGATAGACACCAGAATTGGGCACAGTGTTCCAGCAGTGGTCACACCAGTGCCAAATACAGAGGGATAATAATCTCTCTGCTCGTACTCAAGATTCCTTTTCTTATACATCCAAGGTTTGCCTTAGCCCTTTTGGCCAGAGCATCATACGTGGAGACCATGTTATGCTCGTATCCACCATGACCCCCAAATCTTTTTCAGAGTCACTGCTTCCCAGGATGGAGCCCCCAATCCTGTAAGAATGGCCTACATTTTTTTGTTCCTAGAGGCATACATTTACATTTAGCAATATTACAGTTAGCAGTATTAAAACACATTTTTTTTGCTTGCACCCAGCATATCAAGCAATCCAGATCTTCTATATCAGTGACCTGTCCTCTTCATTATTTATGACTTCCCCAATTTTTGTGTCATCTACAAACTTTATCAGTGATAACTTTGTTTTCTTCCAGGTCACTGATAAATATATTACTAGTATAGGGCCAAGATCCTTGTGGTAGTCCACTACAAACACCATCCATTCAGTGACTATTCTCCATTTATATTTTGAGACTTGTCAGTTAACAGTTTTTAATCCATTTCATCTGTGTCACAATACTTTTAATTGTTCTAGATCATTAATCGAATGTCATGCAGTGCCATGTCAAATGGCTTATGGAAGCCTTTTATCTCAGTGCTATTATCTTTATCAACCAAACTTGTAATCCCATCATAAAGGTATTAAGTTTGGATCTGTTTTTCATAACCCCATGTTGATTGTCTTTAATTATATTACCCATTTTGAGAGGCCTGCATCTTCATGTCCAGGATTGATGTCACAATGACAGACCTATAATTACTTGGGTCATCCTGTTTGCCCTTTCTAAAAATTGGCACAATATCAGCTTTCTTCTGGTGTTCTATAACTTCTCCAGTGTTCCAAGGCTTATTGAAAGTCAATATTAACAGTCCAGCAACCAATTCAGCCTGCTGTTTTAAAACTCTTGGCTGCAAGTTATCTGGACCTGCTGATTTAAAAATGTCTGTCTTCAGTAGCTACTGTTTAACATACCCCTCAAATACTAATGGAATGGAAAGAGAGTTATCATCAGAAGATATGACTATATCCTCTGTTTTTTCCCAAATACAGAAGAAAATACAAATGCAGGGGTCCTGGCATCCCACAGAACATAAATGTAGTGAGACAATGGCCTGATAGTTGACTACCCAAAGGCCTAGTGACCCAAAGTAGGCTCTCCTTCCAAATGAACCTATATTATGTTCCTGTCTGTCAGGGGTAGTGAAAAGTTGCCCTGACTCTCTCTTGTGCTGCAGACACCACCATGGAGTTAGCTGGAGAATTTTGTATGTCTTCCACCTGACACAGGAGACCACAAGTGGTTAAGAGAGGAGAAGAAAGGGCATAAGAGCCAGATATCCTTCCCTGAGTTGAGGCAGCCAGAGCTAAAAGGCAAAGCCAGCTTCTCCATGGTTTGCATCTGTAATATGTTGAATAGGGGCTCATATGTCTCCAGCACTGTGACTCTTGTTTGCAATGGAGAGTATTTGCTGTTCTCCCATCAGCTCCTGAAAGTATCTTTGATAATCAGGAGAAGAAACAGATGAAGCACTACTCTGTTTTTATGATGTGGAACTATCTGTCTGTTCCTCTAAAGGGATCTTGTATGGTTTCTCTGAAGCCTCATTCCATTCCTCAGAAATATCCTCCAGCATATACAATAAAACTTTAGAGTTACAAACAGGAATGGAGTTATTCGTAACTCTGAAATGTTCATAACTCTGAACAAATTGTTATGGTTCTTTCAAAAGTTTACAGCTGAACATTGAGTTAATACAGCTGTGAAACTTTACTATGCACAAGAAAAATGCTGCTTTTAATTATCTTAATTTAAATGAAGCAAGCATAGAAACAGTTTCCTTATCATGCCAAATCTTTTTTTTAAAACTGTCCCTTTACTGTACTGTATTTGTATTTATTTTCTTCTCTGCTGATGCCTGATTGTGTATTTCTGGTTCCAAATGAGTTGTGTGATTACAGTTTGAAACTCTGGTGTTTGTAACTCTGAAGTTCTATTGTATCAGGTATCTGGTTCCAGCAAGGAAGGTTGTATTGGCGGTGGATGAAGAATTAATAGGCTTTGGTTGAGAACATTGGTACTAGGAGGAATATTGGCACTGGCACCAAAGTTGGTGCTACAGCTGGTCTTGCAAATTCCAAAATGGCCTTCACTGGCTATGTCTACACTGGCAGTATAAGTCGACTTGAGGAGGCTTCAGTCGACTTAAACAAAGCCGCATCCACACTAGGCTTTCATTAAGTCGACTTAAGAAATTCCTTAAGTCAACTTAATGAAAGCTTAAGTCATCTTAATAAGAACCACCTGGTAGGTCGACTTAAGCCTGCTTAGGTTGACCTAACCCTTCTTTAGATTGACCTAAGCCTAGTATGGATGTTTAAGTCCACTTTGTTAAGTCGACTTAATAAAGTGGACTTAGTCCACGGCCATGGACAGCACTTTAAGTCAACTTAATAAGGTTGATTTTAAGTTGACTTAACAAAGTCGACCTAACTTTTTCTAGTGTGGACATAGCCATAGAGTCCTCTGTGTAGGGCCACAAAAGTAAACCAAGAGTGCACTGCATGATATCAATCCATGATGTCTGGATTTGAGGCAAGGAAAGATCAATATCCAAAGGTCAACTCAAGGGACCCTTCACATTTGTCTCCAAAGGGTCAAAGGTACTCAGAGAACTCCAGGTCAGGACCAGAGAAATTGGTTTATGCACCAAATCAAGCAATAGGAAAGCATGTGGTGGGATGGCTAGTAGTTTCAATGACGGGCACCTTCTTAAACAGAGAGACTGAACATATGTCTGAGATCCAAACTGGTAAGGAATCCAATGTAGTCAGTGCTGGGATTTTCAGATCCAGAGGAGCTAGGAAAAGGACATTTCAGAGTTCTTGAAGCACTCATAGACTGGAGAATACAAAAGAGGATAGAAATGGTGCTTCCTTTTTTTTCCTTTCTATCTATCTTTTTAAAAAATGTTTGTATATGTCCTTCTTGTGATGAGATATACTTCCTTCTCTCCTTTTTTTTTTACCTGAATGGGCATCTGATTGGACTTGTGCTGCCAAGACAGAGGCATCAATGTCAATGGCAATGATGCCAGGTGAGAGTAAACACTGAGGCAGGTGCTTCCTGAATCAGCATAGACTATTGATGCCTTAAGAGATAGTGGTAGTTTGGTCTTCAGTGCTTTTGATTTAACTGATGCTGGATGAGAGGTTCACGCCCAGCATAAGGCAGACGATACTCCAGTTTTGAACCCATGACAGAAGGTGGCATTGAGGCCAGAGAAGTGAAGTAAGCCTGAACCTGGTTTTAATCCTCTGAATGAGCCCACTGGAGTATCAAGTAGCAGGCATCAGGAAGCTAAATGAGGATTGAAACCCAAGTGTCTCTTCTTCTAGTATGAGGCATGAAGGCATAGCAAAACACACGTTGCTTTATTGAGGGAGTCTTCCCCAGACATACAAAATACTTGACATGAGTGTTGGTCTCCAACGCAATTGATGGGCACAAGATGCACCTTCTAAAATCCTTATGGACCTCTGGGTCTGACACGGTCCTGATAAAGACTTCCAGGACAAGACTTCAAAGTATCTGACGAAGTGGGATTTTCTCCCATGAAAGCTCATGCGATAAATAAATTTATTAGTCTTTAGGAGTGCCACAGGACTCCTTGTTTGTTTTGCTTACCTAGACTAACACAGCTACCCCTTTGGAACTTGTATACATGAATAACATGCACAGAGAAAAAAAAAGAGTTCTACAGGAACTATTTAACATTTACCAGCATCTGAAAGATTATTCACATACTGCCACTTACAGGTAAGCAATTGAGAAGATCTCACAACAGTGCACCAGAATACGCTAAAAGCAGATTTTTTCTGTAACTTGGAGGAAAAAAGAAAGTCTCGGATTGATAGGTCAAGCAACTGTTAAAGCTTTATCCCCTCAAGGGGGAAGGGTGCCTAAACAAATACCCGGTCCTTTTAAATGCGGATGTTAGGAAGCTCCTGGAGCCCCTAGGCAAAGACCACCACTAACAATGACTTTTGTCTATTTACTATGCATGTGACATTTATTAAGGCACTATGATTACAATCACACAGGTTAAGGCAGTGATTAGTAGTACAATAAACATCCAATATATCCACAAACTCTCTAAACTGCAATGCTGCTTATTGCATGAATACAGATTCAGGGTTCTGCATCAATTATGGCTTTAAACACATGACATAGAGAGCATAACAGAGCCCAATACACATAAGCCCATATGTAAAACGCAATCACACAGGACTCTTTGTGCTGTTGTATAGGAATCTCATTCACATCTGTTGTGTCACGAGGTTCACCCGTGCAATTTTTCACACAGGATTTAGTCCCAGACCTGGTCAATGGTTATTCCCCATTCACACTTTCCTCCTCCCTGCATCAGAGTTATAGCAGCACGGACACCAAGCACAGAGGGTACCTGTTTATGCACTCACACAAGAAGGGGATCCAGTGGGTCACGAGGTTCACCTGTACACCCTTGTTTTCAAAGCCTTGGGGTGGCTGCACACAGATTAGTCTCAGACCTGGTCACCGGTTATAATTTCACACATTCACTCTCTAACACAACATTATAACTGATAAAATAAGGGCATTTATAAGCACACACACACAGAGAAGCAGAAATGCTAACAGAATTATGCCCAAAGCAAAATCCTATACCTCCCCCAGTTCCTACATCAATCCCAAACCCAAGGCTTGATGCAGCTTTTGTTCATTTACTTAAGAGTCTCAGCATAAAGCTGGGAAAAACCTTAAAACCTTTTGTATTACTTTTTGTTTAGGAGCCAGTCGCTACTCTGGGTTCCTTTCACTTTAATTACCTTTCCTTCATCAGATTGCTGGTCTGATGTTCCCGTTAGCTGGCCAGGCTTTCTAGGTTTCTGCACTCGGTCCATCCACGTCCTATGGCAAGCCGAATGGGGAGTGTTCGTGGGGTGATCAGTCCCAGAGCCCCTTTGCCTCAGAGTAAACTGAGACAAATAATTCCAAATTCCCTCCCCCCACAAGCCTCCTTTTATTGCCCAAAAAACGTAGTGACGTGGTGTTTTTCCAACTCTTAAGGTCCAGCTGTTTTTTTCTGATTGTCAGGAACCTCTCTGACCCGTCTCCTCTCTCTGTGGTTATCTAGCCAGAGCACTGGGGGGGGGGGTCTGTTAATCTCCCTCTCCTCTCTGTAGCTAGTTTAACCCGCCCTCTGTACCGGTCAGTCAGCTTTATCTAATTTAACAGTTTTGTGGCCTCTCCCATCTTTTGGCTCTTTTTTTTTTTCTCTTTTCAAGCCGCTGATCTTGTGGCGTAGGTTTTGGACAGCTTAAGTCTTAGCATTACCTGACAGCAACCATCAAATATAGTGAGTCAAGATGAAGAAAAGAGATGACGGTAACAATGGAAAAATCAGATAAGTGAGCAGGGAAGCAGGTGGCTATCAGATCAGAGAAACAGGGTGGGAAGGGTTCACAGAGAGTTCTGAAAACAAGCAGGTTATTTTTTAATTGGATTCAGATATAGATAGGAAGCCAGTGAAGATGAGAAACAACGAGTTTGATAAAGTCTTAGTTCCTGAAGGAAGAAAACAGTCATGTCATGGCATTCTGGACATTCTGAAGTTTATAAAGTACTGATTCAGGAAAATTATAAAAGACAGAAATGCAGTAGTCAAGATGTGAAGTGATAAAACCATAAATAAGGATTTCATCAGAGACAGGGTCAAAATAAGGACAAATTCTTCCAGTGTTCCAAGGTAGGTTTATTTATAGATAAAGGAGATGTGGAGATGAAAGTAAGTTCAGAGTCAAAGCTGACATCAGGCAAGAAATAGAATTAACATCTGAGTGAACCCTTTTGCGACACTGGGTCTATACTATACGTATCTGTCTAAGGATTTATTTGGTCTACCAAATGGAAAATGCCAAAGTTTTAATGGTTAGGAAGAATGATAGCAGAGTTGGAGACATGGGACATCAAAGGGCTACATTCATCCAAGTTGTTTGCAAGGAAATACTCCTTACATCTCCATGATCCCTGAGACGCTCAAACCCCGAGGGCCCAGGGAAATGTTGTTAGCATTCCCTCAAGGTTTCTGCTTGGGAAAGGCAGCTTCAAATTGCTATCAGGGCTCTGCCACCTGAGGCTTCTCAAGTTACATGTCAAATCACTGCATTCCCCACAGCCACCCTGACCAGCTGCTATTCCTGGACACTCTCACACATTTTTGGATTGCAGTAAGCCCCAAAGTCCTCATGATAGACAAAGGCTGCAGCCACTTTCTACCACCACAACCTTCCCACAACAGACTTTCTGCATTAGGGAACATACATCAATATCTAGACCAGCAGACAACAGTAAAGATCCTGGCTTAGTCTCAGCCAAGGATTCTTTATCCAGAATAACATTAGTCTTTGAAGCATTTAATAGCAAGAAGAAATTAAAGGGTAACTAGGAGAAGGTCAAAACTTTGAGACACTCCATGGCAAAAGAAATGAAGTTTATAACAGACATATGAGAAGTTCAGTTAGAGGGGTATGGTTCAAATAAACTATCAGAAGACAATGCTGGAGACACCAACTTCTTTGAGAAATGTAGGTCAAACCCTGCTTTTCTCACACATGCAAACAGTCCCACTCTACTCACATGTGTAAAATGAGCAGAATTTGACCCAAAACATGATCAGAGGAAATGTAATAGAAATGGGTGGAAGTGTTCAAAATACTGTACTAAAAACATATAACAATAATACAAAATTATTTTTAAAAAACCCCCCAAATCTTCAGGATTTGGTCCCTTCTTTTCTTTCTCTTTTGAGAGTTCCAGTAGTGTTCACCATAACTAGTCAAATATTTACTTATTTATTTATTTTTAGGGAATCAGTATTGTTCACTGCAACTAGTCAAAATGTATTGAATATTTGATTTTGGTAATCTGCTTCTTAGTCACTAGCAATAATGGTCGAGATACCATCACGACACACACTAATAGTACATTTTGTTTTATATGAAATTTTTTAATAGTTATATTTTATGCTTTGGCACCACCAAGAGCCAATTTTGTTTACTACTGCCTTTACTTGTGAGATAGATTGAGCTATTCTAATGACTTTTGCTTTTTGTGTAACCCTTGATTAAGTCTTTGCTCTCTATATATTAATCCAAAAGAAAAAAGTTTGTTTTGAATTGGTAGTGCCTCTGGAAAAAGAATAATTTAGGAAGTAGGTACGACTGCTATACCATTTGTCTCTGTAAAACTTTAAGCATAAAATAAAAACTATGGCTTGAGATGTTTCATCAGCTAATCAGATGTGTACGACAAAAATACAAACATTGAACCAAAAAGCAGTGTGACTAATGCGGCTAAAACATACAGGGAACTCATTAACAACTTCAAACCATTGGTCTCATATTTTGGAAGCTGGGTGATTGCAAGGAACTGCTTTACTGCTGCTACTTCAGGTGGTATATTTAGTTTATAAGTTGATATTTAAAGGTACAGAGGATCCTCACTGCCCACTGAGGTCAACCCAAATGAAGGGTACTCAGCACCTCCAGAGCCTGGGTCTTAAAATGTTAGGAAAGAGAGCATCTTTTCATTAGAATCCTTGTAAGTAAACAGTGATCCACCCTTCAGTGGGTACAAGAGAAGTAATTTACATGCTAGGTCTGGTCCTTTGAGGTATTGCGTGTCCTCAATCCCTATTAACTTAAATGGGAGTTGGGAACTCCTGTTGAGTATTAACTCAAAAGCCTAATGAGTACAATTGAAATGCCAACTATTAACTATATTACTGATGACTTTATCAGAAATATACACCTAAGTGTTTATGTTAGAATACCAAACTCCCCCCCACACCTTGCTGCTGCCAAAAGAATGATTCCTTCATTAGCTGCCAAAATTCCAGCTACTATATTGATTGTATTATTCATTTTCAGTCTTCATTTACTTTCATAATTAATTCAGTAAAATCTTGTATTCAGAAATTTTATCTGAAGTTGCCACAGAATCTCTAGTCTGCCATATTGAAGAGCTGCAGAATCCAGGAGCTTTACCTGGAGAACTTAAGTCAAACTAGTCTCAGAGTTAGAATATACAAAGCTTACATCATGTATCCCACAGGTTACCAACAGTCCCTTATTACAAGAGATGTACCTTATTTTCACCTCTGTACAACAAGATAGCTAAAAGCTGCAAAAAAAAGCAAGAAATATCCCTGGTGAATGTAGGTGAGTACTGCTTTTTATTATTATTAATAATAATAATTAATAATATCAGGAGGCGGGCAAGGGCGGGGCAACCTTTATTTTGAAATACATTGTTGGCAACACAATAGTAACAAAATTATAAGAGCTTGTGCAAATGTTTAATGGTTAAACATAAACAGAGAACATGCAGTGGATGGGTTTTCAAAAGTGACAAGTGATATTGAGACCTTCTGTTTTGGGGAGTGCAGCTTGAGGCGTTTTGAAAGAGCCTGATTTTCAGAAAACACTGAGCACCAAGTGCATTATTTTACAAAAATGGTAATGTGGGCTTATACCCAGAATAGAATAATAAAAAATTAGGATTGGAAGGGACTTCAGGAGATCATCTAGTCCAATCCCCTGCTCAAAACAGGAGGAACCCCAACTAAATCATCCTGGCCAGGGCTTTGTCAAACAGGGCCTTAAAAACCTCTAAGGATGGAGATTCCACCATCCCTCTAGGTAACCCATTCCAGTGCTTTATGACCCTCCTAGTGAAAAAACTTTTCTTCATATCCAACCTAGACATCCCCCACTGGAACTTGAGACCATTGCTCCTTGTTCTATCATCTGCCACCACTGAGAACAGCCTAGCTCCATCCTCTTTGGAACCTCCCTTCAGGTAATTGAAGGCTGCTATCAAATCCCCCCTCACTCTTCTCTTCTGCAGACTAAATAAGACCAGTTCCCTCAGCTTCTCCTCATAAGTCATGTACCTCAGCCCCCTAATCATTTTGGATTCTCTCTAATTTGTTTATATCCTTTCTGTAATGCGGAGGGTCCAAAACTGGACACAATATTCCAGATGTGGCTACATCTGCTCAGTGATATTCAGACCTGTCTGTGTTAATACCCACAGAAAAGAATAGTTCATTGCTGTAGAGATCAATTATATGAATTGAAGAAAACTGAATCACATTTCTAGATACATTTGGATTAAAAATATTTAGAATGCTCAAAGAGGGACAGACTTCCATTCCTCCTAACCCTTCCTCCTTTTCTCTCCCTCCGTGGTCCCATGCTTCGCCTATTTATATATATATATTTCCTATTTTCTTACTGTAACCCCCATTGTAATGTATTAAGACTTTATAGCATTGTCTGATTTTGTACTTCCTGGTCTTGTAGTTTTGATGAGTTGTAAAATGGCATATTTGCATAGTTGTTTTGGGGATCCCATGAAGTGTATGGCACTTGGAAACAAATATAAGCTATAAGTCATTCATCTTTTTGTATTTTGTCTTTTAGTTTTTTATAAAAATTGATTTTTAAAAGGGTCAGCAAAGAAGAAGAAGAAGCACTCAGTCTAGAGAAAATCAGGATCCATTAAGATTTGTCAAGTTTGGCTGCCAAAATTTGAGGTACACAAAATCACAAAACATTGGTCTTGTATTTCTGTTCAAAATCAGTATTTAAGCCTGGTAAAATAAGACTGTGTTCTTCAACAATGGCACCCATTTCCATTAACTATTGATCAAAACAAACTAGGGTCTCAATCCTGTAATAAGATCCATTTTGGGTGGACCTTACACCCAAAAAAGATCTCATTCCAGGATCAGGATCTAAAAAGTGACCATGTGTTTTATCTGAAGTCAGACAGCAGTATTCACCTGTCCTGAGAAAAACTAATGACTTTATAGAACATTTTCAATGCAAATCAAACTCCAGGTGGAAAAAGTCCCTGATACTAAACAAACAAGTAGAGTGTTCATGGCTGAGGATATGAGGGAGCAGGGCCATCGCTGGGGGAGAGGGGGTGCGCGAATGGGGCGATCGCCCTGGGCCCCACAGTTACGTGGTCCCTGCAGCTCCCCCCATGACCACACTTCACCCTGCCCCGCTGCCTTTGGCTCTGAGCCGAAGGCAGCAGGGCAGGGCGGGAGCGCTTTGCCTGGCCTCTGGATTGGCTCTCCCTGCTCACAGGGCGGAGCAGGCAGGCCCAGGGGCGGAACAGGTGTGGAGCCAGACCTCTCTGGGCCGGCCTGCCCCATGGACTGGGCCGTTGCCGGGGTCTGCCCCTGCTGGCAGCATGGCCGCGGCCAGGGCTAACTCCTAGTGGCGGTGGCCTCTGGTCCCTCCCTGGCCATGGCCGGGGCACCAGCTGCCTGGAGTTCCTGGCTGCAGCCAACTCCCAGCCAGAGCCGGCTCCTGACCACAGCCTCGACGAGGGCCGGCTCCTGCAGGTCCTGGCGGCGGCCTTGGGTTAAGTTAAGTTAAGGCTTAAGCGTCCACACTGGGCTTAGGTCGACCTAAGGAAAGGTTAGGTCGACCTAAGGAGGCTTAAGTCAACTTAAATTAAGCCACATCCACACTAGGCTTTCATTAAGTCGACTTAAGAAACTTCTTAAGTCGACTTAATAACTACCACTCATTAGGTCAACTTAAGCCTCCTTAGGTCGACCTAACCTTTCCTTAGGTCGACCTAAGCCCAGTGTGGACGCTTAAGTCCACTTTGTTAAGTCAACCTAAAGGCAATTAGGTCGACTTAACAAAGTGGATTTAGTCTACATCCATGGACACACTTTGTCAAGACGATTTAATAAGGTTGAGTCGACCTTATTAAGTCGACTTAACAAAGTCAACCTAACTTTTCCTAGTGTAGACATAGCCTTTGTGAGTAAGAGTTTGCAGGATCAGGCCCCCAAAAATATACATAAGTTGCTATTCTCTGACATATCACATTACAACAGAAATTTGTTTCAACATAATCTGTGAAATGACTAAGCCTTTAGCTTTTAAAAGCAAGAATTCATGCTACTATAATTATAAAACCTGCAAACAATTTCAAAAGTGTGAACAACAGCATCAGGCAATATAATTGTCCCTCATCACTCAAGAGCAGAAAGACTTTTTTCTATAGTTCTCAGAAAATGAAGATCAGCAAGAATAAGCAAAATTACTTCTCATAAATGGAATTTTAAGAAAACTGAAAAAATAAAGTTGGTAAGTTATTTTAAGAATCAAGTACATTCAGCAATCTTCTTTGGCCTGCTTGAATATTTAATCACTTGAAAGGCAAACTTAAATAAGCTGGTGTGAAACAACTTATGTATCCTTCTGAAATAAATACTTTTAATTAAAAAAAAAAACTACCTGTCGGCAGTTCTGCCATCATTTCAAATGCCCGATGCATGTTCCTCCGACAGATATCCACTGGATCATTCAAGAGCTGGGAAAGGGCAGGAATGACCCCATTTTTTATAAAGCCATCCCTACAAACAGAGAGCTGGGTTTATGGATGATTTCATTAAGCATAACAAAACTCATAAATCCTAGCAAGATGTAATAATTTCACTGATATTCTAAATCTTAATACACTTCAACTTGGAAACTGTGCTGCTGAATATTCTTCATGGAAACTTCAGCTACTATCACCACTCCCCAGTACCATCCAGTAAACTCCAGGAATGTATTTACCTGCCAACGTTATGAGTAGCCATTATACAAAGGACTTCAGTTGTTTTTTGTCGTACAGTGCTATCTTCATCTAGAAGCAAATATTTCAGGTTATCCAGAAATCCTGAGAGACAGAACAGATTAATTTTTTAATATTTCTTACTTCAGGGTCAATTTAAAATAGCAATGTTTAGGTCAAACTCTGCTTGTGACACACCAAGAAAGGAAGTGACTTCTAGAGTTAAAGATTTACCACCAAAAATGCCATACCACAGTTCTTCCACAGTTGAAATTTCACAGCTGTAGTGTATGAGTTATAGCTGTAATATGCTTAACACAGCTAGCAACACTAACATGATTCAAAACCCAATGAAGGTAATGGAAAGACTTTTATTAACATCAGTGGGCACTGGATCAGGCCATAAGTAATCAGGCTGCTGTTTTCTGCACTAAGGATCTAATCCTGCAAATATTTATGCATTTGCTTAAATCTGAGCTTGTAAGTAATGTCACTAAAGCAGGGGTTCTCAAACTTTTTTGCTGGAACCCCTTTTGAAAATATTTCGGGCTGTGACGGCCCCACCCAAAAAAGTGATGACCATACCATACCATGCCACCTTACTTTTGTGCTGCTGTTGTCACCAGCACTGCCTTCAGAGCTGGGTGCCTGGTCTGCAACTGCTATTCTAATGAACCACCTACAGTAGTCTTGCGATTCCCTTTTGGTCAGGACCCTAGTCTGAGAAATTGCATAAAGTCAATGGAGTTACTCGTAATCAAAGCTAAGAACATATATGTCTGCAGGATTGGAGCTTAAAATTTCTGGACTTTCAACTCTGGACTGTGCAACTGTAGATGAAAAAATAACTTGACATGTTCCAAAGGGGATCACCAGCATTCCTGGCTAGAGGAAATACCAGCTGAAGAAGGATTTCAAGAACAGTGATGGAGAGGGGAGACTAAAATGGTGGCAAAGCTGAAACAAATTCCTTCTTTAGCTTAAATTAAACTAGCTATAGGTGTGCAGTAACCAGCCAAAAATGCATAGAAGACTGAGTTCAGTAGAGCTGTGCTAGAGCTGAGTGGTTTTTAGATTCATAGACTTTAAGTTTTTTAAATGACCATTTTCAGGAGAAATTCATTTAATCTGGCCGTGCCAAGGTAAAATGTTGATCCAAATTTTGTGCCATTATAGATGTTAATATACAGTGTAAATGACGGACTTATAATATTCAGTGAGACTGTCAACATCAAACTTCCATGGAATGTCTGATTTTACCTCTTAATTTACAGCTTCCCACTACAATCCCCAACATGCTCCGCAGAAGCATTGCTGCCTGAAGGAAGGCTGTCCAGGCTATCCAGCAGGATTCAGCTCTACTCAATTCACCTCATAACCCACTGTGCAAGGGATGAATGATAAAATATGACCAAGTAGACTTTGCTAATCATTTTGTAAGCCTGACTTAAATATTTAATTATTTTATTCCATATTATTTAAAGTTCATCAGAGCACTGACCCTGATCCAGCAATGGCAACTGATGGTTTGGACTGTTACACCTGTGCTGAATGTCAGTGAAGTCAGTGGGACTCCACATGGATGTAAATGTCAGCACTATCTGATCCATGTGTGTGGTTTTCCATGTGAGTGTATCCTTATGTCTGTGCAAAAAGCCCTAATGAAGGCCATAAGTCTTCATATGGGCTCGTGTCCCACTGCACAGAACAGCCTGGATGCTCAGGGACTCAGAGCACTACAGTCCCATCACTGTAGGAATAAAAAGTTGAAAGATGACCAACATGTACAAAGAAAAAATACGTTTTGTGTTCTGTTTTCTTGCTCTTTTCCTGAAAGATTTTTCTCCCCAAAGCCACTGTTTTGTGTGGTTACTCTTTACATTATTAGAAGAACAAGTCTCTGGTACTTTATCTTTCCTGGAAGGCTCATTCACTTCAGAAGAACTGGTATGTACAGCCCCGTGTGGATACAAATATGTTGGTCTGCGATGCATCCCATCTGCAGCAGCAAGAAATGGTCCGTGGATATAATGCGGCTATCTAAGGATTTGCAGTGTTCTACTAATAGGATTAGGATAGTAGAGACCCTATGCAAATAAAGTCCAATTCATGGATAAGGAAAATGTTTTTCATTTGGACTATTTACAACTTTTGCTAAATCAGGAAATGTGAGGCATGACATTCCTTATATTTCTAAGGTAACCTTTACAGGACTCTTGTACAGCCTAAAAACTCAAACCTGGAGTGGCGGAGTGGTAGGTATTCTGAAAATCGGCGGCATCCGAGGTCACTTACCTAATGTTACTGCTTGGTAGACATTCTCTGGGTCATGCACCAGGTCACATAGGGCCATCAGTGCCCGCTGCCGGGTCAGCAGCGCAGGGGCCTGGAGCTCCTCCTGCAGTTTAGGAAGGGCCCTCTCTCCAAAAGCAATGGGGGCCTTAGTGGGGTCAATGTCAGGGGGCAGTCTGGCCGAGATCCGAGCGTGGGCCATCCCTTGGGGACCAGGGGCTGGACTCCGCCTGCTCGAAAGGCCCCCGGGAGCGCGCGCCCAGGAGAGCGGCTTTGGGAAGGAGCAAGGCACGGGGGGAGGCCGGCCCCTCGAGTGCTGTCTGCGACCCCAGGTGCGGGATGGGTCGGGAACTTCGGCCTGGGGAAAGCCACCACCGGGCAGCTCCACTGGGGTCCTGCGGGGGCAGGGGCCTCTCCCACCCCGCGAACGAGCTACGGGGACGGGGTCGGTTTGCGGCGCGCCCCGGCCCGCGATGCCGTTTGTTCGGCCTGAAAGTTAAAAACAACACGGCGGGAGATTTTCCCGCTTTTCAAACGCCAGCGCGAACGGTGCCGGGACACAGCACCCGCCGGCCCGGCTCTCCGGCCCCGCCGCTTCCCCTGGCCGCTCCCACGGCCGCTCCGGTCCTGGCCGGCGCTGGTTGCCAAGCAGTGGAGACGCTCGCTGTGTGCGTAAGGTTCTGTGAATAGATGACTGCGCGGGAGTGTGAGGCCTACCACTGCCGGCTACCGGCGTGCGCAAATAGCGCAGGTAACGCATTCTCCGGTGGTCGCTACGCCGGACCAGAGCCAATGACGTGGCTGGTAAAAAGGAAGCGCTCGGGGCGGGCGAGGAGTGAGGCGGGGCGAGGCCTTGGGGAGTGTGTGTAGATCTCTCCCTGGGGAGCGAGGGGCCCGCCCGCCCGCTGACGCTGGAGAGGGAGGGCAGGGGCAGGGGCAGGGCAGGGCAGGCTGCCAACCTCCCTCTGGGCTCATTTAAACCCGCCCTCATCCTTTCAAAATGTGCCTTCGAATGAGCGCCCCTGGGTTGTTGGGCCGCTGGCTCCCGTCACACAAGCTGGGCCAGGCCCTGCCATGGCATCGCACGGGTGGAACAGGCTGGCTGGAGTCTGCCCGTTCGCTATAATGATATTGATCTTGGGCTGGTCTCTCCGGTGTCCCCACCTGTATGCGGTACGATCAAGTCATTGGTGGAGAAAAGCCAGGACCAGCGTGCCCTTAGTGCGGGGTCGGCCCTGCGCTACCCTGCCCGCCGCACCCTTAGCAGGCTTCTGGTGCCCTGCCAGCTGGGGTTAGGCCGGCATTCCTCGGCGGGTGCCCTCCAGTTTCCGGCCCCGGGGCCAGCTCCCGTCCGCAGGCTGGCCCATGGCCCCTGCTGGATGGCAGGAGCAGATCGGGTCACGTTGCCCTGCCCCGGCTGGCCGAGAGCTGCGCCGCTGCGGCAGAGCTGGCCCCGACCATGGCCAACAGGAGGGCAGGTAGGCTCGCCCCACCCGGAGCCACCGCTGCTGGCGGGAGCCGGGGCCAGGAACCTCAGGCTGCCTGCCAGCAGCGGTGGCTCCAGCCGGGCCGAGCCGACCCACCCCCTTGCTGGCCACGTCCGAGGCCGGCTCTGCCCTGCTGGCAGCGGCGCGGCTCTGGGCGAGTGATGCGACGTAACCCGCTCTGCTTCCCTCCTCTTCCCTCCTGCCATCCAGCAGGGGCTCTCCGCCGCAGGCCGCAGCTGCTTGCCACGCGGTTTATGGGGCCAGCGGGAGAGCCTGAGTGGCGCCACGTGCTGCTCAGGCTCGGCCCGCGTGCCAGGGGTTGCCAACCCCTGCCTTAATGAAAGGGGAGCAGAGCCTGTATATCAGGTCCAAGGATGGGAGAAGGAGGAGGTTTGGGGAGGTCAGTATAAAATAATTTTCTTTAGGCTGGTAGTAAAAAGAAGACGGTGTGTTATTTACTTGTAACTATTTGTAGCTAATTATGCTGAACTTGAATGATTTTAAACTGTCAGAATGCAGGGAAACTGAACAGTGAGTTCACACACTTAGACACATTTATATCTCTATTATGCCTCTTTCTGCACTCTAGCTGAGGAGTCCAGGTTTCCATAATTACCGAAAGATTATTTCTCAATAGCTCTATGGCATACAGCAGTTGTTTTCAAACCTTTTTCTTGGGACCTAGTTGAAAAAAATAATTTATGCCCGTGACCCAGCAATTACATCTTTGAGCAATTCATTTCAGTCTCTTGTTGGTGGCAGCAGGGGGCACCATGACCCAGTACCTGAGGGTCTGCGACCCATTACTGGGTCCCAAACCTATGTTTGAAAACCACTGGTATACAGATCCCTGCTTTCTAACCATATATGCACCACAACAATCCTGCTATTAGCCATGTGTCTCCCTGCAGGGTTAGAGGATTATACAAACTTAGTTATATTTCTGATTTTGCTGCTGTTTTATTGCATGACTTTGAGCAAATCATTTACCATCTCCTTGATTCTATTTCTTTGTCTGCAAAATTAGGATAATAGTCAACTTTATTCAACGAAAGATTATATATAAATCCAGAATATTATTGTTATTTTGTGAAAAATATGTTGGAATCTTAGACCAAAATATATAAAACCTTAATTTATAATGAGGTAACACTTTTTAATAGTCCTATTTGCAGTCTATTATTTCAGCAGTTCTGCAGAAAACAAAATATTAATAATTATACTAATGGTGACTAAGAGAGAGGCATAGTCTAGTAATTTAGGAATAGGACTGGGCTACAGGCACTCCTGAAGCCTAATACTAGATCTGTCTCTAAATCTTTCTATAGCCTTGGGAAGTTATTTGCCTCCTGACTCAGTTTCTCCATTTTTAAAATAGATTCATATTTACCTACGTCATAGACCTGTTGTAAGTTTTACAGTAGATAGCTATTTTCATGATCAAAGGTATTTTTTGTGAAGTGCTATCTTAATTGTTAAGAATCAGTTAAACTAAGCTAAGGTCAGAGTATCTTTCCTGGTTCACCTTATTTGATTTAGAGTTTTACTCTCTGCAGGATGAAATGACTTGTTGGTATTAAAATTGGTGCTATAAAAGCACAAACAAGCTCAATAGTCTGTGATTTCCTAATAAAAAGAATAATATAAATGAAAGCTCAGGAGGCAGTTGAAGAAATTTTAATCCCTCTGTATGTGACAGCGTAAAAATAGATGTCTCGGTCAAATATACATAACAAAAGAACTCGTGTAAGATTATTTGGTTTAGCACAGTGTTTACTTACACCATGCTAAATCCCTGTGCCTCATAGGGACCAGCACAGTCTTATGTTTGCCTTCCTCATACAGGTAGTTCCATTGAAATCGAAGTGACAACTCTTGTGAATAGTAAGGAAGATTTTTTACCTGTTTTGTCTCCCATTTAAATTAATGATGATGTTATTGATTCAGTTGGGCAGAATAGTGTCTTTTGCTTTTTACTTTAAAATTATTTGTTTAATGTATATGCTAAAGCTTTTGCACCTAAAACAATTAGTGAAATGGTTTCTCAGCATGCAGCCTTTTAAGAGAGGAGAAAAATTTCAAGCATATTAATAAGAGGAAAAAAAGCCCTAATATTTCACATCAAACTTTTAGGGTTCTTTAAACCCCTGAAGGTGTGAAATGGCTAGTGGCCTCCGGACCTTATGAACACTATGTGATGCTGGACAAACCTAAGGTGTGGTGTAATCATTATTTTTGATGCCCTGGTTTTCCTTGATGTGAAGTCAACATCCCTCATAATACTTTTTATTGTATGTCACAGAAATAGAACACATAGCTGGAAAAAAAATTTTGGCGGAGCCAAATGCTGGGTGGGGGGAGAAAATCCAACTATTGTTTTTAAATAGCTGAAAATTGGAGCCTATAAATTAGAGACTGTAAGAGCACAATTATGTGGGATGGCTAGTTAATCTCTCTAGAATAATATTGGTGATATGAACACACACAAAAGTAAACTGGAAGTAAATATAAAAGTATGCTTCCCATTAGACATACATTGCTTTCACTTCTCTTCTCCACCTATGCAGGGTTTTGGCAATGCAATATGGCTTTACGTTATGCATAGATCTTGTAGCCGTACCATCATTTCTGGGCCATGCCCACATTTCTTCTTCCACATTCCTCTCCAGAGATCCACCACAGGTGTGACCTCTAAATTATATGAGGATTATTTCCACGTTCATTGTATAA
>ML685811.1:8886165-8896470 GCA_007922175.1 Pelusios castaneus
ATAAGCCCAAATCAGTGCGCACAGGCCAGCCAAGGGGTGTGTAGCTGCAGTGTAGATACACCCTGAGAGGCCAAGAATTCTTATACATTATGAGTGCCTGGTTTGCTCCAGGGCTGTCATGCTGGACTCCAGGACTGACAAATAGACTGAGAAAGATTTATTTTCATTCGTAAATTTTTAAATCTCATTGAAACAGATAGCAAACTTCTTCATCATACAAGATTAAAATGAATCCAAAAGTAGGGAATAGAGAGAAGGACGGTATATATATTGTGTGCTAATAAAAAAGTAGGGGAGTGCTCCTACCATGCTGATCTGCATTTGATTCCTCAACTCCTGCCTGTTGGTCCCAGGATTTTAAGAAGAGAGATCACTAAAGGCTTGACCGAACAAACAATTCTTTGTATACATAGGATCCTTTAAAACAGTTTCCTCATGAATTGTGCACCCTGATTCTGAAGTAGGGCTGAAGTCCACTTAGCTAAGATTCTGAAAATTCCCCTTGGGTTTCATCACATTCTCTCAGGTGTTCCATTATTTAGTATACTTATTTCCAGTTTTCCATTCCTCCAGGCCATTATCTAAGGGGCTAATCCTGCAAGTCCTTACTCAGGGCCCACATATGTTGAATTCACTGGCCCTATTTCTTTAGAGCAGAATCAGGGCCCATTGTGCTTACTAACAAACAGCATCTGACTACCCACATCCATAAATAAACAGTTCATCCCTTTAAAACTGCTTCATATCAGAGAAAACGTCGATATCCTTCTGCAGTTAGTTAGCCTGTATTCTTGCTCCACCTTTCGAATGAGATTGGGGGTGGGAATGTTTCAAACCAGTTGCTATGGTCACGCAGTAGCAGGCGGAGCTGCTTGTGTAGCTGCGAATCTGCTGCATCAGCTGCTGCGTGGTGAGTCCTTTATATTTTGCTACATTATCAGTTTTCTCATTGGAAATGTCTTTACTGGAAATGCTGGTAGCATATTGCTACTCTCATAAAGGACTTTTCTAGCCATTCCTCGAAGCTGCATCATGCAGTGAAATTGGTGTGTTTGGAATAAGTCTACGTGGCTGGGGTGTCTGTCTCCCTTCACTGAACAGGGATTTCGTAATATGCACATGATTCATATGAACATCAGTGATCACTCTTCTTCCAAGTCACGTTGTATATGGACTTCATTCTGCCTTGTTCAGTGTCAGGAAAAGTGGCAACTTCATCATCTTCCAGCCTCTGACCAATCATGAGATGAGATGTCATTAAAGATTTATAATACAACATGCATTGGGCTGGGGCATGAGGGAGATTTCAAATAATGGTGAGAAAGATTTTTAAATGTGTTGAAACTCATATTACAAAATTATTTATCGGATGAAGAAACTATAAACACTGTCCATAAAATGAGTCCCCGAGTGAAGGAGTCTCTTCTATCTTACTGAAGTGAGACTTGGCTGCACTTTAACTTCACAAAGCCACTCACTGCTGCTACAGCAACTTAATGAAAGAGTTCCTTTTAAACGAATGGGTCATTTATTACAAAGTGCAATCAAAGATTTACAAGTAATGAGTTACCAACTGCTTAATTTTGTAAAAACTAAGGCAAACAAAGATGCAGTATCCATATGGAATGGCACTATCCTTTTTTATTCATGTTTGAGATCTGCTGAGATGATTCATGTTCATTGTCTGTCTCTCTTTTACACGTTTCTTGTCTAACAGGGGAGACTGAATTTGGATGATGAAGTCCAGCCTAATGCATTTGGTTCCCCCAGTGAATAGGGACAGAATAATCTGCCATTTCCCCAAGGTAAGCAACTCCTTTTCCACCCCATTCAGAAGGTTTCTATTTACTTATCACTTACATATCATTTTTTGCTATTAAAAAGCAGAAATTTTAATAATTTCTAAGAATTTCAGAGGGACCAACATCATTTCCCCTTTCCCTTCCAAGACTGGTATCTCAATTACCAACCCTGATCCCTTCCTTCAACCAACAACAGATGTGCATCTTGACACAAGAGCCTTGTCTGTAATTCCCACCTGTTCTTTAAACCAACACAGGTAATTGCCACAGTTAGGGAGCACAAGATGAAAAACATGGCTGGTGTTTAATAAATAAAAGAGGAAAATAGAGAAAATGGATTGGGGGGGGTTGATGGAGTTTTCTTTATGCTCTTTCTTCCTCCAATTGCTGAAAAATTATTTAAATATATTCCTTTTCGGCTGACATAGTTTATGCTTGATCTCAGCCCAAAGATGCTGTTTTTAATTTGATCAAAGTCAGTTCAATTGTTTAATAAATTATGCAAGTATGTGGAGGGAAATACTTTTCCAAAATGTTCCATTTGAAATGTCTACACTCTAGAGAAGGAGGTATTGTTAGCCACAGCCTTGCATAGCTGTAAAATCTTGCAGGATACAAAGATAATTCCCTAACTCACACAACAGTCAGAACATCTTACAATAACTGTGATACTGTCACTGAGGTTAAGAAATAGCAGGGAGATATGTGGGAGTGGAGAGGGAAATCAAAGCCTGCTTTATTAGAAATCAGTAACCAGAGAGAAAGCGCAAGATGAGGTATAAAAGATAGTGTAGTAAGAATGACCTGATGAACAGCATGACATAGCTGTGATTTTTTTTTTTTTTTTAATGGGGGAAATTAAAGTTCCTGAATCTTTAATGCCAGACAAAAATGACAGCGATATCTTATGTTCTGTAGAGTTTGGAGATTTACATAGTGAAGGAGGCTTACATTTTAAAAAGTGATAAAATATGTGTTGGAGAAAATGCTTTAATTGTCTGAAGGGGAAGCTGCTGGTTAACTTCATGTGTGGATGCTCTTAATCTGGAATAATTAGTCTACTTTAAATTCACATCCTATTTTATTCCAGATTAATTTTCATTGTAGACAAATCCACATACTGTGGAGCCTCACTACCTGCTTATCTTTGATGAGAACTTCAAATTGATCACCTTGTTAATTTTTTCCTGGCTGACTGTACTCCTTAGATATTGGATTTTATCACACAATACATCCAAGTGACTGCTGTTTTATCCACAGTGGTACACACCAGAGGCCTGTATCCAATTCAAAGACCACTTCCATGCACAGGTCAGAAGTGCCTGTCAGCAACGCAATACTGGAACAGTTGGGTGAGTTTCTATAATAAACTGGCCTGTACAGTTAATTATTAGCTGAGCTTTATATTAACTTCGCTTTGTCTGTCTGTTCATATTCCCTGTACTTTCCCACCTTTCTTCAGCAGGTGGTGTAATGTTTATAGGTTTTCATCACAATCTGCACCCAGCAGAAAGCCTATCAGGCATCTGGCCTTGTGGTAGAGGGGTTAGGGCAGGAACCTAGGAACCCAGCAGTTACTGGTTTTAATCCCACCTGGGGCTGAAAAGCTGCTGTTCGTAGGTTTTGATTTGATCTACTTTTAGTCTTGATTGAAAAAAAATAATATAAAAAAAAATTTTTTTAGAACAGACAACCTTAAAACCAATGCACTAAAAGGGACAAAACAAGAACAGAAGCAATTCAGATTGGTCAGACTTCTTGTACGAGGCATTTTAAGCACCATGAATGCATTTTTTGCAAAAGGACCGGTGGCCTCATACCCACTTCCTCAGTATAGTACCTTCACTCCACACTCATGTATTTTAGGCCACTTAGATTGCGTCTGTACTGGAATTCTCAGAGGTGTTTCACTATAGTTGTCCAATGAAGTTCCCTCTGTTTCCCAAAAACTGGTGTTGAAGTCATTCTTCCTGCTGATGTAGACAGGATCAACCAAAGTTCAACAGGTTGAGTCAACCATGTTCATGGTCATCCAAGTCCAAAGGGTAAACCATGGTTTTAAAACGGGTGTGGAAGTTTGTCCACTGAAGGACTAACTGGTTAAAAAACAGCTGTAGGGACTAGGGTAGATGCAGCCTTGCTGACCTTCTTTCTGTTGCTACCAGTGTTGACTGAGTATAGAAACCAGTATTGGACCAAATTCTGTTTTCGTTTGCACTGTTGTAAATGTGGTGTGGTTCCATTTACAGACAGTGGAGTTGCCTAATAATCTGACCATAACTATTTAAAACTATTTATTCCAGGAAACTAGACAGTTTATACATTCTTCTTAAAACTGAATAGCTTAAAAATAAAATTGAAAATGTTACTGGCAAAGTATATGTCTTTGATGTAAATGTTCTCTTTTGTTTAGGTTTGCCCCCAGTATGAAAATCCTTCTATAAGGGAAAACTGTATTTTGAGTACTCACAAAAGATAAAACATATTAATTTCCTTGTGTTATATCAGGATATCTATTTTTAAACAGAACTCCTTTTTCATCATATCAGGGAGCATTAGTTAAAAATGAGAATATAAGAACATATTATGGCCCTTTATTGCTAGTTTTTTTTTGTTTGTTTTTTTGCAGTACCAAAACCACTTTCTGATTCTTCAGCATGCTGACAAAACATTATTTACAACAGAAATATTCTTATCTGTAACCCAGACATTATTGCTTTTACAAGAAATACAACTACTCCAATTTAATTTCATCTGGCCATACTAAATAGCTAAAAAGGTTTCTGTTCTTTCTCCTTACTAAAATAAAGCCCTCTCTTTTCAATGGTCACTGGATAGGACCATTCTTATGGTGCCTCTTGGCAGCCAGATGATGGCTTGACCCAATATATGCAAAACAAGAGTGCTACTTGTCATGAACTACTGTTACCTTCCTTTTCTATTATTTTAATTATGTGGAATATTTCTCCCTGCATGAAACAAGGTAATCTGAGCAATTCAGTGGCTGGTGGACCATTTTTTGTCTCTGTACATGGTCCATCAGTGTATGAACCTTAGAATATTTTGTTCTACTATGAGTTAATGGAAATCACATACTCAAATAGTTATAGTCTTCTTTTGATTCCTTTTGCCTTAATGTACCTGATTTTATCATCAGTAGATAATAATAATCAGAGATTAGAAATCCATGGAGCCCTGATATAATATGATAGGTTGTTAAATAAAAGATTTGTTTCTGTTTTAAAAAGTAAGTATAGCACTATTAAATCCAATAAGGGATTACTGTAGGATACACACAGGAGACACTAATTTATTATTTAGAGGTTAATTCATCAAATACAGTCATATTTACCCAGCCACCTGCAGCTTCTTAAAGACTGCCACTCCTAAATTACAATTTTAAGAGTGCAGCTTGAGTCACTTAAAACCCATCTGCTGCTTCCTGTGGGAGGATCCAGAACAAAGAGGATTATTGAAGCCAGCCTCAGATTAATACTATTCCAAATAGTCAGGAAATCTTTTGGCACTAAACACTGTGTTTTCTCCCAAGATAAATCTCACAGTAGATTAGTCATTATCAGATAGTTGTTTATTCAGGTCCTCATGGCCTGATCCCGTGCCATTCCAGTCAATGAGTCTTTCTATTGATTTTTAGTGGCAGCAGGACCCAAGCACACATGTTTTCATATGTTCACATTGCACAGATTCTTGTATGCCCTTGTGTGCAAATACTCACACCGACACACTTGCATGCAAACAGATTATACAAGCATTCTTAATAAGAGAGAGTCTCTTCCTCTAAAAAACTTATAATCTAAGAAAAACTGTAAAATGTAAGTACTATAGATCTCTAGTCACAGTATCAAGACCTTTTTGCAATTGCAAACTCAGGTTCTTTCCCTTTCATAATTGCAAATTCAGGTTCTGAAACTGCATACGTTTTGCAAAAGCATAGTACTTTGCCTCTGCATTACAACTTCCAAAATAGGAGCCTAAATCATCATTCTATTGTAAGAATACTGAAACTGGTATTAAGAGTTTTGAACAATACTGAAATATTTGTTACAGGCTGAAAATATCCAAAGTGGTTGTGGTGGGAGACCTTTATGTTGGAAAAACCAGCCTCATCAACAGGTGAAGTATATCTCTCAGCAGATTGGGTTTGCTGTTTAAATGTAGAGCAGTTTCTCTGCGTGTTGGACTCTGTTCCTTTACCATCTATGTTTTGATGATGATTGCCTCATAGTAAGGGCTTTTAATTTTCTACTAAATCAATAATACTAAATCAAGCTGGTTTGGGGGCATTAAAGTGAAAGAAAACCAGAAAACCTACAGTGAGAGGCACTGAAATTCAGTAAAGCATCATGATCACCTTGAACCATGATCATTCCTTCTAGGCAGTGCAGGATTATTCCTAATGATATATTCTCAAATATTTTGACCAGTCTAGTTTTAAATGATCCCAAGATATAGGGGGAGAGGGGGGGGTTAACATTTCCTATTCTAAAGACTCCAAAATTAATCAGAATGAACAAACACTGAAGGTGGCTGGAATGGTCCTCAGATTCTCAGTTTTATTTGGAGAATTGTTTCTTAAAATATTTTTAAACGATCTTTCCTGTTCACTGACTCAGGTGCAAGCAGCTCAGTCTCTTACTGGAGGAGATTGTGGGGAGCCCAGAGATTCCTTTCATATCTTTGTGTATAAATTGAGTCAGTCAAGTATGAAAATTCCAAAGCATAAATTTCACTGATTATTCCCCAAAATCCTAAGACTCTATTTCATGAGGTGGTCACAGTGTCAAGATGTGGAATTTAAATAGCTTGTTATCACTGTAGCTTCCCTACTATTCTCACAGTTTGTTAGTTCCTCTGTACTGGTAAGAAATAGATTCTGGGTGGCTTCTCACTCTTTTTGGATAACTTTTTTTTCTACTTCATGCATAGTCATCTGTATTTGCCACCTACCAGGTATTCCTCAAAAATACAGTATTCCATGACTTTAATCTCTTTGATAGTCCACAGATTTCTTATTCTGATTTTCTCTGGTCTTGGGAGTCTTAGGGTATGTCTGCACTACAGCTGGAAGCACAGCCGTGCTCTGTGAGTGGGGCTCCAGCTAGCATGCTAAAAATAGCAATGTGAACTCTCCAGCCCACCTGGTTCTTTGGGTCTGAGCTCAGGTAACTAGCCCAAGTTTCTGCTGAAGCCACAACATCCACACTGCTATTCTTAGCATGTTAGCTCAAGATCAGCTAGCAAAAGTCTTTGTACCTGAGCTGTGATGCTACATCCCAGTTGCAGTGTAGACACACCCTTGGAGATGCCCACAATACTTTTTCTTTCATGTTTCAGTTATTTGATTCTTTCTTACAGTAACTACCCTCTTCATTATCAGTTTGTTCCTCATTGACCTGTTAAATATTTTTGAAATACAGCGCCGCTGATTATTAGTCTTCAGCACCGCGATTGTTTAACTCATTCCTACCTAACACATCTTGCACAACATCATGCCCTTAGCTTTCTCTTACCACCTTTTTCATTGCAGGTTTTGTAAAGATGCTTTTGACCGAGACTACAAGGCAACCATTGGAGTGGATTTTGAAATTGAGCGGTTTGAAATAGCTGGAGTACCATATAATCTCCAGATGTAAGTTGGAAGATGGTAGTGCCAGCTGTTTTCTTTCTTACATGAGTACGGTTTGAAAAGAACTTGAATTGTACGGGTTTTTAGTGATATCAAAATCTCTGTTTATATGCCACACACAACTTAGTGCAGACTGAGGAACACCTGCTGTCCTGTGGCACTAAAGAATTTGAGGATGTCAGTAGAAACCTCAAGCTGATGGGTTTTGCTCGAGGAGACGGTGGTGCTTTCCACTTTATAACTGTTAGCTCAATGGTTAGTATATGTGCCTGGGACTCTGTGAGAAGGAAGAAGTCTTTTGAACAGGAAGTGCTCTCTCATGAGTGCTCTAGCCAATCATTGGGGCTCTTCTGAACTCTTCTTCTGAAGCTGTTCAAGTTTGGATAAATACCTAAAGAATGATTGGAGCCCGAGTCTCCCACCTCCTTCAATGGTTGCCTACTGAATCTCTCACACCCCCTCTCCCCCATGACTTTTCCATTGTCAATAAATATTTAAAGTCACTAAGTCAGAGAGCATATAGAGGGCCTAAAGATAACTCAGTTTTGTGACTCACAGTAGTGTAACTCTGATTTTCTGTGCATCTAAAAGTTAGATGCTACAATGCTCTGATTTGCAATACCTAAATCCTTTTGTGGATTGGGACCTAATCCACAAAAGCCTATAGTAGCGTGTTTGTTATGGGTATAGCAAATTCAGGGTTAAAATGTCTTCATTAAAATAATGATGCTTTATACAGGCTATCTATCAGTGAGTGCTTAATGAGTAACATATTCCAGATGGTAACACTTCTCTGGTATCACATTCTTCTCCAATTTGTACCAGTCTGTAGCTTCATTTGTGTGTTTGCTCAGGTTGCACTGGGTTTGATTGACCTGAAACTTTTTTTTTTCCTCCTGCACAGATGGGACACAGCAGGTCAGGAAAAGTTCAAGTGCATTGCATCTGCTTACTACAGAGGAGCGGAGGGTGAGTAAGTCAGACAGCACTTCACAGTCAGGATCAAATTAATTGTTTTTTTCACTGTAGGCTTCAGGAGCTGAGTTGAACCAGTAAAATTTCTAATCCACTGTCTCATTTAATCATTTTCTCTGCACTGTTTTTATTTCAGTTATTATAACAGTGTTTGATCTGGCTGATATCCAGACTTTGGATCACACAAAGTAAGTCCCTGGACATGTCTTTGATACTCTAGTATAAGATCTCCAGCATAAAACTGAACTGGGAATTAAGATTCATTGGGCCTGAAATTGCTGTGCATGTAGCTTACTGACCTAGAAAAGTGATAGATGGATTTAGCCAATGCATTCAAATAATTTAGTGCCTCAATTGGTGCTCATTTCATAGGGTCTCTACTGATCAAATTGCATTTTCTTATTCCAGTGCTGTCTATAATGATGCTTCTGGTACATATATTTAAAGCAGAATATGGGCTGTAAAAGGGAGGGACTGGGACACTGGAAAGACTAGCTTGCACAGGTTAGTCTTCAGTAGTGCAGTCCGCACAGTATGTTCAAATATCGTTTTATTAAATAGTACCTCTGCTTAGGAGCAGAAAATTGAAGTCTGTGGGCCTAACTTTTTCACTTGTATTGCTATGCTACCACTGGAGTAAATAGCATTCCACAGATGTGAAGCTGGTGCAAGCACAGCCTCATAGTGATCTCTTCAATTATATAGCTGAGTAGATTGTTGCACCTGTGGGAGTTTCGCTCATTTTCCTTCACTCTTTCTTCATTCATTTTTGCCTTCTACCTCTGCTTCACATTCTCTTTCTGTTCTTGCATCTTAGTGCACCGAGATAAGAAATATCACCATTGCTTTGTCCCCATCCCTTGCTGTAGGTGAATAGCGTTCCTTTTGCATTCCTTCTCTAGGGTCTGAGCACTGTTGGACTTGGAATCTAACGTGGGTAGGGTTGGCTGAATCTAGAACTACTTTCACAGGGTAGTAACTTCGTATCCAGAGGAGCTGGAAAAGCTTCCAAGCCATTTATTCTCTAGTGGGGAAGGCAAATGACACATCAGCATCTTCCTCTTCCCTCACTCTCTTTGTTGTTGGTTTCTTTGTCTTTCTCTCTCCCCGTATGCCTCCATTTCTTTCACTCCTCTTTGCCCTCTTTCTCCCTCTCTAATTACATCTTACCCATTACCCCACCTTTCTGTGTTTCAGGCAGTGGCTAGAGGATGCATTGAGGGAGAACGAGCCAGGGTCCAGCTTCATCTTTCTGGTTGGAACAAAGAAAGATTTAGTGGTAAGTAGGACAAAGCAGCTCATAAAATTTATCTCCCCTAACCCCCTCCAATGAGTTTCCATTTGAACTGAAGTCCAGGTATTGAGTCCCCACAACATGTGGCAGCTGCTGCAAAGATCTTGAGAAACAAACAATAGCACTACCAAAGCAAATAGAAGCCATGTAGCCCGGGAGCAGTGGACTTCACAGAATGGAACAGAGTGAACATTTTCTAGAGGTCACGAAATAATTTCCTGTTCTGTTGGAGGTACAGCTTTACTGAGCAAACATGAATCACACACAGCAAAATTTTGTCCTAAGACAATTCAGTGCGATGGTGGAACTCCTAAAGACTGCTATGTAGACAATGGGTTCAAAAACTCAGCCTGTGAGTCTGTGATTCATACCTATGTCCACACTTACTAAAGTTAGTTCGAATTAGTTAATTAACTTAATTTGAACTAGCAAATTTTAGTTCGAACTAAGCAAGTGCCATACATGGCACTTGCTTAGTTCGAATTAGTCAATTGCATTACGGTCAATGTGCTGCTTAGTACGAACTAAGCGCTTAGTTCAAACTTGCATGGCCATGTTGGGTTAATTCAAACTAACTAGTTCGAATT
>ML685811.1:8896870-8929643 GCA_007922175.1 Pelusios castaneus
TCGGAAGACAGATTCCCATTGGTCTCTGTCAGTGACGGGGGGGTAACGGCGCAATGACAGAGACAGATTCCCGTTGGTCTCTGTCAGTGACGGGGGGGGTAACGGCGCAATAAGAGTGTTGTTAGAAGTGGGTTGTGGGTGTTGCTGGAGGGCCATGTCTAGTGGATGTGGGTCATCTTCATAAACTGT
The DNA here is from genome assembly GCA_007922175.1 of Pelusios castaneus. Taxonomy (NCBI): domain Eukaryota; kingdom Metazoa; phylum Chordata; order Testudines; family Pelomedusidae; genus Pelusios; species Pelusios castaneus. The sequence goes on from ML685811.1 coordinate 8,897,060, forward strand.
TCATCCCCCTGTAATTTATAGTGTTGCCCACATCTTTGAAACATCTTCTCTAATTGTGCCATGTTTTTAGTGTAAATTCCCTTCAAAATCCCATATGATCTCTTGAAGCTGTGAGGAATCAGAGGCTCTAAAGCAGAAGTGCAGACATGCAAATGATGCCAAAAGCAGCTTCATGGTGCATTTTCTCTTCCCATCAAATATTTTGTAAAGAGTCCCTCTGTGTATGGGGCTACGTGGCATTAACTTGGTTCCTGGAGAAGGCTGTAATAGGGCTCGGAGGAACATCGAGAGCCATCAACTTGCGTGGAGGAAGAATATTGGATTAAAACTGGAGTGATGTCAGTAGATACAACAAGCTGACTAATGAATTCACCATCTATTAGCACTCTTGACATGCTTGCTGATCATCTATTGCTATCCCAGATGCATTTTGGGTAATTGTCAGCCAATGAACAGTGGCTGAAGCAGTGAGAAGCTCTTACTATATGCAGCAAGCTGCAGTGGGAAACTGACTTGGGTCCTGATCCTACAGCTGCTTATGCAAATGCTTAACTTTAAACATTTGAGTAGTTCATTGACTTTATTAGGATTAGCCACATGTTTAATTTAAGAATTTTGCAGGACTGTGATTTAGGGTTGCACAATACTAATCAATTTCCATCTGCAGCCCACTGACCATAGAGAGTGAATAAAGGGAGGGAATATCTTTTTTAAAATGAAAGTAAAGGTACAAGAAATTAAAAATAGAGGGGAAAGAAAAAAGGCAATAACCAGAATGCAGATTAAGAAGAAAAAGACTAGCAAGGGCAAAATGTAGGGGAGAAGATAGGGCTTTAACAGAAAACAGCAAAAACAAAGGATTAAAAAGAGGAGTGAGATCAGGAGAGCAACATGAGACAGATGGAGGATGAAGAGAAAGGACCATCACAATTACTAATGCCCTAATGGCTCCTGTAATTTTCTGTTTTGATTTATATGGTGCAAAAAGCTTAGAGACCATCTCTTTTATTCTTTGTTTGCACAGCATCTAACACAATTTTCCCCATCAAATATCTATGAAGCTCTTTTCTTTCACTAGTTCTGTCTTGATATATGGGACATCCTGGTGGACAAGCTCCAAGGAAGGCCAGGAAGGGACTGGTAGCATCGTTGTGTTAGTCACCCCAGATACAATCAAGGAGTACTGCGCCTGCTTTGTTACATAGTGGTTCCCTGCTGTTTGCTACATAGTGGTTCTGTGCTGTTTTATTTAGTCAGATGCTGCTTGCGAGAGGACAGAACTGGATGCCATCCGTTTTGCCAATGAGATGCAAGCTGAATATTGGTCTGTTTCAGCAAAAACAGGTTAGTCATTGTACTAGAGACTGATTGACTGTCACCAGTGCCATATGCTAGGAGAGATGGTATCAAGTTGTCCCCCCGCCTGTGTTCACACCAGTTGATTTGGTCATGTGCACACTATGCTATATATGTTTGAGGATGTATGTTCCTAAATGGCTGTACATAACAATATGTAAGAGTATTTGTACAGTCATGTTTGCAGAAAAGTGTATTGTATTTGTGTGTATTGTCTGGGTTTATTCATAGATGATGGTGCACAAATGCTTGTGTCTGTGTCTTTGTGCGTGCACGTGCTCAAATTGGGTACATAGGATGTTATAGTGCACTGCAACTTCCTTCTGCTGCTCATGAAAATATATATTTGTATGTAAGGTTGAAGGAGAGAAATTAGAAAACATTGTTCTGGGGTAGAGGGGGCCTGCATGATGTGCTGTCACTCTATGGGAGCCACTTTTGCGGTGGCACTAGCACATTATCACTTTTCTCTCCTGTTGGAGCACTGGTTTATATTCATGTTTGTATGTCTGATCATGAGTGCTGGAGGGTTTGTAAAACCTGGTATTTCCCTCCTGTTTCTCAGGGGAAAATGTAAAGGAGTTTTTTTCCCGAGTTGCTGCCTTGGCCTTTGAACAGTGCATGCTGAAGGAGCTGGAGAAGAGCATTGGTCGCATGGCTCAGATCGGGGCAGGAAACCTCATCAGTATGTTCAGCTTCACTCTGTCTGTCTACTTCAGTCACTTACAACTTTGGGAAAATGGGGAAATGTCCTAAAGGCCAAATTCTGTCTCACTTATACCAGCACAACCGCACTGACCTCAGTGTCTGTCTATCTTGGTCCTTAGATGTGGTTGCACAAGTTTTACTGAAGGCTGAATCTAGTCTCTGCTATTTGTATGACAGGAAGGTGAGCCTGCCTCCATTCATTCTATAACCCTTTGGTTTCCGTATTACAGAACTGGAAGGAAATGCTCTGGAGACCCAAGAAAACAACAGCCAAGCCAACCTGAGCTGCTGCTAGGTGCCAGCCATTTTGCAGGCATCGCACCTCCATCTGCATGTGCATGAACCTGCCTGGTGCACTTGGAACAGGGAAAACTCTAAGCAGCTTCCAGCTGAGAGATTGAAAGTCAATTGATCTCAGGAAAGAATGGAGGAGGTGAAAATGAGTCAAGCAACATCTCTTCAGACAGATGATATCCCTCCCATCCATGCCTTGCTTTGGGCTCACCTTGTTCAGGCTGGCAACAGTACATAGACCTTCCTTGTGCAATGAGGGGATTGCTTGCATGGTCACCTGAGAAGTAGAAACTCAAGGAGAGGGAATCAACAACTTTTCATCCTGCTTCCAGGAGGACTTGTAATAAAATGTTCTTGTTTTGTGTTCTTGGTAGCCATCGGAACTCTCAAATCTTGGACAGGGAAGTCCTGGCCCCATTCTTGTGGCAGCGGAAACACATGGCAGTGCTGATTATTGTGCATTTGATCTTGTTTTCTCTTTCAAACAAAATCCGTGTACAGAATTATGCTGACTTGCACTCAAGCAAACATAGTTTATCATGATAGTGCTGAGAGGAATATTCCCTTTGTATCTGGTGTCAGGATATCTGTAGATCCTTTGTAAAATCTACACATGTTTTTCTTTAAATGGATGCAGACCAGAATTCCACTCAGGTGTGCGTATGACCAGTGCACTTGAGTAGTTTTCATGGGAGTGGTGCACATGCCCTGAGCCTCCTCATGGCTCCTCCAAGGCTATATAAGGCTGATGCCACCCCGACCCCCCCCCCCCCAGTCCCTTCTTACTATTCATGGCCTTTGTCAGAACTCCGTCTGTGTTTCTCCTCTCTCTCGGCTACATAGTTAGCTCTTAACTGATAACTATTTCCCGGTTTATCACCCATTAAATAGATTTTCTGTATTTTGTGTAGTTTGTTGGTGGTACTGAGCACCAGGGCCATGTAGTGATCTCTATGCTTCAAGCACTGTCCTTTGTGTGGGGCATTGTTCCTAATGATGAGCCATACACGTTGTGTGCTGTGTCTTCATGAAGGACATATCAAGGAGAGGGGTAGCATTTGTCACTCCTTCAAGATATTTCCAAGGATCTGCACCTTGTGCAGCACTTCCAGGAACAAGCCATGAGGCCTTCCTCTGCACCTGTTTGAAATTGCTCTGTGTGCAGTCAGCCTATATTCTGGTGAAGACTTGAACTCCTCTCCAAGGAAAAGGAAAGGTTAATCTTCTCACAGGTTCCTTGCCCAAGGACCCGTAAGACTAATAAGAACAATTGAGCTCTAAGAGAGGCTTGTCATCCATCTCCGAGGGGATTGGCATAATGCTGAGATTCACCAGGTACCTAGGGTCTAGGGTGACCAGATGTCCTGATTTTATAGAGTTGGTCCTAAAGTTCAGTGCTTGATCTTACATGGACTCCCATTACCCTCCAGCCCCTGTCCCAATTTTTCACACTTGCTATTTGGTCACCTCATAAAGGGTAGAACTGGGATGTAAGCCCATGTTTCCCCAGGAGTTGGGCAAGAGAAGGTTTTTTAATCCAGTCAGGATATGCTTAGAAGAACGGCCTCTGTGCTCAGTATACAACCCATGTTATTTACAGGGGAATACCCACAACCTGTTGGAGATGGTTCAAGGTGCAGTCTCAGGAAGGAAGCCCTCAGAGTTAATGAAGCACTTTCAGAGCCATCAAAAGTATTAGGGAATACACTGCTCTGTTGGCTCCTGCAGCCAAACACAGTGACAGTGTGCTTGTCCAGGAATACAAGGGTCTTTTATTCTCATCTGGCTCCAGATTCCCTGGTAGTGATGGCTGTCAATGAGAGGTCAAGCAAAAGAGGTTCAAGTCAGCTCCAAAGAAAGAGAACTGAAAAGAATGAGTGCTTTAGGCGAAAAGATTTATTTTAAATCCTCTCTCCAAGTGCAAATAGCTAATCAGCAGGTGCTGTTACCTAAGTGTGAGTTTCATAGTTGGGGGGATTTCTCAAAATTTACAGATAAACTCCCTGAGGACACCAAGGAAGAATTCAAAGACTTTTTGGCAGAAGACCATCTGGTCATGCACATCTCTTCAGTCTGTCCTGTATGTTGCAGATGGTTGCTCTCCGACTATGGTCTCTCCAATGATAATGAGAAGAGTTTCATGGCTCTATGACTCAGAGAGCCTCCAACATACAACAGACTATAGAAGATCTTCCCTTTGGGCATTCCTGTTTTCAGATAAAACTAATGAAACATGTTCATTTAAAAGGCTCCTGAGCAACCCTCCACTTCTTAAGAATTTATGCCCCAGTTTTGAAGAAAACACACACAGCTCTCTGGATATCCAGTAGACTCAGCAGTAGACAGCCTTTCTATCCACCCAGGCAAGCTTATACTGTGAAAAGCAGAAAGTCCACTAGCTCAGATGCCAATCAGCAGACTCACTCTCAAACATCCGCCAGGAAAATCTGCCCATGAGGACAGCAATCCAGTTATTCTCAGTCCATGCTCTAGTGGCTCTCCATTTGGAAGAAGACTATCTCACTTTCTGGATAATGACAGACAAGGTCCTAAGTACCTTGAAACTGGGATAGTCAGCCCAATTCCTTTCCAGTTCGTCTTTCACCCGTCACTGTCCCTTTTTAAGATCCAACTCACAAGCCTCTGCTCCTTTTTAAAGGTCAATATACTGTTTGCTATAATGGCTGTGGAAGAAATTCCTCTACAGTTTCAAGGAAAGAGATTTTGTTTGGATATTTCTAAATCGTAAGTCCAAGAGTTGTCTAAGTCCAATTTTGAACCTTTACAGTCTCAAAAAGTTAACTAAATACTTGAAATTTTACATTATTTCTCTGGGATCAATCCTCTTTCTGGATCAGAACAATTGGTTTGCTATCTTCAGTCTTTGCAAAGCTCAAGTGCTGCCTATAGTGTATCTGAATACTGTACCTATTCTGAGTCCTAACTGAGCTGCTACCTGTTCCTACATACGTTTGTACATATGTGCATACGTTCATTCACTCGTTACTATGTGATTGCAACAGCTTCAAGAGAAGGTGCCAACTTTGGCAAGGTCATACTTCAGTCACTGTTTAACTAGAGTCCAAGTCTTACCACCTATGATATTTCTTGAGACACCTGAGATGAAAACACACCTGCATCCACTTGAATAAGAAAGAACAGTTACTTACCCATATCATAACTGTTTTTGTGCTTTTGTGATATAGGTGCAGATGTGTAGTCCACAACCAGCCTGTCATCCTCTCTGCATCAAAGTCTTCAGCCACTGGCTGGTATGAAGTAATGGAGGTAGATGGGGGCAGCATCACCCTTATATAGCCTCAGGAGGGGTCATGAGCAGGCACAGTGTGCATCACTTCCGCAGGTGCTGGTCTTTAAAACCTTTCCACTCTGGTGTGCTGAGCGTCCACACACCTGAATTGACTATTTCTTCATCCACACCTCTGAGAACAATTAATTGTTCTGTGTCTTGATCCTGCTCCCCTCTACTTCCTTTACTTCTCTGTAGAGTAGGCGGCAGATCTTTCCTCTTGCCATCAGAATCTGACCCTATGGATATAATTTCAGAGTAAAAAGCACAAAAGGAGATTTTATTGAACAGAGGAAGATGTGAAGCTAAAGAATAGATACAGTGAGGGAGAAGTGCATAAATGCTGATGGAAAAGGAAGTGTATGAGGTTATAGCTAAATTCTCATGATGATGTTTCATTGATCGAGTGTCACTCTGTTTTTGCCTTTGACATTTCAGGTGGGCCAAAACCAGAACCCAGTATCCAAATATTCCAAAACTTTATGGAAGTCCAGGTCTGAAGTTTCTAATTGAATCCCATCTCTTTTTAGCATTCCAAAGGCTTGATGCTTCTTGGACTTGCACTTTATGTAGTCATACATCTGCTTAAAACAGTACCCACTCAAAACAGAATACTTTTACACGTTGTGCATGAGCAAATGGCTGCACAAAGTGCAAGGCACAGGAATCAGATCTCATATATTCTGTCATCTCAAGAGGAAGTGGATATACCCTTTCCCCTTCATTTATTTTTCATAGGTCTCGTCTACACAACAAGTCTAACCAGTAACAGCTAGCATAAGGGACGTGTTGCAATGTCTCTTTTTGTTCATGATATCGATGGGACATGGTTTACTGAAGCATGTTACTGCCGAAGTCATAAACTTGGTCACCCCTCTCCATGCTAGATAACTATGAGCTGGTAAGGTTAGACTCCCTGTAGTGTGGCTAGTCATATAATCTGACTGCCCTTGGTGGGAAAAGTAGTCCAGTCCCTTGGTGCTAGGAGCTCCTTGCTCCATGCTGAATGGACCCCCAGTGGTAGAGAAGCATTTTTGTCCTTGACTTACTTTAACATTAGTTTTTAAAGCATCATGTGCGTATATATGTATGCACACTCTTCCTGAATCAAAGACAAAGTGAAAGATTTCCAGTACCGGAACACTAATGTGCTTGCCACATGCAGGTCTCTTTACCGAATGGCTATTGCAGAGAAAGCACTCTCTACCTGCACTGCCACAGTTTGGTAAGCTTGTCAAGTCACACAAACATCTCCCTGGTTTCCTCTGTTATCCAGGAGTCAAATACACTCCTGCCCTAACCCAATAAGTTTGATTCTTTAGGAGCTAGAATAATTGTGTATTGAAATAAGGCCTATATAATGGAAAAGATTGTATAAAATTCAGAGGCACTGGAAAATAGAGTGAAGCAACTTTATACTGAAAAGTCTTCTGCGTGGACAGCACAGACTTGGAGCCACAGGGAGTTCTCTTTAAACCTTGTTCCTGCTGATTTTAAATGAGAAGGTACTGTTAGAAATAACTAATAAATATGTGCTAGGTTAGTACCTGAGACCACTTTTACTGAGCATAATTATTGTTTATAAATCTCTGATGAGATTGTTTTTGCTTATTGACCTTCAATGCATACAGCAAACATACAAGGCTGTCTTCAAGAAATAAAGCCTATGGGTAGGTTCGTGCAGGATAGTTTCCTGTAAAGCAGCTGGTACTCGCCACAGTTGAAGATTGGGTACAAAATCAGATGGACCATGGGCTTGATCAGGTAGTATGGCAGTGCCTATGTAAATACATATTAAATTATTTCTCTAGATTTATGACTACAAGCAGGTTTTTCAGAAAAAGAAACTAGCTGTTAGCTATAGTTCCAGACGGCGCCTCCCTTCACCGTGTCTGTGTATTGGGAATCGTGAACTTGGAAGAAAACTGCTTTTGTTTTTGTGTAACAGAAATGACACGATAACTTGATGACTTTACCATTTTATTTCACTTCTACCCATAGGTGGCCTTTGGCTATAGGGGGCCATAGGCAAAGGCCCATTACGGGGCCCCCAGAGACTCGCAGGGGCCCCTCTCTGTGGCCCTGGTTCCCTGCCACCAGCCCCCCCGGCCTTGCCCCCCCACAGCCCCAACTTTCCACTACCCCGGCTCCCCCTCCTCCGGCCCCAGTTCCCTGTTGCTGGCTCCAACCCCAGGGCCAGCTCCTCCTCCTGCTGCTGACCAAGGCAGATGCAGATTTGGGGGTAGGCAAAGCAGGCGATGGGGCCCCTTACTGCTTGGGGCCCTAGGCGTGCGCCTGCTTCGCCCACCCCAAAAGCCGCCTCTGCTTCTACCTCCAAGAATCACGCGTATTACAGCGGGACAGTAAATAGCCTGATCTTTCCCAGTCAGTGATGGGTGTTGCAAGGCTTGTCTTGAAAACCTGTGGAGGTTTCCCAACACGGAGCCCACTCTTAATCGTTGATTCTGTAAAAATGAAACTCAGCTCATGTGACTATTGATGAATTGCTTAGGCAGGGAACACAAGAAAAGGAGTCCAGCTCTGTTGAAAAGTAAACACCACTGTTCATTTGTAATTTCTTGGACAGATGTTCATGTCTCTGGCCTAGATTTTACTTGTGTATGTTTAATTCGAACAAAAAGCCTAATTGCTCTGAAGAAGCTTTTTATATAGTAAGTAAAAGGTCAGGGAAGAGAATAAGTCTCTCGGTTCTGGTTGCAGGCTGCTTGTAGCAGCATGCCTAGCCGTAACTGTAGAACCAGCTGGTAAATCCTGCACAGTACAGTGGCAAAATGCTCTCTCCCTTCCCGGGCTTTTGGTTCAGGAGTTGTGGAGAAGGGTGGGGGATGGGGGGAGGGTACTGAAGACAAAACTACGGTGCTGATGTAGTCATTTTTCTCAAAAAATGACCAATGTTATTCTTTTTTGTCTCAATAAATTGAAGTGAATGTGCGGGTTGGCTCAAAGACATACATATTCATTGTTTAAAATAACAGCAAAGTAGCAGATGATAGATCACAAGCCATTCAGCAAATAGCACTGAGGCAAGTGCTATCGTTTCTGGCTTTCAGATGAGCGCACTTAGAAAAGCAATTGTTTTTCTTATTTAGTATCACTTTCGCCATATTTGGAATTCAGTTTTCCTATATGCCAGTAGGTCACATGATTCACTGTCAGTTCTCAGCACCCAGAGATTCACACCTACTGTCCCTGCAGGTGCATTGCTCCCAATATAATCATCAGGGGTCTCTTGCATGAGAGCTGCAGGGTCAGAACCATACTGGCTTTTCAGCAGACAGTACGTCCTGCTTTCTCTACCTTCTTCATCACTGTTCTTCTCCTTCCCGCATCCTCTTCATCCTCTGTCTACTGGGTTTCTCCTTCATATCTCTTTCCCTACAAACAGGTTTGTTCTTCGTGCCCCACTCAGAACACTGCATCCCTTCAGTTCTTACTTCCCCGCAACCCAGGCGCCTTACTGCACTGACCTCTCCTTCATCAGGAGCCATTGTGGGAGGCACTCCTTCAACCAGGTGAGCTGCCCTCAAGAGGCTCCCAGTCTCTACAAGTCTGAGCGCCAGGAAAGAGAGTGGGACCTACGTCAAGTTCCCCAGCATGGTTTCTACCACATTACAGTCCTTTTCATTGATGTCTTTCACTTTTCTGGTGCAGGAGGTTAGGGAGAGACTTTAATCTTCAAAGCATCTGACAAACTGGGATTTTTTCCGATGAAAGCTCATGTGACAAATAAATTTGTTAGTTTTTAAAAATGCCACAGGACTCGTTTGTTTTGCTGACCTAGACTAACAGGGCTACCCCTTTGGAACTATTTAATCTTTTAGTGAGTGCTAAATGGATCATGTGGTCACATGATGAAAGAGCTACTGTGGTGTTTAGGTTTTCTGATAATTTGTGCCCTTAAGATTGAAAATAGTTGAGGGACTGACTTGAGTGCAGTTTTCCTCTTGTAAAGCACTGTATACCAATTTCAATGTTACGTTACTAATAATGGACATGCATCAGTTGGAATACATTGTTCTGTTCATCATTCTGTCTGCCCACCGACTGCCATGCTAGATCTGGGAAAGACAACGGAAAGTTGGGTGTAATACCATGACTTGACAGAACAGAAACCATGAGGAATTAGGTGAGAGAAGAGGGGAAAATATTATTTCAGTCACCTTGCTCATTCCTTTAGGGGTTTGTAATCAGAGTCCATTTCACGTGTGCACCAAAATCCCATGCAGGTTCTTTTCCTCTCTGAGCTCTGCCCTGAGTTCATTCCAGATAGGTGAATAAATTGATCCCTATTCTGCCTCCTCTCAGGCTTTGAATCATAGCCGGAGCTCGTTCTAGGGAATACAGAAGTTTTCATTTGCAGAATCCTGAGTGGGAATTCTCTTACTTTCAAGCTCTTGTCCATACATCACACACATTTAGAAAACATTTTTGTCAGTCACAGGCAAATTATAGATTGCATTTAAAAAAACAAAACAAAAAGTTCTCCTTGAAAAATATTGTGCTGTTAGGGTTCTAATCTCACTTACATTGAATTGAGGCTGAGGAGAGAGAGCAATAGCTGTGGGTTCTCCACACTTGCTTAGGAAAAGTAACTGACTTTTGCCCACAAGAGGGAGCCTCAGGGTCAATTATGAATCTTGCTTGAGGTAGAGAAGTCAGGTTTTCTTTTCTGTGCCACTAGAGGGGACCGCTGGTGGCACTAACTCTAGTATTTAGTCATATCAGAAGTTCTTTACTTGAAAAGTAATATGCACTCAGACCACTGCTATATATCTGCCATCATAACTTTTCCTTAACAAATTCTGTGTGCCTTTAGAATGGTACTTTTCTGAGTAAATAAAGTGCTTACAGGAGCTCAGAAATCCATGCTCGTCCAAATTCTTGATGCAGACAGAAACTTCCTTGGTATAGAGGTCTAGTTATTTAAATCCAATACTAATTAGAATTTAATGCATCATATAGAAATCCAGCCTCTGGCTTCAGTACTCATCAGAATTCTTGTCTCACTCTGTTGGATAGATAGCAGGGGGAAGAAAGGGCACAGAAACCCACATGTCTGATTCCCATGCTCTTTAGGCTATTACACAACATCTTTGTGAAATTAAAGAGGAAGGGAAATTGAGATTTGAGTGATCTTAAATCAGTGTGTGAATTCAAATGACAAGTCAAATCCAAACAGATATAAAGTAATGATTAGTAATTTATAATTTTATACCTATGGCCTTATAAAAACTGCTCTTTATGTAATTTTTGTTATATGGATTTTTTTCCAAATATGTCAATGAACCCTTAACCTTGGTCAACCTCTATCCTCTCTGGGTTGGAATCCCATGTACTAGTCCAGATGGGCATTTTATTAAGAAAGGGAGAAAGTAAAAGCTGTGTAATAAACAGCAAGAGAAAGAAGAGTGCAAAGCTGAAGCCACTATTAGCCAGTTGCAGAATGCATTTTAGGTATATGAAAATGAGGGGGTTTTATGGGCTATTGAGTAAATTAACCTCAGAAGTGTAAAAGGCTAATCTTAGCTAACTGTGGAGTGCAATGCTTTTCCTCCTAGGATCTCAAAGCATTTTACAAATACTAATTGAATTGATTTAATGAACTAATATAATGTATAAAGTTTGAAGCCTTGTTAAAAGCTGATGTAAAGAGTGGAAATCACAAGAAGTTTTGTGGGTCCTACCACACACACACACACACACACACACACACACACCCTTGAGAGCTGTACAGCAGTCCAGTAAAAAGCCTGGCATCACATGTTAAGGAATTAAATCTAACATGTACCTATTTAAAAAAAAAAAAAAAAGAGAAAGGGGAGAGATGAGTGAATTCTATGACTGTCCAGTTGGATTATTGTACATTTTGTAAAATGCTCAGGTAGTGATTTACCTGTGTAAAATAGAATACTCACCTATCTCAGGTAACTATTACCATCATATTACAGGTGGTTAAACTGAGACACACAGAATATAAGGGACTTGTCCAAGGATGTGTGAATCTGTTGCTGAGCTAGGAAGCTCCCAGACTCCTGCTCTAGCTACTGCCCACCCTGGCTGCAGTTAAAGGCTGGGCCTCTTGGGAGCTCTGCCTGTTGTAATTTTGCAGAAGTGAAATGTGAACCTAGCAACAGGACTCCACTAATGAATGATGATCATGCTAGCTTCTGGCCACTAGTGGTAGATCCATCACAAGTATCTAGTTTATCGTTTAGTGGAGTGTTGGAAACGCCTTGTCCTTACTCCTGTACAGAACACATTTTGAACCACTGAAGGATATTGGCCTACCGGCATGTTCTTATAAGGATGTATTACAACTGTGGGAGTGTGTGTTATTTGTGGGTGTGTTTATGGGAGTGCTGGTCCGAGCACAACACTGGATATGTGTGCACAAGAGCAGATGTGGAGTTAAGTGGACAAATGAACTTCTCAGGTTTGAGCATGCATGGGGATAGGTAGGTCATGTTACACAGCTACGGTTGTATATGTATTTGTGCATGCTCAAATGCAGTTGTGAGCAGGACCAGCTTCTCTGTGTGTGTCCATGTTGGAACAGGCATGGAGTATGTGTGCATCTGGGTGGGGGAGATTCTGTTTGTGGGAGTTCAGCTCATGGCTCTCAACCTATTTTCCATTGTGGGCTGTATATGTATACACACACACACACTCTATGCTACTAGTGAGTGTGTATATACACACTACCTGTATGGCTCTTGACGATGATCGGTGGGACACAGCTATGTGCTGGCTGGCCGGCCTGTGGCCCCCGCTTTGGGAAGCACTGGTTTAGATTTGAGGCTGCGTGTATGTGTTTGCAGGTGTCACCCGGAGCAGCCTAAGCTGAGCTGCTGCTGCTGTGTCACGGAAGCATCTCCTCCCTGAGGCCGGCAGCGACCGACCCTGGCGCAGATGAGCCGCCCCACACCCAGCGCTTCCCCTTTAAGAGTCCCGCCTGGCTTGTCAATCGCGTCCCCGCCCCTTCCTGCGGCGGCTGCGGGGAGCGCGATTCGCGGAGCAGCCGCTAGAGCCGGAGCGGGGCGATGGGCAGCTGGGCACGGTGGCAGCGGCGGCGCCGGGGGGGCACTGGCCGGGGCTCCGGGCTCGCCTGGCCCATGGGCTAGCGGCGGGCGCGGCAGCACAATAGCCGGGAGGCGGGCGCAGCCGGAGCGAGCATTGCCCGCACATCCCAGCCCTGCCGCGGAGCGCAGCTGCACCCGTGCTCGGCCCCGCCTGGGGCAGACTTACCTTCCTGCCCTTCCTTGTCCGCGCCGCCTGGCGCCCCGGGGTGCGCTGGGCCGGGGCCTTGGGAGTCCCGGCCAGGCGGGGGTGCGCGAGCGCGGCTGGGGGTCGGAAGCAGGCGGCGAGGCGAGCGGAGCGTGTCGGACGCGCCAGCAGCTGGCTTCACCTCCCTGATCTCCATGCGCGGACGGTGGAGAAGGTCCATTACCGGAGTGAACCCGGCTCTGGCTGTTCGGTGTCTCCATGTGAAATCAGCTGGCGTATTCCTCCGGCCCCCCGTGAGCTGTCCCTGGATGCAAAATGGTGGACCCGGTGGGGTTTGTGGAGGCTTGGAAAGCCCAGTTTGCAGACTCGGAGCCTCCCAAGATGGAGCTGAAATCTGTGGGAGATATTGAGCAGGAGCTGGAGATGTGCAAAGCCTCTATCCGGAGGCTGGAGATGGAGGTCAACAAGGAGAGGTTCCGCATGATTTACCTACAGACTCTCCTGGCCAAGGAGAAAAAGAGCTATGACAGACAGAGGTGGGGTTTCAAGCGGATATCCCAGCTGCCTGAAGGGGATGCAGAGGAGCTGAACCAAGCCACTGAGCACGGAGATCCAGAAAAAAACAAACCCCACCACGGAGAGGAAAAGTTCAAGCCAAGGATGCCTTCTCTCAGGAAGCTGTCCACCCAGAGCGATGGGTCAGATCTGTTGCCCATGGAGAGCCCACACCATGGAGAAGGGGAGCAGGACAGGTGTAAATATTACAGTGAAGAGAAAATGAAGAGAGTGGCAGAAGAAATGGAGAATCGTTGTGATATGGATGGATCCCCTTCAAAACACAGGCCCTCTTCCACCCGCAGGCCGGCAGGGTCCACTGAGAAAGAGGGATCCTCAGAGCCTCTTTCTAAGGACAGAGGAAACACCACCAGTGTGGCAGCTCTAAGGTCCAATTTTGAGAAGATTAAAAAGGTTAATTCCTATTCTTCTGGTGATAACAAGGATGTTGCTGAGAAGCCCTTCTACGTCAACATGGAGTACCACCACGAGAAGGGTTTAGTGAAGGTCAATGACAAAGATGTTTCTGATAAAATAAGCTCCCTTGGTAGCCAAGCCATGCAGATGGAACGCAAAAAGTCCTTGCATTCTCTCCCTCCTAATGTGGTATCCAGCTTTAATGAGTTCCAGAGGCCAGCCTACCGGGGAAGGTGTTCTGAGAGCAGCTTTGGCTATGATGGAGAATATGAGGATGCTGAACTGAACTCCAGGTTTCTGAAAGACAACCTAATAAATGTCAATGGGGGCAATCGACCGACGTGGCAACCAGGAGACTTTCAACCCTACCAAAGCATCTATGTGGGTGGGATGATGGGAGAAGGAGAAAGTAAGGGACCTGTACTGAGGAATCAGAGTGCCTCTGATCAGGAAAAGCATCTCACGTGGCCTAGGAGGTCTTATTCTCCAAGGAGTTTTGAGGATATTGGGGGAGGATATACTCCCGATTGTAGCTCTAATGAGAACCTCACGTCCAGTGAGGAAGATTTCTCTTCAGGGCAGTCCAGTCACGTTTCTCCCAGCCCCACCACTTACCGCATGTATCGGGAGAAAAGCCGCTCGCCATCCCAAAATTCTCAACAGTCCTTCGACAGCAGCAGCCCACCAACTCCTCAGTCTCAAAAGCGGCACAGGCAGCAGCCGGTCATTGTGGCTGAAGCCACAATTGTTGGAGTACGGAAAACAGGACACATCTGGCCAAATGATGGAGATATGTCATCGGGGAGAGGTCCTCAAGATAGCTGTTTCCATGGAGATGCAGGTGTGTACATCTTGTTTAAACAGGGATTTGATTAATTCACGTGTTGATTTCCACATGTGGGGAAAGAAGGGTTCCTTGGATGGACCACACAAAGGGAGGCACCTATTTAAAATGAGAACCCTGACTGTATCTCAAAGCTGCCCTAATTTAGGGATGGCCTACTAAGCTACATCTCCATCTTGGGGTACGTAGAGTTCTTGGAACCACGTGTTTGATTCCCAGGTAGCTTGACTCAGCACTGCATCATTCTGGTGATGATGAATTGAGGTCCATGTAATTTATTTTTTAGTTTTAAGACCTTTATATAAACCAAGGTCTTGAGTGAAGCTTTTCTGATCCCCTTTTTTTTTATAAGGCTGCAGGTTTGTCCTAATGTCCTTAGCCAAATTTTTCCTTCCATCTATTGTGCTGTATAATGACCCAACTGACCCCATGGGTAGTGACTCCAAAGGTAACCGCATGTCTGTGATGCGCTAACCTGGCATTGTTACGTCACAGCGTTACCAGTAGTGATGCTGCTCTCATGTATCTTTTCCTGCCTCTTGTCATTTGGGGAACTGGAGCATCAGCCCATTTGCTGCACCATCCTTTATCATTCCCCCAGGTCAGTAACAATTAGTCTATACCTGCCACTGTGTCTTGCAATGTTTCTGGTAAGTGAGATGCATGGGATGGTAGGAAGCCCAAGAAAATGCCCTGTGGGAGATTGGTTAGTTTAGCTTTGGCAGAACCAAAATGGAAATGAATTATTTTGAGAAGGGGCATGTTTGAACCCATTTCCACATTTATGTGTTCAGGGCTGGTTCTGACTGGACTTGATGAAATAAGGGAACACTCTGACCATGTTCAGAGTTGGGCCTGGGTGAGGGGAAATGAACAGTTAACTATATTGTTTGATTCAAAGGGGCATGCGAGTCTTATGTAGCTGTTTGAACCCAATTGGTATCATGCACTGCAATAGCAGATAACCTCTTCCTTTGACTCGTATGTCTACACTACAAAAAGTTAGGTCAACTTAACAAAGATGACCTAATAAGGTGACGTAATGGGGACTTAGTAAGTCAACCTAATAAAGTGGATTTAAGCGTCCACACTGTGCATAGGTCGACCTAAGGAGTCAACCTAAGGGTTAGGTAGACCTAACCAGCGGTTCTTATTAAGTCAATTTAAGGAATTTCTTAAATTGACTTAATGAAAGCCTGGTGTGAACAGGAACTAAGTCAGGTCGACGTAAGCCTCCTTAAGTCGAGCGAACTTGCAAGTGTAGACACACGCATTTAGCCTTCCATTGTATAAGGGAGAGAAGTGAAATGTTTTCAGCAGTGAAGAAATCAATGTGATTGGCTTAATGGAGTCTGGTCATTTTCTGAGTTTCTATATAATCTTAATCTGTCTCTTTTTAAATCAATATTTTAATAAGGGATTAACTCAGACATCTGCAAACAGGATTGAATTCCTGTGGTAGTGGGGGATTCAAACTCTGAAGAGGTTCAAAGAGGGAGGCCCATCAGTGATGTTTTCATTGTCTCAGATTGCCCTAATTCTCAGAGTGAGTGACTGAAATGGAAGGAGATTTCTCTGCTGTTTGTTGGAGGCATGCATTTGGGTGAGCACTTGACTGGAGGGTTTTACAGATACAGTTTCATCCCCTATGAAGCTGCAGTTCCATTGTTGTGTTAGTGAAAGGCAACAGCCTCAGAGTCTGTTTACTATAAATGAAAGGCACTTGAGAATCCCAAACCATGGCACACTGTGCTTGCAGCGTTATCAGGTTTTATATATAGATAGATAGATATAATATAAACATATGCGTTGTTTGTTTCATGACTTCTGTGCTCTTGCTTGGTCCTGTGTGTTTTGGGCCGTGGAAGAGAAGCAGGGGGAGGTTAGAGCCAATGCTGGTTTAAACTGAGCTGCAGCCATCTGTCTGCCCTTTTTTGTTTACTGATGCTCTTTAGACGGCTGGGGAGCCTCCTGGCTGTTGCAATTTTGCAGAAAGGAACAATGGAGAAAAAACAACAAAGGTGGATAAAGCTTCATCTCCAGGGCAGATTCTGCCTAATAGGTTGGCTTTCAGAAAGGCAGTGATCTGGTTTTATTTTAAATAATGTGTTTCACTTAGCAGCAGTATGTGGGAACCGATGGTAATAAAAGGGCCTGCTGGCATTTGCAATCCCCAAACCAACTCCTCCTTGGCAGCCCAATGATTTGTTCCTGGTTATGACTAGAGAAGTGCAGGCAGCAGTAAAACATACCTGATTATCCCTGCTTTCCAGCAGAAGCAGGTTTGGTCGTCTCCCAGCTCCTATGGCTGTTTTACTTCAGTTTTAACTTGGTAACTAGTGGGTACTTTCTACTTCACTGAAAAAAGAGGTTTCTGTGTCTACAAGAGAATTACATTTCTTGTTCACTAATGTTCATTTCCAGTAGCAGTCATTCTGCAGCAATGCTGAATGGGATTTTTCTTATGCTTAGGAAGATATATATTTGAGCCTGAGCAGACGGACAGAGTCCTTTCTTCTTCAAACACACACAGACAAAAGGCATAAGAGGCATCATGTGATGTTCCATATGTGACCTAGTGGGAACCGTCCTACACTTCCATGTTATAAACGTAGCTCTCTATTTCGGAGAGCTTCCTTGGGATCTGGGCTCCAGCCACTGGTCCTGCCAGTTTTCCCTGTAGCTGTGTTTGAGCAAGAAGTGCAAGTCTAGGGCATAGCAGGTTCTGTTCAGCCTTCATGGTGATTAGTTTAAAGTTGGTCTTGTTCTACAATGGTTAGGTACTTTATGCATGCAGATTTCATGCACTTTCTGGCTTTGTTTGGTGGGTGAATCTTTTTTGAGGCCTTTGGTACTGAACCAGGCGTGCGGTAGGCAGACAGATGTTATGCTATGTGGGTCTGCCAGTGTATTTCGATGCTAGCCAGCAACCACCTGCTGTTTCATTCCTAGCCTTTTGGGCAGAGCCTGCCAGGCATGCCAAAATCATGTGTGTGTCTGTGACATGGATGGAGACTTGGGGGAAGTCACTAAATTCTCTCACCTGGGCAGTAATTAAGCTAAAATTTAAACCTAGGTTTCCAGAAATGAGAGGTGTCTAGAATTCTACTGGCAGATGCAGGTAGCTGCGAGGCAGCTCCTTTCTGAATGGCTCTAAGGGGGGGATGAGTGTAGGCATTTTAATAACTTTGTAAATTTCAAAATTTAAGGAGTTGATCCAGCAACTTGCATCTAGGGTGAGTTATGCCATGTTTATAATTTATTTCTTGTAATGGGAGTAGAGGGGAAAAGTCTTAACATTGTGATAAATTTAAGAGCACTTAAACTATGATTGTGTGGAGAATGAAGGCATATTTCCTAATGGATTTTATTTATGTATTTCTATCTTGTGTTGCAAATAACCCCATGGTGCTCGCTGCATACAATAAAGGGGAAAAATTATGTGGGGCCTTTTATGGAGCGGGGGGGCCTCGTTCTGGGTTTGGTCAGTTTGGTTTTTAAAATAGTCACACTCTGTTTTAGCTTCTGATCAGATCAAAATTGTAGCTTGTGTTTATATTTTCAGCTCAGCAGGATGTGGAAATCTGATGGTCGCTCACTCAGTAAATGAGATGATCTTGCTGCTCAGGCAAGGGAGCAGAAACTCCGTATCTAGAGTCTGTTTAGCTGGTAGCTTGGGTCCTAAGTGCACTTGCATTCTCCTGAAAGGCAATATTTGTCTTCTCTACAAAGCTCTTTCCTGTAAACATCCGTGTGCTAGGAGTGACTTCTCTCCACTTAGAAGGGCGCTCTGTTCAGTTCTCTCGAGTTCTGCGAACGGTACCCCAATAGGTTATCAGGAGCTCACAAAGTGCACAATTTGGGAATAGGTTTTGTATGTCAACGCACTCCATTGGTAGTTAGCTTGTAGAGTCCCAGTAAGCTCCTGGGTAGGGTTTAATAGTCTTTTTTTGTAGCTCCACTAGTATAGAAATGCAGAGTGACTCTTCCTGGAGCAGTGCGTATATAATGGATACAATAAGCAGGCTATGGATGGAGAAAAGTGCTCCAAAACAGATCCATGCAAACAGAGTGCTGGGCTCAAAACTCACATTAGGTCCTTGTGGAACAGAATACCTTTGTAAAGGGCCTGCTCGGTCAGGTGCCCAGATTCTGCAGTTACAGATGTCTATCTAGATAGTCAAGCACCTAAATCCCTAGTTATCGAAGTGTTGGTTTGAAAGTAATCATCAACACTGTTTCACTGTATAGCTCAGACAAAGTACGGTCTGCAGGACAGTGGAGTAGAGTGTTTTTTAGTGCTTACAACAGGGGGTCAGGAACTAGATTTCCTGAATTCTTTTCCTGGCTGAATATCATGTCTGCTGTATGTCCTTAGGCAAGTCTCTTGTCCTTCTTATCACCTGGTTTCCCACTGTAAATTGGGGGCAGTGATGCTTAGCAACCTTACATGGATTTTATGATGCTTTGTTTGGGAAGTCTTCTGCGATCCCCTTGACAGTGTAGAGTGGTACGCAGTGAGGCAGATTCTGTACCTCTGGCATGGTTCAGTAGAATGGCACCCTGCTCTGGGCAGCTAACGGGGGATTTAACTGCTGCATTTTCCTTCCACTCTTGGGAGCTGGGAACCTCAAGCCTAGGAAATTCCATAACGTGCATCTAGCCTGCTTTCGTCTCTAGGTCTGTCACTGGCTTGCTCAGTCAGGAACAGTCTTAGATCTAGTCTCTGATATTTGTCTCTAGTTCATTTTTCTGGTTTTTTTTTTTTTTTTTTTTTTTAAAGCCTTTCTCTGTTATAACCCAGCCCCCATTTTAATCCTTTTCTGTAACAAGCAGCGGATTTTCTAGGGGCACTAGTGACAGTAGTGTCTAAGTGGCCTCTTCAGTGCTTCCTCGAGATTATTTGTTTGCCCTTGAGATGATCTAGCTGCTTATCATTTCACCTTTTCTTCCTGGACTGAATGAATGAATGAATGGAACACCCTCCCCTTCCTCCACCCGCTCTGAGGGAAGAACTGAAGCTCTTGCCTCATGGCCCTGCTGATGTGATTGATCATGACATCTTCTCTTTTTCTTGTGTGCTCTCTTTCTTCCACAAGCGGATGCAGACCCTCCGCTGTGGCCCTGCACAGGATTTGGGACAGGGAGATGCAGATGGACTCTTTTTCTCATATTTGCTGCAGATTGTGCATTAGTTTTTGTTTGTTTCCAGCCAGGCCCGCTGCAAACCAACACACTACAGTGGCAGATGTGTCTGGTGTGGGGAGGCTGGTATCACCTTCTCCCTCCAAAACAGCAGAGGATCAGTCCTCTGGTGTGTGATGTAGAAGAAGGACTGACTCTACAGTCCTTGGTGGAAGAGAGGGATGACTAATAATAAACCTGGGGATGGTAAGGCCTCTGCACTGAATAGCAATGGCCGTCCCTATGTACTCGGCTATGGCTCACGTTAGTGCTGCCAGCTTTTCCCTCCCACCCGTTGTCTCATGGAGAAGTGCCTGCTGGGGCCAATGGGTGAGTCGCTGTGGCCTTTTCAGCAAGAGAATACAGAGACTCGACTTGAGGCTTTCGCCTTAAAGACCTTTACTGTTCAGTGGAAAGGTGAGTGTTTCCCACCCTCCACTGATCCTGAACTGCGAATCTGGAATATGCCTCAGTCTGCCCCTCACCCATCACGAGGCCCATTCTAGCTCAGTGTTAGCGTCTTATTAAGGGTCTTCAGAGCGCTGGATCGGCTGGTATTTTGTGAGATTATTTGACTTCTCTATCACACTTCTCCAGTGCTCCCCACTTATTTATTTTATGTTCAGAGATGGTAATGTGTGTGGTGCTAGATATTACTTGCAGATGTACCAGCTCCCCACAGAGAGCACCTCACCATTCACAAAAATACAGCCACCTGGGTATGGGTCACAGCAGCTTGAGAACATACCGGCAAACTATGCCTTTGGACAAAAGGCAGGAAGCAAAGACAGTTTTTTTAAAAAAAATTGCAACCTGGAGGGGTGGGGTGAAGTAATGTCTTTACTTTTGGAACTTGCTGTGCTCTGGATGACATGCGTGGGTGAAATAGACACACTGTGGGGTAAAAGACGCCTTCCTCAAATGAAGCGACAGGAATTTTCAAGGGGGCCCAAGTTGAAAGGTGACCAGAGAGCACTGTGATTAGTGCTCCCAGTTTGTGCAAAAAATGTTGTGATGATTAGAGACCCACTAATGGTCCAAGCTGCAGTTTTGTATGGTGTCTGAAAGGTAGGCCAGCAAAGAGGCCTTGTGATCTTAAGATCTGGTAATACCCTTCTGTCTTCAGATTCGAGCGTGCTGTGGCGTACTGCAAACCTCACAGAGTCCTGTCCCTTCCCCCTTCCCGGCTGGGGTTAATCAGTCACAATGCCTAGGCACGGGAGACCAGTTCTACTTCAAGGAGTTTTGGAGATCAGTCCCTAAAGGTTCATGAGGTGAAATTTGGCGAGCTGTCTGTTTCACTTCCCACAGGAAAATCTGTTATGCTGAGTCTGTGGTGCAGAGGTGTAGCTTTTCTGAAGCCTCTTTCTCCCCAGAGAAACCCAAGACGAGGGCAGCAGGTTGTTTGACTTTCTTCTTTTAGTTTGCTCCACCCATCCAGATAAACATGAAAAGAGCAATAAGCACCTGATTCTGCTCTCGCCTGATGAAAGTTCATTCATTTCAGTTCTTACTCCTGTATAGATGAGAGAAGAAACAGGTTCTTAGTGCTACAGCGTGATTCAGCCAGTGTACCATAAACATTGCCACTGAGGGAGATGGAGTTTGACTGCATGATAGCTAAACTCCTGAGTGGCTTGGCAGTGTGTGGCTGAAGGTCTCCCAGAGCAACAATCTCATTCTTGAGGTACAAAGCAGTTTTTTCTAACTCGCCAGTAGAAGGGGTATTATTTTTCTGCCCTGATTTTTAAATTGTATGTGATGGGGGCTGGAATTGTAAATTGTAAGTAAATCCTTGAACATCAAAGCCTGTGTTAATACTGAGGCAGGGCTTTATAATCCGTAACATCCTAAAATTTGTTTTGAATTACAGTGTGTGTATTTTAGGCACTAAAACTGTCATCTGTGCAGAGCGCTGGTGGAGGGTGCTTCAGTCACAGAATTTGGATGTGGTTTGCCTGTCTGTCCTAGTTACTCTTTTCTCCTCCACCCCCCATTTCCAAATTTATATAACTCAAACCCTCTCTTTAACCAGGCTATGGAACAAGATCAGAATCTCTTTTATCTTAGAGGAAACCCGGTCTAATGTGGCAGCTGGGACTGGATTGCTTCTTGGTTGTGTGGTCACATGTCAGTGTGAATGCACAGTGGCCATACTGTTTGAATGTACATTCACTTTTCTATCAGCTAATATTTTGGTACAGTATATGTTGGTATCACACTCTTCACTGTGATCTCTGTATTTGCTTCCAGTGTATCCAGTATAGCATACAAAACCTGCAGTTCTGGTGGCCACATTTAATATTTTTATTTGCAGCTGCCTCCATTTATCCTAATCCCTCCTGCATTTTTAAAGAAAAGAACCTGTTACGGTTCTATACCAACTCAACATTGTTTCTCTTTACACGTCACTCCAGATTATAGAGTGGTAAGGAGTAAGGTGTTTATAGATTGGACCATGCCTGTAGGAAAGTAGTACAGTAGTTGTAACATACAAAGCACTGTGTGCATCAAATACTTTTTATTCTGTAATCCCAAACCTATGGGATGGTGAATTGCAGAAGTAGGTTAATAATGAAATAGCCCTTTTGTTTTGACTCTACAAACTTAGTGCATTTCTGTCTCTGTTACGGTGCCTGGGAATACAAGGACTGCATGGACATGGCTCCTTATGCCTCTCTTGACCCCCAGAAGATTTAATTCAGTAGAACAGAATTTTAATCCCCCTCACCTAGCACTGAGATGCAGCAACTTCTGAGATGGGTTGTGACAGCCAGTGTAGTGGCAGGAGTAATGTGCTGCATTGCGTTTTTAGGACCAGGAAGATACTCTGAGTTCCACTGGCTGAGAATATCCAGTATAAGCCAACAATGAAATGGGGATGTTGTTAGAACATGGTTTTAACATCTCAAAATCAGTCCCCCAATCACCTTGGAATATGGATAGCAACAACCACATGCTCTCTGAAAATGGGCCAGGAGCAGCCCAATGTAATCTGTTCTGAAGAAAGTGAATTTAAACTCCCTGAGCGTTGAGCCTCAAACATGTGCCTGAAACAGTAAAACTGAGTATGAGTGGTCCGTTGTTTATACAGTGTGCATTTCAATAACGTGGCGAAAACCATATCTGCTGCACTCTGGGTTAAAGTGGGCAGGAACACCTTATTCAGTAACTAAAAAAGGAGACCCGTGGCACTTTTAAAGACCAACAATTTTATTTATTGCATGAACTTTTAAATGTGTGAGTTTCTAAAAGTACCACAGGACTCCTTTCTGTTTTGCTGAAAGAGACTGACATAGCTACCCCTCTGGAACTTCTTATTTGGTGTAATCACCCAAGAAGGTAATAATGACCCATCAGCACCGTTGGTCTCAGAGCTTCCTATGCACTGAGACTAGATTATGGTTGCTCTGCATAAGTCAATAGAAAGAAGAGTTTGTGAGTGTGTTACCTTCCAACTGCCTCTTATTTCAGAGCCGCAGTCACATCCGTCTCCCACCAGTTTGGCAGTTCTTCTTTGGGCCCTGCAAATTATGACCGTAGACGTTGCTGAAATATGAACCTATGAAGTTACCAAAAAATGCTAAGGGAATTAATTGCATATTACCCAATGCTTCCTATTCTCTTTTTTTCTGCCCTCCATTTTGCGGTGTGCCCCTCACACACGCTATTTGGATCCTAATGGGTTGAGAGCTCTGGCTTGGGAGTTCCCTGTCCACATTCTAGTGTCTTGTGCAACCACTTGCTTCATGTCCCCCTTGGATTATCCCTGGACATGAGTTTAACAGAATGAAATCAACATTTTCACAATCCTTGTGTTACAGCAGAATGCCTTGGAATCTTGCAGTCATGTTATTGCCCTTGTTTCAGGGACTCTTGGTATTTGGATGAATTCTCTGTTGGTTGCTCTAGTTACTTGCATGGATTTGTGAATTAGTCAATAAGAGAACATCCCATTGTTAACTGTCAGAGCAGCATTTCTAGCCGAGCCTGTCTGTGGCTGCTAGTAAGCTTGGTGTTTAAAAATTACTAGAGATTGAAGGGGTTTTATCAAAGCGGTGTGCATCCTGTGTTACTTCAGGGTGACTTTTGTCAAGGGCAGGGGCAGCACATTTGAAATTTGTTGCTTTTAAGGCTGTTAAAAGCTGATGAGTAAAATCTCTGAATTGCAAGGAAGAAAAATCTATTTATTAATGAAGCTGTAGTTGGATGGAAATATATTCATCAGCCCTGGGACATGCGTGTTGCTCAGGAACGGAGAAGCCTCACTAGAAAGATCAAAACAGAGTTATCCCAAAAGGATTTCTAGCATGGGGAGGCAGGAGTGAGATGATTCTTGCTAGGTAGGAGGTTTTCAGGAAAAAAGATGCCATTAACATCATGGCTCAAAAAATATACTGGTCATCTAATGTAACCTAGTAATCAGATCTGGTATTGAATCATGGGGGGAGGTGGGGGGAAAGGGAATACTTAGCAGGGTCTAGGGTGCTGCCTCTGTGTGAAGCCCAGGGTGCTCTCCTAATTGGGTACAGTGGGAGGGGGGTGTGCAGTTCTGCCCTCTTGCATGCTGGGAAGGAGATTCTCTGTCTTCTCCCAGTTTGCTTTTCTGACCGCATCTGTGAGTGAGGGTCTCCCTGGAACTTCCTTTACCATATGAGAATGAGTGTTTGTTCATGCCTGTGTGCTGTATACTCTGTTCCACACCAATAATGCGGCAATTATACAAGGGTATCTAGGACCTGACAGGAAGCTCTGCTTCCTGCTTTATCTTTGCATTTCAGGGAGCTGCAAGGCTGGCACTGCCCTCCCTGATTTGACTTGTCAGGAATGAACGGGACAGTGGAATTCTGAGCTCATCTTTACCTAAATGGGGCTCGTCTCAATTGAACACTCGGATGGCAGCTGAGTCCTGCTCCTTGGGGCTCTGCTGCTTCAGCACTTTGGGTTGTGGCGTGTTCCTGAGCAATGTTGTATGTTCTGCTTTTTGAACATGGGTTCCTCAGAGTGTGGAATCTCTTGCTGCTGGCTGGTGGTGGTTCGGTGTCTGGAGAGGTAAAAGGGTAACAATTCCCTAATGTTGGGAAGCTGCTTTTAATGTAATTCTAGGTTTCCTGTCGGGTGCCTCGAGGAAACTAAACTGTGTGCAGTCCATGGGAGCAAGGTGACACAGGCCCATCATCAACCTTAGTAAGCTGGGAAAGTGCAGTGATTTTTTTGGTAGGAGGATGGATGAATCTGCCACTCTGACCCACTCTAATCTGACTTGATTTTCAGTCTCCCCATTTAGACAAAGGAATATATGTCCATTAGTGATCTGATGGTCAGTATAGGCTTCAAGATTCAGAACAGTGTAACCACATGCTCATTATTGCTCACCATTCAGTCTTTTCAGGAGCTTAAAGCTGACCCTGCTAGGGTGAATACCCACCTGTGTCTTTATTGAGCAGATTGAACAAAGCCACTGGAGCACAGTAAGGTGATCGATGTGTAACAGCTCCTCCATTACCTGTAAACGATGTCATGTCCAGACACTGATGAGTCAGGCTTCAAAAATAAAATAACCCTCTAGCAGGTGTCTATTTTTCAAAAGTATTATCTAAGGGTTCATCTAAACTACAGCTAGGAGTCCGTGTTATGCCTGACCTGGATACAATGTGGTTAAAAGTTGTAGTGAAGATGGGAACTACCATTGTCTGCATATCCAGCTAAAGTATTAGACATTCTAAGTCTTAATGGAGTTACTGATCCTCTCTTGGCTACAGCTTCCAACCAGAGGGTAAGTGGATTGTCGGCCAGCTGTTTGTAAATGGATCTTCTGACTTGGTAGAGGGTAGCAGGCAATTTCCAACCAGAGTGTAACTGGATTTTGGGCCAGCAGTTTGTAAGAGGGTTGGTTAGAGTGTTGCAGGTAGCACCTATGATCCACAGTGTTCATATACTCGTATCTATGCTCATATAGTCCTGTTGAATGTGTTCCAATCCTCATGAATTCTGAGCTGAAGTGGGAAATCTCACAGGGATGTCAGAGGCTGCACTAGAAAAACAGTTTGGAAAGCAGATCCCTGTGCTAGAGACAGAGAGAGCTTCCCACTGCCCCAGAAAGCAAGGCACATTTAGAAGAAACCGTTGCTTAGACCTGTCCTCATTAGGCCAGACAGGATCCCATGGATCAAGTGTATAGCTCCACAGGAAACCTTTTAAAACGCATCTGGAACAAGATGCGGGCTATTGAAAGGTGGTGTTGGAAAGAAGGTTTACATTAGATGTGGATTCTCAACCTGGATGTCACAAGCGAGAGTCAAGGATTTGCAACCACCACACCTTTCCCCTCCTGCTAACTGGGATGAGATTCCCAACTAGATCATGGCTGGGGATGGCGGGAGGGTGTCTCAGTATAGACGAAGCTGCAGTGGAACAGTTGAAGGAAATGGTGTGGTTTGTTCTTATGTTTGCTTCTATTTTAGTTAATTAACACATTTAGGCCGACTGAGTCCCTTTTTAAAGGGCAGGGCATGTATTAAACATCTGCTCACAAGGGGCCTGCCTCAGAGCAGTAGCTAACAATTTCTAAAGTGAGATGTGGTCTTGATGCTTAATTCTTAAGCTAAGCCTATGTGTTTAAAACAAACAAACCTCACCACCCAAAATAAATGGTTCTACTGGTTTGTAAATGGTTTAAACGTGGAGTGCCTCTTTTGCATCCACATCACCCAGTTTCAAAAGCCATATTACTGCTGTGACCCAGGGCTATATTGGAGCCCAGCTAGGCCAGCGTTTCAAATATGTTGCTGGTTTAACATTTCTCTGGCCTTCTGAGAACTGTGTTGAGTGCTTTCTTGCATTTGCTGTAGGTACTATGGAAACAACAGCTCAGTTTGGAAAGCATTTTTTGCTAACACTTTAACACTTGTCAGCAGAGCTCTCTACCCACAAATACCTTGAGGCCATCAAAAAAAAAAAAAAAAAAAGGCTGCTTATGAATATCCAGTGTTGTGTATATACAGCTCCTGCAACGTGCTTCTCTAATTAACTTAATCCTCTGAGATGTAATTTGAACTTTTAATAGGTTTAAGTTTTAAGTACCCTTTCCTTTTAGAAGGGAAGCTATGTTTCTGTATTTTGAATTAAACTCCATTGTGTAGGAATACATCATCTAAACTAACAAAGAGTCCTGTGGCACTTCTGAAGACTAACAAATGTATTTATCGCATGAGCTTTCATGGGAGAAAATCCCACTTTGTCAGATGCTTTGAAGATCACATGGCTACCCCTTTGGAACTTGTCACCATTTAAACTGTAAATTGGAGGTGTTTTGGCACCATGCTCCAGACATATTCTAACATTGTTTGCCTTAATTTATTTTGATGTGACTGACTATGTTACAATCATGTTAAGCACATACCCTCACTCTGACCTTGACCAACCAATCCTACACATGTTTGAGCCCTGACTTTTAAATAAGAGGAGGGGTTGTATCACCCACTCATGCTGGCTAACTCCTGTTCTAAAATAGCCAGTGTACTGCTGTGTGTCGTGTGATGTTTAAACGCAGTAGAATTTATACTGCAGACAGGGCGTAAGTAATTCGAGCTATAATGGCCACCTCAAGCTTTAGTACCTGTTTTGATGTGGGTTTTCCCACTTCATGTCTTACCTCTCTGCTTTTATTATCTGCTGTGTAAACAAATTCCACCTATGGTTTGGGAGTGGGTAAAGCCACCCCCCCAACTGACCCATTGAGTAGAGAAGGCCAGGGTGGGAACATCAGATGTTTGTTTGATTCCATGTGCAGATGTACAGTGCTACACATTTTTAAATTGCTCATTTTAAGGCATTTCAAATTATTTCAGTTTGCTGCTGTTATAATAACCCACAGCTAGATGGGCATTAACATTTGTTTCCTTACTGAATTTGTTTTCCTCTCTCATGTAGTGTTGATCATGGGACCAACAGGATTTTTTAAAGACTGTATGACCCATCTCTTGTGTGTGTGTCTGGTATTTTGTTTGTTTGGTTTTTACACTGAATTGGGGAGGGAAATAGACATAGTTGCACGGACTGTGGAAAGAGATACAAGGAAAAAATCAGATCGAATTTTTGTGTCCTCCAATCTCTACAGAATTACTTCTAAAATAATGTCTCGCTTGTATGAAGTGTTTCCATCCCACCGTGCTTTAGAAAGGAGGTCAGCATCGTTATCTTACAGATGGCTGAGTTGAGGCACAGAAACCTGCCCAACATCAACCCACAGGCGAGTAGCAGGCCTGAAAACAGAACCTCAGTTTCCTGGACTGCAGTACAGTGCACACACTGCTTCCCGGTGGGAAGAGGATTAACAAACAAACAAAGTCCCCACCTTGTTTTGATATTAACAAAAATTGTCCAAAACGATGCTCCCTGGCCTTGGATGACATACACACAGGGGGTGGATAGCTCTAGTCTGTGAAAGAAAGCTACCCTGGCGCTCATCTGGTGACCCCATTCGTTTCTGTAGAATGGAAGATTAGTAATTTTAAAAACAAATTAAAATTAGGGCCTGTTCCACTGGGGCTTCTGCCAGGGCTACGCTTGTGTAGACTGGGCCTTTTCTAGCTCGTCTGTTGCAAAGAAAAGAGTCACAAATAATTACAGCGCTGCTTCTGCAGACAGATAAAAGCTCCGAGAGGTATAAACTGCTTATCATCTCTGTTAGCACCAGCTCCCTGCTAGTGCCTCTCACTCTCACTGCCTTCCGTGTTTCCGTTCATTCTCACGCCAGTTTTCTTCTTGTCTCTCCTTTCCTTTGGTGTCTGTTCGTAAATCCATTGCTTGTCAGTTGATCCTCTGTACCTTCTTCCCCTTGACTTAAGTCCCCACCAAATAATTATAAACAAACGAGGAAAACTAACATGGTATTTGCTACCCATCCTGCTAGTTATTCTGCTCAGGTACTGCATCTCTCTCCCTCCCACCTGTTCTCTCTCTTGCTTCGTTTAGATTTATAGTCTTTGAGGCGAGGCTTCTCTTCAATTACAGGTTTGTGCAGCTCCCAGCATCACTGAATCTGATGAGAGGGGGAAGCTTTAGGTGCTATTGGGTGTGCTGCTAATGGGGATGTTGTGGCTGTGCCATAATGACGTATTTCTCTCGAATCAACTTTTTGTTAACAATTTCATGGCTGGTTGTCCAACCACTGTGGGGTACAGGAAGAGATTTGAAGTGAAATTTGGAGCAGCTTCTCCTTTTTGCAGTCAGATCCTTGGTTATAGTGGTTCTGTTGGTAGATGCAGGGGTGGAAATGTGTCTTTGTCTCTAGCCATTCCAGTTTTAAACCGAATCCACCTATTTATTATTTTGTCTACTATCAATTACAACTTTCAAGGGAAAAAACAGTTTCCAGGTCACCCAGGGGCATCATTAAGGGCAAACTAGATGGTATTCCCACAGCCTGTGTGACTGACTTGTCTCTGATGTATTCAATTTATTTTTTTATTACATTGACTATAGTGTATGGGGCACCTGTGTCCAAGAGAGACCAGGAGAAATGATGGCATTATCTCTCTCTTCAAAGAATAGAAAAACCTCTGGCTCCTGCTTAGGTCAATAAACCATGTGGAAGGAGAGCTTGGGGTGGATGCTCGATCACTACCTTATGAGGAGACTGGCTCACCTTGAGAATCTGATTAGGGAGGTCTTCTTGGGTAACGTACACTCCATGTCTGTGTGCCTAGCAGAGAGGCAAGGACTTATTTTATTTTTATCATCTGATGTAACTCTGGTAATAAGAACTGGGCTGCAGTGTTCTGTCTCCTGTAGCTGCACAGGACACGGACAGTTTTCTTAGCTTAGCATTTTTGTGCAGACAGCATGGTCAGACCCAGCATCACTGATTTGCCAGAAAAGACAGAATTTTACCCTCTTGATGCAAAAATGCAAATAATCCTTAACAACAGCACTGCTCATCTGATAGGCTAGTTTTGAAGTGAGACGAGAACCACAGATGGTCAGCAAAAGCCGCTGTAAAGACACTAAAAGTCTTCTGTTGCTCTACCTGTCGTTTTAAAACATTCCTGCATTCACTCGATCACTGTCTGCTTCGCTCTGGTCACTTCAATGACTCTGACAAGATAAACAGTTCCATTTTGTGGACCCTGATGCGCAGGTGTTTATGAGCTGTTCTGCTTTGTCCTGCTATATGCCTAATGTAACAGTAGCCAGGTGCTAGGTTCTCCGTTTTTAATCTGTCCTCTGTTCTTTCTATTCCTTTCCCTCTCTGGTCCACCAATAGGAAAAACAATGTCCTACCCTACCCTACCACAACTCCTCCATTCCTGAAACAGGATTAATATTGGAGGTAATCAGCTGTTAGAGAGATGGAGCTTTTCTTCCCCTTCCCCTTTTAATTTATAGAGCTGGCTTCTCTTTTTGCTGGGCCTGAGAATCCTGTTTCCCCGCATGCTGTTGCCTGGGGCTGTCTGCCACTGGCTCATTCTCTTATCTGTGTTATTCACTGAAAGGGCTTTTGCAACAAATACAGCTGTTGCAGAAATAAACTAGTATGCAGATCCTTTTCACAGCTTTCTTTTTATATTTTATCAGCTGCTTAAGTATATTCTGCATCATTTAGGATTTCCTAGAAGATGAATCCAAGTGGAATCGGCTGCTGTCACGTCCTCTCAGGTGTCACCTCTCAATGCACACACAACTTGTGTTTTTATGAACTGCTGTGCTCTACTTTGGGGGGGGAAAGGGGGGAAGAGAGAGGCTCTTTATGTACAGGTAGATGCAGGGAGTAGCAACTTGAGATCCTGTTTGCTGTGCTGGGATTTTAAAAGTGCCATGTCTTTTTTTCATAAGAATGTGGTTTTGTCCTTGTGCTGTATGTTGTGAAGGCACAACATGACGGAGAGGCAAGCTCTGGTTGCTCACCCTAGAGGTGGCTGTCAGAGATTAATACACTCTTGGTTTAAAATGCACCTCGTGGCACTTTCCCATCAGCATGTGGTGCAGACCAGTTTTAACGGCTCCCTTTTGAGCCCTTTCAAACAAGTGTATCCTGCAGAATACGGGAGCTGGCAGTGAAATAGTCAGCAAGTTGCGATTGTGTACAGCCTTGAGCAAAGCACTCTGGAATGTAGCAGGTTCCTGATAAGATGAGTTGGGTGGGCCAGTCTGTTGCAAGCTGTAGTTCCATGGAAGGGCTGTGTTTCTGGGGAAAGCGGGCACTCTCCTTTTTAAACTTTGATTAAGGAACTCTGAACAGACTGAGTTTGTGCGATTTCTGGGAAGGTTCTGCTGGCTGCTTATGAGCTGGGTGAAGGATTTTTATCTACAGTTGATTCTTTACGGCATTTACAAATTTTTATTGGCTTTAAAAGAGCAAATAAAATCATCCTATGTTGATCTAATGTGTGGGTGAGGCAGGAAAAAAGTCAGTCTGAGAATGAGCTGTTCTACACAGAAAAGGGAGCAGATGCTACCTAAAACTGATTTTGGTTTGGAGGCTTTGGGGGGGGGGGGGGGGAAGGAGTCTTCCCTATTAAGAGCAGAAAGACAACAGAGTCCTGTGGCACTTTTAAAAACTAACAGATTTATTAATCGCATGAGCTTTCGTGGGAGAAAATCCCACTTCGTCAGAGAGCAGGTAGCACTTTCATACTAATACTTCCCAGGACGTACACATACCTTAGAAATGCTAATTAAATAAGCTTCACAGCCTTCCTATAAGGGAGTCATTATTTACATTTTAGAGAGTGGGGAACAGAGAATGAATGGGTGGCCTTGATTCTAACTGGAATTTAATCATAGTCTGATCCTATGCATGCTTGTTAGCCAAACAGTGTTTAAACTGAGTGGTTCTCTGTTACTTTCATTCTGTTTGAGCTTGAGGGTAGATAGGATGTAAAGGCAACAAGCTAACTAAAAAGGCCATGTACACACTACAGACTTGTCCCGCAATAAAAGTTATTGCGGGACAAGGAAAGCGCTGTAAATATAGAGCTTTCTCGTGTACACACTGCTGTTTCTTTCGCAAAGGAGCATTCACCGTGTGAATGCTCCTTTGCGAAAGAAGAGCAGTGCATGGTGGGCACCAGTGTTCCCTCTAACCTGCGCGGGTGCGCGGCCGCGCAGCAGCCGTCGCACCCCCCGCGCAGCAGTAAGGGACCCCCGCGCAGCCTGGCAGCCCCCGCCGCTCCCTCCTACCCCCGGGGCAGCGGCTCTGCCGCGGCACACCCGGCCTGCGCCCGGCCTCTGGGCTGGCCCTCCCCGCCCCCAGGGTGGGACAGGCAGGCTCAGGCTAGGGTCAGGGGCGCGGGCCTGCTTGCCTGCCCCACGCAGCCGGGGCAGAGGGGTGGCTGCGGCCGCGGCTGGCTCCCGGGGTCCCACCCGCCGACCGCCTCGACTTTCCGGCTCGGGGCCGGGGCCGGGCTAATCCACGGCCTTGGCCTCCCAGCATAGGGCCGGGATCAGCCTCCAGGGCTGGGGTCTTCTCCGCCCCACCAGCGGCTTCCCAGGGCCGAGGTAGGGTCCTCCCCCGCCAGCGGCCTTGGCTTCTTTCTTTCTTTCTTTCTTTCTTTCTTTCTTTCTTTCTTTCTTTCTTTCTTTCTCTTTCCTTGCTTCCTTTCTCTCCTTTGCTTTCCTTTTTCTTTCCTTGCTTCCTTTCTCTCCTTTGCTTTCCTTTTTCTTTCCTT
>ML685811.1:8930043-9048088 GCA_007922175.1 Pelusios castaneus
GGAGGCTGTCTATTGCGCAAAAAGCGTCCACACAGGCTGTACCACAAAACAACTGTTCCGTGGTAAGCGTTACCACCCTCGTTTAGGTGGTTTACATGTTGTGCGGCAAGAGGGCTGTTGCCGCGCAACAAGAAGCTTTAGTGTGTGGACGCTTTCATTGTTATCGCACGGTAAGGAGCCTTACCGCGCAATAACTTTGTAGTGTGTACAAGGCCTAAATCTATATAGCTGTTCAACCCTTACACATTCAGCTAGTGCCAATTGTGAAGCTAGCTTGTCTTGTGGACATCCTGTCCAACTGGGACCTGAGTGGAGACCACAGCTCATTTCACATGGGCCCCTGAACAGCTATCATTTGGTTACTACTGACCTAAGTGGATTGAAGGCAATGTACTAGAAATGGAAGGCTCTTCATTACCAGCCGGTTTATCAGTGACGCTGTTAGGGTCAGGGACTTGATCATCCTATGTGCTTGTACAACACCTAGCAGAATGGAGCATAGGTTCTGATTTAAGCTTTTTTGCATTAGCAGGAATTTTTTCTTGCTTTTTGTTTTAACCTGTGTTCAGCTGCGAGTGCAAGAATCATACTTTACAATACAGCAGGTATGTGGCTGTGTCATATTTCAGGGAAGTCTAGGCTATTCTCTCCCCCACCCCAAACACTGAGTTTGCTTAAAAAATCAAACCAGCCTCCAGTTGACTAAAACGAAGGAGACAGGAATTTAAGCAAATTCCAGCAATCCTGTGCTACAGGATTGACTTCCAGACTAACTGGCTCCTCTTCTTTACATTTCTCTTGCACGTTGTTCTTTGATGCTTAAAAAGGCACGTTTATAGCAAAGCTCAGCTGCATTTCAGTCTGGGTTACTTGTCAGGATTCTCCCTGCCAAAACAAATTCCCCTTGAATTTAGAAAAGCCTCCAGGTTGGCCCTGTTAAAGTTGATTCTTACGAGATCACTGAGGTTAAAGCTGGGATGGTCAGTCAGCCAGGAGTGTACCAGTACTGCTAGAACTAAGTAGACGTGAAGTCCCAAGGACCTTTAATCACTGCCCAGCAGAGTTTTTGCCTAGCTGTCCAGATGTTTGAGATGTTGAGTGTCCACTGTGGTCTGCTTCATACCTTCTAGTGCCAACTCTGCCTACAATTTCAGTCCTTGACCAGGACTCCATTGCGCCACGTGCTGTACAAACACAGAACGAGACGGTTCCTGGTCAATTCACAGCCTACTATGTAAGGGTACGTGCCATTCTTTTCTCGCTTTGACCAGAGTGACGCTAAGGTCTGCCCCTGGCTCTCACTGGCATTCTGTCCACGTGGGAACCTTCAGAACCACAGGCTGACATTAATCACTATGCTGCCTCTCCCAGGCTGAAAACACCAATTGTGCAGGACTAAAGGTGAGCTTCAAAGAGAAACTGCAGAACTCGAATTTATGTGCAAATTCAACTCCGTTGCCTTAAGGTTAAACAGGGACTAGGGATTTTTTCCCATTACAACAGGTGATTTGAGCTCACCTTCCTCTATATGCTGTTCCCCAGTGTTTGAATACTGACGTCTGTTTTGATTTGCTGTTACAGCCTGACCTGATCCTGTGTCATACACTCCCCTGCATTTAATTTCCTCCCATTCTGTAAGTTTCCCATCTTCAAAGCATCTAACGAAATGGGATTTTTCTCCCGCGAAAGCTCATGTGATTAATAAATCTGTTAGTCTTTAAAAGTGCCACAGGACTCTGTTTGCTTGAGAAATGTGTGAGTAATAGGGTGCTGGAAGCTGAGGCAGAGACAAGAAGACATTTAACCCCTCATTTGCAGAGCCATAAAGGTTTGCATCCTATCAGGCTGTCCCTGTGTTTCCCTCCTGCTTTAATGAACATGATGATGATTGATAAGTAGAGGAGGCAGAACAGTAAAATCAGGAAACATA
This sequence comes from Pelusios castaneus, assembly GCA_007922175.1. Classification (NCBI taxonomy): domain Eukaryota; kingdom Metazoa; phylum Chordata; order Testudines; family Pelomedusidae; genus Pelusios; species Pelusios castaneus. Next base: position 8,931,974 of record ML685811.1, read on the forward strand.
GTCCCTCAAAAATAATCTAGTGGGGAAAGGGAAGGGAGAGACCATAAAAGTAGGCTGGTCCTTTAATTATGGGCCTGCTTCCGTGGGGCTGGTGATTTGGCATAAGGAGCCACCTGTGTTCTCCATGCGACTGGTGCAGCATCCTTTGCTCTCTGGCGAGCTGCAATCTCTTCATGGTAGAAGTTTCTCCTGAAGGAATAACAAGTTCCTTGATGTGGGGCAATGGTCTGACCTCAGATTGCAGCTGTGATTTGAACTTTTGATGTGTGTGACGGGGCATAAAGGATGGCAAAATTTGCAGATGATACAAAGCTTCTTAAGACAATTAAGTCCAAATCTGACTGAAGAGAGTTACGAAGGGATCTCACGGAACTTTGACTGGGCAACAAAAAGGCACATTAAATTCAATGTGGATAAATGGAAAGTAATGTACAGGGGAAAACATAATCCCAACTGCACTTGCAAAATAATGGAGTCTAAATGAACTATTACCATTCCAAGACAACAGAGTCCTGGGGCACTTTTAAAGACTAACAGATTTATTTATCGCATGAGCTTTCGTGGGAGAAAAAGCGTCTGACGCAGTGGGATTTTCTCCCACAAAAGCTCATGCGATAAATAAATCTGTTAGTCTTTAAAAGTGCCACAGGACTCTGTTGTCTTTCTACAATAGACTAACACGGCTCCCCCTTTGGAATATTACCATTCCAGAAAGAGATGTTGACGGCATTGAGGATAGGACTCTGAAAACATCTGTTCAGTGTGCAGGAGCAGTGGAAAAAAGCGAACAGAATGTTAGGAAAGGAATAGATAATGAGACAGAACACATAATAATGCCTCTATATAAATCCATGGTATGCCCACACCTTGAATGCTGCTTGCAGGTCTGGATGACCCATCTCAAAAAAAAAAAAAAAAAAAAAAAAAAAAAAAAAAAAAATCCTAGAATTGGATAAGGTACAGAGAAGGGCAACAAAAATTATTAAAGGTAGATTAAAAAGACTAGGACTGTTCAGCTTGAAAAAGAGATGACTAAGAGGGAATCTGATAGAGGCCTAGAAAAGCATGAATGGTGTGGAGAAAGTGAAAAAGAAAGTTATTTACCCCCTCCTGCAGCACAAGAACCAGGGGCATAGGTTTAAAGCAAAGAAAAGGAATTCCTTTTCCACGCAATGCACAGTCACCCCAGTGAACTCATTGCCAGGGGATGTTATGAAGGCCAAAACTCTAACTGGATTTAAAAAAAGAGAGACATTCATTGAGATGATGTCTGTCAATGGCGTTAGCCAGGATGGTACGGGATGCCAGGCCATGCTCTGGGTGACCCTAAGCCTCTAAGTGCCAAGTGCTGGGACTGGATGACAGGGAATGGATCGCTTGATGATTGCCGTTTTCTCTTCATTCCCTTTGAAGAGCTTGGCTGTTGGCCACTGTTGGAAGACAGGATATTGGGCTAGATCAGAGGTGTCCAACTTTTCAGCGTGAGGGGGCCATATTACAATGATTTTCTCTCTCGGGGTCAGTGAGCAAGGGTGGGGAGGCTGCTTTTGCACAGTGTCAGTGTCCCCTCCTATCCAGAAGTGGCTGATCTCCCACACCCACCTCTGCTCCTGAGTCCTGGCTGGAGTAGAGCGGAGGGGCTGTTCCTGTCTGGCATATGGCTGGTGGGGAGAGGCTGCTCCTTGGCTCTAATTGGGTATGTGGGTGTGGGTGGGGGGGCTGCTCCTGCACCCAGGGGGCCAGATAGCAGCCTTTGGCAGGCCACATTCTGGCCCTCAGGCTGCAGGTTGGACAATCCAAAGCTATATGAACCATAGATCCAACCCAGTAAGGCCATTCTTGTGTCTTTGTTTTCTGTTCACTAATTCGGATCATCAGTCATTGGTTCGGGGCTGCATCTCTGCTGCTTGGCTGAGACCTGAGCTTTGCTCTTCCTTTGTCATTTAGAAGCGTCACAGCCCAAGCTGCTGATGGGGAAGGTGGCAGCATTGGGGTTATTCATGCCAGCTCCAGAGTCTGGTTGATCAATCACAATAATGAAAAAGGGGACCAAAGAGTAATGGTCCTCATGCAGGAAACATTGGCTTTTGGCTTTTAGTTGGAAAGAAGAAAATTCACGATGCAAGCTCCTCTGTGTGAGGGGTGTTGGTGAAGAGCTGACTGCTGGCTACGAGGGGATGGGGTTCCAAGTCGATTGGTCATCTGACCTATATTAACATGAGAGGTGGGGCAGGAGAAATGCTGCTGCTTTGGATGCCATCAGTTGAATTCCCCTAACACTGTGGAGGGTTCCCAGAGCTTTGAATGGGATGCCTTCAGTGGGGAGTTAAGACTGGAATCAAAATAAATAGATACAGAGCCAATAACCACTTCAATCTCAATGTGCAGCCTGGACATACATGATGTCTGTGGGTGAGGGGAGATATTCCAGCCAGTGGCCATCAGCGCCTTGTTTTATAATACACACCATGGGTCAAAACTGGTTCTGGTCAAGTCTGTCCTGTCCCCCTCCCTACACACCCACAGCCATGCTTTTTATTGGAGCTGCTGGTATCTGCCTCTAACTCTAAACTGCAGTATGAGAAGGGAGAATTAGATTGAAAAATGGAAATAATTAACTAAAATACTGAGAGTTCATTGTAGCTCCTGCTGTGTTGCTGAAGGAACTCTGCAGTATCTGTGCTTCTTCATCTTCCCTCCCACTTTCTTTACAATGCCAGCCTAGAGAGTGTTAGAACAATGAAATAGAACAGCCAACGTGTTTTAAAAGCACCTATTTCACTGTTCCACAGTCCCGTCTCCTGCCCTATAGCATTCCTGCTCATCTTATTACTAGAATGCAGGTGAAGGGATTGGTTTCCAGCTGAATTGAGTACATGAGGAAGGAAAATTTAGAATATGCCTTGGCTTCTTAAGAAGGGGATGGCACTGCACAGGAAGGGAAAATAGACAGTGTGGTGTAGTGAATAGAGCATAAGACTCAGGAGATCTGGCTTCTGTTCCCAAACTCTGCTACTGGCTTGCTTGGTGGCCTTGGCAAGTCACTTCTCCTTTCCGTGCCTCCATCTCACCGTCTGTAAAATGGGCTGAAGGGTACTGCCCTCCTTGCTAAAGCATTCTGAGATCTACTGATAAATGGTATTATTATTATGGGAAAGGTAAAACCTATTCAAATAGTGTCATCCTCTGCAGACAACTGAATGTGTTTGATCTTGCGCCTCCAACTTCGTCTGGAACGGCCAGCGGCGCTCCTGAACTCCAGCCATAGTCATTGGCTATATGTTACTGTCTTCTGATGACTAATGCTCTGATGTGGGTGTGGCTGTCATAAATTCCATAATACCCGGCCGCATGTGTGACTCTTGCATCTGTTGGGGAAGGGAGCTATAATGGCTGTATGTTAGGGGAAGTTTTATGTTTTCTCATTCTAAAATTGGTATTTATTTTTATGGAGAAATTACAGCAATTACATGTGTATATGTTGATATATTTGTAGTCTGAGTTTAGACTCTTTGGTGAATACATGGGCTGCGGGTGGTGGAAGAGGAGCTGAGATTTGGAATGGGAAACTGATGAGAGGAGTGAGGTGTTGAATGACTTGCTTATGCCCTGGGATGGTGAGCTATGAGACTGTAACAATCATAAATCAAATTTAGTAAAGTTACAGGTGGAGGAATTTCCCAGAATCTTTTTTAATTAGTGCTGATAGCTATCAGAGTTGTTACATGTCTCAGCATATAGAGTGCCGCCATATAGCAGATGTCTTCCATGGTCCCTCCACCCCATAATCCTGCTTCCACTCCTCTGCTCTTCAGAGCTGGACTCCTGATCTTTGTTTGCACCATATCACCCCACCTCACTCCTAGAGCCCATCTCTGTCACCTTTGCTGCCCAGGTTGCCTTTATGACTTGCCAGAGTAGAGAACAGCTGGTAAGTTCAGCTGACAATGATATAATGCAGAAGCAGAGGAAGATCTAGCTGCTACTCTTAACCCAGCTGATTTATACTGTCCAGAATGAGGGACTTTGTGCTTAATTTTTAAAATTTCAAAAAGGTGGCTTTGGTGGGGATATACGAGTGTGTGTGAGAGAGAAGTTGGGAGTTTGTGGGAACAGTGGTGGTTTAGTTAGAGGAAGTTTGGAGGAAATCGGGGCAAAAGTTCCAGAAGGAGCATGTTTCCTCTACAGAGGTGAGTAAATGTAATCTAGACCCATTGCATGGTTTATTCCATTCAACTCCAAAGGATTATGGGGCCCTATTTGTAGAACCATTAAAATGTGAAACAAAGGGGGTTGGTTCTGTCCTAGGTGCATATCTGACTGTCACCCTAACTAGGGAGTTCCTTCTGCTGCTTCCTCTGTCACATGTCCCATTTAATTACAGCTGTGAGGAACTGAGATGGCTGCCTGGTCTTCCTTTCTCATCAGCCATTGCTTCTCTTTTCCTGCCTTTTAATTTCCCACCCATTCGCTGCTATGTAAACACCTTGCATGGACCATTACAATATCGGCTGGCTGCCTTACAAGACTGAGCTCTTGGTATCCAGCATAACTGTGCCTGCCTGGCAGCCCATGGTAATCCCAGCTTGCTCAGCCTTTCATTTACTCGGCTTTGCCAATTGCTGGCGAATGGAGGTTGTCAGTTATTGCAGCTGACGAGGATGCTTTCATTTCCCTTGTCCCTGAAGGATTATGGACAGACAAGGCTTGACTGTGCTTCGTTTCCAACCTCAGCTGGACTCGGAATTTCCCCAGGCCTAAAAAATAGCCCTTGGAACAAATAACTGCAAGCTAAAAGGAAGGATAGGATGTCAGTACATGGGAAACTGTGCACTTATTCCATTGCCTCTCCCATTTTATTCCATGATTGCTGATGCTCTTCTCCATGGGGCGTTCCTTCTGCTGAAACATCTCCTCTTCCCCTCCCCTTTCCTGCAGCTGCCTACGGACTAAGTAACACAGAAGATAACTTGTTTGCTTGTTCCTCAGCCACAGCTGACAGCTCTGGTTAAAATCTGTAGCTGCTGTTGCTGCTGCAGGTGCTGTGTGGGAAACCATTCAAGGCATCAAAACTTTGCCTCACATTGGTGCTCTGTTTTGGGGGGGGCCTTGATTCCTACTCCCCCACCCCCCACACACACACACAGTGGTGTGTGTGCCCCAGCAATCTATTAGCCTGGGAGAGCTACATGAAAATTCCTTTTGCAGGCCACCCTGTTGTTTGTTGATCTGCCAGGGGAGGTCACTACAGGATGGCGAGCGGGTGGGGTTAGCTTTGTCAACACTACACAGGTTGTCGCAAGCAAGACCTCACTTATTGTTTTATCAAAAGTACTCTTCACGACCTAACTGTTCTCTCATTTCACTTGACTTCAGTGGGAGCAGTTAGGCTAACACTGAGCCCTCTTGAAAATCCTACCCTTAAAGTTAAAATAAAGCATTCCTGGAGATCCCCACTGCCATATGGGAGAGCTATGTGCTAAGGCGTGTGTTTCCTGGGCTGGAAGTGCTTTGGAGGCAGTGAACTGCAGGGGAGGCGAGCCCCTTTCATCTCTTCAGAGTCTGCTTTGGACTGTCAGGTTTCATCCTTCCATCCTTGGCTAAAAAGGGAAATATTTGCAGAGGATTCCAATAGGGGTGTGATAGGGCCACAGTAAAGATCAGCTCCGCTTGTGTAATAAAAGGGAAGCAGTTTGTAAAACCTGTTTGGTGCTGCAGGTTGGCTTGGCATGTGCTCTGCAGTATCTGTTTACAGAGGCATGAATGAAGAGTGGAATGGGGCTTTGACATGGAATTCCCTGTCTGAGCCAGCACCTTACTGTTCTTTGAACGTGGTCTATATTTATAAGGCTTGTGAGAGAATTACTACTTGGATGAGCATTTATTGAAAGCCCTGAAGATGAGGCAGAAATGAATCTCTTCTTATTGCTTTTGTGTTTTCTCTGATAAGTTCCATGCATCATCTGCCAAGAAATTACCAGTTAACAGCAGCGATCAGACACTGGCTTTCCACTGGTATTGGTAATTGTCTCTCGCTGTTGCAGGTGCACTGTTGATAGGTTTTTCTGCATCTGCCTGGAATCAGGTGATGAGGTCTCTTTCTGATGTGGATCTGGTTTTTGTTGTATGGAAATAGCTGCCTGTAAAATGTCAGGTTCCTCCTCCCTTGGTTTGTCACCTCTCTTCAGAGTGGTCATGGTCACACGTAGGATTGAGGCCTCTGCACATTTCCACATCCTACTGCTGAAGTAGTGTACATCGGATGTCTTTAGGTCTCTTCCCACCCCCTCGCCCCCGTCACCTGTTACATCTGGAAACTTTTGCAATTGTCTGAGGAATCTAAATCTGTTTGTTTGATAAACTTAGAAAATGCTGAAAAGGGCAAATCTCTAAAGCTGTTTGGCTGCAGTTTTGGGGGCATTCCCTGTGTGCAGTTGAGGGAGAGGAATGCCTCGTAAAATGCACCTTGTGTTCTGTGGGTGGGTGGGGGTGTGTGGCCTCGGGTGCGGGGATACCTAGTTCATTGGTGTGTTTTTTGAGGGTGCTACTGGGGTGGGAATACTGGCATTTCTTGGTATGGGATGTGCAGCTGATTGCTGGAAGGGGTGGTGGTCAGTAGAACTCTTACCCTGCACCGCATTTATTAAAGTTCTGCCACATCATGATCTTTTTATATACTGTTCCATCACGATGAACTCTTGGGGCTTCCCAAAACACAGCCTGACACAGTCAAACCATTGTGTCAAAAGAACACATGTATAAGCTTCAAGAGCCATTTATTTCTGCCCGCTGACACACAGACAGATCCAAGAATGATGTACTGTGCAGAAGACCTAGGAAATATGCACCATCTCAGATGGCTTGTGCAAAGCTTCAAAGCCTTTTTTTTTCACTTCGCTTCAGCTTAACGGAGGGGAGGCACCAAAGAGGACGTTTGTGGTGGTTTGGTTTTGTTGCCCCCTCTCCAAAATCGGACGCAATGCAGATGAGAAATCAGAGGAGTGGAGCTAATAGACTCATCTTTGTGTGTTTCTGGCTGTGGGGGGAGTGCGGTGAGGAAAATTTAACTTGAGGCTCAACTCTGAACACATAATCATCCTAATGGAACAGAGTTCTGTTGTAGAAGTTCAGACTTAATCCAGATTGACACCAACTATGCAAAAATCTCTAACTGTATTTCTTCCTTTCTTGCAGCAAAAGCAAGTACAGAATGTGTTGTAAAAGCCATGCAGGCTGAAATGAGACACTCTCAAACTGAAGTTAAGAGTGTTTAAACTGGTTTTACTGAACTGGATTTTAAAATTGATGTAAGTGAAATTGGTAAAACTTTCTTATGCCCCCAAATCCGGGTACAGGTACAGGTTGGGAGAGTGGGGGTGAGTAGAGCAGGAGGTGAGGTGGGGGCTAGAGCGGGAGTTGGAAGGTGGTGTAGTGGGGGTGAATAGAGTGGGAGGTGGAAGTGGGGGCTAGAGTGGGAGATGGAAGGTGGTGGAGTGGGGGCGAGTAGAGTGGGAGGTGAGGTGGGGGCTAGAGTGGGAGGTGGAAGGTTGTGGAGTGGGGGCGAGTAGAGCGGGAGGTGAGGTGGGGGCTAGAGCGGGAGGTGGAAGGTGGCGGTGAGTAGAGCGGGAGGTGGAAGGTTGTGGAGTGGGGGCGAGTAGAGCGGGAGGTGAGGGGCTTCGGGGCAAGGGTGGAAGGTGGGGCGCCTGGGGGAGCAGGGATGAGTGGCCCCCAAGGCTAAATGCCTTTGACACGCCTGCACTAGTACAAGAGCCATATTCATGTAGAGGTTGGAACTAGTTGAGGGGTGATTTGATAAATGACGTGACTCTGGGGATGTCTTGACAGTGTAATTTGACTATGAACAAGTAGGTCATCTTTTGCTGGTGCAGCAGGCATCATTTCCACAGTGCAGTCTAGTAGAAGTGGCCAGCTGCGACCTCTGTTATTAGCTATTCAGCCTTCCCCTTTAGCCTGTATGCTTCTCTCTGGGAGTGTATCTCAGGCTATGTACACACGATCAGATTAAAGCGCAACATGGCAATCGCGCTATAAAAACACGTGACCTTTATTGCCGGAGAGCGCGTACACACGTCACTCCTTGCAACGCAACAGAATTCTTTGCAATATCGCGGTGTAGCGCAATGAATTCTGGGCACCTATCCCACAGTTCAATTTTCCCTCAATCGGCGCTTGGAATCCTGGGATGAAGGAAAGGAACGCAAAGCGCCATGGGTAAAATCTCAGTTTCCCGTGGTGCACTGTGTTCCCCTTGCATCTTCCTCATTTCCAATAGCAGCTCGCGCCTATTTTCAGCAGTGCAGTGACGCACTACTTGCGAGCAATCACAACAGCGACAGCATGGATCCTGCTCTGATCTCCACTGTCGCCTTCAACATTCTAAATACATCTCGGGTGGTTACTCAGTACGCAATGAGCTCCGAATCAGACGAGGACGCCGAGGAGCAGGGGCTGATTGTTGCCCTGCAGAGCAACAGCACTGCATTGCTCAGCTCCTTCACCGATCATCTGCACATGGTGCAACGCCGTTTCTGGTCGCGAGAGACGAGCACCGAGTGGTGGGATCGCATTGTTATGCAGCTGTGGGATGACGAGCAGTGGGTACAGAACTTTCGAATGTGGAAAGCAACCTTTCTGGAACTGTGTTCAGAGTTGGCCCCTGCCCTGCGACGTAAAGACACCAACATGAGGTCAGCCCTAACCGTGGAGAAGCGTGTTACAATAGCTGGCTGGAAGATGGCAACTCCTGACTGCTACCGGTCGGTTGCAAACCAGTTTGGAGTCGGGAGGTCCACTGTCGGATTAGCCCTCTCAAAAGTGTGCCGAGCCATCAATCGCATTCTGCTACGGAGGACGGTGACGTTGGGCAATGTTCGTGAGATTGTGGAGGGCTTTGCTGCCATGGGATTCCCTAACTGCGGGGGAGCCATAGATGGCGCACACATCCCGATTTTGGCTCCAGACCATCTCGCGACCGAGTACATCAACAGGAAGGGCTACTTCTCCATGGTGCTGCAAGCACTCGTGGATCACAAGGGGCGTTTTACAGACATCAATGCTGGGTGGTCGGGAAAGGTGCATGATGCCCGCATTTTCAGGAACACTGGTCTGTACGGGAAGCTGCAAGGGGGTACCTTCTTCCCAGATCAAAAAATTACTGTGGGGGATGTGGAGATGCCTATAGTCATCCTTGGAGACCCAGCATACCCACTGATGCCATGGCTGATGAAGCCGTACACCGGGAACCTGGATCGCAGCAAGGAGCGGTTCAATTACAGATTGAGCCGCTGCAGAATGACTGTGGAGTGTGCCTTCGGCCTCTTAAAAGGGCGCTGGCGCTGTTTGTATGGGAGGCTGGACTTGGACAAGGACAATATCCCTGCTGTAATTGCGTCGTGCTGTGTCCTTCATAACATTTGTGAAAATAGGGGAGAAAAGTTTTCCCCGGGGTGGGCTATGGAGGCACAGCGCCTCGAGGAAGCATACGAACAGCCAGCCACTAGGAGTATTAGGGGGGCCCAACAAGGAGCTGCTCGCATAAGGGAGGCACTCAGGGAGCATTTCAATGATGCCCTCCTATAGTTCACTTCAAGGAGGCATCAAGTGCGGGAGCGTAGACACATATGCTATCCCATCTAACCTGAGTAGGAGGCCTTGGAGGTACATCGAGGAAACCTTTACTGACCTAAATACAGATGACTTTTGACAATCACTGCTTGTGTTGATGCACTTCTAATGAATGCATAGTAAAGAGCGTGCACAGCGGGGACCGAGACAGCAAGCACCCCCGCCCCGGACAATGATTTTTTAGCAGGAGCCATAGCTGCACGGAAGAGAAACTTACCTGAACCCCCCCTCTGCCACCTCAGAGGACACGCTGCAATTCATGTCTTGGGTGGACGTCTCAGCGGGGGTGCAGAAGAGCTCCTGGCTACACGCTGTTGCGCTCTCCTCCAGGTTATCCTCCATCTCCTCCTTCTCATCGATCACGTCCTCATCCTGCTCGGGTCTGGCATTCAGTGGAGGAGGGGGGGCTGATGTGTCCACAGGACTCTTTGCAGTGGTTGTGGGGTCCCCACTGAGGATGGCTTCGATCTCCTTGTAGTACCTGCATGTAGCAGGCGCTGATCCCGAATGGCGGTTTGCCTCCTTCGCTCGGTGATAAGTTATTCTTAGCTCCTTCACCTTTGATCTGCACTGCACAGTGTCTCTCTCATGACCTCTCTCTGACATGGCCCGAGAAATTATGCCATATGTATCGAAATTTCACCTGCTGCCACGTAGCTGCGCCTGCACAGCAGACTCTCCCCAGATGCTGATCAGGTCCAGCACCTCTGCCGTGCTCCAAATGGGTGCGCGTCTTCCACAATGGGCCGCCATTGCTAGGTAAGATCGGAGCTGCACTCCACTCCACGAGGAAAAGAACAGGAAGTGAAACAGAGGAGAAATTCGAAAATCCCGGGAATCGAAACAGGGCGGGGACTGTTTCGTCACGGCCACAGAGTGGGTGGGGCGAAGACCAGAGAGGACGACTTTGGAATGCTGGGACACTTCCGGAGGCCAATCATTGCGCGGTAAGCGTACACACGAGTCGAAAGGTGCAACAGCTGTTCTGTGTTTACTGCTACCACCCTCGTCAAGGTGGTTTTTGTATTGCGCTACAGCTGAGCTGTTGACATGCAAGAGCCCTATTGCACGTGTGTACGCTGTTGCTGTTATCGCGCGGTAATGACTCTTAATGCGCGATAAAGTGATCATGTGTATATGGCCTCAGCCTCTGGTGACTAAAAGTGGAGAAAGCCTTTTATTAGTTTAAGAAGCTGCATGCACGTAAAATGTGTATTTTTTCTTTCTCTTTTTAATAGTGTTTAGCCTGGGAATCTGTGGGCCTGTCATCCTCCAAGGTGCTCTTCTTTTAGGTGGCAGCCACCCTTGTTTGATCTTAATTGGCTGTGGGTGAGTGATCTTCAGAACCTGTTCCCTGGCTCCCACCGCTCTTCCCTTCATAAATCAATCTACTTAAGCACTCATGGCTCTTCCATTGTCCTATAGCCTGATGCTTGCTCCATAAGAGGGCAGAGGGCAAAGGAGGTTTTATTACAGCAGTAATCCCCAGGCAGCTGGTCTTTCTGGTGATGAAAAATCATTTTGTACTCCCTGGGAGTTTAATGTCTTCAGAATTTGGAGAATAACTGTTATGGATACAGCTGTAATAGATTGTAATTGCAGGCAAATGCGGTGGGAGACAGACACCACTTTTGTGTGTGTGATGCAGTATACGTGTCCAGGCTGTATTGGTAGGGGTGGCTTGGTGTTGCAGTGATGCTGAAAGGCAGCTGTCCAAGGAAACCTGGCTGCCTGCCAACCTTAATACAAGATGGGGCACTCTTCCCTCCTCTCAGCCTCCTAGATGTGTATCTGCTCCTGTTGGGAAGAGGGAAGGTGAAGTGAGGTGAGGTATTCTGAGGCTTTGATGTGCTGCGCTGCGTTGGTGTGTTTATTTTTAAGAGATTCATGAGGAACTTTTGGCAGCCGTCAGGCAAATCTTTCCCTTACCATTCAGCAGGAGTAAGCTCTTTCTTCCTCACCCATCTGACTCTTCCTCTCAGATGCCACATCAAAAACCATTGTCAAGACAAGGTGAAGGTAGGATTGTTAAGCACACTGACTGGAAATGATGCAGTTAAAGTTGAACATGTACCCTCACTCCTGGTCCCTCGTCTGTGTGTATTTCCTGGTGGGGGTGGGGGGCGGATGTAGCATACATGACCCGATTCACAAGGGCACTGGAATGCTCCACGCCACGCACCATGAGAGCTCTGCAGGAGAGCGCTCTAATGCTGTGTGTCTTAGGAGCTGTGCGCCTTTCACCTTCCCAAGTGTGCAGGAGTTTGTGTGGAAATCTTAGTGCACTCTGAGCACAAGATCTCATCTGCACCACGCTTCCACCAGTTTGTGGAAATGTTATGCCCAGAGGGTGCGTGCAATTCACTCTTGTGCAAAGGGCCTATACTTCTCTTCAGCCCTTGGCATATCATTTCCGGCTGTGCAGTGAAAGGAGGCAAAGGTCCCAAGACAATCTCATTCATTGCTTGCCATCGCTCTCGCACAGCGAGGTTATTCACTGGTGGGTGTGCAGTGTGACCTTTCTTATCTGTCTACTTAGGAGCTAAGCTAGAAAGTGTACAAATTATCCTGGTCACATTCAGCACATGCAGGGGATCCTAATGCTGTTAAATCACAACCATTTGTCCAACAGCACTTGTCTTCATTGAAGGCTGTTTCCCTGCTCACTTTTAATTTCTAATCCCAGCCCTGTCTGTGCCACAAAATATGGTTGCGAGAATGGTTCAAAATATGGTTGTGAGAATTTTTTATGCTGGCCCAACTCTATTTTAAACTTGTTTTTCACGTTCCCTGTTCTAAAAAATGGCAGAACTGTTTTCGCTCAGACTTTTCAGAAAGAGTAATTCAGTTTTGAGGAGACCAAAGCTGGAAATTTTAAGTCTGTTAGTTGAATATTTCATGAAGTTGTGTGCAACTCAAACCAAGGGCTTAGCTAGAAATTTCTTGGCACCTTTGACCATGGCTACTGCTGGTGCCCCCACTATAATGTATCATACGATGGCATTTCTTGGGTCAGTCCTGGCGGGGTTCACCACAACCATTGCTTTAGCAGTGAATAAGAGTTTGGACTAGAAAGCAAAGAAGAATGCTCTGTCTGGTTGAAACATTGGCTGACATTTCTGGAGATAGAACATACTCTTCCAGCATTGAAGCATTAGCTCAGCTGTTTGACTAGGACTTTCCAAAAGCTTGCCAGTGTCTTGTGCTGCGCTGCCATGTGCCTGATCTGTCACACTTAGAAGGTGAGGGGGGGGAGGTTGCCGAGATCTGAGTGGGTGACCAGTTAGCCCTCTTTGTGTACCTCGCAAAATGGGCAACTTTTATCCTAGGGTAAAAGTCTTGTGGCCGGCTCAAGGGGGGACCCTGGCTGCTAGGTACAGTACAAAAGCATGCTAAAAAAATTGTACCTGTTGCTCCATAACTAGATGGAAGTCGGAAGGTCCAGAGTTTGTACTAAAACTTCATTTGGAATGTGCCTGCGCTCTCGCTGTGTAGCAGCGCATGCTGTAGAGTGCATGGCATTACTTGCTTTTCACACCCCTCCAGTACAAAATGCTGTAACTTCAGAACAAAATATGAGCCAGGACTTGGTATGTCCTGGCTTTTGTTGCCACTCTGTAATGACAGTTGATTTTTAAATTAATTTGGGGCCCTTAATTTCTCCCAGTTTGTCTCTGTTTAGATTAATCTCGATTAAATACGACTGCCCTGCCTTCTAGCCGTGGGTCATACAAAACTGTTTCCCCAGCCACTCTGCTATGCTTTCAGGCACCTCTGTTTCAGAAGTTTGAGCTTGGAGCCTGAGACATAACGTCAAAGCTTGGCAACCTGCAGAGAAAAGAGTCTGAGCTAGGCCTACTGCAAAGCAGAGCAGGGAATGTGGCTGCCTTAAGCTGGCCTGAAAAGCTGTGTTGGTTCATACGACTTTCCAAAAAACCATTATGCACTTTAGTAAAAAGGAATGTATATAGTTAAAGAGGGGCAAGGTTTCTTCTGTCCTCCAGAGACCTAAATTTTGGTTCATTTCTAATCCCAGGATTTCTTTCCCATTGCTTGACCCTTGCTTAGTGAGCTGAGACACCTCTAGAATGCTTGTCTCCCTCCCTCCACCCTGCAAAAAACCAACTCGAGTTTGTGAGGTTTGAGTTTCTCCTAGCTTGTAGTCTGTTGTGGTTGGTAGGAACAGGTGGAAAATAATAAAGCCCTGGCCCTTATCTCTAGCTGACACCACTGAAAGGAAGGTTTTATCTCTCTACTCCATGTGTCCCAGAGGAAGCAGGGCTGAAACAGTGAATCCCAGCCCTTGACAACAGGAAAACCCACTGTTCTGCTCCAAAGAGAGAGTGCGTAAGAGAAGAACCACCCCCAGACAATTGGAATGTGTACCAAGCGGTGCCAGCATTATTTGTCATGGGGGGGCAATGTTCCAGTCACGGTTCCCAGAGCTGAGTCAGCATTTTGGCAACAGACCCTTGAAGTAAAAAACTCACCTTTCTGTAACTATTTCTATTTCGGGGTCACCTTAGAAGCACATATGGCAGGCTGGAGTTTGGAACGGCATTATAGAGATGGCTGGGCTCTGGAGGACTGCTTAGGTGTATGCACGTGCACCTCACCGTTAAGAGCTGGTTTTGTTTTCTACTGCTAAGATGTTTGGCTCACGTTTCTGTGCCTTTGATAGCTGAATATGACTCTCATAAGGGCAGAAGGGACCACTATGATCATCTTGTCTGACCTCCTGCACAGTGCAGGCCACAGAACCTCACCCACCCACTCCTGTAATAAATCTCTAACTTATGACTGAGTTATTAAAGTCCTCAAACCATGATTTACAGACTTTAAGATAGAATCCACCAGCAAGTGAGCAAAGCCCCATGCTACAGAGGAAGGTAGAAAACCCCCCAGAGTCATTGCTAACTAGCCCTGGGGGAAATTCTTTCCTAACCCCAAATATGGCAATGAGTTAAACCCTGAGCATGTGGGAATACTCACAAGCCAGACACCCGAGAAATTCTCTGTAATAACTTAGAACCCACCCCATCAAATTTCCCATCTCAGGTCATAGGCATATTTACCACCAATAGTGGTGACAAGATCAGTCAGTTGCCCAACTAGGCTGTCCCATCATACTACCTCTCCATACATTTGTCAAGCTTAGTTTTTTGAAGCCAGATAGGTTTTCTGTGGCTACAGATCCCCTTGAAAGGCTATTCCAGAACGCTACTCCTCTGGTGGTTAGTAACCTGCATACTTCTTGATGGCCAGTTGGTATCCATTTGTTCTTATGTCTGCTTTGCCGCAAAACTTAAATAATTCCTCTCCTCCCTGGTATTTGTCCTTCTGTATTTATAGGGAGCAATCATATCTCCCCTCAGCCTTCTTTTGGTTAGGCGAAACAAGCCAAGCTCTTTGAGTCTCCTCTCAGAAGGCAGATTTTTCCATTCCATGGATCATGCTTGTAGCCCTTCTTTGCACCTGTTCCAGTTTAATTCATGTTTCTTAAACATGGGGGACCAGAACTGTCCATACTATTCCAGATGAGGTCTCATCAGTGCTTTGAATAATGGTACTAACACCTCCTTATTTCTACTGGAAATAGCTGGTTTGATGGACTAGGACCACATGAGCTTTTCTCATGGCCACATCACATTGGCGGTGCATAGTCATCCTGTGATCAAAAGATGTCCAGATCCTTCTCCTCCTCCATCACTTCCAACTAAGGTGTCTCCAGATTATAGCAAAATTCTTATTAGGCCTTAAATGCATGACCTTGCACTTTCCACTATTAAATTTCATTCTATTCCTCTTACTTCTGTTTACAAGGCCATCCAGATCTTTCTGTATGATATCCTGATCCTTCTCTGTACTGACAACACCTCCCAACTTTGTCATCCACGAACTTTATGAGCACATTACCGCTTTCTGTGCCAAGGTCAATAATAAAAAGGTTAATTTAAATAAGATTAGGTAGGTCTGGCACAATCCACCTTTTGTAAAGCCATGTGTAGTGAGGGAGTGTGGCCCCCCTCAGAGATGGACAGCCTGGGCCCAGTTATACCTGGGTGGGCGGAGCTGGAGGCGGCCTGTCCGTCAGGCCGGAAGCAGCGGGGCAGGACAGGAAGTATAAAGGGGAAGCCTGAAAGCTGAAAGCTCAGTGAGAGAGAGGCAGCCAAAGGGGAAGGGTGTCTCTGCTCCCTCCCCAGCACCCGCCTGATCACTACCCTGCTGAAGACCTGCCTGCGGCCTGGGGCCCTGACGGTCAACTGGACCCCGCTGGAACCGCCCGCCGAGACCAGCCACGCAGGAACCTGAACCCCTAAAAACACTTTGCTGGCCTATATCTTCCTACAGGCTCTTTCCTCCAGAGATACCAGAGCACTTTGCAAATGTTAATGATTTGCACCTCTGGAGTCTCCTGTTGAGCAGGCAGTATCTGTATTTTAAAGATGAGGAAACTGAGGCATGGTGAGACTGTGATGTGCCTAGAATCTGACTCCTGACCCGCTGCTGTAAAATCCGTATAACAGCCTCTTTAAACATGGCCTGCATGACTCTTACGTTCCATGTGTCTGCTAAAAGAAAAAAAAATTAAACATAACACACACCAGATTTATTGAGAGAGCCAAGGAAATGAGAAATTGGTGCTGTTGGGTATTTTCTGCTTGTTCCCTGGAAGATACTTGTACTGCTTCCCCAGAAGACAGTAAGTACTGTGACATAGAAGCCTAAACAGTGAGGGACAAGAAGAGAGAAGGACTTTGCATCCCGAATTGTCCTAACTGTCTATCGTGGCAAGCGCTTACAATGTGAATCCCCTTGTATTTGTCAGGACACCAGCACAAGGCGTTACTCTTTGTTGAGTTTCCTGTAGAGAGATGAGAGGAGATGAGAAACATTTTAATACAACTTTGAAGTGTTTGGGCTATATGTCCAGGTGCCAGGATGCTGAGCTAATCCCACATTCCTCCATCTGCCTATCCCTTTGCAATCCTCTCTCACTAGCCCATCCATCATTTCATGGATTCCTATCAGTTTCTTTTCTGGTGTACCTTTCAGTGCATTCAAGATTGTTACAGCAGGTGCACTCTGTATAACATGCACTGTGCTATCACAGCCATTGTCGACCTTCCAACCTTGGCACTGTCCGTCCAACCTACGTGGAGAGAGTCCAGCCTTCCCGAATGATTAAATTGGGATGGTGGTGGTCTTGGTAGAGGAGTCATATAACCATCTTCCTTCTCCTTTCCATTTTATGTCATAAAATTATATCCGCATCAACAGATACAACACGGATATCTGCAGACCATTTCTTGCAGATGCAGATCCACATATTTGTATCCGCTCAGTGCTGTACTGATAATATGTGAGTAAACTGGCCATAAATGTATGCCCTTTACAGCCATTCATAACTTTTGTAGCTTTTCTCAAGTGCCAGAGATACTTACATAGGTTATTCTATAGTGCGGATCTCCTGCAGAGTCCAGACTAGCACGTTGTGCACTGGGAAATTGTCTTGTGGATGGAAATGTTGAGAGTGTGTGTAGTGTCTGTGTAGATGGCTCATCTGAGGGATGAATGATGATCCATGGGGGAAAGAATGTCCCTCTTATAACAGCCCTACCATGGGCACTGCACCTGCCTGTCAGGAGCCCAGGTTCACCTCTCCTTTCCTTTCTATTGCTTCTATGTGAGTGGTTCAGACTTTTGAGATGATGGAAGCTAAGAAATCTCAACTTCCTCCCCCCAGCTGATCCCATCACTCTTATAGCAGCAGATGAGAGATTCAGAAAGAATGAGAGAGAGAAGGTTTTCTCTCAGGAGGCAGTTGTCTTCTCTCTAGCCTGAGAACAGGGGGAGATCGATGCTGGAAATCAAGCAAAGGCCTTGAAAACCAGTCCTGCGAGTGGATTGATTGTAAGTCACTTCTCCATGATATGTTATTGTGGTTATGGGAAATGCTAATATTCAGTTCCACGTGGTAAAGCAAAATTGGAACATGTTGCCATTTAAAGCGGAGTTACCTGAGACCATTCCCTCTTCTTCTTGTATCGAACTCTGTTAACCACAGACTGCAGAGAAAAAGCTTAAAAATATCCAGAGGCCAGATGGACCAAGTCCTGACATAAAATCCTCTATTCCTGGTTGTGGTTTTTCGTTTTTTAAATCTACCTTCCATATAAGTGTTTGGCCCTGTCACTCTGGCCATATGGAATGATGGAAAAGGGAACGTGGTGTTTTGAGGCCAGGCACTAAACCACATAAGTGGCTGAGCTGAGTGAACAATGTCTGCTGCCCTCTGGCAAGCAGTACAGCCACAGCCTCCCACGGCTCACAGACCTCCAGATGTGAGAGCTGAGCGCTGCACCCATGCTGGAGTACTCTGTAACACAGACCGGGATTCAGTAGGAAGAGAATTTTTAGGGGGCTTCCAGGCAGGCAAGAGCCTTTTATCAGAAGTATGTTCTACACCAGAGTGCAGCGTGCATTGTCATCCCACACTGCCTGCACTGACTGCTTTTTCCTCAGCCTGATTTTTGGTACAGTGATGGGGTATAGTGCCCATCTGGGACTTTGGGACGCTGGTCAGGGGGTGAGAATATTCAGGCTCAAAAACCCTTCCCTTCCGGTGCTCATTAGAAGGATTCGGGGGCCAAGCAGGAAAGGGCTGAGAAAGTAGAAAGTCAAGGCAGCTGGAGGTCATCCACAGCCAGGCCCAGCTGCTTTACTCAGCAGGCAGGAAGAAGCAGTAGGGAGAGGCCAGAGTGGGAGGTTTTCTATTTGTACCATAGAGAGAAGGCCATAGAGAGAAGGCCATTCATTCAGAACGGTTTGTCCTTGGAAACAGTCAGGATCTAGATCAGTGGTTCCCAGTCTTTTTGGCTTGAGAGCCAAAAATAACCTCCCGTGCAGCCAGCAGGACAACGAGGAGGATCTCCCATCCCCGTGGCGGCAGCAGGAGACCCTGCACTAGAAAGTGACTCTTCTGCAGCCAGGAGGATGAGAGATCAGTGCTCCCCTCCCTCTGGCTCCAGGAGGGGACTCGGTGCTTCCCAGTACCCTAAAAATAGCGGCAGCCACCTGGGTCCGGGCAAGCCTGGTGGCATCTGCCAGTGTCCTACCTGGGAGGTGGGCGGCAGCCTCCCACCCTGACTGGGGTCCAGGAGCAGCTTCCCTGCCCTGTGAGCCTGCTTGAAGCTGAGTCGCTGCCGTCCGTGGCCTGCCCATGGCAGCAACCCTCCTGTACCCCACAAGCTGGGCTCTCAGCTGAGTGGCAGTTGCCCGTCCCCGGTCAAAGCTGGGAGTTGGCATACAGCCTTCTGCGCCCCGGCTTGGAAGGAGGTGGCCAGTGGCATTCTGAGGGTGTCTGGCACCCGGGTGCCAGGCCTGCATTTGCACCCCCCACCCTGTGCAGAGCAGGCGGTGTCCCCGTCTGCCCCAGGGGTGCTGGGACTGCGAGGGGCAGAGACTGGGAAGAGCAAACACAGGCCTGACTCTGCTCCCCCCACCGCCTGTCCTCCTGCAGCCTAGGATGGGCTCTGATGGGGCGGCCTGCTCAGCCTGGGCTGGAGGGTTGGGCCACTCTCGTCCCAGCGCCTCCTGTGCTCCCCAAGAAGGGTCCCCTGCACTTACCTGCCGTTCCAGTGCCTTCTACACTCCCACTCCCGCCCCTGGTGAAGGGCCAAGCCTGCCGCACCATGTCTTCCTCTTCCCCCTCCCCAGCACTTCGTTGCGGCTCCAGCCTGGCCAGGGGGCCTCTCACACACCCCCGCCCCGGCCTTGGGGGTGGACCAGTACTACCACTGTACAGGCAGTCGGGCAGCAGTCTCCCTCCAGCCTTGGGGCTGTGTGCTGGGCCCATGCAGGAGCCTGGGGCTGCAGCCAGCGGAGGGTGGGGGGGCATTTTGAAAGGCCCTTGAGGCAGCTTGTGGCCTGCAGGCCGGGGGTTGGTCTAGATCGTATGTGAATGAGGGACTTTATGGAAACTGCATATTTTTGCAGTCCACAATTCAAATTTTGGAGGGAGGTCAGTAGTAGAACTGTTGTCCCCGTCCCCGCCCTCACTCGCAAACCACTTACAGCGCACCTGCATTGGTGAATATGGACGAGGGGTGGTGCCCGCGTTCCCACTCTCCAGTGCTGTCTGCCAGGTGCCTAAATTTCCTGACTGTGATTTCTACCCCACTGCTGAAAAATGGCTCCTGTATTCTCTTAACCTGGGTGGAAGAATAAACAGATCCTGGAAGTGCTGAGGAATGTGGCCATATATGTGAGTGTCATGAAAGCATAAAGTTCTCCTGTGCCACATGTGAGCCTCTCCAGAGGACAGGACGAAGGGTTGGTTTCCCTCATCAATGGGCACTATTGGGTTAAGAGCTGTTCAGCGCACAGTGTTAATTCTCTCATCTAGCAAGACCCCCTGCTGTACTGACTGCTTTTCCCGGATCCTCAAGGGGGATAATTCTTGACTAGTGTGTGCTGGGTTATGCCTCTGTTACCCAGCTTTTCCTGGGAGAGGTGCCAGCCTGGCATAGAGAGCCCCCTCTGAGAGTGGCTGATGGCCAGTAACCCCTTTGAGGTTGCAGTCTGCCGCTCCTGCTGTTACTAAATATTGCTTTTTACCCCGTGGCCCCATGCTTCGTCCCACAGAGAACTCTGCTTCCCAGAAGCTGCTTGGATAGGGTGTAACTGCTCTCTCGAGACCCGGCATCTTCCCCTGTGGGAGGGAAACTGCTATGGTTCTCCGCTCATGCATTGTGCCAGGTAACCAAGAAACACCAGCAGCATCAGCACTTTGTGGTTATCTACTGAACGTCCCTTCTGAGAGCACGTCAGCTCCGGATAAGCCCTGTTCTGTTCCGACAGCCAGCATCTGCTCCTGGCACCCACCTCTTCTATATGAAGCAGAGCAGCAGTGTGTGACCTCTGTGTAATTGCACACCGCATGATAAACCCCCCCAGGAAAACTCTGGAGGAAGAACTTTGTTTTAAGGCCTACTGGCTTGCCTATATCTAATCTGGGGCTGTTGAGCAAACCAATTGGGACCTTGAGACGTTAACTAGTGTGTGACGTTATCACTCGGAGAGCAGATCTAGCTAACATTACAACTGATGCTTCCTTTAGAAATAGGTCACCAGCCCAAACTGCACAATGGATCAGGTGCTGGTCACATAGTTGAGTCACTCTAAACTCAATGGAGTGGAGTTTCTCCCATTCATGTTGGAGGGTGCTTCCTAATAAAGTTGCACCTGGCACCAGGAAGGTTTATGGGTCTGCCTGCATTGGTCAGGTAGGCATAAAGACACCTTAGTTTCACTCAGACGGGTGTCACCTTGCACAATGAATTCTGCTTGCACCCTTTGAACAAAAGAAGCTATTAAGAGCCATTTATGTGCATGGATTGTCTATGCCGGCTCTTGTGGGTCCATTGAGTGTTTGTTTCTTGACTTCTGTTTTTTAAGGTATAAAGACAAGGCAACATTTGGGGTTTTTTTTTTTCCCTCCCTGGTGTCTCGTAAAGATCTCCAGGATATTCCTGAAAGTCCAACTGAGGGTAAAATTATTGTGCAGTGCAGCTAGACTTATTGTCCAATGCTGTATTCTTGCCACAAAGCAAAAGTGAATCCTCCATAGGATTACAGGGACCTTTAGCCAAGACTAGCTTTGGGATGGAGGGAGGGGCTGTTCTAGTCCCTATTGCCTCACCAGCATTCAACCATGAGTGGAGATGGATGGGGTTAAAACCTCACCACCCCTAAAACGACAAATTAAACACTTGTAACTGAGTGTGCAAAAAAAAAAAAGTCTTGAGGACCTTTCCCCTCTGATTACCATCTGTTCCCTCTCTCCCTCTTCTATAATTATACCAGCTGTCTGTCATTAAATTGCAAGTCTCTTGAGACAGAGACCTGGATAGCTTTTGAAAATTTTACCCAAGTGATTTGGAAAATGGGACTTAAGCTCCTGAATCAGGTAGGCACTTTTGAAAACTTTCCCGTCTTATTTGAAGAGTCTACATTTGTTTACCTTCTCAGCACATGTTGCAATGACTCTTGGGTTTCTTGGTTGTTTTGGTTTCAGTTGGTTGGATGGTTGAGTAATTAAGGGTGGGGAGTGGATTTTGTCCTGTGTTTCAATTGCTGTGTGTGGTTTTTACAGCTGAATGTGTACCCAAGGTACTGGACGGGCATGCTTTATGAATTGTAATAAATAATCTTTGTAAAGCACCATGCATATCTCTGGGGCTGTGGAAATAATAAATAGATTTGTCCCACTGGGAAGCAGAAAGTATCTAAAGTTAAAGGTCTTGGCTTGGTTCAGACTAAATGTAACTCTTTGGGGTGGGGCCCATCTTTTGTTGTGTGCATACAATCCTTAGCATAGTGAGACTCTGCCCTGAGTGTCACTTCCATCACAGTTCTGGTACAACACACAAGCCCTGCCCCCTTCGCCAGTCCTCCAGCTCCCAAGTGGCCTGTCGGAATTATAGACATGTAGGGCTGGAAGGAGCCTCCAGAGGCGTCTAGTCCATTCCAGAGCAGTGGTTCTCAACCTTCTGCAGATTGTGACACACTTGGCGGTGTGTCGCGACCTTACAGGACACAACAGCCCAGCTGCCTCAGGCCGTTCCAGGCATTTCCCCAGCTCTCTGCAGCACACTTACCACTGTGCAGAAACACAGTAATGTGTCCCGACACAGTGGTTGAGAACCGCTGTTCCAGAGTATGTCCATTCCAGCGTTTAGACCATCCTTGGTGCCAATTTATTCTTAACAATAGTCAGTGAAAGAGATTCCACAGCCTCCCATGGAAGGTTAATCCAGTGCTTAACTTTCTTTATAGTTAGGAAGTTTTTCCTAATATATTACCTAAATCTTCATTGCTGCAGATTAAGCCCATTACTACGTATCCTACCTTCAGGGCACATGGGCAACAATGGATCACAGTCCTCTTTTTAACAGCTCTTAACATACTTGAAAACTGTTATCAGATCCCACCTCAATCTGCATTTCTCAAGAATCATGTCCATATTTTTGAACCTTTCCTCATAGGCCAGGCTTTCTAAACCTTTATCACTGTTTTGTAGCTCTCATCTGGACTGTCTAATTCAAGTGTGGTGCAAGAACCAGACGTAGTAATCCTGCTGAGGCCTCCCCGGTGCTGTGGAGAGCCTCCTGTTTTTTACGTATGGTTTTTCTGTTGTTATACCTCAGAACAACATTAGCTTTTTTTACAAGACACCATAGCTGTTGCTGTTAAAAATGCTGTTGTAAGTGAAAGTGTGTTGTTAATCCCCAGGAAATATAGATGTACACAGAGGCTGTGCAAGGAGCAAGATGTTGGCTCTGTACAGCTCAGACTCCAGTGTCAGAAGAACCGTTTCAGGGCTGCATCGGATAGCCTGAAGCTTTAAGACTCGACCAAGCATCAAACCAGCACATCTTCCAAGTTTCTGTAAAAGCCCTAGTAAAGCAATGTCTAAATATAGCATCACTGTACAAGTGTTCCTTTATTTTTTCCCCAGCTGTGTTTATTTGCTACTGATTTTTTACATTTGTTCCATTTAAAAAAGGGCAGAGGTTTTCTGTATCCTAGAGAAATACTTCAAAGTGCATCCAACTGCTGTCTGAAAGATGGGTGATTAAAATAAGATGCAAGGCCGGTTGGCCTTTAGAATTGCCAGCAAGCCACAGCTGTGCTGAGTGCAGGAGGGTGATGACGGTTCTCGGTGTGCAGCATGTTATCCAGCAAGAGAATTAGGTGTGTGTATATACACAGCACTCCATGGGATGTAAAAGTGTCGTCGTGTCTGGCCGATCATTTCAAGAGCACCTTTATTTCACAGCTCCCCCATTACAATGGTCAACCCGGTCAGAAGCCACGTGTAATAGAAAGTAGTGTCCGATTGTTTCCACATTTTTGCAGACTTTGCTGGCACAAAGTATTGAGGCAATTTAAGCCCTTTCTAGGGTTCTGGGGGCTTATGCTTGCTTGCAAGACTGTCGTGTACTGGGGAGAGCGGTTTGGTAATGTTTTTGCCTTAGGAATCCAGGCCCTTGTGGGTCACCCATGGACCCTGCAGGAGCCATCATATTCCAGGACTGCCATTTGGGTTTTTCTCTTCCGTAGCTGCAGGTGGCTCTATTAAGACTTCTCTACGGAGTCACCCATGGATTTGGGGTTGCTCCTGCCTGCCAGAGTTTTGGATTGACTGTTGTCCAGTGCTCAGCAGCTACGAGGAAGCCATTACAATGATGGTGATTAAGCACCTCTCACAAGAGTTTGACCTGTTTGTTGCGCTGGCAGCCTGAAAGTTCTTGAGTGCCCTCGGGTGCCAGAGTTAGGGGAAAGAGGAGCTGTCGATTGGGGACTGAAAAGTGGAATGTGGTGTCCGGTTGCTGCCTGCTGGGTAAGCTGCCTTGGCCTTGAGCAGCTTTTCTGAGAGCTCTGATCACTGGCTGTTACAATGGGACCCTTGAGAGACGCGGCTCTAACTCTACCCTTTCATTTCTCTTTTTAAATCCACTTTTTCTGTAGCAAAATGTTGCTCATGGCAGCGCTCAGTCCTAATTTC
This sequence comes from Pelusios castaneus, assembly GCA_007922175.1. Lineage (NCBI taxonomy): Eukaryota > Metazoa > Chordata > Testudines > Pelomedusidae > Pelusios > Pelusios castaneus. The sequence goes on from ML685811.1 coordinate 8,956,191, forward strand.
TTAATCATTACTGTGATAAATAATTGATGTGTTTAGGTTTGATGATGGAAAGACGCTTTAAGTGCTGGTGCGGATTATGTAGTCTGTGTTTCACCCCAGGAAGGACACTTTCTCTCCAATAGGAAGAGGAGGTGGGAGGCCAGTGGAAGGGTAAGAAGCTACTTTTAAACAAATCAAAGACGTTGTTTCTCTTGACAGAGTTTCACTTAAAGTATCTGGTCTGGGATTAGTGGTGTTTAGTGGTTAGGTCAAGAGAATAGGAGCCAGGACTCCCGGGTCCCATTCCCAGCTGTGCCAACTGCTTGCTGTGTGACTGGGAAAAGTCACTTAACCACTCTCTGCCTCAGTTTTAGCCATCCATCAAATGAGCCCTATAATAAAAGTCCCTATCAAACAAAGATTTGAGACTTAATTAACATTTGTAAAATGCTTTGAGCTCTGCTGGATGATGTGGTTGTAACCCAAGTTGCTGGGAGTGCCTTAAAGCAGGGGTGTCAAACGTGTGGCCCACGAACCTCTTCCATGCAGCCCATGCTGTACTCTGCAGGACCACACGCTCTCCCTAACAGAGAGAGAGAGTGGTCTCGCATACCCAGCGCTCCTTGATGCCTTGCGAGTGCCCTAGTATTTCGATCTACGGTATGTACGGCCCACTTGAAGGATGTTTTAAGTCAAATCTGGCCTGCCGTAGCAAATGAGTTTGACACCTCTGCCTTAAACATGGGGACTTGAACTGAGGCATTAACAGCAAAGAGCTTTATTGGTGTTGGTGCCATGAGCATCCCACATGTCCCTGCCTGAACTTCCAAAATCTTGTCTCCATATGCTCTGGTCTCAGTGTAAAACCTGGAGAGGATTTTGGAACGGCCAAATCCTGCTCCGGAACGTGGAGGGGCTACCCCGGCCCGGGATGTTCCAGGTGCTGTGTAAGAGCAGAGTGTGCCCAAAAAGCTCCTTGCTGTTTTCTTCTAGAGTCGGCAATCCAGGTTCTAGATGCGGGTCAGGAGATGAGAAGAGAAATAGAAGGTTGAGGTCACAGTAATTACAGACTCTACATCCCTCACCCCAGGACTCTCCCTCTGAGCAAAACCCAATGTGTCATTATCCCAGCCAGTTCATCTCGCCCACATTCTCACAGCATGTAGAGTGGATCTTGACATTTGTCAGGCATCTGACACCAGGACCTCCTCTAGTAAATCACCATCATTTAGGGGGATTCTTCCAATCAAGGCAAAAAATAACTTGCAAAGCTGTTTCCCTCGTGACTTGCCCTATAATCTGTTTTCCTGTTACTAACAATTCTCAATGGGCTGTAACGTAATGGCTTGTGTGGGGCCTGCAGCAGGGAGAGTGGCTTGTGTTTTCACAGGTAATTCTCTCTCGCTCTGTTCCCTTCCTCTATCCCACCTGCTTCTGAACTGCGCTCAGACAGCCAGTCTGTAAGCTGAGTACAGCTCTCCTGGTCCAAGATCAGCAAGCAGTCTGTGTGCTTGGGTGCTGAGTGCTCACAGCTCTCATTAAAGTGAGTGGGAGTTATGGGACCTCACCATATTTTAAAAATGAGAGCATGGGGTTTTTTCCTCTCTGGCCTTTGTGCAGGGATACTCCTTTGATCTCCTGTGCGACTCGCTGACGTGGGGTACCTTCAGCAACTGTGCTTTTTAGTGGTGGCATCCATGCAGGGAAGTGTAGTTTGCAGACTCCCCGTGGGAAGTAGGAAGCCACTCTGTAATTACATTATTTGTATTGGCTTTGCCTGTTGAAAAAGGGGACTCCTCCTCAGAAGCAGTGATGGGGAACGGTGTGGCATGTTCCTTCCTCCAGATGAAGACTGTGGGATGAAGATGCATCCACAATCCCTGAAACTGCTTCTCTGCCTAACTTTGCTGCTCTGTCAAATGTAGTCTCTTCTCACCAACTTCCCATTGCTTAATTCATTACATGGCTGCTTCTTGCAGGTGTATCCAGTCTAAAGTAGAACCATTATCTTCCTTCGCTGAGACCCCTTTCTCAGCAGAAAAACAAGAGTCCTGTGGCACTTTTATCACATGAGCTTAAATAAACCTGTTAGTCTTTAAAAGTGCCACAGGACTCTGTTGGTTTTCGGCAGCAGACTAACACGGCTCCCCCTCTGGAACTTGCTCAGCAGGAAACCTTGCTAGCCTGTCTCCTCCTGAGCTCTGTTGTCACAGGACATGGGCTCCTTTTGGACTGTCTTTAGCTCATAGCTCTTTGACCTTAATGGTCTTCTGCAGCCTTCAGAGGAAGCTACAGCTCCATCTGCAGTACAGAAATACCATACTAGCCCAGGTTTATATTGGGCTGAGGAAAAGGAATTCTTCTAAGCTCTGCTTATAAAGTGAGACGCATGTATTCAAAGACCAGAATGAGATGTTGATCTTTGTAGAATCTGAGGATAATCAAAATATGATCATTCAGCTCTCGGGCCTCCTGGAACTTGGCTAACTCTTAGCAAGGTTTCGATAAATACACGGGCTGTGAGCTCCTCAGGATCGTTCCCCCCCAGTGTGGCTCCAGTGCCGTCCTGGGGCTTGGCGCTTTCGTGACTGAGTGGGAAAAAATTAAGTGATGGTATTTCATAAGCACATGTGTGGTACCAGAATCAGCTGTCCCTCAGAATAGGCTGAATAGATCTTCATAACATGATTGTGGTTGGTCCGGACCACCCCTCCCTCCCTCCCTCCCTCCCTCCCTGTCTGTTTCCTCATTTTCAAGCTTGTCTCTTTAGGTGCAGCGTCCCCTTGAAAATGGGGAATTAGCTGGCCCTGGCCCTCAGGCAGGGGGCAGGGCAAATAAGCAAGCTATGGCACAGGCCCTCAGGCAGGATGGGGGCCTCATGTCCTACAGTGGGGTAGCTGCTACCCCCAGGGAGGAGCGATGGAGACTTAGGGGGAATGTGTGCCTCCCCCACTCCGCTGTGTCCCAACCCAGGCCCTAATAGTAGTGTCTCCCATCGGAAGCACGCTGGCCGAGTATCAGGCCACAACACAGTCAGACAAACTGTCGTCTGCTTTCCCTGGGCTACTTCCGGCCGTTTCATCATCGGCTACCGGGCTTTCGACGTCATAGTTGGTCTCTTTGGGGTGGGTGGCTAGCAGCAGCTCCTTGCTGGCACAGGCAGAAGGCCACCCCAGCAGCTCCTCCTCGGTCTTGATACTGTAGCATTTGGGTTCCAGCAATGGCAGGGAGATGTCCTTCTCTTCTGGCAGCTCTAGCCCAGTGGAGCTGTTGGGCTCTCCCTTTCTATTTCCTTCTACTTTCTGCTTCTGCCGTGGTGGGTGTAGCTGTTCTGGCTCGGCCCACCAGGGGCAAATACGGTCCCCTCCCTGTTTGTCTCAGAGGGAGGCCACCCCCCCCCTTTACAATTATTCTTCCTTCCTTTTTTACATGCTTTGAGCAGTGGTGAACTAGCTAACCAGGTTGACATTTAAAGTATCCTTATAGGCACCGGCGTATGAGTGAACACCCACTGAAATAAACGGGGCAGTTCACACTTCAGAGCTGTTTTTTCATGGTCTTTGGACTTCTCTACCCATACAGTGCTGCATCAGCTCAGCGGCTCTGACGCCTGGTCTACGCTACAGAATTAGATCGACAGCTGGCTTGTGTCCACCTAACTATGGAAGTGTCTACATTAAGATTTCACTTCCGGCAACCTCGCTGTCCTGCTATCCCAGTTCAGCGACTCATAGACTCAAGGTCAGAAGGGACCAATATGATCATCTAGTCTGACCTCCTGCACAGTGCAGGCCACAGAACCTCACCCACCCACTCCTGCAATAAACCTCTAACCTAGGGCTCAGTTATTAAAGTCCTCGAATCATGATTTAAAGACTTTAAGATACAGAGAATCCACCAGCAAGTGGGCCATTCCCAGTGCTACAGAGGAAGGTGAAAAAACCCCAGAGCCCTAGCCAATCTGCCCTGGGGGAAAATTCCTTCCCGGCCCCAAATATGGCGATCAGTTAAACCCTGAGCAGTGCATCTCCGTGAGAGGCATAGAGTCAGTTTTGATGTAGATGGCTGATGCAACGTCAGGATAGAAACTCTTGCTCACATTGGCTGTTACTAGCTTTCAAAATCCATTCCACAATGTCCCTCTCTGACAGTACAATCGATACAAGTGCTCCTGGTGAGGATGTACACCCCGATACAAGGAGCCAAGTGTAGACAGGCACAAGCAATGTGAATATTGTGGCGGCCGTATGCCAATATGTTAGGTCGACTAAATTTTTAGTGTAGATATGCCTGTTAGAGCTGCGCTGCTGTAGCTCTCGGTGAGGATGTTCCCTTTGCCAATGGGATAGCTTCTCCTGTCAATGTAGGTACTGCACAACCCGAGAACTGATGGCTGTGTTGATGGGAAAAGCCCTCTAGTTGGCATGGCGCCGTCTACACCAAGGATTAGGTCAGTGTATCTGCATTGCTCAGGAGTCTGGATTTTTCACACTCTGTAAGATGTAGTTATAACTGACAGAAATCTAGCGTACACCAGACCTCAGACAGATATTGCTGTATTCGTTATACTTGGGGCATGTTCTCAGAGTTTTCTTTATAGCCATAACAAGGTGAGACTTGGCCCTGGTCTACACTACAGAATTACTTTGGTGAACGGCGTCATTCACGGGTGGGGATTAAGACCAGTAATGTAGTTTATCAACCCTTAGCGCCAGTGTAGACAGGATTATATTGGCGGGAGAGCTTCTCCCACTAACATTGCTAATGCCTTTCACAGAGATGGCTTAACTAAGCCCCCGGGAAAAACTCTGTCCCTTTGCTTTAGACTTCAGAGTGTCTTCATTAAAGCATTTAAGTGTAAACTTGCCTTTAGTTTGTTAATGAAAATGCAGATTCTGGAGAACAAGAAGGAAGCCACCATATACTAGCTTAGAACAAATCCTGGAGTGGCTCCAACTATGTTTATAAGAATCTCCTCTTTCCTGGCTGTAGAGAAAGAACGAACATACATTGTTAACCCTGGTAAGAAGCCATGTCCTACCATAGGCTTCTTCCAGCTTTAAAAAATGGTTTTCTGCTATTTTTATAACATTTAGTTTCCTCTTCCTTCTCCACCATGTTTGGGTCACAGTGGTGCTTAGACAGTGGTGGTGTTGTGGTGTAATCAGATGGGGCCTATCTGTGCAGTGACATATTAGAGTTATTGCTGGCTGCTCATTCTAGGCAAAGTGATAAGTCAGCAATTTATTTATTTTATTTTAATCTATTTGTTATTCTATATACAAATAACATCTCAGTGTCCAGATTTACAGCTGAACAGGAAAATAGTGGCCAACTTTATTGGCCTGTCAGCCTTTTTGTCACATTGTTAGAAAAATATCCGCATAGTGGAGATGATGCTGATAGGGAATCGAGATCGAAGGTCTGGAAACAAGTTAGTGTTCATATCAGTCATGTTGATGTTATTGAATAAAATGTAAGTCCTCCCTTGCTGTCTTATATGGGGCCTTCCCTCCCAACTCGCAGGTTTGTGCATTCCTTTAACACTAATCTTTTTTCATACAGACACTTTCCTCCTTGCATGTCAGGAATTTCTGGCCTTTTCCAGTTTGATGCAGGAAATAGCCCTGCTCCTGGATGATGGTGGCTTTCATTTATTTATTTATTTTAAATAACCTCTGCTGTGGCATTTGCTCTATTTCTGTTTATTTTTTTAATCCCTTCTGTCTCTCCAGAAGCTGATGCAGCAATATTTTGTTTGAAGTTAGGCAACGGGAAGCTCTGAAATGGCTGCTGGGAACACAGTAGAGGGAGCAGCATGCTTGTTCTGTTCATCTGCTCATCTTGCCAAAGAATATAAGCCTCACCAACTATGAGACTCTGAGCAGGTCCAAAGTTGGGGGGCTGGTACATGCCATTTCCTCTTGGCCAGTGGTTCCCAAACTGTGGCCCGGGGGCCAAAAGTGGTCCGCAGGAGCTTTCAAAATGGTTTGCAGCTCCCTCCTGCTAGCTGCAGAAGAGCGCCACTGCTTGAGGACCCAGATGGAGCATGTTTCATGGGGCCAGACATCTGATGCAGGCTCCTTACTGCAGCCGGGGAGGATTGATCTTTTGTTCCCCTGGCTGCAGAAGGGAGGAACCACTGCCCTAGGGACCCAGGTGGAGCCCACAGGGCTTTTTCTGTGGCAGCCACAGGAATGGGAGATCAGCGAGGAGGTGGAGGGGGGTGGGGTCTGCTGGCAGAGACTGGTGATCCTTCAAGGTTTTAACAATATCTGTGGTCTTGAAACAAAAAGGTTGGGAACCACTGCTCTAGGCTTTCAGTTACTTGATTTTCTGAAATCAGCTACTTTCTTGCAGAAAGGAAACTAAAACTCTGTTCCTATGCAGCTGCTGCTGTTGTTGAATGGGCTGGCTTGTTTTTGTGTCTCTTTTAATAATAACTATAGGTGTTAGTTTTTGTCCTGTCTCTACTGAAACTGATGCTGCTCACCCACTGTGGTCCTGCCTCTATTCCGATTGAAGTCGGTGATAAAACTCCTTTTGGCTTCCACAGTTTACACCCAAGTCTGTTTGCATGGGTCCCTGTCAGCCTGTCTGTGTAGCATCACAATCCAGTTGGCTTTCAGTTCTTGATGACCAAGTTGCAGACATCCGGTGCCTTAAAACTTTCATTAAGCATCTCACCTTACAACAGAAGAAGGGAACTTGCCCTGGTGCAATCCTGAGTAAGAAATAGAAAGGAAACTCGATAGGAGTCCAGCCCCTGACACCTGCTCTGCTGGGAGCGTCTAAAATGCCTATTGCCAGCAGAACCTGAACATGGAAGTATCTGCAGCCTAACCATGAAGGGTGCCAGGAATGTAGACTAGCAGGGAACGATTCCAAGGGCCTGGGCCTGCATGGAGAAGGCCATGAATCCTGCACCCCCCAGATTATGGGTCAAATGGGAAAGTCTTCTATTGACATTAAAGGGGTTTGGGTCAGGTCCTGTGTAACTAGATGGTGAGCAATTTCAGTGCAAGGAGGAGATTTCTTTACATGATTAGGACTCTTTCATTGCGAAGTGATGGGAGGGAAGAGAGAAGTGAAGAAGGGCAAAGATAGCAGACAGCACATGAAGCTGGGACATAAGCTATGCTTGAGTCAGGAGAGGAGAGCGGCTCAACCCTTAACATGCTTTGCAGCTCTTTGCTGGGTAGATAGTTGAAGAGGTCTACCTTTCCCCATTGGCAGCATAGCTTGGCATACTAACAAATTGAAATTTATTGAGGAGCATGTGCTCCCTCAGGTAAACTTAATCTAGGCTTTACATGCTGATAATAACATGTTGTAGCTCACTTGCTGGCAAGCCCTGGAGTGTGGCCATCACCAGCTGGCGCCAGGAAAAGCAGTGGCTCCCTTCTGCAGCTTCTAGGGCTGTCTTTTCAAGCCAAGAGCATTGCAGCTACAGGTGTGCGTATCACGGCGGTGATTTTCCTTTTCCCGAAGAAAAGATCACAGCTTCCAATATTCTGGAGATGGTACAGAGCCACCACCAGGAGCTGGGCTCCCAGGTTCAGCTCAGGGAAACTAATGATCTCCCTCCCTCCACTCACGCCTCTCCAATGATGTGAAGCTGATTGTCTGAGGATGTGTTTGGGCAGTGATGGAACACTGAGTCTTTGTCACCATCCCCGCCTTTGTAATGTTCCACAGGATTAATTCTCTCTCTGGTCCTGTGCAACATTTACATCCAATCACAAGGTGGACTGTTGAGATGTCACACGTTCCCTCACCAGTAACTTGAAGATGTCGGGTCTCTTTCTCTCCTTCACAACACGCACTACCACCACTCTGCTTGGCCAAAGTCAGCTGGCAGATTTAAAATCGTGATTGAAACCCTGCTCACCAGGCACTGAGGGTATTACTGTACTGTGGCAGCATCAAGAGACGCGCCGTCTTGGGAGTGGGTATAAAAGTACGTACACACGGGGGCCATCTTGTGCCATATATGCGGATAGGGAACCGCTGCTTGGCACTATTCAGTGGAGCTGTGTCTCGCCGTGCCTCGATTACCTGTGTGTAAGTAACGAGGTGTAATGGTTTCAGCCAGGCTACAGTAGAAACGTGGCATTCTCCACACATTGTATTGTTCCCACGTGGCTGAGAAAGACCGTCTAAGCACCCTTCCTCTACCTTGCAGCTGCACAATAAAATGAGAACGTGGCGCTTGCCCCAGGCCCCTAGAGGTGTTTTGCTCACCCATTTCATGGATGTTTTCTCTAGACTTGCGATAGGTGTGGTCTTGTCGGAAGCCTCTTTGTTTAGAGTGAAAGCAAAATGACATTTCCTTATTTATGGGGGAGAATGTTTTAGGCCACAGGAAGGCTTGAAGCTCATTTTCATTCCCTCAGCCTCTTTGCTTTTCGGCACCTCTGATACTGAGGAATGGATTTGCAAACCAATAGGATTTTTGCTGCTAAATGAACTTGTTTGTGTCTGAGTGGAGGTTTCAGGTTTTGCTAAACATCATCTTTGCATGCTAATACACGTGCTTTGGAAGAGATATAACGCCCTAGCAATAGAATCTCCTCTGAATCTGTTTAAAATCTCAGTGGAGCTTTCTCTTCATCCAGATGAGCAGAATAAAGCCACCGAGATTTGACATAGCAAACACGTGTGAATCTGAGCTGGGATATAGGACACGGAGACTGAGTCTGTACATAAACCATTACAATGGTGCAGCTGCAGCACATCACTGTAGACATTCACTATGGCAGTGGGAGTGTCTACACTTCCATCAGCCTAGCACTGTTTACACTAGGGATTAGATTGGTTTAAATATGTCATACAATGTGGGGATTTTTCACACCTGTGCATGACACAGCAGGGTCGACCTAACTTTTCAGTGTAGAGCAGCCTTGGGAGGGAGGCCAGGAGGATAATAGGGAACAAACAAGATGCTTAATTTTACTCCTGAAATTGCTTCATGACCCTCCCTAGCACCTTGCAGAGCTGCATTTACAAAACATGGGATTCGCCAACCACAGCCGGTTATTCATGAGGAAGCCGAGTTCTGAATTTGAATCCCACACCCGTCTGCAAGCAGCTTGCATTTCAAGAAAAATAAGTGTAAGAAAAATGGTGTGATGTTATATTATGGTTTATTGTGAGACAAAAAACCAAACCTGTCTAAAGATGGAGGTAAGGTTGAACAGACAGGCTAGTAATTTTAAGATATAAAGCATTACAGGGATGTTGTTGATATCCCCAAACCAAGGTGTTATAACCTAAAAAATTCAGTGTTAAAGTCAAACTTGAAAGAAATCATACTATATTAAGATACAGAAATGCACAGTTGAAGTTCCCAAGGAACCTTAACTCTGTCCTGTAGAGACACCATAGAGAAACCGTACAAGTATGATGGATGTTTTAGTCATTTGTGATCCCAGATGAGATGAAGCTGACTTTTAAAGACCCATTCTTTGTTTTCATATTCTTTCCTTGGAGTAAGGCTAGGTCCTTATCCTGAAGAGCCTACAGTCTAATCACAGGCCTGAAGGAAGAATGAGGAGGTGGTACTGGCAGGGGGAGGACAAAGAGAGCAATAATAGCATGCAGTTATCTGGCTTTATAAGGTTAATCACTTAAAGATCACATTCAGTACTTAAATGAAGGGGGGGGGGGGGAATTGCCACGAAATGAGTAAAGGAGGTGGGAGGGTATGAACAGAACAGGAGAAACTGGAAGAGGAGGAGGACTGGGAGATGTGTGGGCTGCTGATAGCTGGTGTAAAGGAGAGAGCGTACAGGAGGGAGACGCATCAGAGGGATGACAATCGATGTTTGGGGGAGGCAATGCAGGCTCATCAGATCAGTTGAGAAGCAGGTGAAATGAGATGAGTGACAATTAAACCACTTCATGTTGTTGATGGCCAGTGTCCTGGGTTTCATGGAATGAACTGAGTAGCATTGAGTAGAATTTTGTAGACCACTTAGTAGCCCTTCAAGGCATATTTCCAGTGTGTGGAAAGGGGGAAGTAGGCAGGTAGGTCGTCTTCTTGCCTCTGGAGTCCTCAGGGTAATCAGTGGGAATATGAATGAGGAAGCACTGGCTGGTACTGGATGCTCTGTGAAGGCTCATCTCTGCTTCTGACTGGGCAGGGGTCTTCAATAGGCTGCCTCTTGAATCCGGGAGAAGTGACCCCAACGGTGATTCAGTTGGTGATTCAATTCTCGTCTCTCCGGGCGGACTTATGAGGATCTGATGGGAAAGAGCAGCCAACAGCCCTACTGCTCACATCCCCTTGCCCCGGCTGCTCCACCTTTCAGTTACAGAGAGCTGAGCGAGACAAACATTTCCAGTTTGTGACTGGAAAGTAAACAAAATGGATTGAGTCTGTGCCACATCCACATCCAATCTCAGTGTTCAAGGTGATGCCGCAACTCCATTGCCTGACTGTATGAAGGGTTGCCCTCACCACGCTATGCCTGCTTGAGACACAGGGCAGGAAACCTGGTTTTCTTACTTGGGCACAGCTGCTGCCTTTTTTTTAACTTACAGTAACAGCATTCAAAGCAGCTGACAGTGTCTGTGCTCCTGACTCAGCCATCTTGTGCCAGTCTGGGTTCTGAATAGCCTACCTTCCCTAGCAACAGCAGTCCTTTCAATCACAGAAAAAGAGCGACAGATCTACTTCAGTTATCAGTATCAAGCGTTCTCTGGGGTCTCTGAGTACAGCAACATGCTGCATCTCCCATGGGGAGTAAAACCAAAACGCTCCTCCTGCCCTGGGACGGTGGAAAACTATGCAGGTGGGTTCTGGGTTCATCCTGGGATCCTGAGTCCAGAATGAACAGTAGAGAAGAGAGGTGGGATTAATAGTAATAACTAGAATAGAAAGGAATATTAATATTTTGTAATTTATAGTGCTTTCCATCGGCGGCTCTCAGAATACGCTATGAATGCTAATCGAGTCAAATTCCTCCATTGGAGGGAGGGCAGTACTATCCCCATTTTACAGGTGGGAAAGCTGAGGTACAGAGACATTGAGTGAATAGACATTGGCTCTCCAGGGTCCCAGTTCTGTGCCATGCCTCATTTAGGTAAAGAGGAAGCCCTTTCCCTGGCAGTGTGAGACAGTGAGTTCTGGAGTCTGAGGTGAAGAGGCCATTCCCTAGAGTGCTGGGAGAGAGAATACACTGATTCAATCTCAAATAAATTAGCAAAAAGGCTTGTACCAAAAGGTTTGAGTCAGCGCCACTGTAAGCAGTGACGGAGTAGTAGGCTGTAAATTATCACCTGTGACCATGGGAAATGGAAAGAAATATTTCTGCCTCCAGCTCTGTGTAGCAACAGAAACTCACTTCTGCATGCATGTTTGAGAGAAACCAGGTGATTATGAGGGGGCTGAAGAAACCTCTGAAGTGCTTTTGCCTAATCAGACATGAAGAAGGGGTTAGATGCCTATACACAGGCTGCTGTTCTATTTCGATAACACTAGTCATAAACTCTAAAACACAGTATTTTGCAAACTTGTCAGGCTAAAAAGTGCTACAAGGGCCTCATGTGTGGAAAAACAGATATCTGCATTAGAGGATTTTAGGTACTGCGGTAATAGATGCTACACAGAAATATATGCTACGGAGAGGGGAAGAGCCAGCATCCCTCCTTTGTAGCTATAGCTCTGTCACCAGTCGTCGTCCCTGAAAGTCCTCTGGTGGTTGAGTGAAGACCCTGCAGGCCTGACTCCTTCCCCGAATTATCCCCTTGTTTAAAAAGCTGCATAGTGTGGGGATTTGTGCTGCCTTCTCTGTTCAGCGTGTGGCCATTGAACCCTTTAAAATTCCAGGCAGTCATTTGATTGACTCACAGCTGCCTCTGAGAGGGAATGGACTCTTAACTCCCACTGCCTGTTCCTGATCAACCATATTTACATACTTCCCTCCCAGGCAGGGGTGTAGCTAGCCCTTGCTTTCGAGCCGGGACCCTTACTCTTCAGGGTGGACCCGGCCAGTCCTACTTCCGATCGCATGACCCAAAGCTTCCTGCCAATGCTCCAATTACCTAGCAACTGGGGCATCAGAAGGAGGAGGAAGGGGGAGAGTCAGCACGGCCCCTGCCATGGGGCTGGAGTTGTGGGTGGAGGAGCAGCCACCCCCCAGCTTCTGTCTCCCCACGGCTGTTGCTCACGGCCACCCACTGCCATGGCAGCAAGCTCGTGCCGTTGTCTGGGCTGTGGTGGGTGGGCCTGCTGGCCCGCTGGGTGTGCACTGCCCACCCGGAGCTACGTCCCTGCTCCCAGGCAGCCATTGTCCTGGCCACTTCCACTGGGTCATATGCTTGGCCACCAGGGAACTCTGGAAGGCCTCTAGGTAAAGGTCCCTCCCGCAGAACATGTTTGCTCTTGCTTTTCAGTCCTGTGGCTCTTGCCAGGCCAAGGAACTCCGGACTTAGCCCCACAAGGATGTTGGTGATTCAAGGCCACTCAGTCTTACTAGAATAACTTCGTCATGGGTCTGTGGGGGCCGATGAGACCCAGGCCTCAGACACTGCAGTCATTTAACTGGTTGGTGTTGGTAAAAATCAATAACGAGGTTCATTTCTACAGTTGTTTGTTGGGTTTTAATTGTATCATTTGTATAAATTCCCCAGACCAGCTCCCTGCTCCTGAACAAGCTGCTCAGCTTCAAAGGTTTACTCTGTCTCTCACACAGAGTGCACATCCATTGCTAGAGGTAGTCACACTTTCTTGGAGATGTAGGGTTGCCGCCTGTCCAGGTTTTCCCAGGATCATCACTTTTTTTGAGAAAGCTGTCATGGGAAACCTGGCTGGGTACTTAGGACACACTTCCAGCTGTTTAGTTTTACAGGCTCAGGATCATCCCGAGGGGGGAGAGGTGATGGGTTGTGTGTGTGGGTTTGTGGGGTTTTTTGTGCCTCAAAGGCGATGACCCTGTGGAGGTGACTGAGAGTCAAAAAGTGGTTTGTAAAATGTAACTTACAAATCTCCAAGGTGAGAGATGGAAGGGGATTACAGGGTATGTTTGGTGGCTGCTGGTCCTGATTATTTTGGCAGAACCTAAATATTTTTGTAGAAGAAAATCCAGCCTAGTTCCATTTGTATTCCAGCCTAAATTTAAAGTACATGATGGGCTCCTCATACCTCCAGAGCAGAAGGATCTGTCTTCTATGTGGTATCTAAAGCTAGAGTTATTCACATCCCATAACATTATTTACATTCGGTTCCCCTTGTTACAGTGTGTGCTTGTTTATAGAAATTTTCTTTATCCTTTTGCAATGTCCTATTTTCCCATTCAATAGCCTCGCAAAACGAGGGCAAGGTGGAGAGAGGTGGAAAATAACATGTAACCCTGAACTTCAAGTCCCATGTTCAGTAATCCATGCTTAAATATACTAGTCCACACAGGGACATTTCTGAGCAGTTTCAGGTATACGAAATTGAGCCCTGTGCAGAGCATCAGTACAAGACCTGTGGGTACCACTTATGCTCTATGGCTTGGATCTCTCTTCAGTCAAATAGACCCTGTGCTGGCCCCTGCACGTGGTGAATTTCACTCTGTGCACATTACACTCTGCGCTGAGTGATCAGAGAGCATTATTAGGCTACAGCAGAGATGTAGGGAAATGTGTTCAGTGGGTGTCCATCACACTCTACTTAAAACTGCCTCCTATCCTGATCCAGCACAGGATGCAAACAGCAGTTCTGCCATCTGCCTTTTCTACAGAGGTTCACTCACTTTTGATCTTTGCCCTTAAGATCTTTCTCTCCTAGTCTCCCTCTTGCTGAGAGGTCTGGAGAAACCCCGTATTTCCATTGTAGTATATGTCAGTTTATGAAGTCTGTATCATCCCTAACATTTGTGGCGGCGTCATCTTTATCAGTTGTACTAAATAGACAAGGTTCAGTGCCCTGACCCGTCAGACTCGTCTTACAAAAATGAGGTACTGAGAAACCTAGTCATGGATTGGCATCCCATGGAAGGCTCTCAACAACAACCTTGCTAGGAATTCTTTAACGTTTTAAAGAACATAATGCACTAAGCATAAATGTATTAACATGGAACATTAGGCAATAAGGGCAAGGGTATGAACTGTGATTAAGTAAAGAAGCATTTGTTAGATATCGGGAAAGGTTTTATTTCCCAAATTTAATAATGAGAGGAACAGGATGTCTACTTAACAAATGGGAGTTTGTTACAGATCCATCCCAGACTTAAGCATATCTTGCTATCAATAATTGCGAATTTCCTGAATACTGACAATCATGTGTCCTTGTTGGGAGCAGGGAATGGATGCGACCCATGCTTATGTCCTTCCTAGTTCTTTTTTTAAACTATGCTTTTTCTGTACAGATGCTTCATTCAGTGGAACGCCACCCAGCTACACCTATGATGCAGACCGTGCTGAAGAACAGCGGCGACACCATGACATGATGCCCTACATTGACGACTCACCATCATCCTCACCCCATCTAAGTTCCAAGAGTCGGGGCAGCCGAGATACTCTCTCTTCAGGGTCTTTGGAGTCCACAAAATCAGTGAGTTCTTTTTACTTTCTTTAAGCATAGAATCAGCATGGCGTGTGTGTGTCGCATGGGAAGAAGCACTGATTGATTTGAGATAGTGAAGTCTGCTAGGAATGAGACATTTAAGGTTAAAGGGGGTTTCAAGTGTTAAATATCATGTTTTATGGATTTGTAACATCTGGTACAAATTTAGGGCGCAAGTGTTCAGCCTCACTTCTGTGAGTAACCCTGCTGAATCAGTGAGATTACTCAGTGAATAAGGGATGCAGAATCAATCTCTAAATAACCACTGATGTTTTTAGAAAAGGTCTTGGACCAAACACTGTAAGAAGACATGCTGAGGAAGCAAATGGTAATTCTGATTTGTTACTCCTGCCCCCCAAAGAAGATGGGGGGCAGGAAGGGTTGGATTGGAGCGAGCTTTGTTCAGGTAGCTCTCAGCCTTTAACAAATAAAGTCAAGTCCATTTACTTCTGAAGCTCAGTAGACAACTAGAATTAAAATTCCCAAGGCTTGAACTCTGAAGTGCAGTGATGGTGCATATGAAGTAGATGTTCTCACTGTAAAAAGTACTGGGTGTGCTCAGTAGCTGCTCATGTGACCACCTGCAATAACCCTTATAGCTGAGTGGGTCCATTGTACCAATGTATAAATACTTCCAGGAGGGAGGGGGTTTTAACCTTAAAAGATTTAATAATTTCCCCCTTTCCCACCCACCCGATCCCCATAACTAGATGGGTAATGAACTCTATTTTAGTAAAATTTAGCTCAATGTGACCCAGCAGAAGTGAAACACAGCTGCAGACAGCAAGGGTTTCCTTCCAAATATAATGTTTATAACCAGAAATCAAAATGAGTTATTGACTTAAGCAAAGAAGAGTAATGGAAAATTCTGAAGCCTAGTGTTCCACCCTGTCGTGCGAGTCTGGGTGCAGAGCCCAACTTCCCAAAAGGCGTCACCACCTCTTCTGCCTTCCAGGCTGCCAGTTTGCAGTCCTTTCTGGAGTACCTGTTCAAGAGAATAGGTTGAGCTGAGCGTAACCCCTGAGGGCCCTGTCAGCCTTGGGGTCACTACAGAATTACCTCTCAGGAATGATGCTTCCATTCAGACCTGAGTTCTTGGATTTCTTTATTACAGAAGATAAATATGGGGGGGAAAGACAGCAAAAACCGTCGCTGAAAGGATGAGAGAACTGGGACAGAAAATCCCACTGAGGGCCTTCTTGTGGCAGCCCTGGAGTGTGGCCCTGGAGCAGCTGGCTCGTGCCGTGCTGGTGGGAAGTGTGCTAACATGCGTCAGTGGTCGTTCCTTTACCTCCTAGAGGGACCATTTGCTGCAGGTGCGGATGGCAGAGTGGCTTGTTATAGAGTAGGGGAAAGTCTGCGGGTGCCTGCTGCCCCACAGATGAATTGTGATGGTTAGTGCTTGTCCAGTGCAGTAAAATAGCTGAGAGGCACCAACTCTGCCTCAAATTCCAGACGCTGAGCTGCAGCTAAAGCACCTTAAAATGACCCTCATTGGGCTGTCTGGAATCGGTGCCAGCACAGGAGGACGTGTCAGCTGCAGGGATGAAGAGGTTCCAATATTTTACAGTCACACTAATTCCCTTGTTACTGCGAGTTGTAAAGTTACTTGTCGTCATGGTTGCATTTGCAGTGGAAAAGTATTTCCGGAACAAAGTTTAAAGTGTCCAAGGCAGTGCACAGAGGCAAGTGCACAAAGAGATTTGACCCTGTAAAGCTGTCACATGCACCTCCTGTATTTCCTTTCCCACAGTCGCTGATAGCCAGAAAGTTGTGTGTAAATTTCTCCTCAATAGGAGCAGAAGAGCTGTCTTCTCTTTCTGCCTGATTCAGTCACTGGTGTCTGGGATAACTTTTCCAAATTCTCCTGCCTCCTCAGTTTCTCTCACTGCTTATCAGTCCCAGCCAGTCTCCTCCATCCACCCCCTGCTCCTCCTCCCCTTGTCCAGCCCATCACAATCTCCCCCCCCCCCCATTCCCCAGCTTCAGTTCTAGTCTTGTTTAGCAAGTCTCAGACTCTCTCTTCCCCCAGCTCTCATTTTTGATCTATTTACCCATCATCCACTTTTTGTCTCTACTCTCCCCCAGGTTCCAGTCACAGGTTTTTTTTGTTCCCTCCACCCTCCAGTGACAATCTCACCAGGTTCTTTCGTTCAGTCTGTTCCTTTCTGCGCCCCCTCCCCACCACCCCAAGATCTAGCTCTTGTCCTATCAGTATTTGAGTCAGGTGGCTTCTTCCCCCATGCTGCCTGGGAACCTGCAGGGGGAGAGAGCACAGAAGAATTGCTTTCAGTTCCAGTGCCCTGGATGGTGGATGGGGCTTGCACAGTCTGTCACATGTAGGAGCTGTGGGGACTGCTGACGGGCCTTGCTTAGTTGCTGTGAGGAGGTAGTGCACCCCCAGCTCAGATCGCTGGTGGGTGGGAGAGCTGTGGGGAACTTGAGCATGTACTTTGTATTTGGAATCTTTGGAAATCATTGCTGCTAAACCCTAAGAAATCCTTACTGAGCAGGTGGAAACTGGGATTTTTTTTAAAGGCCAAATTTGGATGTATTTTGAGAGGAGAGGCCAAGGTACAGCTCTGACAGAAAGGCCACCCTTCCCCCGCACTCCACCAGACTTCAGGTCCCTATTCTAAAACTCTGGGGCACTCCGAAAGAAACTTGTGATTTCTTATCCCTGTTCTCTTCTTCCTACTTCCTTCCCTAACCTCAAGAGGATGCAACACTCGCTCCATCGTAACAAGACCCCTTATAGCCACCACCAAGCCTGGAGAATTCCCCCAGCCCAGCCCATCCTGAACTGCTCCGAGCCAGAACTTTTTTTAACATTGCAAAACAATGTGGTTTTTTCCCTAGCTTCGCTCTTGGAAACTGCTGAATCATTTTGTCTGAAGCTTTCGGGAAATGTGCAGCCTCTGAGGCATGCAGGTGTTATCGAAAACTTCAGCCCAAATGGTTTGTTTGGCAAAGTTATAGGCAGCTGAGCACAGGACATAATAATGTGACACGTGGGGCAGACTTAAGAATAGGCAGCTCCACCAGCCTTGCCGGCTCCAATGTAGAGGTTGCGTATGTATCTGGGAGTGGGAACTGGAGTCAGCAGCTGGAAGTAGGTCAGCATCAAAGGAGTTTATCTTGGGGTTTATAGGCATGCTGGGGCACTGGTGGCGCATGGCTCTAAACGAGTGTTCTGACAGCGTGGCGTTCAAACCGGGAGGCTTGTTGCTGGACAGAGGAGTACAAGAAGGTATCGAGCTCAGATCCCTGTGCTCTTTGGGGAGCTCAGAACTGCAAACAGTGCGGCTGTCACAACCCTCTTGTTTGCTCTGGATACATGATACAGTCTCCCGTTCAGTCTGCTGCCTCATCTTTCATTTGTGCGGTTCTCAGGTCCCGTCCCCCCGTCTCAGAGTGCCTAGCACCCTGCTCTTGCTCTGAATATAATAAATAGTAAGCACAGGGTGTGGATTTGGGTCTTTTCAGGGTAAAAAATTCCCACTCCAAAGTGTTTAAATTCCTGCCCCTCTGTGAATGCTTATGGATCGTAAATAGTTCTTTAATTTAAAAACAGTATAATCTCCAGCCTTTGTTTTCCTCCTGCTTTGGGATTCACCAGTCCTGAGCTCAAGCAGGAAGCAGAGGGTTTTAAATTCCCCACAGCCTGGTGAGGCGAGAGCTGGGAAGAACACTAAGTTACTGTGTAAGGCTACCCTCCTGTGTTTAAATCATCAGGGACCATGAGGGCTCTGCCAATACATCCAGGGCTGGAGTTCTGGAAACTAGGAGTGTCAGGAATTGGAACTCGCTTTTCTGAAGCTGGCTTACTGGTGTGAAGAGCTCTGCCTGCCATGATTCCCAAAGTCCTTTCCTGCAAATTACCAAGACAGCCCCACTCTGGGTGACGGCCTTCACCAGTCTAGCTGGCGTTTCCTGAGAGCGGAGGATATCCTCCAGCAGTATGGGTGGGGGGGCGAGCTATCTCACCTGATCTGCTCCCAGCTGTTGGTGCCACTTCTTGATGTGGGACGCCTGGGGCAAAGCGCACCGGTTTCTCTTCCTGCAGACCTTGTTATGAGGGAGGGGTACAGGGCATGCCACCTCCTACTCAGAGACTCTAAGGTCAGAAGGGACCAGTACGATCATCTAGTCTGACCTCCTGCACAATGCAGGCCTCAAAACCTCACCCACCCACTCCAGCAATAGGCCCCCAACCTAGGACTGAGTTATTTACCTCCTCAAATCATGATTTAAGGACTTTAAGGCCATGTACACACTACAGACTTGTCCCGCAATAAAAGTTATTGCAGGACAAGCAAGAGTTATAATTATAACGCTTTACTGCGTCCACACAGCACTCCTTCTAGCGAAAGGAGCGTTCACACGCTCCTTTCAATTTTCACTAGAAGGAGCAGTGCATGTTGGGTACCTATCCCACCATGCACTGCCCTGCCAGCCAAAAGGCTGGCAGTGGTGCTGGCTTGAGCCCCAGTTCTGCGGCTGGGGCTCAGATGGACTGGGGCTCAGCCAAGCCCAGCTGAGCCTGGGTTGCAGGGGCTCCAGTTCCCCTGGTAGGGCTCCAGCCCCCAGGCAGCTGAGCCCCGGTGGGGGGATTGAGAGCCCCGTCGTGGCTGCAGCGGGGCTCCAGGTGCCGGCCACCTGAGCTCCGCTGGAGCCCAGTGGCTGGAGGGGCTCCACTGTCAGCGGCCGGCAGAGCCCCGCCACCCACTGGGCTCCAGCTGCAGGGGTTGTGCCCCCGCCGCCACCCGAATCCCTGCAGCTGGACTAGGAGGCTGGCCCGAACCAGCTGCCCTCGCTGGTCCAGCCAGCCAATCCCCTGGAGCTGCCGAACCTGGCAGCTCCAATAAAAGTCAGCTTCACTGCTCTGCTAGAGCAGTGAAATTGACATATTTGACAGCTCCAATGTCCCCGGGTAGCCTGAATTGGCACTCTGGGACATTTCCGGAGGCTGTCAACAACGCAACAAGTGTCCACACAGGCTGTACCACGGAACTGTTCCGTGGTAAGCCGTACCGCCCTCGTTTGGGTGGTTTACGTGTTGTGCGGCAAGAGGCTGTTGCCACTCAACAAGAAGCTTTCCTGTGTGGACGCTTTGAGTGTTACCGCGCGGTAAGGAGCCTTATCACACAATAACTCTGTAGTGTGTACAAGGCCTAAGACACAGAGAATTCACCGGTAGGTGAGCCATGCCCTGTGCTACAGAGGAAGGCGAAAACCCCAGAGCCCAGGCCAATCTGCTGGGTGGGCTCTGAGTTCTTACAGAGAATTGTTTCTTGGCTGACTGGCTCATGGAGGTGATGAGATCTCTCAGGGAAGAAAAACCAAGGTGATCGCTAAACTGCATCGGTGCCCAGATCTTGTTTCTAGCACAGCTCTGTGGTTTTGCTCTGTCTCTGTCTGCACATCCTGAGCACCTCCAATCTGCTCCCTCTCCCTTTTTCCTTCTGTCATTTCCATCCTTCTACTTGTCTTGCTTTGTGTCCTTCCCAGAGTTATTTATTGATCTCTCTCCTGTCTTCACTTTGTTACCCTTCCGTCCCCCCCAAGCCCCGCCTTTTCCTCTCCGACTCTTTCTTTCTGGCTGCTCTTTAATGGGTTTGCCTTGGTGTACAGGCCCTTCCTGAGGATAGCTGGTACACACAGCACTGATGTTATAAATAATTTTGGCTCCTTTCCTTGCTCCCGCCTGGCCCTCCTTGCATGAAGCAGGGCTGGCTTGGTTACAGAATCCTTCCCTGTTTAAGATCTCCCAAACAATGAGACACCTCCAGCCTATTAAACAGAAGCCTCCCAAGCTATTTACATTTTAAAAATAATAATTAATACATTTTCCCCTGTGCAGATTGCCAGCCTCTCTCTGAGACTCAGAGCCGTCCTTACTGGAAACTTCTTTGAACATGCTAATTGCATGGTTTCCGAAAACACTCCACCGAAGGGTGGGGAGAGATTTAAAGATCCCTTTAATACACCCACTCCGAGGCAACATTTCCCTTCACAGGGAGATGCCAGCTGGGTGTGCTTTGTAAAATCGTATTCATCGTGTTTCCAGATTCTTAGTCCGTATGCTCCCGACACATACAATAAAACGATTATTACTGGTAGTTTAAACAGCCAAAAAGCCCTGAGCCCTTTAAACAGATTTGGGAAGGGCTGTATCTGTCTAATCCCAGGCTTGCAGTAATTGAATACAACGTGCAGTGCCAGCCTGGTTAGTAAACTGAAGAACTTAGCCAGGCAAGTTGTAAACACATTCAGAACAGCCGTGGCCCTGTGCCAAGGTAGGCGGGTTTGTACGATCTAGCACTTTTAACCACTCTGACGGGCCTGGATTCAGGTTGCAGAACTGCACCAATGGCAGCCACCCAACCTATCAGCTTTTACATCCCCAGGAGAGCTTGGTGCATGTCCTGCTGGAGACAGCCTGTGAATAGAGCTCCTAATGCGCTGGTTCTAATCAGTGCTCCCCCCCCCCCCACCCCATGTCCTGCCTGCAGCTGGTGAAGAGCAGGAGCAGAGCACTGATTACAAGCCTGTTCAGAACTGACTTGGTGCAGAGAGAGCTCCCGGGACAGACAGATGGGCACTGACTTCCGCCACAAGATGCTCTGATGACATGAATTCATTTTTTAATGTGTGGAGGAGGGCCCTAGGGGAAGGGCAGGAATGTGCTGGGGGAAGGGGCTCAGCCAGGAAAGGAGGGGAGGAACAGAACAATCGGCATGCTTGCTGGACACCTCCAAGTGAAAAACAGGCCAAGCCAGCCTCAGAGGAAGCCTGGATCCACCCCTCACCAGCAGCCAGGCAGGGAATACACTTTGCTTTCTGCCCTGTGTTGCACCTGCACCTCACTGATGACTTTGACAGCACTTCATCTAGTAGGAGTGTTGCCGCTTGGCCGACGTGAGTCTAGTGGGACTTATCCCTTCTCTCCGCAACAGCTGTGTGCGCTCAGACTCTGGATTTCCTTCTCCCGTGAGCAGGGGAGAGGGAAGGAGTTCCTGGTGCTGGCAGATCTTCCTCTCCAGGCAGGGGACGTTCCCAGGTGCTGGCATTCCACTTCTTGCTCTGCCTGGAATGCGGAAGCGAGGCCAGGAGTAAAGCTCTGGTCACAGGGGCAGTCCCCTTTGTTAGAGGCGCCAGGCAGAGCAAAGAGTGCTCTTGGAATTGGTGTGTGTCCCTGCTCTGCCTCTTGGCTTCAGTGGGGTGAGGGGAGTGGCACCCTGGCCAACGCCTGCTCACCACTTTGACTCACCACTGATGAGTGGGTGAGACCATTTCCAGTTCTGCAGACGGGACAGGAGAGAGCAATTGAATGATCAGAACTGCCTGTTCCTGTGCCTGCTGAAGAGTGGTACCAAACTCCCGGTGACTTTCCCGGGCCCAGAGTACATTTCCGTGAGCAGGATATAGCGTGGAGGATGCAGTCCTCCTCCGAGGGTGAAGAAGGACCAGAGCTGGATTCTGATGTGCTTCTGGTGGCGAGAGCTGCCCACTCAGTAAGGTACTAGATAAAATTGTCAAAGCAGGGCTTCCTCACCAGGAAACGTGCATCCGATCATCAGCTCCCCAGAGGGGAGGATGCTGAGCAGCGGCACAGCAGACAGAAGAAACATGGTGTCATATTGATCCCTGATGGCAGCAGGAGCAGCAGCAGACCATCTGAATGAGCTCTAGGAATCTGTATGTAAATTTCAGGGGCTACCCTGGGAACCTTTAATGTGCTCTGTGGCTGTAGGTTCAGTTCCCCTGGGGTTTCCCCTTGCAGCTGCTGCACTGTAGCCTGAGGCAGCCAGGCGGCTTGGGCCGGGTAGCCCTGAAAGGGGATAGGAGTCTTTCAGCATCAGACTTGGAGCTGGTTACATAAAAGGGATTAAAAACCACTTGGAAGACTTTGGCCGGTCACTGCAAAGGCCTGGGAGAAATGTTTGAACCGCTGAGGAGTAAATCTTATATACATCTCTATCAAATTAACCATCAGCCAAAGAAGGAACAGCCAGCTTTACCATCTGAGAATGCTCAGTAGGGATTGTTAGAAATCAGTGTCTGTTTGTATGAATGGGAAAACAGATTTCTAGAGCTGGAAAGAGAGCTCTGTGTGACGATAAATCTATAGCAATATTTTTTGGGTTAACTTAAAAGGGATCTAAAGGTCTCATCAAAATCTGCCTGTCTCTGTCTGTACCAAATTCATTATATCGCTCCTATTCAGCAGGTTTGCAGTTCCCTGCTTACAGATTGGGCCCAGTTTCTCAATCCGACACTTTGTCTACAGGCAGGGCCTTCTGGTAAGAATTACGGTGGTGTGCCAATAAGGTACCAGTTTCCAAGGAGGGACCAATCATGCCATTTGCAGCAGGAGAGCGGTTGAAGCAGTGGCGGGTTTTTAACATCTTTTATGAAGTTACTTGTAAATATTGCTGCAAACCCTTGGCCACCCAGGAACTTAATGATTGAACTTTTATTGCGGATCTGGGGAGCTTTGCAGGTACAGCCAAAAGAGAGCTACAAATGCGCTGGTCCCTTCCTCTTACATGGAAGGAAATCTGTTAAAAGATTCTGGTTTGGTTTTATGTCTGTATGTGCCTAGCCCAATGGAGTCATGGTCCCTGGTAGGGCCTCCTTGGCATCCCTGCAATATAAGTTAGAAATAATAATAATAGTTCAGCAGTTCTGATTCTGTAAAGTAGAGGGCAGTGGTGCACACATGTGCACATAATGGCCAGCTCAGTATTGTATTTATGGTGCTGTGCCTAATCACTGGTGTGTTTTCTTTGAAGCGTAATCTGTCTGATGGATTATAAATTCCCAAGCTCCTCAGAAACTCCCTTTCAAGATGGCAAAATATATTGTGTATCTAAAAACTTCATTGAAAGGAGGGCTGTAAACTCAAGTTTTTTCTCCTTTCATATCTTAGCTGGCTGGTGTATAGTTTTTACAGTTTCTTTACAGCAACTTCCATTTACCATTTTTCTTTTTCCCAAGAGGTGTTGTGGTATTTGACATATTGTGTCAAGGAGCCATTTTAAGCTCTTTCATTACATTGTAGTTTGTTGCTCAGGCTTAACCCAAAAATTGGATCCATCTCTTTCTTTGTAATGGGACTGATGCTTCAAAGTTAACTATGGAGCAGCTACCCCCCTTCCATCGTAAATCACATATATCTCAGGAGTCCAAAACAAGGGTCTTCCAGAGCTCTGCTAGCTTTCAGTTCTGGAAAAACTCACATTCAGCCAATAGAGTGCAGCCCATTGTCATGGTCATGGAGTTCTTGATCCTACTCCCACCAAAGTCAACAGCCAAAACCTTTTTGTTATTTACTGGGGCAGGATTGAGGCTATAATGGGGGGTGTATGTCCATTTAAAGTGACACACACAAACAAATATTAACTCAAGCTCATGGAGAATTATCATTGGGTTTCTAAGTTACTGGGTAAATAAACTCTGTGTATTAATTTGATCTCTGTACATGTGCCCAGAAACTGGGTGATGGTCACATTTTCTATTCATCTAAACAAAAATACATTCATTCTAGTTTGCCACAACGTCATATTTTCTATGCTGAATAATGCCCCCCTCCTTTCCTTTCACCTTCTTTCTCTGTAGAGCGAGCCAGACTTGGAGAAGGGCTTGGAGATGAGAAAATGGGTCTTGTCTGGGATCCTAGCCAGTGAGGAAACCTACCTGAGTCACCTGGAAGCTCTGCTGCTGGTAAGTACCTGTCACAAACTCCAGCCTTCGTGTTAATATTCACACTTGCAGAGCAGCTTTCATCCAAAGATTTCCAAGGGCTTCCCAAGCACTGACTATCTCACAGTGACCTGACGTAGGAGTGGCCATCCCGATGTTTACAGGTGGGGAAGTGGAGATTTAGAAAAGCTAAGTGACTTCACCTAGGTTATACCGGGAGTCACTGGCAGAGCTTGGAATGGAACCCAGGATCCCTGGCGTCTAGTCCCCCTGTTTTAACCATGGCACCCACTGTCCCTCCAACCCTTAGCTAGTAGACTAGAGAGGATGGGGACAAAATAAGAGGCACAGGACAATAATTTCATCACTCGGATCTTGGGAAAATCTGTCTCCTGGGTGCTGACGAATCACGCAGAAGGAGAGAATTGGTACAGTTCAGAAGGTCACTGATGTCCCAGTGAGAACATCACTGAACAAGATAGGAAGGATACATTCGAACACGACAAAGAGAAGCTTATTTGGGGCACATAGTAACAACCTCCTGCATTCTACTTTTAGCCCATGAAGCCTTTGAAAGCTGCTGCTACCACTTCTCAGCCTGTACTGACCAGTCAGCAGATTGAGACTATTTTCTTCAAAGTGCCTGAACTGTATGAGATCCACAAAGAGTTCTATGATGGGCTCTTTCCCCGGGTGCAGCAGTGGAGTCACCAGCAGCGTGTGGGAGACCTTTTCCAGAAACTGGTGAGTAAGCCATGACCACTAGTGCTCCTTTAACCTCGGTGCAGGTTAAAGATGCGTGTCTTCCTCGTGTCACTGAGGCTCACGTTCATTGCTTTGCATGGCTTTGCTTGCGTGGAGGCACACAGCTGGGTAGGTGGTGCCTTGCCACTAGGGAGGGGTCGTAACCCAGCTGGCTGTTTTGTGTTCTGCACCTAGAGGCTACATCATGACTCCCATTAATATTACAAACACACAGTCCATTTTCCAGGAGACCTGCAGTATGTCACCCACAGCTTGTTCAGTTACCAAGTAGGCTGGCGTTTTAGAGAGAGAGTGCCTGAGCCATTGGAGCACACAGAGTTCAATTTCATATTTCATTTCCTATTTAAAGGATCCCATGACACTGCACAGGAGTGAGCTAGATGTTAGTGGTGGGTTGGCTGTGCTGTTACTCAGTATGATTCATATGCTGCCTGGGAGGTTGGAACCATTGGGGTGGAGGACATCCAAGCACCTCTTAGAGCCCCAAAAGTTCTTCTCTATATTTCTGTCCTCAAACATCCTGTGTCATACCTGACTACCCAACTTCTGTTTGAATACGATTTCCTTTGGAGCCTGCCAGCCTTGTTTCAGAGCAAACTACAGGCACAGGAAGTGTTTTCTCTCATCTCATCCTATAGATTTACTGCTATTATTTATTACTTGCACTGTGATAACACCTAAGAGTCCCACTCACAGACCAAGATCACATTGCTCTGTAAAATGGCGAACCAAAACATGATCTGCTGCATCCACATCTTCTGCTGGCCCCCAAGCACATGTAGCAGTGCATTTCACTGGCACTCACCAGCCCAAGCACAAAGTCCAGGTGTCCAGCCTGACTGTGCCAATGTTGATTTTGATCAAACAAATAAAATTTCAGTCCTCCATTAGAAAACCCTTGCTTCCCCTGTATTAACAGACACATAACATTTTGCAAGCTCTGGATTAGACTGCCAGATCAGCTGCTAGCACCTTGGTGGTGTTTCTTCACTCTTGAATCCTTCCTGCTGTCTCTGCTCATCTACCGCAGTTCTGGGGGCTGTAGAGAGAGGTGTCCTCCTTGGGAACAAGCTGGTTCTCTGACCAGAACCGTGGCCAAGGTCAAAGTCACAAGTAGCTGCTTAGGTTATGCATCCAGAAGGCCTCTTATTAAGAATTAGCATCTCAAATCCTTTCTTTGTTTCAGCTCTGGCAATCCATTCTCTCTTGGAGCTGGATGGTTTGCCAACCCCAAGCCCTGGGGCATTACTGCTCTCACTTGGTGAGACAAATGAATTCGTTTCAGATGTTTGGAAAAGAAAACTGGTGTGTGTGTTTATGTGCATTTCCACTTGTTGCTGCTGTATTCTATCCCTGCCTGCTCCTCCACGTGTCACTTTGCTCCCTCTGCACTGTTAATACCTTGTGCTTTGCTATTCCACCCTCCTCCGCCTCCACTTGTGCTAGTCACCTTGC
The DNA here is from genome assembly GCA_007922175.1 of Pelusios castaneus. NCBI lineage: Eukaryota > Metazoa > Chordata > Testudines > Pelomedusidae > Pelusios > Pelusios castaneus. Next base: position 8,982,652 of record ML685811.1, read on the forward strand.
GTCTGATGTGGATGCATTTTGCAGCCTGCTGCTGAGAGTTTGCTTAGCAAAGCTCAACAGAAAACCTCAGTGTGCAGAACAGACAAGGATGAAAGCAATGTATAGATCCTGAAGTTGACCTAGAGGTTCCCAAGCCAGATTGCTTGATTGTCTGCATTTTACAGGCATCCATCTAGCCCCTACCCTACGTGTGCAGAAAGCAAAGGATTAGAGAAGCCTCACTTCCTTTTCTAAAAAGAAAAGAATCTCAACATTCCTGAGGTGCCTCTGATTCCCTGGGTTGGGGAGACATTCCCGCGAGTAGCTTATTGGATGGAGAGTGCAGTTCACCAGGTCACTTGATCGTTAACATCTGTGTGGCAGTACACCCAGCACCCTTCCCTGTTGTCTTGAGGCATGGAGGACGATAGTCTATGTGCCCTCTGGCAGTGCAAGATGTAGCCGCAGGAAGCTGCCTTTCACTGCTGGTGTATTTTAGGCAGAAGGAGATTGGTTGGTGCCTTAGCAAATAGCTTATGGACATGGTATGTGGTATTCAGAGATTAGCCCGCAAGCTGTCTGCTTCTGCTCCACAGCTTGCTGAAGCTGAGATGCAAGAAGAGAGTTGCAATCAAATGATGCTGGATAAACTTCCTTGAAAGGGTAGTGAAATAATACTAGCTAAAGGAGCACTCAACAGATGACTTACCATAGCTGGCTTGTCCTAGCAAGCTTTGACTTGCTGTATTGCTACTCTTCTGGCCTGAGTGTTAAGGCTACGCCATATAAATGAGGCTGGCAGGCCGGCCCATGTACCTGGCATCCATGATACTCTCCTTTCCTGTTCCCTTGAATCTTTTGTGTTCGTAACAGAATTGGCAATCTGTATTGGGAGCAGCTTGCCCTAGTGTAGCAATAACTCAGCTTTGTGGAGCGAACATCCCCTGGAGTTCTTGGCTTGCTCAGCTCTGGAGATTGTGTGGTGCTCTGATAGATACTGAAGCAGTCACTTTACTACACTATTTCTCTCTGATAAACTGAGCGTTTTTGCTGTACTGGAAACAGCCAAACCATTCTTAGCAGCTGATTAGGACCATCTTGGACAAGAGAGAGATTCCTAAATCATTAGACCTTGGAGCATGACCAGTCAGGACTCACATCAAGTTCTTTGAGCAGACCATTCAGAGGTGGCCAGGCCATGAAATACGATGGTGCTAAGAGTTTGGAGTCTTGGTAATTGTCCTCAGGGCATTGGTTTCCTCCATTTTATTTAACCTGTTAATAAAGAGCCACGGATAGAAAAGGAAGAGAGTGCACCAAGGCAATCTAGAATCTTGCATATCGTGTTGCCCTCGGCAATGAGAGTCTGCCATCAGAAACTGTCAAGGTAACTGTTACCCCACCTTGCTAAAGGATAAAAAATACCAGCTGTCAACAGTAGGGCTGGGTGGAATATTTTGAAAATTTATTGGGCAGGGTTGAAATGTTCTGTGTTGATTTTTCATGAAAAACTGAGATTTTTACTCCCAAAACCATTTTTTATTTTAAAAAAGTTAACCTTTTTGTTTTTCCATGAAAATTTTCCTTTTGATCAAAAAGGCATTTTTCATCCAAAAATGTCTTGTCTTTTGGGGGAGGTGTGGAGGGGGGATCATTTCTATTCAAGAGTGTTAGAGAAAGCAAGAGCCCTTGCACATGTGGAAGAAGCAAAGCCCTTACAGCCTAGCTGCCATTTCTAAGACATGATTTCAATGTTAGAAATCCCCCAAATGAGCAGCAGTGCTGATTGCAGCCTCTCCTGGAAGTGGTACAAGAGTGCTAGCTATGGATCGCTTTCCGCAGTCCAGGGGCCAGACCATTCCTGGCGTCAATGCAGAGTTGCCCACATTTCTCCAGGAGCTTTGCCATTATACAGCGGGGCTGAAATTAGTTCCCTCATCTCTCCGTGAAAATCGTTTTCGGAAACAGCTCACAGTTTCTGACACTATTGTTACTTAAGTAAAGTGTGTAGGGAAAGATGCGCAGAGATCTTGGGAAGCTACACGAGTGCCCGTCTGTTCTTGGGAGGCAATGTAGGGAATGATGGCTGTAGGGACGCTCACAGCTATGTTCGTGGGGGCTTCGCCATCAAGAGTCTCTAATGGCAGAGAAGCTCTGGTGATGAGGCAGTTCCTAGCTCCTCCAGTCCCACTCTCCCAGCAGCAGTCCCAGTGGGGAATAGTGGCAGAGTGCTGCCAGCAGACGCACGATAGTTACAGGGTGTATGTGGGATGGGAAACACTCGCCTTTTCAGCAGAGGCCCTTCAGGGCTCCTTGTCTTGGTGGTTTTCTGATTGTACGCTGGGAAGCCCATTTGAACTGAGCCCACAGCTCTGCATCACAAAGGTTACTTGAGAGTTCAGACACGCTTGGAATTTAATTTGCCCAGGGATTTCCCCGGCTGGATCTCCTGCTGTCTGGAATGAACATGACTGCGATTTAGAAATCAGCCGACGCGATCAGTGCTAAGACCTGGTGATTTAATAGTGGCTCGTTGCCGTTCTTTTAGCAGGGCCCATTGCACATTCTAGTGTTCCACCTCTTGCCGTTTCCTTTCGCCTCGCATGCAGTTCTGAGCTGCATGTATTGTATTTGTCTGTGTGGCTTTAGATAGTGTCTGCATATGTAGATCTTGGTTAATATCTGGGTTTGCTTTCATATCTTCAGCAGATGCACAGAAGCAAACAAGTAGCTCATTGGGGTCACATTCATGCTTCAGGCTGAATCATTCCTGTCTGATTCATATTTTATGGCAAACAGCCGACGACTCCTGCAAAGTTCATCCATGAGCTAAAATATTAATAGATACTAATCTGGCAGTTTAGAAGGAGAAAATGAGGCGATGGTAATAAAAACTTGTCACTCTCCCAGGCTAGCAAGTTAACTTTTGCCGGTAAAAGGAGCCGTCGCACAGTGAGCACCTGTGCCAGTGAGGGAGAGCCCACAGGACGGAGGGGCACTTCTTGTTCAGAGGATCCTGAGTTTCTTTGGATTGGTGAAAATCAGCCTCTTCGCTGGTTACTCTCACTCCAGCCAGCAACTTCCCATGCCATCCCCCTCCTGATGTTTACTCTGTCTTGTCTTGATTCCTGCAGGCCAGCCAGCTGGGCGTGTACAGGGCCTTCGTGGATAACTACGAGGTTGCCATGGAGACGGCAGAGAAATGCTGCCAGGCCAATGCTCAGTTTGCTGAAATCTCCGAGGTAATGTCGTGATGTTCAGACACACACGTTCCCAAATGCCACGTCATTCCTGTTCTGCACCTTGCAGCCATCCTTCCTGGGAGAGGTTGTGAGTCTCCCCCTACCATTGGCATGGGAAGAACTGAGTTGTCCAGTTCCCCTCCCCGACTCTGACCGATGTGGCTTTGAACTTCCCTAGCGCTGCTCCAGCTTCGTGCACCCTAAAGAGGAAGGTCGTGTTTGAGCTCCGGGTGTCTCTCTGCCCGTAGTGACCGTCTGCAGTGTAAAGGGCCATCTCTAACAGCTTGCGTTAGGTCTGTCTGTAGAATCGCAGGCGGCATTAGCGTTAAGGACTGAAAGAAGTAGTGCTAGAATGTGCTCTGTTTAAAATGACAAGTGTGTCAAGTGGAATCTTATTATTTATTAGGCTGCTTTGATTTCCTCCTTTTGAGTGGGATTTCGTGTGCTGAAGTACTTTGCACGCTTTTCTTGTGTCAAGGGCAACGGGTGGAGCTCCTTGTGCAGCAGACATTGTCACTATGGTGACTACAGACTCAAAAAACACCAAAGCTGGGGAAAAAACAGCTGTCAAGAAAAATTGGATTTAAACAGAGCCATCTTTTCTGTATCGGATACGCACCGAGCCAGAGGCATTTATTTATTGTTTTCAAAACACGAATTCATGCAGGAGCTGGAATCTTATCTTTCAAAGTAAAATGTGTCAAGACGTTGAGGCTGAGGGAACATAAACCAGCAACACCCTTTGAAAACGTGGTGTAGTTCTCATCACAGCGTGAGGGGGCTAGCTACCTCCCCTCTGCAGCCAAGGCTCTCTGATGAATTTTGATCCTTGAACAAAGCCTGGAGCATCAGCAATGTCACTTCGCGATCAGAGCAACTTCCCTCACACCTGATATGTTGAATAGATCAATATAATCTATAGTCTCATCTGACTCAGTGTTAGATTTGTTAATTGCATTAGAGCAGGGCTGCAAAAGAGACCAGGGCCGCATCATGCAAACACATACCACGTGGTCCCTGGGATTTGCCATTTCCTGGTGGGTAAAAAGCCCTGGCAATGACCATAGTGTAATAAATAGTGAGGACGATGGTATGTCTGTTATCTGTGCCCATATCCTGCTGAGGATTTCAGAGCAAGAGCACTTGGCTTGAGGCCACATCACAGGGCAGCAGAGTCGGGAATAGCATCCCAGACTGCTGATGGCCCACCTTGTGCATTAACTACCAGACTATACATACACCAAGCCAATGGCACATGCTTCTCTGTGGACATGCCCTCGTCTTACTGGTGATAAGAGCTCAGCCATCCCCAGGTTCGTTCACATATGCTGTATGACTACCTGGCTTCCCAGGTCTCTGTTATGATTCTTTCCTAGGAATTCTGCTTGGCTCCGTGACTGTGACATGGGGGGTAGAGTTACCATCAAGACAGTGCATTTTCTTTCACTGACGTGGAATGTAGCAGGGCTTTTCTGAATGCTGCTTTAGGCTGAGTGTATGAACACAAATGCCTCTCCCCTCCTGGGAGGTACTGAAGAGACTCTGCATTCCTGGGTGGTATTTCTGGGTGATTAACTGCCTCCTACATGGATTTTATTTTTCTTTTAGAATCTCAAGGCCAGAAATACAAAGGACTCAAAAGATCAGACAACAAAAAACTCCTTGGAGAGTGAGTATTCTGCATGGAGGTGGCTGTGTTTGTCAGTATTTGGAGGGGTGGGAATGGAGCTGGCTATTGCTGCCCTCAGTGGAGGGTGGCCATGTTGTTGTATAATCATTCCTGAGCCCCGTCTTCCATGATCCTTTTGCTGTCTAGATGCTGGTCTGTTATGTTGACTCTGCTGGCTTTCCTGGGCCCATTGCACTAGGCACTGTACATACACATAGCAAGAGACAGTCCCCGCTTTAGGGAACTTGTTTAAGACACAGCCTCATGGACGGCAGGATTTGGGTGCAACCTGTAGATGCCATGCTGAGCTCTGGAGGGAAGGTGGTGCCTTGATCACCCTTCAGAGACCTTCCTGGCAAGGTTAGGAGAGACACTGAAGAGGAATGGCTCTAGGGGTGTTGCTGGGCACCGTACTCAGCTGCAGGGGAGCTAAAGCTTTGAGGGCGCAAGAGGTTAATCGAAAGAGTGCCCTGCTGGAAGTGCTTAGGCCATCCAGTGTGTTCACCACCCTCCCTCGGTCTGCACATTGCCTGGGGTGTGCGTGAATGTCCGTGTCTTTCTCTGTTTTGTGCAGTGTGTTTAACTGTCTGAACGAGCTATAGGGAGGTGTGTGTGTGCAGGGAAGTGTCTGTAAGAGGTGGTTTGTGTATGTGTGGATGCTGATTGCCTCTGTCCACTCTTGTGTGTTTTATTAACCGTGGAGAGGAGAATTGCCAGCTAGCCTGTTGGTCGAGAAACATGTTTGCTCCGTACTAATGTGTGCCTGTATCCTTGGGCTGCACGGGTCAGTGTGCTCTGGTTTTAAAGGCTGTGTATCTTACGCCTGTGCTGCTTTCTCTCCACAGCTCTGCTGTACAAACCAGTGGATCGAGTGACACGCAGCACACTTGTTCTTCATGTACGTAGCTTGCGTGTTTAAATGGCAATTCTGTGAGCGCAGAAGCTGTCCCCACTTCCTCTTCCCTCAAGTCTTTCCTGCACATACAGGACTGGGGAAACTCAGAGGCTGTTTCTCTGCACAGATATGTCTTGTCTTTATACACCAAGGAACAGCTTGCGGTTTCTGTGTCTAAGCATGGAACCAGTGACATGTCCCCGGTGATGTTAGCCGGCAGAGTTAGACTCCTCCGCTCCAATGGCATCTGCAGCCTCGCCCTAAACCAGCAGTCTGCAACCTGCAGCTCCAGGCCCCCCCTCCCCTACCCGCCACTGGGGGACCCTGTGCGGAGTCTGCTCCACACCCTGTGCCACCGGGGCATACTGTGGGTGGCCTGCACCAGACTCTGGACTTCCCCCTGCCACTGGGGGACCCTGCGGGAGGCCTACTCATGGTTCTGGGCTCCTCCCTCCCCTGCCAGGGGACCCTGCGGCAGGCATCCTGGCCCACTTCCCAACTTTTCCCAACAGGAGGCAGCACCCATTGTGGCTCTCAAAACACTACTAATAGAGGAGCCCAGAGTTCCAGTAACTGGGCTGCAAGCCCTGCGGCTTGCTGTGAACACCGTTACTTATTCTTCTCCTTTCTTTGTGTTCTTGGGGGTAGGATTTACTGAAACACACTCCAGCAAGCCACCCTGACCACCCCCTCCTGCAGGATGCTCTGCGCATCTCTCAGAACTTCTTGTCCAGTATCAATGAGGAGATCACGCCCCGCAGACAGTCCATGACTGTCAAGAAGGGAGAGGTGAGTCTCCATCCCCTGGTTTCTAAAGACTTGTTCTGCGTTTCTTTGGGAGGGGCAGGAGATTATGAGAGTACCCAGCCTGCTGAAGGTTGCCGTGAATGACTTGTGCCTCCTTCTGATGTAGAAATCTGACATGCTAGCTGGCGCCCAAAGGAGTTACATGCAGACCCCGGGTTAGTACTCGGGGATTCCTGGCTCCTAGTCTAGTGTTCACTCCTCCAGGCTATCCCTCCATTCTGGGAAAGGTTAATTGCTGCTTGGAGACTTTCTTAAACCACAGGCTATTACCTCTCTCGTGGCTGAGCTAAAGTTTAGGCACAGTCCTTGTGTTCGGCAGGAGCTGATATGGCTCTGCATTTTCTCAGAGATGGGGTGTGACTAGAATCTCATTGCTATGATGTGCATTAGTATCTGCTAGCCTGACTCGGGGCAAGGCCATCCCTGGGGGCGTGGCCCAGGGCCAGTCAGCCTGTGGGGGCTCTTGCCCCCCCCCCCACACTGGGCGGGGCGGGCTCCACATTCCTGCCCCACCCTGCCCCTTGCCTTCAGCTTGCCACCAAAGGCAGTGGGCTGGCAGCGGGGCCCAGGATGGTTGTCCTGCTTGCCGCTGATCCCCCCCGCCCAGGATGGCAATGTCTCAGGGAGCATTCTCAGTGCAAACTCCATCTGAATAAGGGCCCAGGGAACAGAAGGAAGGCAGGCAGCTGCTGGAATAATGGCAGATTAGAAGGGTATTTTCCAGGGACTTGTGACCCTTACATCCCCTCTGAGACACAAACGTGGCAGGATGTTCACCTAAATCTGCATGTTCATAATGAAATGATTTTCTGCATCTTCTAGAAGCCTACAGTCTTGGGCAACAGGAAAATCTCACCCAGGGGAATGCTATAGCAAATTGCTGCGGAGAGTGAGAGAGGGGACAGCCGCTCACTGAATGATGCTAGAAGTTGCATTGCTATTTCTCTTAAAGCATCCCTAGAATGATGTCAAGTCCCAGCGTACAGCAGAGGAATACAGGTTCCATCTCCAGTATCAGATGGTGGCCATTACAAAGAGGCTCGCTGTGTGAGGGCAAAGAGGTGGAAAACCAGAGCCGTTTCTCAGATAGAATAGAAATAGAAATAAGAAGAAATTGAAATGGGATGTGAGGAAGCCTGGGGTTGTTCATCTGAGTAGAGGTCAGTGAGTTTCCATTAAAATCAGTGAAAAGCCCCTCATTAACCTCTGTGGCCCAAAAGTGCTGGGCTCTTTCACCCCCTTGTCCACAGGCTGGATTCTTTATACTGGAGCCAGAATTCCGCAGTGGGGTGGCTCCGGTTAGCTCCCCGAGTTACTGGGGCAGAGCCACCTTGAGGGTAACGTCAGGGCAGTTTTGCGAAAGGTGAATGTGGTCCCTTCTGCTCCGTAACAGCCAGGGAAATGCTGGAGGAGATAGTGGGGTGAGGGAAAGTGCGCGAAAGAGAAGCAATGACCATTGGTGATAGAGGAACTGCTGTCATGTCAAAACTATGGCCTCTAATCTCCTCCAGAGCCCAGAGTGACTACGACTGGGGCCAGCGATCCCCTTGCAACCAATCCAGTGAGAAATGCCCCCAGCCCTTTAGACCAAACACATTCCTGGTTATTACTATATGTTTCACTGGCAGAATGGGGCTACAGCACGGGGCCAGAGTGCATTGCTCCTCAGCTTTGGGTAGGAATTCCTCCATTTCCTGCTTGTTTTGGAACCCCAGGGCTGCAGGTGAGATGTGCCGAGACTGGGTGTCCGTGAAAGTGGCCAGGGCCTTGGAGGCAGCAGAAGGCCTCATTAAAGTGGATGCTGATTGAGTCGGATCAGGGGAGTGCCCTTATCTCAGGGAAGGGATGCTCTGTAGTCCCAGGTCACCTGTTAGCATCTCAGTGAGAGATGTGGGCTTTGCAGAGTGTCCTGTGGAATCCTAATGAAGTGACAGGAGCCGGGTCTCTCTGTCTGCTCCAGGCCAAGGTGAAGAATGATGCTTATTTCAGATCTTTCCCAACATTGCTCTTTAATTTCCTTTCCCTCTGAGAGTCAAATGCTAGCCGCTTCCTTTGGCTTTTCAACATCACAGGTCCTGCCTCTAAGAGGAACAGGGCACCACCTTCTTCCCAAAAGCATGTCCACGATGGGGCATGTTCACTATTACCATGGTTAGAAATTGTGATCCAACTGCCTGCATCAAGAGTGGGCTCCCAGCTATTCATTAATGGATGATTTCTGCACAGTCTTCCCAAAGAGGTAACATGCTCCACTCCCCACCACTACCAGCCCTTCCAGGTTGGGATCAGAGCTGTGTTTTCTCGGTGTGTGTAAATCCCTGGTTTAGCCTTTCCTTTGCTCCCCTTCCTTTGCCCTCCCCAGGGGTGATGGGACAGCATGCATTTTGCATCTCCTAATTGACGGCTCTGAATGCATAATGCATTTTTTATTTTAATGAATAGCCAGCTTGCTTTGATAGCTTTTATTCATTATTTACCTTCCTCCCATTGGAGATTCCTTTGGGAGGGGGGAGCAGGCTACTTGCAGTAGCTCCAGCCTCTTCCTCTCACATAGTGCTCAGGTGCTAGCCTCAGTTATTTGAATGCATATGAAGGGGGCTCTTTTTCCAGCCAGCAAAAAGCTCCTAGTCCCCATCTTTAATGTGGAGTGGTTTTCCCCTTTGCTGAGCACTGTGTAGGGAGGATGTAAATCCTCTTTGCCTGCCTCTCACTCCCACTTTCTTCTGCTGGATTGCTTAGAATTGGTGAAAGCAGCCAGTGGTTAATCTCCCTAGTGACAGGCTGCTAACAGTGGGTGTGTACGCAGGTCACAGCAGGAAAAAAACCACAGCCCTGAACACACAACCTTTCGCCCCCTGAAAGGTGTGACCCGAGATGCTGCTGGGGTTATTGATCAGCTGGTTTAGGTGCCTTCATTTGCTACAAGGCTCTTGCGCACATCCTGCACACAGGGAGGAAAGCCAGGGCTGCTCACCATTCCCTCCCATCCTACCCACCCTCGGCTGCCATTTAGAGCTGAGGTCTGGGCTCAGCCAGGGTGTATTAGGGTCATCGTGCTTCAAACTGGCCAGCTGAGGTGGGAGTGTCAGGTAATGTCTAGTGAGAACGTTCCTCCGGCCCCTAGACTAGGAGTGGTGGAACATACCTTTCTTGAATGGACGAGGCAGGAAAACGCTGAATGGAAATACCTGTACAATAAGTCCAGTATCTTGAATGGGCCCCCACACTCCCCAGTCTCCATGCAAACTAGGATGTGTTGTGACTTTATGGCACGGCGAGGACAGCCCCGCACCTTGCCCCCAGGGTCGTTTGATATTACCTGTCTCCCCTTCTCTGCAGTGTCTGCTTCCTGCGCCATCCAGCAGGGCTGACGAGGGAAGGAAGAGCTATAGATTCAGCCCCATCCCCTTTGTGATGGGTGCATTCAGTCCTTAGATGGACATGTAGTGAACATAGTCCAGAGGTAGCCTGTGATTCCCTGATCGTGTGGGCCTGGCAGATCAGAGTTGTGAGGAAGGGACAAAGTTGCACCACTTTCTGCCTGATGCAGGGGCGTGGGCAGGACACTAACTGCAGGAGCCCAAAGGTTAGAGGGATTGCAGTCAAGGCCAGGGAGTGGCTCTGGGCCTCTTCTCTAGCCTGTTGTGGGGGGTTCAGTTGCTTGTCTCCCCATCATGCAGCTCATGGCATTATAGGGAAGGATGCAGTGTTAGGATTTGGTCCATAGGATGGCAACAGGCGACAACTACAGCACCCATCGTGGAGGGAGATCCCCCTGCAAAGGGACAGTGAGCTGGATGGAGCCTTGTGCTTCAGGAGATGTATCTTAGCCCCAGAATCCCCCCTCCCAGGGAGCATGGAAATGCCTCCTCCCCTCTCATCCACTTTTCTCCTTTCTGCTAATGAGTGTTCCTGATTGATCCTTCCCTAAGCGCCCACTTCAGTGACTTGCCAAGTGGTGAGGAGAGCACGCTGGGGTGCCCCTGAGTTGCAAAGAGCCCCAAGGCCGGCCCACAACATTTTGGCACCTGAGGCAGGGAGCTCAAATGTTGCCCCCATGCCCCTTCGCTTGGGCCAAAACTCTGAAAGCTCTCAATTCTACCTTCTTCCTGTTCTACTCCTCTTGTGGTACTGCTCTGCTACCTACCCCAATAAAGGAGAGCTAACAACTTAAAATGCCATGTTCAAAAATTTTAAGTAACTTTCAAACGCCTGAACAGCAAATGTAACTTTTCTTGTCAGCATAGTGAACAGTGGCATTTTTATCTGTTTGAATAATCAAAGTGGTCCTTTCCGGGCCTTCTTGGTTGCAAATATTTGAACTGCTTCCTGAAGGTCCATGGTCTGGGCCAGCTCATGCTCTATTGAGAAGGTTGCAAGGCCAACCAGCCTCTCCTGTGTCACTGTGGAGAGCAGATGTGTTTTTATTAACTTCAGCTTGTAGAAGCGGCATTCTCCACTGGCAACTGCTACAGGAAGTGTTAGAAATATGCACAGAGCAACAAAAGCATTTGGAAAGAGAGAGGTCATCTTAATCGTGCACATATATTCCAGAACAGCCTTTGGAGTTGATCCTGCTGAAATGTATCTTGAAAGGGCTTTCAGTTCATCACCCAAATCACTCTCATCAATATCACACATGTCATCATGTGTCAACACTGTCCCTAGTGTCCTGCATTGCTGGTGCAAGTCTTCTTCAGGTATAGTGAGGAGTTTTGGAATATCATACAACATCCCAAATATATCGCTGCATTCCTTGAGCTGCATGAAACGTTCTTCAACTGACTGTATTGCACAATCGAGCATCTGGTTAAAGAATTCAACTTTAAATTGTTGTTTGGGGTCTCTTATGGGATTATCCCGTGCCTCATAATCAAAATGTCTTCTTCTGTGACTCTTGTATTCTCGAATGGGTGGGAAAATAGCTTCAGTGTGAAGGTCCTCTGCCAACTTCTATGCACTCTTCAGAATTTTTTGAAATCCCTCATCTGACCAGTAAGACTGTAGGTATGACTTTGCTTTGTCCAGTTGTTCCAGATATATCAAGGTCAACACCTTGGAGTCTCTCGCTTACGACATTTATTTCAAACAGTATGTTATGCCACAACACTAAGCCACACAGAAATTTGAAGTTATATATGTTTCTGGTGATTCCATTTCCTTCTGCCACTGTTCTCCCATGAACAGTTCCTGTCAAAGCATTATCTTCCAAAATGGCAACTATGGCATCATATATCTTCCCAATTTGGTGTTTGATAGGCTTTATTGCCTCCACTCGACTTTCCCATTGTGTGGCACTCGGTTGTTTCAGTGTCAGAGAGGATGTTCCCAGATGTTGGCTTAAAATTTACCATTGATGAGTTGATGCAGAGAAAAATACATAGATGCTTTGAATTACATTAAAAAAGTCAGCAGCCTCCCTAGAAGCTGATGCTGCATCACTGACCACCAAGTTCAATGAATGAGAACTGCATGGGACAAAAAAAGCTCAAGGGTTTAACTCTCGGATCCGTGTCTGCACTCTTCCGTTCTTTCCTCTCATGCTGGCACCATTATTGTAGCTGCCTGGTCACAGGCACTCAGACTACCTGGAAGATCAGGCATCTCCTCACCACTCACATCCGTACTGGGGCCAGAAGACACACAGTGAACATTTGTGTCTATGTATCTCAGGAGAGCTCCTTCCTGCTTAGAAAGAAAAGCTTCCTTTGCTTGCTTTCTTTTTCTGAATGCTGCCCCAGAGGGGTGTTTTCTTCTTTCACTCATGACACAGTTCTGTGCCAGTGATAGTGGCTCTCAGCACTCCATTGAAGGGGACAAATAAGCAGGCTGGTAGCAGGGCCTGAGCGAAGGAAGATATCAGCGTCTTAAGGGCCTGACTGGCTCCTACTACTTCAGTTGACTGCCTGTTCTCCTCAAGTGGGTTCAGGGAAGCAGGAAGCTGGTGTTAATGAGTCCAGGTTCCTGGGGGTGCTAGAGAGGTACATAAGAGGCTCCTCCTCTTCTCTCTCCCTGCAGCTCCTGCTGCTTTCTGTTATTCCTTCTCTCCTGCCTGCGTGTTATGTCTCTTGTGCCCTCCTCCCTCCAGCACAGCACTCCACCATCTCTGTGCCTCTCAAGCGGTGAGAATACATGTGCACCCACGGCAGACACAGTTTTCTACACTCTGGCTCCTGGTGGTGCCCCCAACAGTCTGGCACCGGAGATGGCCGCCTCAGTTGGCCTGATGGTAAGGCCAGCCCTGCAGAGCCCCCTGATTTACAACATGTGAGAAGCTCAGATTCCTTCTCAGCTTGTGCGTGTGGCCCTAGGGCAGTGCCAGACCAGCACCTCATTTTGTGGGCGGGACTTCCTTTGTCCACAGCTGACTTCATCCTCCACCATTCACTTTCTGTATTTCAGTTATAGGGGCCGTTTGAGGGGAGGAATCCCCAAGCACTCCAAGAGGATCGGTCCCCGAGGCCGTACCCAGGGATCCTGCACTGTGGCCGGTGGGATGGTTGGTTTGGCACCACACTGGTGCAGCTTTGACCCAAGTTCCTAGCTGCAGCTGGTGTGAGAAGGGCTGGCTGGGGGTCACTGTCTCCTCTCTGAGCAAGGTCGTAATGCTGAAGCCTCCCCGTCACGTCCCGTTCTGCCTTTTCTTGCCAAGCGAGAGTTAAAAGCTGCTGAAAGCACTGAGCCCCTTAGGGGGAGAGGCAGATTCCCACTGCAGGAGGGTGTCAGTCTGTCTGAGCCTGTCTCCTGGTTTTTCTCCACCGTAACGGAGAAGCGTAAACCTGGCTCTGTACTGCAGTCTCTGACATTCTGAAGTTGGTTGGTAAATGCATCTGACAGTTAATTGCCTCTGCGGGGGCCGCCTGGTGACCTCTGAGTGGCAGAGCATCATTGGGTTTAGGCTGCAGTCTGGTTAGGAAGAGTTTGTATTGGGGAGAGAGAGAACAATAGGGACTGTTTACAAAGGGGTAAGGGTGTGAGCTGGCATTTCACAGGGCTTGTGGGCTGGTCTCAGGCATCTTGGGGCCTGGGACTTGCTGCGTCTAGTGCCCTGGCCAGATGCTCTCTGTAGCAGTGTGCTCAAAATACCATTTTGGATCGCACAGACTCTGTCTTCTGCCTGGAGCCCTATAGCTCCCACGGAGAGTTGCTTTAGAAAATGAAAGGCTGTTAGACTATTAATTCCTCATCAGATAATTGCAATGTCCTGCGACACTGCTCTTGCATCACACACAGAGGACTCATTCTCCTCTTACACGTGGCAGAAATCCAGACCACCTCTTCCCCGATGACATGTGCCAGTATCCATCCTTTTGTGCTTTAGCATCCTTCTCCTGCAGCGCACGTGTTCTAGTCTTTCCTATAGCTCTCACCCACACGCGCTGCTGTCTTCTGCTGTCACCACCCAGGATACACCTCCTCCTCAGCTGTGACATGCAGACAGCCCTTTGCAAATCTTAAATCCAGATGAACAGCTATTATAAGTTTTATTTTGCATTGTGCATCTCAGACAAACAGGTATCCTGCCTCATTATCTGGAGTTAAATAATACACGACAGCAGACAATGTGCTGCATTAGAGACAGCAAGAAGTGGCGTGAAAACTTGGTGCAATGAATAAATGAAGGTGCAGGCGGTTGTGAGGCTGATGGAGGAAGTGAGATACTGAAAGGCAAGGGAGAGAAGAGATGAAGAGGCAGGAAATGCAGGGAAGCTGTTCTAGGTGGCTGGAGCTGCGGAGGGGAAGGCTCTTGCACCCAAAACAGTGAGCAGAAAAGGGAGGAGGCAGGTGCTAGATATGGAGAAGGAAGAGGAAGCAGGACAGAGAGAGAAGATCTGTGAGGTAAGGCTGAAGCATACGCGGGGACTCAGCGCAGGGCTCTTGTGTGGCAGTTCTGAACACTGTACTTGGCGGGAGTGCTTCTCATCTTACGGTGGTATTGATGGACGTGTGTCACCATTCTGCCATTAACACACATGTTCTGGATTTTCTGTAGCCCATATGCTTTCCCAGGGTATTTGAGGAGTGGGGAGGGTCTTGTCTTGTGTTTTCTCTTCACTGGTGATTGCGATGCTATTTCACAGTCAGGCTAGGAGGCAGCTTCAGGCAGGTGAGGTTCTGTGGCCTGCATTGTGCGGGAGATCAGACTAGATGATCATACTGGTTCCTTCTGACCTTAGAGTTTCTAATCTGGGTAAGTGCTTCTTTAGCGGTGGGTACTGTAGCTTTGACAGGAGGGCCGTGCAGCATCAGCCATCTGGCCCTGAAGTCCCCAGCAGAAGGCCTGCTGACTGCCCCTCCTAGTGAGGAGAGAGAGGGAGAGGGAGGCTGCTGGCGGGGGAAAGAGAGAAGGAAATGGGAAGGGAAAGGAATGAGGAACCCGGCTGCCGATTTGGAGACATGGGCGTACCAAAGTCCTGGAGCTGGGCTTTGAGCTGCTGAGGTCTCTTCTGTGTGGTGTGAGTTGCCCAGGTCTGTGGACTCTGGAGGGGAAATGAACAATCTCTGCCTACGAGGGAGCTGCTGGGGTCCCATCTCCGAGGCTGGCCTTGTGTCCCTAAGAGAGGCTGTCTTACTGCAGGCCTGTGGGTCACAATCCCTGGGCCTTCTGCTCCTCTTCACTTAGCCAGTCGTCTCTGCAGCAGGTTCTCTCCGGCTGGCTCTTCACTGAGCTCTGTCTCCTCTGCTGCGAGGGCCTGCATGGCTGAGGCAGTGTGTGAGCCCTGGCCTGTGCGTCGGATGGGCTGAGATGGTGGTCTAGGGCAGTGTTGACTCATTCCCTCGCCAAGGAGCCTGTAGTCAGCTGGTTGGGACGTCCTTTTCTTGTTTCCCTCTGACCTGCTGAACCTGCCCGGCAAGATGAGTCACGGCAGCGAAGGATGTGACTGGAAACCTTCCCCGGCCCCGCTCAGAAGCATGCTGCACACCAAGTCTTGTCAAATCCCGGGATAAATGCGCCCCCAGCTCAGACTCAACACCCTTCTATGGAGAGAGAGGTCCCAGCCCGCTTTACAAAGAGGGCTCCTCCTCTTCTCGCTGCCTCCCTCCCGGTAGCTGAGAGCTCCCTGGGCCCCCTTGTGGGGACAGCTCTCCAACAGGCTCATGATCAGAAGAGGAAAGAAATTTCTCCTCCTGTGAAGCTTGGTAAATATTTCCCTCACAAAGGCTGACTGGAGTCCATCCCTCCACCACTTCCCTGACTTCCTACACCTGACTAGAATACATGCTCCGCCAGGCCCCGCCAGCTTCCTTTCCTGAGAAATCCCACCTCTGCCTCCTGCTAGTGTCTTGCCCCATGGACTGGATGACCTGTTCCCCCAGGCTGGGTCAGATAAGCTCCGTCTCAGGAAGGCATCCCATGCTGACAGGATGATGGCTCTCGGCATCGCAGCGGGGTGCTGTCTGTTGCAGCTCTGAGCCAGCTTCCTGTTTGGGTGGATGGGGATTTGGACATGGAACTTTTCTGAGCAAGTGGGAACCTGCTGCTTGGAAGGGTGCCTGGGTTTATAGGCAGGGCTGTCTGGAGACCCCTCTGGGGGTGGGAGTGGGTGGATCTGGAATCACAGTGCCAGGTGAGGCTGTTCGCACTATCACTCTCCAATGGCCTCTGCCTTTGCCCTCACTCAGCTCCTCCCTTGCACTCTCGTGATGTCGTGAACCTCGGCACTCTCAGCTGCCCTTCTGGTTGCGTTTGGAGCCATGGCCCAGGTCATCCAGGCCTGTGAACACTCTTCTCTTGTGACCCTCAGCCTGAGGATGAGAGCTCTGCCAGATGAAACAGCCAGGGCCAAGCAGAACAGGTGACTCCTCAAAGAGTGCACACGGCTTTGTGCCAGGACCAAGCATTAGACTGTTTGCTGGCATCACTGATTTCTTTCCCTGAAGGGGGTGCTCTGTAGGTGACCTGGCATTAGCTGGCAGGAATGGGCTCATCTGAGGCCCCTGAAAGAAGGGATCTTTCTCCCTGAGCCAGCAGCGTCTCAGAAGGACGAGAGTCCTGCCTCGGACAGCAAGAGCTACCTTTGAGTTAGTGGCCACTGTGGGCTGTTCAGACAGGAACTTAGAGACATGATTTCCTTTCTTGGGACAGAGGCTGCAGTCGGTGGCCCTGCTCCAGCTCCTCATTGGCTTTATAGCGTATTATGAGAGGAACCTCCTGTCTGGCTGTTGAGTGAATAGCCAGGACTTTGTCACCCACACCTGCCTCACCTTCCCAGCCCTGACCTGGGGCATGACAACAGCGTCCCAGGGCAGGATTGTGCCACGAGGGGGAATGGGGGAGATCAATATTACACCCAAGAACTGCAGCTGGGTAACGAGTGGGATTCGTGTGTGAAAACATATTTACACCTAAGGATGGGGAGCAGAGATTTGGCTGGCAACAAGCAGCTGTTCATGTGCCTTCAGAGGAGCAGAGTTGATTTGCATCTTAATAAATATTCATCAACTCTAAAAACATTGAATTAGAGTTCTGGATTGCTGAAATATACCCCTTTTCTGCCTCATTTCTTTCTTTCTCAAACTGAATCCTTCCCAGCTGTGGAGGATGGGGTTTCCCTGTTGACAAGGTCTATTCTTTGTTTCCCTCTGGACATTCCTGGTTCCATATCTCGGCTGGAGGTCGCTGTCTAGTCGTGAGCTGTGGGGAGGGGGATGAGTACACATGAGGAGCAGAGATATTAATGCAGGCAGGAATGCTCTCCAAACCCACAGCGAAATGAGGAAGCTCACTCCCTCCTAAAAATAAACATGGACACATCCACAGGCCTTTCAGAGCCTGACTCACCACTGGATTCCACTGCTTCCCAGGATCCTGTCTGGAGATGGTATAATGATCTGTCAGGGAACGGGTTTACACCAGCGATGGGGTGGAACATTTGCTGCTTGTGCTCAGAGAATTGGAGTGACATTTTGGATTGGCATGCATCCCTGGGATTGTGTCCTGCATTCTAGCACCCACAAAAGGCTCTCGTGCAACTTTGTGTAATTTGTTGGTCTGTGTGGGAAAACGTATGATGCTCTTTCGATGAACATGGAAACAAGAACTGGTTCTTGTGTTTCATCACTCTGCCTTGTCTTCCCCTCCACTTCGTCTGTCGGAGCCCACATCACTGTAGCGATAAAGAGTGTACAGCTCAGTGCGCGGGTGGGCATGAGCACACCGACAGATGTGTCCTCTGCAGTCAGAGTGTTTTGGGTGTGTTAAGTCCAACAGTGAGTCAATGCACTTGTCAGACATTTGGAGACTTGGGTTTAAATTCTGATTTGGTTAAAAGTAACTGTTTGGATGTTGCAACTCCTCCTTTTCCCAGTCAAAACTGAGCACAACTTGGGACCTGGCAATTTTTGCATGAAAGTGCCCGGTACTGAATAGCAGAGAATGGAGGTCAGGAGGGAGGTGCACTGGCGTGCCTGTGTGTGGGAGAAAGGAGGGTCGTAAAACAGTGGGGCTAGCTCGATGAGGATTCAGAAACGTTGGTAGAGTTATCACCATAATACCTAGGCAGAAAAGGTTTTCTGGCGCAGTCACCATAGTATCGAGGTGTGTGGACCCAACGCTGGAATAACGGCAGCAATCAAAGTTAGAATTCGGGTGTGTTGATAGAATTGTGCGGAGGGGCTGCTTACTGTGTGGATCAAGGCGATGCCAGAAGATTTTTCACTCTTGTGAGGACCAGTTTTGCCTCCACACTGGAAATTCCCAAAGCCAAGTTTGTACCTGGCAAGATCGCGGCTCCCCAGCTCATGCTCAGGCTGCCATTGATTCTGACTTCAGCAAAGAAGGTCTGAGCACCAAACCGGGTTTGAAACTTTGCTTGAGAGCCACAACATTAACTAAGGAGAGGCCCAAGGGGACAAAATGAAGGACAGTCACAATCTGAAACAAATCACTTAGCCCAAAGAACTCCTTCAGACTCTTGAAACTAGGGGCTTTTTCCCTGAGGGGTATAAAGACAGCGGAGCTATGCTCCCTGCTAGTTCTGAGGTCTGATCAGTATCTCGTGTTTTGGGGAAATTATTTAGGGAATATAAAAAGGCTTTAAATAAATACATAGGAAAAACATATCCATATGGGACCAATGAACTACTATTTGATTAAGGACCACTGGTGGATTTGTTAGCTGTACCTTTTCTAAGCAAACACAAGTCCCTTAGAATAGCAGCCTTTGGAATTGGGGAGCAGCTGGAATATTTAGCAGCTGCTACTTACAAATTGGTTCAGGGTGGGTACGAGGGTGTTTCATGGGCTCTCCTTTAGTCAGGTGAGCAGGGGCAGGAGTTGGTAATTCTGCATAGTGGCTGCAGCTAGATATGAATATCTATCTGGTGAAGTGGTGTATGCTGCCCTCTGCTAGTGGACGGTGAAATTCCTTGCTTTTGAAGGCGGCTGGTCTGTCAATGACGTGCCATAATTAAAGCAGCGGAAAGGATTTTGCTTGATATTTCTAGTGAGCTCCTGTGAATGAGATCAGGCAGGTGATGTTTCAGCCCCCAAAGAAAATGCTTAGAAAGCCAAGAGTGACTGGAAATCGGGGCTGAGCATTAAGAGTGGGTGAACTGTCCAGCATTAGCATCAGGCAGTAAGTAAAAACCCAACATTCAGCCACTTTCTCTGATTATGCACTTGCTGCAAGTGATGGAGAGAGCGACAGGAAGGGATCTGACAGCAAAGAGTTAACTCAACAGCCATGACTAGCAAGAGAGAGGATGGCCTCAGCCAAGTCACTGTGAGGGTTCTCTGCGCAAAGCATGCGTTTGGGGATCTGAGAAAGCCAAATAATAAAGCCCCAGTGAAGGGCTTGAAGAAGGAGACACAAGTGGGGAAAGAAGTAAACATGCCAGCCAATTAATGAGACCCCTCCATAGATCATCCATTTCTCAGGCTCTTCTTCAGTCAGCCACACAGAGAGGGTCTCCCTGGGAACAGAAAGGGGGTGCGGCTGGCGTGCTGTGGCCCACCACTACATGAGAATCTAGAAAAACAAACAGAGTCCACTTTGTCACGTGGGATTTTCTCCCAGGAAAGCTCATGCGATAAATAAATCTGTTAGTCTTTGAAAGTGCCCCAGGGCCCTGTTTTTCTGCAGTAGACTAACACGGCCACCCCTTTGGAACATGAGAATCTAGCTCTGAGTTGGTGCTAGCGAGGTTGATCTTCTCAGTGATCCTTGGCTCAGAGACCCCTCCTGTCCTAACCAGAACTGTGTCTCCTGTTTCGACAGCACCGGCAGCTCTTGAAGGACAGTTTCATGGTGGAGTTGGTAGAGGGAGCTCGGAAACTGCGCCACGTCTTTCTTTTCACTGACCTGTTCCTGTGTGCCAAGCTCAAGAAGCAGCTTGGAGGGTGAGGATTTCCCTGCTCCACACCCCAGTGTCTTGTGCCCTTCCCTCTGCACCCCCTGTGCTGAGCAGAGCAGTGGACTGGCAGAACACTAGTTTGGTGTATAGAGACTGCACCTGTGCACCCAGCTCCGCCGAGCTGCAGCACGTACACAGACTGCGAGCCTTGTACGGTGCAGCAGTGTCCTTCAGATGAGACAGAGCCACGGTCCTGATCATTAAGGGAGTTAAATATTGCATGGATGTCTTCCCGGACAAATTCCAGCTGGGATCATTTAACTCAGCCTCCCTTGATTCCCCCTGCAGTTTCAGGTGGTGGTCTTCACTTCCTGCTGCAGTTTGCACCCAGTGTTACTCGCTGTCTCCCTCGAGTGGCTGGATTACACACGCATTTATGAGGCAGCTACAGCTTAGGAGGCAGCAGAGAGGCTCATGCTTTTTAGATGCAGAGGTCCCAGGTTCACTGCCTTCTGCAAAGACCCATCTAGAGGTTATTGCATTATATAGTCATCAGTTCTTGTGCAGCGACCTGCTGCGTTCCAGAGATGTATTTGTGAAGTACTTTAGGATCCTTCAGGGTGAGCACTTGATTAAAAAAATCTTTGTTCAGCACCAGTGGGTAGCACACTGTACATAGCATTATAGAGGGGATTGGCTGCTGGAAAACAGACATACCCAGCTGTGCTTCCACCTCAGCAATTCCAGTGAGATTAAGCCCGATTCATTGGCTTGTAATCTGGAGTGCTGCAGCCACCAGGGGGAGGGGGAACACATGCAAAGAGCAGAGTGAGCTGATGGAGTGTAAGTGTGTTTTAAGTCCTGTCCCCGCTTCTTTTCAGGAAAAGCCAGCAGTATGATTGTAAATGGTACATTCCACTCCCAGACCTCACCTTCCAAATGGTGGATGAGTCCGAGGCAGTGCCCAACATCCCGCTGGTGCCGGACGAAGAACTGGACGCCATGAAGATCAAGATCTCCCAGATGAAGAATGACATCCAGCGAGAAAAGGTAATGGCAGACGGAGTTGTCTTCCCCACGCCCAGGGTGCCTGTTGCATCCCAGCCTGGAGATGGGCTGCTGCTGGGGAGGTAACTTGCCTCCAGAGTTGTTTGGACGGGTAATCATGCAGCTGAGCGTGGCACGTGGTTGGGGCATGCAGTGGAGCTCAGCTCGTGGGCAGGCCATGGTGCACTTATCCCTTGGGGGGGTGCTCTCAGGGCATGGGGGGATAACAGCAGCAGGGCTGGAATGTTACGGAGTTGGCAGGCTTGCTCATGGTGCCTTGTCTTTAGATACACTTCCTGCGGAAGAATGAATTGGATGGAAGGGGTGGCTTTTGGACCAGGGGCACATGAGCATGGACAGAAATGTGCTGAGCCTGTTTTTTAGAGATTTCAGCTCTCGGATATTTAAGCATGAGCCTGGATGTGGCTCTTCACCATATCAGCAGTGCTTTCTAAGTGTGCTTGGAGCTGATTTGGATGCATAAGCTGGTCTGTAGATAAGCAAGTCAGTCCCTCTAACTGTCAGCAGTCAAACAGTGGCCTCTGTGCCTCTAGCGGTGGCCTCTCTTTGCTAGTTAGGCATGTGTTTTTTTTGGGTGTAGCAGAATCCAAACCAGTCTCGCTGCAAGAAGGAAAGACAAAAGTGTGAAAGTTGAGAGTCGTACTGTCTAGTCAGCAGGATACGAATATTTTTTGCACCTTGAGAGAGCTTTCCATATAGTAACAAAGGGCACGTTCCCAGCCCGCAGCCTTCGCCATCTCTCCAGTGCTGATGCCTGGGAAGAGTGGGTGGTATGAATAGAACACATGGGAAAAATCTCTTAATGGACTCAGCTGGTGATTCACGGGTGGATTTAGATATTTCCAGGCCCAAAGCACATGCCTGTCTGGACTCTGGGATTTAGGCATCCAAGGAGAATCTTGCTCTTAGTTCACCTCCACTGAAAACCGATTCAGATGCATACAGGTGGGGTAAGGACCATGGGCTGCTAGGGCTGCATAAACCAGGTGGCTCAGGACACCCCTGGCATGGGAGATGCTTAATGAAGGGAGCGTTTGAGAGCGCTGCTCAGTGCAGGGCTGTGCTGCCATGCGCTTAGTGGCAGAGTACTGCTTGCGTTGGTCTGGAGGGGCCGAGTCGAATGTGCACAGCACAGTCTGGGGAAGTGGACACCTTCCCCGGGGTGAACCTTCAGTGGGAAGGGCTGGTCAAATGAACCGCTGTGAGCAGCGACGGGAACCGTATTGAAAGTAGAGTTCCCTCTGCTAAGTGGGATGGAGCTCCATCTGCCCCGACGGCCGAACCACGGCGCCATGGAAGTGTTTGGCCACCTGTGAAGGGACGTGGGAGAGAGATCTGACGATTGAGCCAAGTCACCCCCTCCGCATTGATTCGTGCGTCTCTCTGTTCTCTAGAGGGCTAATAAGGGCAGCAAAGTCATCGAGAGGTTGAAGAAGAAGCTGTCTGAACAGGAATCCCTGCTGTTGCTGATGTCTCCCAATATGGCTTTCCGGGTCCACAACCGGAATGGCAAGGTAAGTGCTCCATGGGCGTCACTGTGGCCTTGTTTACGGGACTGAGAATGAGGCACAAGGGAGGTGTGTGCGTCTCTCTCTGTGCTTCGCCCGAGGGAATTGGATCTGCTCAAGCAAGTGTCAGTTTGGCGTTGTCTCGTCATGTAGTGGCTGGTCCGAAAATAGCAGCAGATGTCCAGCCTGTGTTGTGCTGAAGGCCACTTTGGCAACTTGCCTGAAGACTGAGGGTTAATTTGCATGTATGTTTGCATTTTTTTAAATAACATCACAGCTGCACTCCTCACCCCGCTACCTGCCTGTCCTTGAATCTAGCCAGATAAGAGTAGGAACTGACTCACTTCTCCTGGGTAAAGCCCTGCAGCTGAGACGCTATAGCCTCATCCTTTAGCTGCAGGCAATGTTCCCTCTAAGCTGATGATGCAGCTGAGCAAGTTATCGTACTTGTTGAGTGGCAATTTGGGAGGCCTGGCGCCGCATGGGCAACAATTCTTTAGTGCCTGAAGCATCAGCATCCCCAAGTACCTTCATTCAAAAGACATGCATAGATGTTGTCTTTTCGTTCAAACTTTAAAAATGCGAAACTGAAATACTGTCATTTTATTAATTTACTAAATAAATGTGAGATGATGACACTTGGTGCTTATCTAGCCTCTACCGGCTGCGGAGAAGAGACTCGGGGTTGGGCATCCTCACTACAGTCAGCTATAATGGCAACCTGTTAGGAGGATGGCTGTGATGCCATAACAGCAGAGCTAGCTGACCTCTGATCTCGTAATGTAAATGAATGGCCACTCTGCGGGCTGTAAACTAACCAGTAGAGAGCCCTTAGCAGCTTTTGATTAATAAAAACGATACCTCTTCTGGCTACCGATAAAGCTATGTTGTTGGTGTTTAGAATTACGTATGCACTTCCTTCCTGCCCCAGGCCTTTGAATTTAGTGGGGGATTTTTGTTTTGTTTTATATTACTGTCATTACTATAACTTTGAGAAAAGTTGGATGGTGTTAGAATATGATGATGAAATTGTTAGACTGTGCTACTTTGTTACCCAGTATTATCCATATAACTATCAACAAGCACACACACAATTAAAATATTTTTGGATAAATCAATTCATAAGTTAAATATATCAAAACAACCACAAGAAAATAATTTTGTAAAAAAGCAATTAGCGTCTGAAGATATTTCTTAATAACCCTTGAAAATATTTTCTGGAATATACACACTTTTAGAGATGACAAATATACATATTTGTGTCACACTGAGCAATCAGTTACAGCTTTTTCGGCCCTGTAGCTCATCTTCTAACTGAGCTCATAACGCTTGATCTTCAGAAATGGGTATCAGTTTGCTGTCAAAATCAAGTTACAGTCATAACTTAACAGCATCATCACCAGAAAAGTTTTATTTATAAGTAAATGAGGCTTTGTCCCAAGTTTCCTGGAAGAGGTTCTGTAGGGGCAGCAGGCTGGGGAAGAGACCGCGGGGGTGACTGGGCTGGGGAGAGACCGCAGGGGTGACTGGACTGGGGGAGAGACCGCAGGGATCATTGTGACATTAGTCTGCAGACATGGCTATAATTATGACAACAGTTGAGACATATAGGGGCCACTGAGGATCAATGCAGCAAACAATATACGAGGCTAAGTGGCTGCAACGTTAGCACAATTTAAGACGACAAAAGAAGATAAGAGATAGAGAGTAACAAGAAGTAAGGTGTGAGGGAGTAAATCCATTTAGTCAAGTTCCAAAGGGGTAGCCGTGTTAGTCTGTTGCAGAGAGAGTCCTGTGGCACTTTTAAAGACTAACAGATTTATTTAAGCTCATGCGATAAAAGTGCCACAGGACTCTGTTTGTTTCTTTTAAATCCATTTAGTAACACAGGTTTCTGGGATTATTAAAAAGAGGGGAGCAGGACAATCTTAAGTAACATGAAAAATGCCTGTTTGTATGGCTCTGGAAACACACTTCTCTAATTTGTATGTAATGAGACTTCTGCTGCTGTTAATCTTAAGCCCTTACCCAGAGAGGTTAGCATGCTATAGCTCCACAGGACGAGTAAGATCTCTTGGACCATTTCCTTTACAACTTACTGCTTTGAAGAGCACAAAAAATAATCTGCCCATTTAAGTGTGTCTGTGAGGGAAGCAGCTCTTTCCCCCACAACTGAAAGTCGGTTTACACCTGGCCTTTGGAGTTTCCCATTGAGTCAACACTTCAAGCTACCCCCTGGCTGGTTCACCCGCGCCATGCACACTGTAAACAATGCATTCCCCGGAGAACACAGGCCAGCCCCGCTCAGAGCGGAGAGCGGGTTCAGGGGGATGCGCCGTGTGCTGCTGAGAGGGAAGGGCTCATCTGGCCCAGAGGTGCACACAGTGGCAGGAGCCAGCCCCATGGGAGGAATGATGGCGGCTGCCCTTTGCCACACTCACCTCATCCTCCAGCAGCGTCGGCAGTGGCTTGAAGTCATAGCAACCCTCCTCCTCCTCCTCCGGGAACTCCACCACTGCAGCATCCACAGCCTCCATGCTGCATGCCTGGCTGCACGCTCCCCGCCCAGCCCCCTGGGGCCCATGTCCAGCACTCGTCACTCGCCACCTGCTTCCCTCTGGGGTCCCGTGCGCTGTGCTCACTCGGCGCTGCAAGCCCCACCCTGGCGGGCACCTCCGCCCCTCGCCCCCGCCCTGTGACGGGCTGGGAGAAATGACACTTGGTCGGGCTAGGGAGAAGAGACCCGGGGTTGGGCTGATCAGTGTGCGGGAATGCGACGGCCGCTGTGTAGCTGCGTACCCGCGCAGCTTAGAGGGAACATAGGTTGCAGGGAGGGCGTGCTCCTAGATCTGATTTCATGACTACAGCCTTCATTGGCCCCATTACTGCAAACAGACTGTGGAGAGTCTCTTTGGGTAGTGGGAGAGGCTCCTCGTGTTCATCTCCTGTGCTGTGTGCCTGGGGTATCTGCACGTACTTGGCAGTGGATCGTTTCAAGATCCAGTCACCAACATTTTCTTCAGCTCATTTCAAAGGCATTTTGGCATCTGCTTCCTTAGCTACGCATCTGCCTAGTCCCACGTGGCCTGCACTCTTGGGCCAGAGGAGACCACAGTCATGGAAGCTCATGCTGTCATTAACAGGGTAGTTCTTGGAGGATCCCCTTATTGGTGCCGATGGCCGCCTGCAGGGAGGAGTTCACGTTGCCAGGATCCTGGCTAACACTGTCAAAGCAGAGATGGAAGGAAGCTGGCAGATGTACTAGTGGGGTGTGTGTCAGCACCGCTCACTGGGTGGTGGGTCACAATAACATCTTCCTTTATCCCCAGTCTCTTCTTTCATAGAGTTACACGTTCCTCATCTCATCAGACTATGAACGGGCAGAGTGGCGAGAGAACATCCGGGAGCAGCAGAAGAAATGTGAGTGTCCCATGGCCATTCAGTGCCTTTCCCCTAGGGAGAGCCAGAGGACCATCCAAGGGGTAACTTTAGAGCATATGTTCTTCCCCTATCCTAGAGAGTTAGAAAAGGGGAATGACCCTGTGCCACAAGGAGGAGGAGGTGAGTGACTGTCCAGGAGACAATGTGGATGCCTTTTCTTCCCATGCCCTCTCGCTGCATTTGAGGCCAGCGTAGGTGCTCCTGGACCCTAGATGTGGATGTCTAGGAGGTAGGGCACAGAGAGAGCTCTCATGGACTCCCTTCTTGCAGTGGCTGGGGCAGTGGAAGTCCCACCCTGTCCCCTTGGCCTTTGCTTGAAGGGGGTGATTTCTTTTTGGAAAGGGGTTGGCTATGGCTCTGCTGAGGAAGAAGAGCCTCTTTTATTCTGCATACAAGATCCAGAGACTGTGCATAGCACAAGTAAGGCCCTGCATGTGTCTGGGGTGCAGCCTCCAGGCAGCATGGACAGGGTTTCTGTGGTTCCTTCCAGCCACAGAAACACTCCTTATGCCATATGCTAGGCTTGCCCTGAGAGCAGCCTGGCTTGGAGCAGGGAAGGGTGGGCGATCAGGGTGTCCATGGAAGTCGGTGCCCTGTGCAGATACCATTCCTTCTCTGAATTTTCTTGGCAGGCTTTAAAAGCTTCTCACTCACATCTGTGGAGCTCCAGATGCTGACAAACTCCTGTGTCAAACTTCAGACTGTCCATAACATCCCCCTCACCATCAATAAAGAAGGTGAGTGCGGTTGTTGGTGCCCTCACGTGAACCAGCTGCAGCCAGAACCCACCCCTGCCTTTCCTTTACATCCCCCTTGTCTGCTCTTGCCAAAGGCTTCAAATCAGCTGTGACTGGATGGTCTTGTAAAATAATCCTGGTTCCAGCCACCAACCTGAGCCTGTGGGTTGATGATTTGATTGTACAATCCATGCTCTCAGAGGCTTAGTGTGAATAGATGCGATGCAGCAAGCAAAGGGAGGGTTGCGTCGGGTCAAAGCTTTCAGAGTTATTCAGTCCAACAGTGTAAATATAACCCTGAAATGTTTTGCAGTTCACTTCTCTGCTCTTAGTTTCTCCCCCACAGCTCCTTTGGCAATGATTCCTGCCCCTCCTTTGTGGCTTTACTCCGTCTCTTCCATTGTATCGGGTAGATTGTCCTAGTATTTCACTTATTACTGGTTGGTTTTTTACTTTAGTTCCCCTTCCCCTCTCCTTCTACCTCTGACTCCCTTGCCATTGTACCGCCAGCTACCCCTGACCCTTAACCCACTCCTTCCTCGGGAGTACAGCCCCCCGCTTCCCTGGCACACGTGTGTCTGTAGGATTTGCTCTTTGATGTGTTCTGTAGAATGTGGTTTTAAGGTGAACAGGCCGGACTTGAGAAAAAGGTGTAAAACAACCACACTCCACCTTCCAGCTGAGACAGCATGGGATTTTCAGATTGCATATTGGTGATGGGGGAGCAGGGAGCTGCTCTGTTGTGTTGCGCAATTTCCATTCTTCTTCAAGTGTGCTCATGCCGATTCCAATCCTGGTGTACGCGCGCCGCGTGCATGAATCGTCGGAGACTTTTCCCCAGCGGCACCTGTCAGGTCGAGGCAGGCGCCCCCAGAGTGGCGCCTTTGTGGCACCACATAAATAACTCTACCGACCCGGCAACCCTTCACTTCCTTCTTATCACCAGTGACGGCCGTTGGGGCGTTGAGATCTTGTTCAGGCAAGTTTTCCTTCCTACCCCAGCAAGTGCTAGGTTAGTCATCCACAACCTTCCATTTCATTCACTGCCTTCAAAAAAAAAGAAAGAGAGAGATAGTCAAGTGGGGATGGAACCGCAGGTCAACCCGGGGCGTGCCTCGGACCCAGGGCTTTAAGCCATGCGGTTCCTGCCAGAGGCCTATGCCAAAAAGGGACCCTCGCAACTCCTGCCTCCAGTGCCTGGGAGAGGAACACTAAACAGATCGTTGTACGGTCTGTAAAAGTTTCAAATCAAGGAGCAGGAGGGAAAGGAGCGCTTGCTGCGAACTACTACTTATGACAGCAGCCTTGGGTCCTCAATCCCCCGACACACTGGGAGCATCGGTGCGGAGCGCCCCGGCATCGACAAGGGAGCCAGCACCGAAGAAGGCCTCGGCCGAGTGGGCACCACCCATCCCTTAAAGAAGGACCACGGCACCACTCCCACTCTCCGGTGCCCCGTAAGAGAAACGAGGCCGAGAGGGGCCGGTCCCCAAAGGTTCAGGTCCCTCAACCACCAGAGCAGCGGGCTGCCCCAAGAGCCCAGCCAAGTCCAAGGTCTCCGGCGCAGCAGAGTGGGGTGGGAGCTGGACGTGCCGTCCTTGGAGGCGGCGAGGGACCTGATAGCCATGACAGCACAGAAGTCCCCCACCTCTTCCCACATGGCACCGAGAGCGGTGGTACAGTCAAGGGGTAAGCCTCCAATGACAGGACCCAAGTTGCCACCCAGCCTGTCCTCTCGGCACCATCATCTCCTCCCCCCGCCAGATGCTGGTCTACCCCTGGGCGGAGTTGGAGATCCAGAGAGGGGTCATCACCTCGTCACCACTCAGAGCACAGATCCCCCTACCAGTTCAGATCCTCACCCTGGAGCAAATTGGACTCCCACCATGCATCCCCGAACCGGTACCGGAGCCCTTGGCACCGACCATCCAGCGCCAGGCGCACTCACTCCCGAAGCTGATCTGAGCGCCGGCACCGATCTTCATCCCGGCACCACTCGCCCTCACCTCGGCACCACTCACCTTGGCACCGGTCCGCATCACAACGACACTCTCTGCTGTGGTACAAGCCATCATCACGGTACCGTTCCTCATCCCGGCACCACTCGCCATCACGGTACCATTCATCACCTCGGCACCATTACCATTCATGGTACCACTCCTCATCGCGGCATCACTCCTCTCGCCATAGATCACCATGGAGCAGCCCCTGATCTTGACGCCGTTCACCTATGCAGACTTCGGCACCCCCCGGAAAGCAGGTGGCACACTCTGCCCCGCCCTGGTCCCCAAGATCAGAATCACAAGCATCAGCAGATGATCCGTCCAGGCCCAGAGAGGCCCAGGGACCCCTAGCAGGCGCTACCGTTGTAGGCCACTGGCAACCCCAATGGTAGGCCCCATTCTGGACCCCTTGGGCTTACCATCAGACCCAAGGTACCCAACTGTCGGGGCAACATTTGACAACGTCAGTCAACGGAGCCCGCCCCACGAGCCTGCCCAACACACGGCCCCTTTCCCAGCCACCCTCATTTGAGACCCGGAGGCCTCCGAGGCCGATGACACCAGTATGGGAATGCCAGTGGGAGAGGAGGGGGAGTTGATGGACCAGGAGGTCACAACCCCTCAAGAGACCCAAGGGATCATAAAGCTTCATCTTCCTCATGGAGCCTGCATCGGCAATCCCACCAATGGACTACAAGGCGCATTAGACCCTACTCAAAAGGGTCATGCAAAATCTGAAACTCCTGGTTGAAGAGGTCTGGGATGACCCAGACCCCATGACTAATATACTGGCTCCAGATAGTCCATCAAGGATAGCCCTCCCCTTAATTAAGACGGTGCTAACAACCACAATAACATTATGGCAATCCCCATCATCTATTCCACCTATGGCAAGGGGAGTGGATAGGAGGTACTTCACCACCTCAAAGGACCATGAGTACTTATTCATCCACCCCCAGCCAGGCTCCCTCGTGGTCTCTGCGGCCAACGATAAGGACCGGCAGGGCACCCAGGGCCCAACCCCGAAGACCCAGGAGCCTAAAAGGCCTGATCTCTTCGGGAGAAAAGTGTATACCACAGGGGGCCTTCAGCTAAGGATTGCCAATCAGCAAGCAATCCTTAATAGGTATAATTTCAACTCCTGGGACGCTATGTCGAAATTTAAAGATCAGATCCACCACAAGTCTAAAGAGGAGTTTGGTGCCTTAGTCAATGAGGGAAAAGCGGTGGCAAGAACCTCGTTACAGGCAGCCCTCGATGCGGCGGATTTGGCAGTCAGTGTGATGGCTTCAGGCCTCACGATGAGGCGATTTTCTTGGCTGCAAGTGTCAGGGTTCCCCTCAGAAGTACAGTCGACCCTACAGGACCTCCCATTTGAAGGGAAGGGCCTTTTCTCAGACCAAACTGACTCTAAATTACATAGCCTAAAGGATTCCAGGGCCACCCTCAGGTCGCTGGGTATGCACACTCCCACGACGCAGAGGAAGCATTTTAAGCCACTCCCCAGCCGAAAGTCTTACCCCTCTAGATAGGACTACTCTAGGGGCAAGGGCAGGGGGTACAAAAGAAGAGCCCGCCACCAGTCTAACTCAGGAAAAAGCTCGGGGAAACAACCCCAAAACCATAAGCAGGCCTATGAGGGTTCGCTTGAGGGCGACACTCCAGGACAGTACCTGGATCCTTACCCCCCTCCCTTTCAGGACAGACTGTCCCATTTTTACAAGGCATGGTCCCATATTACTTTGGACAAATGGGTCCTTCGCACAATAAAAATGGGGTACTCTATCCAGTTCTCATCCCTCCCCCACCCCAACCCACCCTCCTGGTCCCTCTTCAGGGACCCCACTCACGAACAGCTCCTGATGGCGGAGGTCCACGAGATGCTAAAATCAGGAGCAATAGAGGGGGTCCCTTGGGAGCTCCAAGGGAAAGGGTTTTACTCAAGAGACTTTCTAATCCCCAAGGCAGAGGGAGGTCTCAGGCTGATTCTAGATCTCAGGGCCCTCAATAGGTTCATAAGGAAAGTAAAATTCCGCATGGTCTCCCTAGCCACAATTATCCCACCCATGGATCTGGGGGACTGATATGCCACCCTCGATCTCAAAGAGGCATACTTTCATATATCCATATTCCCCTTACACAGGAGGTTCCTCAGGTTCATGGCAGGGACAGGCCATTTTCAATTTGCATCCCTACCCTTTCGACTGTCAGCAGCCCCGAGGGTCTTTACGAAATGCATGGCAGTGGTAGCTGCATTCCTCAGGAAGCACGGCGTCCAAGTGTACCCCTACCTGGATGACTGGCTCCTAAAACGCTGTTCCAAAGCTCAAGTGGAAGCCCAGCTACTTTTTGTAAGAGAAACGTTCACCATCCTGGGACTCCAGCTAAACGAACCCAAATGAACCCTGACTCTGGTTCAAAAAATCGAGTTTATTGGTGCAACCATAGACTCTACATGGAGCAGAGCCTTCCTCCCGGAGGCCCGGTTCCTACTCATGGGGGAGATTATAAGGTCACGAAGCAGGTTCCTGACCACAACAGCGAAAAGATGCCTCACTCTGCTGGGTCACATGGCTTCATGCATGTACGTAGTCCAGCACACCGGACTCTGCCTCAGGCCACTCCAGTTGTGGCTCTGCTCAGTTTTCCACCCGCACAGGGACAGTCTGGAGAAAATAGTGTCTCTCCCGCCCCCTGTGATCCACTCACTTCAATGGTGGACAGAACGAACCCAGGGTATGGCAGGGATCCCCTTCTCCAAGCCCGATCAGGCTGCAACACTGGTGATGGACGCCTTGCAGTTAGGGTGGGGGGGCCTACCTGGCCTACAGACACGGGGCATGTGGTCACAGGAAGAACTGAAGCTGCACATAAACGTCGGAGAACTGAGGGCGATCAGGCTGGCCTGCAGAGCTTTTCAGCTGCAAATCCAGGGCCGCCACATAGCAGTCCTGTCTGACAATACCGGGGCTCGCTCCGCCCCACTCTGCAGGGAGGCTGTGATACTGCGGGAGGAAAGTATAACCCAATCAATTCACCTGGAAGCTTCTCACCTCCTGGGGGCCCAGAATGCCCTGGCAGACTGCCTCAGCCAGGTGTTCGCAGCCCACGAATGGTCCATCAGGGCAGATGTCCTTTGGGAAATCTTCCAGAGGTGGGGGTTTCCCCATCTAGACCTGACAACAGAGTCCTGTGGCACTTTTAAAGACTAACAGATTTATTTATCGCATGAGCTTTCGTGGGAGAAAATCCCACTTCGTCAGACGCTTTCAACTACTGCAGGAGAAGCCCATGAAAAACAACAACAGAATGCCACTGGTCACCACCCACAACCCCCAAGCCAGACCTCTTCAACACATCATCAAAAATCCACAGCCTATTCTACAAGATGATCCCTCACTCTTCTCCTGCAGTAGTTGAAAGCGTCTGACGAAGTGGGATTTTCTCCCACGAAAGCTCATGCGATAAATAAATCTGTTAGTCTTTAAAAGTGCCACAGGACTCTGTTGTCTTTCTACAATAGACTAACACGGCTACCCCTTTGGAATTTGACCATCTAGACCTGTTTGCCACCAGGGAGAACAGGAAGTGCCACCAGTTCTGCTTGTTCCAGGCCCACAGCCCGGGTTCCGTGTCAGAGGCCTTTCTTCTGAACTGGGGGTCGAACCTTCTATACGCCTTCCCCCCATTCCCCTAGTCCAGAAGGTCCTCCTGAAAGTAAAAGAGACAGGGCATCAGTCATTCTATTTGCCCCCGCTTGGCCAAGGCAGCACTGCTTCCCAACGCTGGCGCAGCTGTCGGTGAGTCCACCAATCCAACTGCCCGCCTCGCCGGACCTGATCTCCCAGTCTCATGGGAGACTGCTCCACCCCAACCTACAATCCCTGCACCTGACAGCATGGAATCTGCGTGGCCGAGCGGAAGGGAGAGAAACTGCCCAAGTCAGGAGGATCCTCATGGAGAGTAGGAAACCCTCAACGAGGAAAGCTTACGTGGCCAAGTGGGTGCGATTCTCGAGGTTGTCTGCCCGGAAAGGGGTGGTCCCTGGGAAGGCCCAGGCCCCGTCTGATCCTAGATCACCTGCTCCATCTGAGGCAATGCGGCTTAGCTCTGTCATTGGTAAAAGTACACCTGGCGGCCATTTCGGGTTTCCACACCGGGGAGGAGGGGAAATTCATATTCTCACACCCTCTTGTTTCGTGGTTTCTGAAGGGCCTAGAGAGGGTCTACCCTCCTACATGCCACCCGGTGCCGGCATGGGGCCTGAACTTGGTCCTCTCGAAGCTAATGGGGCCCCCCTTGGGGTCCTGCTCTATGCTTTACCTATCATGGAAGGTTGCCTTTCTGATAACTGTCACCTCGGTTTGTAGGGTGTCAGAGTTGAAGGCCCTGACTTCTGAGCCCCCATACACAGTGTTCCATAAAGATAAGGTCCAGCTATGGCCCCATCCGGCCTTCCTCCCTAAAGTCATATCCAATTTCCACTGCAACCAGGAGATATATCTCCCGGTATTTTTCCCAAGACCACATGCCAACGAAAGGGAGAAAGCTCTGCACACCTTGGACATACGGAGGGCACCGGCCTTCTATCTAGATAGGATCAAACTCTTTAGAAAAGCCACTCAACTGTTTGTAGCCATAGTGGAAAGGATGAAGGGCAAACCAGTGTCTTCACAGAGGATCTCCTCCTGGATTTCCTCCTGCATAAGGCCGTGCTACGACCTGGCAAAGCACCCAGCCCCAGCTTTCACGGTGCACTCAACACAAGCTCAGGCCACGTCAAGGGCATTCCTAGCCCAGGTTCCCACTCTTGAGATTTGCAGGGCTGCCACGTGGTCCTCAATTCATACATTTACCGCTCATTACGCAATCCGGCAGCCGAGCAGGGATGTTGCATCGGTTGGGAGGGCTGTCCTACACTTCGTATTATAAGGCTCCGACCCGACCTTTCTTTGGCCAGCTGGTAATTCACCAGGATTGGAATCGGCATGAGCACACTTGAAGAAGAAAAAGAGGTTTCTTACCTGTAACAGATGTTCTTCGAGAGGTGTGCTCATGCCCATTCCAATACCCACCCACCAACCCCTCTTGTCGGAGCAAGGCAAGAAGGAACTGGAGGGTTGCCGGGTCTGCAGGGCTATTTATGCGGTGCCTGCCTCAACCCAATGGGTGCTGCTGGGGAAAAGTCTCCAACAATTCGTGTACGCAGCACACGTACACCAGGATTGGAACGGGCATGAGCACACCTCTCAAAAAACACCTGTTACAGGTAAGAAACCTCTTTTTCTCATCAGCTGGAAACATCAGTGTGAAATTATTTTGATCTGACTCTTGAAATTTTGGGGCCGTGTTTTTGACTGGGAGACCATTTATAATGAAATGATTCGTGGCACTGCTCGAAGCAGGAAAAACATGAAATGAAGCAAAGGTAGGGAGGCAAAACCTCCGAGCTGCTGAGATGTTTGTGCTGGTGAGTACAGCGAGTAGATTTGCAAAGGAATGGCGCATGTTGGTCAGTGTGATGGTGGGTTGACAGATATGAGTCCAGGATTCAGAAATGCTGCCCATATGTTATTGCTATGTATCATATGGTCACCGTAGGCCGGTTGGCCGAGTGGAGGCTGCTGGGCTGCTGTCGTGCAGTGAAAGGCTGACCATAAGGTTCGCACGCAGGGATCAATAGCTCGAGTCAGGTTGGAGACAGGGTCGGGAGTAGTTGCCAGACTGAAGCAAGAATTGGAGTTAGGCTGGAGTTGGAGACAGAGAGCTGAGGTCCGCAGCTGTAGCACACCAGAAGTCTGCACGCTTGCTCAAACTACTTCTTGGGGCACCCTCTAGGGTTCAGTAGTAGCATGGGCTGACAGAAGGCTGCAGGGTGCTCTGATTGCTGTGGGCTGAACTTTCTGTGGCACCTCCTCACCATAGCGCTCCTTGGTTGCAGATCTGCATGGCACCTTGGCAGGGAGATGGGAATGTCAGCTGCCACAGAGCCCAGGTTCTAGTCCTGTGGACCCTTGGAATCTCTGACTCGAGTGCCTGGCCAATGCTCAAAGGGATACCAACAATCTAGGAATCACACTCCTGCTGGAAAAGTTTTGATTACTGCTAAGATCAGAGAGAAAATTCTCAACAGAGAGAGAGAAGAAAAACTGAGACAGACCTTGGTTTTTCCCTGTTCTGCCATAGATTGGCTGTGTCACTTTGAGCATATTTCTTCACTACTCTGTGCCTGTCTCCTCTGAAGTTATTGTCTGTCTCGCGTATTTAGGTTTTCTAAGCTCCTTGGGGCTGAGACTCACTTACCCTGAAGAGTGACCAGTTTATGGGGGCCCTGATGTCAGTTAGGACCACAAGGTGCTGTTGCAATATAAGGAATAACACTTTTTAATTTTACTTTGTGTAGTTTGCAGCCCTTTGTGTATAGCCAGTTTCATTGTTTTCCCTGTAAGACAATTGGTTTCTTCTGAATTGAGTCTTTGCAGGAACACTGGGAGAGAAGACAAATTTTAAAATAATGAAATGTGATAGTAAAAACTGTCAGGAGGACTCTGGGGCGGAAGCGGTACCCGAAGCAATTTACAACTCTTTTCTAACAATAAAAAAAACCCAACAAAAAACCTGACTAGACTTCACGTCCCTGCTACCCAAACACCTCATCTTCCATCCTGTAAATCTCCTCTCAGTGTCTTCCCCTTGGCCACTGCTTTGAAGCTATAACTAAAATCTCTTGGATCTTTTGTACAGATGATGAATCTCCTGGGCTCTATGGATTCTTGAACGTCATTGTTCATTCTGCCACAGGGTTCAAGCAGAGCACAAGTGAGTTGCAGATCTGTGACATGAGAGTGAGAGGCGAAGGATGACGGTCAGGAATGGGGGAGTTTGGGGATGCAGTGTTTGTAAGGAGAGTCAGTGTGGGTGATTGGAGAATTAGTGTAAATTTGGGGGGTGCTGACTAGCTTTTCATAGTGGTAAGAGTTCTCAAATAGATCAGGCTCAAGCACAAGTCATTTCACTCTTACCCTTTTTTCTGTCATTTTTCGTACCATATTTGCTGCTTACCCAACAGTTTGTGGGTAAATCTGCTGTTGCTCCCTGACCGCCTGTTTTCCAACCATGTTTGATCGTACAGTGACATCTCCAAGCCAAATCTCTGATGTCACAGTAACAGTGCCCGTGGTAAACAGAGAGCAACGTAAGAAATGCTGGATTAGTTCACTGGAGGATCAAGTAGGAGGCAAAGCTGAGCAGTATGCAGAGTGGGGAAAGGGTCCTTGTTAAAATACACACACACTTTCAGCAGCAGCTAAGGAGACTCGGGAAGATCCCAATCCAATTTCCATGGAAATCGGAGGGGTTTTCCTACAGGCTTTTCTGAACATTGGAATGGACCCTAACTTCCATAGCACGCACACTTTTCTCTCTGTGTACCTGCTCACAAGAACAGATCTAAGGAAAGAGGAGACAAAGTGCCCTTTCCGCTCAGCGACAGAAATCCACCTTTGGGGTTGAATTGAGGACTCTGTCCCAGTACCTGGGAGGACACAGTAAGGGTTTGTCTATGTTGAGAACTCTTACACTGCGGTAGTCAACCCTTAGTGTAGACACATTGCACAGTGTAATACAGGATGAGCAGTAGCAGAGGGGACGCTGTACTAGTGAAAGCCATCTATGCTGCGGGCTTGCACTGGTTCCAGTACAGAGGCCTTCAGGGAGAAAACATTTAGGAAGCAATGCTTATAGAAAAGGTTTATGGTAATCTTAACACAGCCTCTGCTTCTGTGTCTGTCCTCCAGACCTGTACTGCACATTGGAGGTGGATTCCTTTGGATATTTTGTGAACAAGGCTAAGACCAGAGTTTACAGGGACACTACTGAGCCCAACTGGAATGAGGTGGGTTTGGATGCTTCTTCACGTGATTTATCAGATACTCTGGCCCTTGTTTGTCCCCTCAAGGCAGAAAATTTGCAAACGAAGAGGCTGCTTGGTTTGCAATCTGTGCTCCGTGAACTGGACCCTTCCCACATGCTCAGCCCATCTGAAAGCACGGTCTGTGCAGATTCTTGTCACTTCCTCTGGGCTCTGACCAGGAGATCTTTATCTTGGAGTATCGATGGCAAAATAAATGTCTCAGTTGCAGATGCACTTTGCATTATCAGCCAGTTGATCACACCACCCTTATTTGTGTAGATACATTCTTAAAATAATGTTTTTTTTAAAATATATCTGTGAAAATACATTGAATAAGGAAGTATTTTTCAAAGGGGAGGTACAGTTCTAAACTCTCACCTTCCAACATCCTGCTTCTTTATAGCAGGCTTATTTTAAACATATTGAAGTGTAATTAAATACAAGAAATATGGGACCATCTATTTCTTTCAGTAGTGCACCACTTCCCATCTTCAAAGGATCTGACGAAGTGGGATTTTCTCCCACGAGAGCTCATGCGATAAATAAATCTGTTAGTCTTTAAAAGTGCCCCAGGACTCTGTTGTTTTTCACTAAAATGCTGTGTAACTTGAACAAGGGACCAGCCATCCTTCATAGTCAGCTCTAAAGTCCCTCCAAATGGCCTTGATGCTGTTGTGCTTGACCTCTCTTTGAGATCCATTCCATTAGATGAGAGATCTTGGGCAGTCCCTTAAGTGGTCCCTGCACATTGTTTTCAGTGCTGGTGTACACAGTCAAATATCTAGAAGACTCTATCTCAGTGGTCCCCAGACCCTTTTTCCCATGCTTCCGCGCCCCCGCCCCCCCAGCTGGGGCTGGGAATAGGGCCAACGTCAGGGCCAGTGGCTGTAACTGGGAGCCAGGGCACGGTTGAGGGGCTGCAATTGGGACTGAGGTTGGGAGCAGGGCTGCCAGGGCGTGGACTGGACCCAGAGTACAGCGGGGGGCACAGCAGGGTTGGGTGGTGTTCCCTCCTCACACCCCATAGGGGCTGTTCTGAGCCCGGCTGCATCCTTTTCCCCCCCAAAGCTCCTCTGCACCCACCTAAGGGGCATGCCCCACTGTTTGAGGAACTCTCTTTTACTTCCTTGTTAACTAATTGCTGCTGTTCTTCTTCCCCACGTTGAAGGAGTTTGAGATCGAGCTGGAGGGCTCACAGACCCTGCGGATTTTATGCTATGAAAAATGCTATAACAAAACCAAGCTCACCAAAGAAGATGGAGAGATCACAGACCGTATCATGGGGAAAGGCCAGATCCAGGTGGGGCTTTGCTAATCCATTCCCAGACATCATGCTAAGATAAACAGTGGTGCTTCTGAATCCTACAGCTCCCTTGCCTCTGGTGGAGGACACTCCAAATGCTGGCAGCCAGATTGGGGATTCTTTGTCTGAGGGACAGCTGGGAGGTTAAATGTGTCACTGGCCATTTCCATACCCCCCTTGCCTTGGCTCTGATGATGGAGGAGGTTATTGTGGGAGAGAATTGGGGGATTCCTCCTCCGTCATGTCTCAGATCCCATGGTCCGAGCTCAAAGATACTGAGCCTGTGTGCTCCATTCGCACAGGGAAAGAGAAAGTAAGGGGAGCGGTGTGTGTGTTTGGGGCACAGAGTGGCCTCTAGCAGTCCCCAGCTAAAACAGTCCAGAGGAAATGCTGTCTGCCCTAAATTACTTGCTGAGAGTGTATCAATGTCATGGGAAAGCCAAATGGAACATACCTCTTGCTCTGACAACAGCCATGTCCAGAATTTAGTGTCCATGGCAACCAACGACATCTAAAACAACCAGAGTCCTGTGGCTCCTTAAAGACTAACGAATCCTAACTGTAGTTTCCACTTCATGCATCTGACAAAGTGGGTGGAGCCCACGAAAGCTGATGCCCGAAGAAATGTGTTAGTCTTAAGGAGCCACCAGACTCTTGTTTTGCTGTGTACAGACAAACACAGCCACCCCTCTAGAACTTCCTCTAATAGATTTAAATGGGCTGTTGACTTCTTCATTGAAAAGCAGCTTGTGGCATTTCTGTGTATTTTACAAGCACCAGAGAGGCTTGGAGAGCTGATGGGTTGGTAGTCAAAGGGGCTGAGGCTCCGAGAGAGGTGAATGGTGGTGTCCTAAAGCTCTAGCAGTAAGTATCTGGCTGAGATCCCAGCTATTGCAGGATGGGGGCATGTTGAACACACATTCCATTGTTCCATCTCGTCCTCCGAATCTCTCCCCTTCTTTTCTGAAGCCCCACTGATGAGCCTGAACAGTTGTTCTGAGGATGGTTTTGTTGGTTTTTTTGACTTGGAGCATAAGCTGAGGAGGGCACGCACCCCGTCTGTGGATGTGTTCTGCAAAGCATCATGCATGCCTGTGGCCCTCTGTGAAATGACCAACAATGCTTTTCTCCTGTTTCTGCCTGGCAGCACATCTGGTGGAGTCAATATAAAAATAATAAAACCACCTCTGTAAGTGACAGACCTATACTGGTGGGAGAAGCTTTCCGGCTGATGTACTGCTGTGGACACAAATGCTTCTGTTGGCTGAACTTAGGTCACTCAATGGATGTATGTGGTTTTTTCTGTTATATCAGTATAAATGTATCACTCAGGGGTGTGAAAAATCTACACCCTGAGTGACATCATCACACCAACCTAAGCCCCAGTGTAGACAGCAAGCCATCTACCTTCAACGCGACTACCATCTCTCGCAGAGGTGAGTTAACTTCCGATGAGATGCGTTCTCCCGCCAGCAGAGGAGCCCCTTCATTTACAGCATCAGAGGAGAATTTTAAGTTTAGACCTGTCCTGAGTACCTTTCCCAGGCCTAAAGAAGAGCTCTGTGTGTAACTTGAAAGCTTGTCTCTCTCATCAACAGAAGTCAATCCAATAGAAGATACCACCTCGCCCGCTGTGTCTCTGCATAGCACACTCAGGCTAATGGGGCCCTGTTACATCCCTTGGGGCTGTGCAGACAGATAAGCCACATGAATGGAGCTTAGCAGTAACACAGGAGCTCAGCCTCAGGCCTGAAGTTCTCTGTGCTTCCATCAGCGCCCCCCCCAGCCCCCCACCCCCATCAAACCCAGGGTTTTTCCAAGGTTTCAGGTAGAGCTGGTTTTTAAAAGTCAGTAAAATTCTTTGGGATAAAAAATGGCTTTTTGGCAAAATTGATGCTCACCTTTCCTTTTGTTCCATTTTTTCATTGTTTTCATAATGGAAAAAACAAAAATTGTTTTTTGGTAAAAGTCTGTTTTCAGTCCTGAAAAACAGATTCATGAATTAATATGGTTTCTTGGGATTTTCATTTTTTGACAAAAGACGTAACTTTTTCAAGGAAATATTTCAACAGAGCTATTTTTGACTGGCTCTAAAATCAGGTTTTTACTGCAACCCTAAATATAAACCAGCTGCCACTTTTGCATGTTTTCTCAGATTTTTTAATTTTATCAAGAAACTTTCCTGTCACAATTCTGAAGAGGTTAAAATCTGGCCAGTTCAGGTTGTCATTCATTCTCAGGAATTTCTGTCTCATCACAGTATTTATTTTTAGGACTATTGTGTAGTTTAAAAAGAAAAAAGAAGGTCCTAAAAATAACCACTCTGCTGGGATCTGTGTTGATAAAAAATGTTATGGGCAGATTTTTATTTTTTTTTTAATGGGCCACTGAACTCTCCGTTTTAAAGCCAGGAAATAATTCTAATACAACAAAAATGATGATGATAAGCAGATGGGAATCTTGATTAGTGGTGTCACCATCTGGTTCTTTTGCTCTTTTGAATATTTGTTTTCTTTCAGGTCTTTCTTTCCAATGACTTTTAGTTTGTGTTTTGTTTTTTCACTTAGTAGCCTCTGGAGTGTTCTGTGTTGTTGTCATTATTCAAGCCAAAGTCTGTCCCCCTACTCTCCCCCGCCCCCTCCCCAGCAAAGATGAATGCAGTTCTGGGGAGTTGGATGAGTTTTTCCAAAGGCTCATTGAGCATCACCTCCCAGAACAGTCAGGATCACATCCACATCCTCCCAGTGCAAAACATAAAACCACTATGCGTTATAAACCATTTATTATTATTGTAACTCTGGGACTTCCCGCTGCTTGGATTTGTGAATCACCAGACCCTGTATGGCAGAGGAAAAAACAATGAGTCTGGGAGAGCAGGGCTGTGTTTGCTGTGAAATGTTTATTAGCTTGCTCTGGACGTAATGGTAGAGGAGGAAGGAAGGCTGTAAATTGGTCCATGTGTGCAGAAAATTACAGAGGCTTCCAGGAACAAGCAGCAGTTTTAATGGCTCCCATTGCTCATATTTTCTTTTCCTATGGAACGTTTCACCTACCTCTTTTACATCCACACGCAAGGGCTTTATTATGGGCTGTAGACTCCAAATTTCTCCTGGATTTGATGAGTCTCCAGATTTCATTCTGAGTCTGCTGGCTGTGACCCTCCTCCCACTTCGTGCCCCCCAAGTCCCTTCTCTCTGTTCTAGGAAGTGGAGCGAGCTGACCGGCTCTCTAACACCCAGTGTACCTACATGCCTACCTACCTGGTGAGATACACTGACGAGTGACCTGGAGACAGGATGTGTGCTTTTAGGGCACGGGAGGTGGTTGGGGGCTGGTGTCAAGATTTGTCTCATCATAGGTGGGGACTCCTGGGTTCCTTAAATGGAGACTGAGCTAAGATTTTTTTCCTCTCCATTGGGTCCTTTTGCCTTCTGGATTTTGCCCTTCTCCCTCTGGCAGACTCATTTCCCTGTGTCCCTAGCTCTGCAGGAATCAACATGAATGCCTTTTGTTTACTCTTCTGACTCTGCATCCGGGTGAATAAGGATGCCAGCAAGAATCTGCCCAGCCCTGGGCCAGGCTGCATGAGAAAACTGATGCTGTACCCTGCAATCCATCTCCTTATATCAGTACAGTTTTGTGTGAAAGTTACTTTCTCTGCATTAGCCACTCAGACAAGCCAACCCTTTCCCCCAAAAGAGTGCTGAGAAATCGGGATGTAAGGGTAGAGAGGAGGATGTGAGCTGAGAGCACAAATATTCTGATAGCAGTGTGCCAGTTTTCCTTGGTTGTCCTGCAGGACTATCATCCTTTTCTGCTTTGTCACCTGGGCTGGTTTGTAGAATTACACAGGGCTCTCTCCCTTCCACTCTCCATTATTGAGACCTACAGATAAATGTTTTCCATGCAGAACTGACAGTCACAGGCTGCAGAAAACAAGATCTGCCTCCAGCACTATTTTGCACATTCGAGTTAATTTAAGCAGTGTTAGCCACGTGGAACAGCCTCCCAGCCATGCTGACAATGAAGGCGGCTCTGGGTCATGCCAGAAGGCCATGTCAGGGGTGAGC
Source organism: Pelusios castaneus (assembly GCA_007922175.1). Taxonomy (NCBI): domain Eukaryota; kingdom Metazoa; phylum Chordata; order Testudines; family Pelomedusidae; genus Pelusios; species Pelusios castaneus. The sequence goes on from ML685811.1 coordinate 9,024,582, forward strand.
TCTAGGAAGAATGGGCCCCTGCAGGACTGGGTGCTTCCTGAAGAAACGAGACACAGACAATATAGTTTCCCATCGGTTCCAATTAGAAACCAGTGGAATGTGAAACTGCTGTGGAAATTCAATAAAGGGAGGAAGTGATATGAATAAATAGCATAAAATGTTCTGACCTTAAAGAAGGTGTTTCTTGTTTCCCCTACTCCCTCTTGCATTGATTCCTTTTTCTCTTGTCTTTCTTCCTTTCCCCTTTCTGTATCTTTCCTTTGTCTTTTTCTCTGGAAAGTCAGTGCACTTTCTGGGATGGTTTACGGTGCCAGATCAGAGTCTCGTCTCCTTAGTCTCTTTTTTAACTTCCCCACTGACTTGTGTCCTGCTCTTGCTCCTCCATATGCTTCTTTCCCTTACGTTCCTAATTTGGGGGTCTCCTCCTTGGGCCCAACGCATGAAGTACTAGGAGCCCTCAGCGCCTCCTCTTTGTCCTCTCGTTTTTACTTAAACGGGTGCCAAGGCTGTTCTGGGACAGAGTCCTTCCTGCACAGACCCTGTTGTGCTCAGCTGGTTTATGGTGGTGTGGTCTGTGCAGGCTGTGAAGAGGAATTTGCTTGGCTTCTTTGTAAATTATAACCCACCACCAGGAGCACCAGGCTCTGAACAGTTGTGTTCACACTGCAGCTGAATCTGTGCTAGCATCAGCAACGTTTCAAAGTGGCTCTGGCACGATTTCCCTGAGCAGTGGGGAGAACAATGCCATCCAGACTGTGTTCTGACCTCCCTGTCCCGTAGGGGGTAGTGTGTAGTGGGTCTGTTCCTGCTTTCTCTGTGTGTGTGTGTGTGTGTGTGTGTGTGAGAGAGAGAGAGAGAGAGAGAGAGAGAGATCATTTTTTAATGAAACTTGCACACAGTCTGAAATCACTGCGGAGAGGCTTCTGAAGGAGGCCTCCTCAGCCTTGGGGAACATGCTTGGACTGACAACTTGCTGTGGTCTCGTTTGCTCACCTTACTTGTCCTATGTGTGGGCGCGTTGTTTGCAGATTTTATTCTCTTCTGGGATGTTCCATTTTCCAGGTCATTCATCTATAAATCAGACCCTTCAGGCTAGTCAGTGTGACCCTCTGCTGCTGACTAGCACTGCCTGTTCTAGCTGCCCTTTCCCCGCACTGTAGGTCAGCTCTTTGCACACTCCACTATTGCAAGCTTGCTCAACGTTAGGTAGATTATGTTTGCTGCTTGCACTTGACCCTGTTATTTCCTGCTGTGCTGTTAGGCCTGATCTTCCTGTCTCGCTCAGCAGCAGCCATGGGTTTTTTCAGGTCTCATTCTTTTATCTGTTTACCCCAAAAGCACTTTAAATAACTATGTGAAAAGCACTTTAACCTTGAATTTTTATGATTACATAATATACAGGGATGGTACTTGCCACCTAACCTTGAATTTCTCATGCACCTTCCTCCCAGCTTTCTCTCCACTGAGTGTACACTGTTCTGTTTGGAGACGGTCCAGCCTTGGGGAGTAGAGGAATTCTTCCATTCTGGCATCCAGAACTCAGGGTGCAGGGAGCACGTGTTCAAGTGGGGATGGGGGGGGACAGGCAGCAGATGTTGTTATATGAGCCTTCAACAAGGTGCACTCACGAAGGACAGTCTTCTATCCGGCTGCTGCTTCCAAAGAGCACTTGCCTGAGGTCGCTGATGGTCCTAAGAGCCCTATGGCATGTGCTGTGGAGACAGCGAACAAGAGTGCCGTTTGCGTATGTTCGGAACATCTCTTTTCTTCCATCCATCTTGCCATAGCAATGAGAGGAAGGGTGAGCCTGAACTTGACTGGCAGTGCTGGCTAACCTGAGGAAACGTTCCCTGGGGCCTATAGCTTCTCATGTAACTATTCAGAGCAGGTGTCCAGCATTGGAAGGGTCTGTGGAAACCCAGGCCTGAGCCATGAATGGTGGGACTCATTTCAGCAGATCCCCAGTAAAAGGCCGTGACAGTCGGCTGAGTTCGGTGGCTCTGCACCGGGAACCGGGCTTCTCAGAAACGGTTTCCTCTTGATCCTGGGATGAGAATGGGCTGTTGAAAGAAACCTCTCGTGCTGGCTTGGAAACTCTTGCAGAGTGTGTACGTGAGGGAGGACAGCCTGGATTGTGACTGCCCTGAAGTAACCTTGGCCAGCCTTACAGGAGGGGGCGGGCCTTCCGAAAGCCGTCTCTTCAAAAGCCTCCTGGCTAATTGCTGAATAACAGCCTCGGGGACAGTGCAGTCACCATGTGGGAACTGCTGGTCACCAACTACGCCATGCAGGGGATCTTCAGATATTTCTACCACAGCTACAGCTACAAAAGCCGGCCTAATTCGACAGGGAAACACGCAGATGCTGGCAGCACAACGCTGTGGACTCATGTCCGTAACAAAGTGCGCAGAGAAAAGGTTGGCCCGACTCAGTCTCTTCCTCCACTTCTTTGCGGTTTCTAAAATATTGGAGAAAGAGAAGCTTTTCTCTCTGGGGTTTCATCTGTGTCACTGGGGGCGGCATTTTGTCCTGTGTTTCGATGGGTGCAGGTGGGGTTTAGGTCTTCGGAAAAGGGGGGGCTGTGAACATACTAGAATTGGTCCTCTGCTCTGCAGTGAGGCGAATGCTGTTACTTGGGGGCACATGGTTGATGGGGTGCGGGATTAGTGCTAGTTACGATATTCCTTTTCCTTTGTGCGCAAAGGTGTATTTGAACCCAGGGGTCCCGAGGAAAAAGGTTACTGCACTCGTCTGTCCCCTGGCCTGCATTTTTCAGGGCACAGGCTTTGGGATTACATAGCCACATGGGGAATCACAGAGATTTGTTTTGTCAGGTTCTAACTGTGGGGGTTAGCTCCATGTTCAAGCTGTTTTTCCTTTTCCATAAATTGTGTGTGTGTCAGTTGTGGCTCTTTGGAGGTTAGTGTTTCACAGATACTGCTGACCGTGCTGGAAGGATGGTCCCTGTAGTACTGACAAGCTGGTTTTCAGGCTCGTAACTTGCTTGTTACAAGAAATTAAGCTAGGTTAAAAATGGAGATCCAGAATTTCATTCCAGAGCACAATTTTGATCAGTGGATTTTTGCAAGAGCAGGCGTCTCTCTTTCAAGGTCGGATGCATTTTCTCCTTTTCTGCTGGAGCTGAAATAAAAAAGAATAGAGCAGGCCACAGTAAGAAACTATATCCACCCCTCCTATGGCCTCTGGGCTGCTTTTCCATTCAGCTTTTTCCTTGCTTCATTCCTACTCAGAGCAGGGTCTTAAAAGAAGTGGTAGTTCATTTCTGAGCATTCTGTGTGTGTGAGTAATTTCTTTTTTTGGGTGGTGTATATAGAGCTTCTTCAAGATCACCCCATATTTCTCTTGCATTATCTATTGCTTGCAGAGATCCAGCAATGGATTGTCATGTCTTTTGGGCCTAGAAGAATTGGATGTAGCTCCTTTGGGAAACCATCCCAAAGCTGTAAAGCTTGACAGAGTTGCTGGTGAAGCACTCTCGCAAGCCCACTCCTCACTTCATCCTAGGACTGAGTATTGTAATTCCACAGTTTTGCACCTCTGCCTGTTCCTGGTAGTTCGTGATCCAGATTCCCCTCTAGGCCAGACTGTAGCATTTGGCCCCTGGCTTCATTTGAGGCAGTGTGGGAGCCAGAGTGCCCTGGGTAGCACAATCTCTGCCATGTCCTCTGCATGTATACGGCACCATCCATTTGGATGGTGTACAGACTCTCTCACCACTACCAGAAAGCTCTGCAGCTGGTACACAGGGGGAACAGCAAAATGCAGGAGCTGAAGACAATCTGGCTGAAATTAGATGAATTTAGTAACCCCCCAAAATCAAAGACTTTGAACTAAATAAATAAAATGCTGCAGAATGGGGGAAGGAGAGACCTTGATATAGAGTACTTGTGTTCATTTGAATAACGTGTAAGAAACTCAGCTACTTTGGTAACAGGCGTGTTGAGAGAGCCAAGACAAGATTATTATTGAAGATGTGATAAGTTACTAATCGTCAGCAATTTCTGCGCGTTAGAGCAGATGTTTATAAAACTCTATTCAGTGTCCTTGGTAGCTGGTTCACTAGCAGGTGTTGAACACAAGACCTAGAAAAATTCTGATGTTCAGTAGGATGGAGATGTAAAAGGCTGCAAATAGCTCAGCAGTAAATCTGATATGGTGAGCTGTGAAAGTGGATCCACAGAAAAGGCTTCCAAAGCTAAAGCTCTCTCTCTCTCTCTCACGCACACGCGCGCACACACACACACAGACACACACACACACACACACACACACACATATTTGTGTATACCACATATTAGGAACAGGAAGAAATTGGAAATCACGTATATGTTCCCTAATTCCAGTTCTGAATCGTGTTATTCCTGATCTTTGGAAATAAACATTCATATTCTCTTTGAAGTGGATTATTATGGACCAAACTGGCTTGGGACCTGCAGCTTGCTCCTGTTTTTTCAGAGTGAAACAAGCCCTCGCTGTGTTTCAGATTTTAGCTCTTTCCTTTTAGAAAATCTACACTCCCCCCTTGCTGACTTGTGATTTGCTGGGACTGTTTATGGAACATGGCTGTGATGCTATGGCAGTGAGGGAAGCCTTATTTTCTACCAAAGGGGTCATTATAGGTTTTTCAAAGAGCATTTTAGCTCTCTGAGGTTTCCCTCGTTGTCAAGTGGATAGCTCACATGTGACATGGGTATTTCCGTATCCGCATGTATGGTCCATAAGCAGCCCTGCTTAGACTGCAGCCTACTGTGTGAGTGAGCTAACCTCTGAAACTCAGGGCATTTCCAGTCCCCTCTGGAAACAGGAGTAAGCGGTGAAGGCATTGCCATGCAGTCTTGGACAGATTTTTCAGTCTGGCTGATTTAGTCTCTGAAACCCATCGTAACTCAAGACAACTTCCATGTTTTTCAGCTGGATCCCCAGGTGTTGCAGGACAAAGATTGGCAACGAACAGTTATCTCAATGAATGGAGTAAGTAGAGTACAAACGGCTGCCCTTGCTTCTTTACCTGACCTTGTGCATCAGATTTATTCTCTCTGCCCTTTGTCAAATATTTTGAAATATTGATTGCAGGTTGAAGTGAAGCTGTCAGTGAAATTTACCAGCCGGGAGTTTAGTCTGAAAAGAATGCCATCCCGTAAACAGACAGGAGTCTTTGGAGTCAAGATTGCTGTTGTCACCAAGTGAGTTTCAGGTCACACTTTTCTCCATTGTGTTACTTTAAACACAGGAGGCTAAAGAGGCTGCACCTTCTTTAGCCCTCAATGAATGGATGGATCCAGACACTTTTCTGCCCCAGTGTGCCCAGCACAGGCAGTAGTGTCTGCAGAGAGGAGCTCTTTCACATTCTCCAAGCTTCATCCCGTGCGTGGGAAAAAGGACCTGAAAGAGACAGCAACACACTCACCCTTGCTTGGAAACCCAGTGTGTTTACTTTCAACATCTCTCACTCAGCCATGTTCAGGAAACACGACTTTTCCTCTGTAGTTGGCTGACTTGTTCATGAATTTCCAAAGCGACTGAACTGCAGCATTTCCCTTCCTTACTCGGAAATGTTCAAGTTCTTTGGATCCACTTGTATTATTTTAACCCATGATCTTTTGTTATGAATTGTTTGCCAGAAGAAACCTCTTTGTTCTTGCTGAGTAATTTAGGAGACCTTGTACTTCCCCCCAGGGAATTACTATGAAGTTGATAATGGTAGGAGTGCTACTTGTCCAAGGGCTGCCCAGGAATTCTCTAATCATCAGCATTGCAAGCTCACCCAACTTCTTGGGAAGGCTGCAGTGCCCACAAGGGAGAGGTTTCATGGTATTGAATGTGCAGAGATGAGCCATTTGGCAGCCCCTGTACAGAAACCAAAATTAAAGCAGTTACTCAGGAAAAACAAACTACACCAGCTGGATCCCTGTGGCCAATTCTCGTATGACTATGAGAGCACCTTTGTGTGGTGTATATGAGCCTTGCTGCTGTTCAAAAGATACATTCTCGGGGGCATTAGGTGCTAAAGTTTCCTAAACTTGGAACACAAAGTGAATTCACTCCCTGGGAAAAAGACCAGCTCAGGGTCTAAACCAGTGGTCTTCAACCTGAGCGATACCGCCCACTAGTGGGCATTTTGTGAGTTTTGGAGGGAGCTACAAACAATTAATTTCACGACAGTGGCAATTTACAAAAAGTAACAGTTTATGTAGGTGGGCGGTAAACGTAGTGCAGATGTGAAACTATTGATAAATTGGGCGCTGAGCCAAAAAAGGTTGAAGACCACTGGTCTAAACAGTAGGGCTAAAGCAGGACTTGTGCAATGCATGGCCAAGAACATAGATCTGAATGTCACCATTCGAGTGTGTTCTCACTATAGACAACATCTCTAAACCCTTGAGACTGGAATCATTCGCTGATAAAAACTAGTATCCTCTGCCATTTTTCTTCCAGCCCAGAGCTCTCAAAATGGAGAGTTTTCACCGAGCTTCCTAAGTGGATATTTTCCCCCTCTGACAGTATTGGACTAACTGTAGAGAGATGCTGGTACAATGTCAGTATTTTTGTGAAGCTATTTGCTGACTGTCAAATAAACCCTGTAACACAGAGCGACCACTGTGCTGGTCTGCACCCCCTGAACACTGGCTTTGGCTGCCTCATTTCTGAGTGCCCAATCTGAGACACTTTGAAAGGAGCCAGGTTTTCTGGGGGTGAGTGTTGACTCAGTCCTTTTTGAAAATCTTGGCACAGCAGCTCACCCAAGCAAATCCAGTGCCTAAAACCCTGGTGCCCGTGTTCGCTCTGCCTGTGCTGTCCTGAATTCTTCTTCTGGTTTTTCTCAAGGAGAGAGAGATCAAAGGTGCCTTACATTGTGCGCCAGTGCGTGGAGGAGATAGAGCGACGTGGGATGGAGGAGGTGGGCATCTACCGTGTCTCTGGGGTTGCAACTGATATCCAAGCTTTGAAAGCTGCCTTTGATGTCAGTAAGTATTTACTCCTGAGGTTTTTCTTTCCACTATGATCTCCTGAGTGCCCTTTTAGGTTATTGTGCTGATTTAATCTCATGCATCCCAGGAAGCATTAAGAAGTGCAAGGAGCATGCTTTTACCCCAGCTGTGTGTTTATTAGTGTCCTCTGATGTAGAGGTTAACCTGAGGCATTCACTGGAATGGACCTTTATACTGAGAAATGTTTTCATTATTGTTCCCAGAAACCCTGAAATGGCTGTTTTCTCTGCCTTGCCTTACCGTGGTAAATGGTAGACACTTTCCTCAGGGAAAACAGGAGAAACCGGAAGTCTTATTTTCCACCATGTCAGCAAGAATGCTGCATTAACAAGAAGCCCCTGCGGTGTTTGAGACTCCAGCTTAAAAGCGCAGCAGCCACATAAAAATAATTTAAAAAAATATTTTAAAGAATTGGATATTGAATTGGAACGTGTGGACATTAGTTCTTTGTGTGACCTCAGGCAAGCAAAGCTTCTCTGCTCTCTGCCCAACCGAAAAAGGGAACAACCGTGGTACCTGCCAGCCTCTGTAAAACACTCTGGGTGCGTCTACACTTACAAATGAAGTTGACTTAAGCCTGCTTAAGTCGACTTAATTTACTCTGTGTCTACACTACAATTTCCTTAAATCAACTTAAGCTGCTGCTTAAGTCAACTTAAGGAAATTTAAAGTCGACTTTATTAAACCTAATTTTAAGTCGACTTTACTGGCTAAGTCGATTTAAAGGGCCCCAGGGCTCCCCCACTGCCCTCCCTGCCAGGGTGGCTGGCACAGCCAGAGCCTGGCGTGCCCACCCACAGGGCAGGACACAGCCCTGCCCACCCCACTCCTATACCCTGTCCCTGTCCTGCTCAGCCCCCATTGTACCCAGGTACAATGGGGCAAATGCTGAGCCCCCTGGCACTTTGCAAGGGGTGCCCCCCCGCCACCATGGACCCAGTCCCATGTCCACCTAGCCCCTACAAGTCGACTTAAGCGTCCAGTGTGGACGCGCTAAGTTGATTTGGCAGGGTCCATTTTAAGTCAACTTCATTTTAGGGTGTAGACATGCTAAGTCGACTTCTTTTGACAAGTGTAGACACAGCCTTTGAGACCCTTTGATGCAAAAAGGCCCCACGTTGCTGCCATACTTTAACGAATGTCCTCGCTTGTATTACCAATATCCACAATTATCTGAAATTGTCGTCCATTGCCCCCGCGCCCTGCAAGAGACTAGCACAGAGACTAAGCATCGCTTATTTTCCACTCGTACCCTGTTGTGATGGCTGGACATTGTTTTGGGCCCTGGAATTTCACCCTTCCTACATTTTACTCACTAAGATTGTGAAATTCTCTTTCCTTGTACAGTATTTGCTTTCTCTTTTTGTTCTCCTTCACCAACAAATGTTGCTGGCTTCTGGGTTTCCAACATCATAGAAAGAAGAGGGATGTTTCACTTTTTTTTAGTGGGTGGGGATATTTAACAAAACTTAAATTTGTGACCTAAATTGCTTGATTTTTGTCTCTTGAATTCTGCTCAATTGGAAGAGGCTGAGAGGTGCTTCTGAGTTTCTTATCCTAGAGAGTTCCAGATGGGAAAGTGGCTGTTATTATTATACACTATATTATTAGGAAACTGAAAAGCATTTAATGGAAGTTGTTGACACACGTAGCCTCATATGGGACTTGATCTGGCTCTCATTGAAGACATTGGAAAGACTCCCATTGGCTTCACTGGGTGTTTGATCCAGCCCATAACACTGATATAGTAGACGTTATTCAAGGTAAAGTGACGTTAGTTTTCTCTCCCCCCAGCCCGGGCAGATGTAAAGCTAGGTGCTCTCTGTGCTATACAGGGACCTAGGTGCAAAGTGGTCACAATACAGCTACTGGGATAAAATAAATGGCAAACTCAGCAACCAGTCTGAGCAAAGTAACTACAAGCGATGAGCGTCAGCTATTTGGGTAGGGAGAGAAGATAAATAAAGGATAAACAGCGGGAACCAGAAAAAGAGAACAAGAATAAGGAATGACTGAAGGACCACCAGCTTCAGTAGCTGTATGTCTCCCTGCTTTCTCTTACAGACAACAAAGATGTGTCGGTGATGATGAGCGAGATGGATGTTAATGCCATTGCAGGGACATTAAAATTATACTTCAGAGAACTGCCTGAACCCCTCTTCACAGATGAACTGTATCCCAACTTTGCTGAGGGCATTGGTGTGTAACAGAAAAAATCGTCGATACCTATCATGTGCTAAGTGTTACTGATGCTCGTCTCTAGGAGGCTGTTCTTGAGGCCTTAGGATTTAATCAATGTGAAAACTCCTATTTATAATATTAGAAGGAAGCCCTGTGACAGGCTGTGGAGGGGGGAGGCGGGGGCTATTTCTTTGGCTCAGGAGCTGCTCACCTACTGGATAGGTTTTAGTTTGGGCGGTGGAAGAACGGAAAAGTCCAAGCTCTAGGCTGGCCATTACTGACTTATTAAGAAAAGAGAAATCCTATTTGTCTAGGCCATGAAATGGTTTCTGTCCCGTTCACGCTCCACAAGGGGACACATCTAGTTTGGGGGGAGCTGTAATCTCTTGGGTTGACCTAGAAGGGAAGCACCTTTTAGTGTTCTGGGTCTGGAATGCACTTGTGGCCTCCTGCACTGAGGAAAGGATTCTCCGTCAACTAACGGGAGAACTGAATTCAGAGGAGTGGGGGAGGCTGTGCCTGGATTGAATTGAGAGCCTCTGGTCTCCATCATGTAACTGCAGCACATGAAGCATCATCCATATTTGCAATAAAGCTCTCGTTAACTGCCCGTGTTTTCTTCTCTGCTCTCACAGTGCTCTCAGATCCTGTTGCAAAGGAAAGCTGCATGCTGAACTTACTGCTCTCGCTTCCAGAACCCAACCTCGTGACATTCCTTTTCCTTCTGGACCATTTAAAAAGGTAATATGGAGAGACCCTTTAGACAGGCTCATTTTGAGTGGAAACTGGTTCCAAGCACCCTTTCTTGGAGCTGTGCGGTGTCACTCAGAGCATTTTCATTGATTTTCATTTGCTCTGTATTGAGTAATGCAGATAACATAGTCTTGGTAAAGGCTAAGTCCCATTTTCCATACTCACTGTTTGTTACTGAAGCCATCGCAAATTGTACCAAAGGCTGAGAAAGATCATTACAGCCTGGCACAGTGAACACGTGATCTGCAGCCTCCCAGAAGCACACTCGTAATATCTCCAGAAAATCACACCTGCTAGTGAGCTAGGTACCAGAACACAGTACATGGGCTAAATCTTAAAAGTCTTGCCTATGTTCAAGGGTTCTTCCTCAAGCTTGTCTTACCAGGTATTTGCACTTTATCATCACATCTTTTAAGAATTCCAGCAGCAATCTTCTGTTGGCAAGAGATTGTTCCTTGTTGTGTGGGGCCTGGCATGTGGAATTCCCTCTCCCTTCCTAGCTGTATCCTTCCTCCTAACTTTTTAACATTCGTAAGCTTTCTTTTTTCAGAGGTGCTCATTACTGTCACCTCAGAGTTAGATGTCTCTTCCCCTTTGTCTTCCTCAGAAGTCTTCTTTGGTCTTACCTGTTTGTAGTTTTTTCAGGGGGACTTTATTATATGGTGTGTTTTGTGTGTGTGTAATTATTACAAGATTGTGATACAGTGTTTGGAACACCTTCGTATTCGATTGCTTACTGTGTACACAGTGTTTTTATTTTAAGACATTAATTTTAAAAACATTAACTTATTGACGTTGTGTTCACACTAGGGAATGTTTCTGGAGAGAGAAAGGATGGTCTTGTGGTTAAGGCTGTGGTCTAGCACCCAGGCAATGTCTCTAGTACCCAGCTGGGGAGTAAATCTACCCCATGCACTTAGTGTCTGTGTTGACCCTGCCACCACTCATTAAAAGTTCCCTAGTGTACTGGGATCTACGCCACCTTGGAAGGGGGGCTAGATGAAGCCACGACAGAACGTCTCTGGCAGCAGGCTCCATGCAGGTACTTAGTGCCCTTAGAGCCGCCCCTGGGACTGACCAGCAGTGAGGCCCCAACCTCAGCTGGATCGCCAAGTGCTGCTGTAATACAAATAATAAACGTTTGATAAGTCAAATAGCCTGTGTTGTACTGAAGGTCAGACTAGATGATCACAAAATTCTAGGAGTGCTATTGAATGTCTGTAACTAAAATCACTTCAGAGTAGGTCAGAATAAAGCTGCTTAATAAGAATATTTCTTTGAGCCACAGAACATAGAAATATCCTCTTTCGCCATTTTTTTTCCACCTAGGGTTGCTGAGAGAGAGAGCATCAACAAAATGTCCCTGCACAACCTGGCAACTGTCTTTGGACCAACACTGCTCAGGCCCTCAGAGAAGGACAGTAAGATTCCTGCTAACCCAACGCAGCCCATAACAATGACTGATAGCTGGTCACTAGAAGTCATGTCCCAGGTAAGAGGCTAAACAGAGACAGTGTCTTAGTGTCTGGGCTGCCTGCAGTGACTCCAAGACGCTGTGACAGACCCATCCTCGACAGGGTGCTTTTCTAGGTTGGGTGAGGTGATACTTTTTTTACTGGACCAACTTCTGTTGGTGAAAGAAAAGCTTTTGAGCGACACAGAGCTCTTCTCCAGTTTTTTCAACGCAGTTTGGCTAGAACAGCTTGTATTCAGCATGAACAAGGATTGTTTTTTTAAAAATCTGTCTAGCAAATTCAGTGCTCTAAACTACCCTGCTAATGAGCTCATCTCCAGAGCCCCTTTCGACCGTGTTAGGCTCAGCACAGGCTTTAGAACAAACTTGGCAGTGTTCACTCAGACCGTTCAGCGTGTCTGTACTCACCGCATCCACATCAACTTGTGCACTATGGGATTCCTGGCAACTATCCCACAGAGCCCTAGAATCCGTTATTGAGGCAAACAGATTCCTGGTACAGTTGGACACAATTTTTCAGACATACCTGATGGAAAATATTGACCTGAAACCACTTGCAAATTTGAGATAGAAATTTTCACCAATTCGGGTAATAGCCAGAGAAAGAACACAAAGCAGAGGCAGAGGGGGTGCTGTGGTACCCCGTCCCCCCAACCTTTAGCCCAGTGGTTAGGACACTCACTTGAGATTTGGGAGACCCAGGCTTCTGAATCCCTTTCCCAGAACAGACCCAAAATGGACTTTTCTGATTCACCAGAAATTCTGAAACGTTTCTAATTTGGTTCAACCCAATTCAAATTTTATTTTCAATTTTAAAAAACTGACACCAACCAAAAAACCCCCCAAACCACCAGTTATTCACCCAGCTCTCACGGTTGGTGTTTTCTATGGTGCGTCTTCCTCTTCCCCTGCACTGGCAAGGAGACTTTTTGCTGGTTCCAGAACTCTTTGTTCACTGCTACTTGCCAAAAGGCACTCTGGGCATTCCCAGTTTGGTGCTAATTGAGCAGCTCAGACTCTTTGATTCTCTGCCTTCCATAAAGGTGAGTTAGGAATCAGAAAGACTTCAAAGCTGGGCTGCTCTGGGATACTGACAGCTTCACCACACCTCAGTTTAGATGAGGCTGAACAGAGCATCGCTGAAACTTTCAAGTTGACTAAATATTCATGATCACACTGTGCACTGCAATAAAAGGAGGGGTCTAGCTAGCAGCCATTCAAGAGGAGCAGGGGACAGTTTAAACACACACACCTTGAACTCCTCCACCACTCATCCCAGTAGGCCAAGATAATACGACTGATTTACAATTTCATCTTCCTTCCAGGTTCAAGTTCTTCTTTACTTCCTGCAGCTGGAGACTCTCCCCACCCCAGACAGCAAAAGGCAAAGTATCCTCTTTTCCACAGAGGTGTAGGAGTCTTGCCACAAGGGGACTTGTAGAACCGTACTTGATGTGGACCTGCCACTGAGAACAGGAGGACAGTTTCTTCTTCAAACATGACAGGACTGTCCTCGTCACGAGGGAGCAGAGCCTTCATTCTTCTGCTTTTTGTCAAGCAGAGCCATACTGAAGAGCAAGGAGAAACTCCCTCTAGTTTTGATCCGTAGAATAGGAAAGAATTGGACTGGACATGGAGCTGTGCCAAGAACTCCATTAGAAGGACCAAAAGACATTTTAACCAATTCAGCCCAGAATGTGGTGGTTGCTCTTGGGAAGGTGAGAAGGAATTCCTCATTTTTAATGGACTTAATTTATCACCAAGAAGCTTCGAGCTTTCTACAGGAACAGCTGTCAGGATGCCCTTTGGAGGATGAGGGGAATTAAAGGCTGTATCACAAGTGTGTCTTTAATAACTGCTGGTTTAAAATACTGTCCTGGGCACCAGAGAATAGCTTCATTCAGCAAGGGGCTCTTTGATTCCCTCCACTGAGAAATTCAAGTCTTCATTTGAACAGGGTTTTAAAAATAAACTAGAAGTTTTGTGTACAACGGGACCTGATGTTTTTTTGTCCTTAATACTCCTTCCCTTGTAAATGTTTTACAAACTCTAGGGAAGGGGATGTCCTTCTATCGCCTCTTGGTTGCATTTCTGACATTTTCTTTTGGCGTTACAGGAGCGAGACCCACATGCATTATACTGCAGAGAAGTACAGTACATTTCAAGAGAAGCAGGGTGAACTAGGCTGAGCACTTAATTCCATTATCCAAAATAAATGAACTCTCACTTGTTTATAAAGCAGAGGCAGAGCTGTCCAGAAATGGTGCTAAATTCTTTATAATCTTCTAAATTGAATGGTGAAGCTGTTAATACCCAGCTCTCCACACAAACGGATGTTATCACCTGTGCTAAAATAAGTACAAACATGTACTGAAGTATATCTTCAAGTGTCTGGGGACAAAAAATCAACAGCTGTCTTTCTTGCTGGCTGCTTAATCGAAACTTTTATCAAAATGACATTTTTGATACTTGAATTTTTGAGGCTTTGTATGTTGCGTCTTCAAGAGTCTTTTTCTGATAGATACAAATACTTTGATAAGATGTGTCAGACTGTACTATACGGACAATCTGCTAACAGGTAGCATTTCGTTTTCTTCAGAAATTCTGACCTGTTTGAATTAAGAGCAGTGCAGAAATTTCTAGAAAGCTACGCACAGCAGTACAAAAGGTGGGACCTAACGTTTGCTCCATTTACACCTATGCACCCACCCTGAAGTCAGTAGGGTTACCTGGGTATAAGTGGGAGCTGAATTTGCCTTGGGAATTGTGAGCATAAGCTAACTGTATGGTCTCCAGACCGGAGGAGGCTCTTCAGGTCATGAAACAGATGTGCCAAGCATCTGGGGGGAGATTTTAGCTGTATCAGAGTCTCCCTCACTCTGTATTTAACCACCCCCCTATGCAGTATACACTTTAGTTGCAACCATCCATCACCATCCTGGCTAGAAGAAAAGGGCAGCTTGAAGACAAGGGAAGGAATTAGAAGAAGGAGTGGAAAGGGGAAATAAAATTTAAAAATAAAGAATCAGCACAGTTGAATCATAAGCAACATTTGCAAGGGTGGGAGGGATACTAAAGAGAAAAGAAATCTTGGTATGCTGAAGGCCTCTCAGACCTCTCCATTCAGAAAAATAATAGAGGACTCTTCCAAACGAGGGAGAAATAAATAAAAGGAAAATAAAAAACAAGGGAAACTATTTAGTAGTCCACATAATTGGCTGCTACGTAATAGATGTTATTGTACTGTGAAGTTGGAAATTCAAAAGCAAAATATAAATTATTTCAATTTTGTGAGTCTATCAACATTTTGCATGCTATTGTAAGGATCCTTATAGGAATTTACTATTGTTTAGCACCCCTCTTTTCTTAGGTCTGGAAGCAAATCTCTGTGTGTTGTAATGTACAGCTAGAAAATCTCTCTTAACTGTATTTCCTCTACATTCCAGCTTCTAAACCCTTTTGCTGTTAGATCCCCTGACACAGAGAAGTGTGTGCGTTAGGAGGTGCTTCCAAGGGCAGAGTGAAGGGAAACAAAAGTTGGTTTAAAAATGTGTTAGTGTTTTTTTAATTTTGGCCTTTTGTAAAACTAAAGGTAAAAACTGGGCAATCTCAGAAAAAGGTTACAGACCAGTAACCCACTCTATAGTTCTATGCTTTTATGTACTTGTTTTTGTTTTTAAATAGCAACTCTGTATCAATCAGCTGCCCAGTTACTCATTCCTTCATACAATTCAATTTTTTGTTGAACAATTTTGAGGCAGCAGCACTGCAGGTTTTTCTAGTTAAAAAAAATTCTCCTCCAGTCAGTGGTGATAATTTTCCTCTTTTGGTGTTTGTAAGCTGTGGGGGCAGTTTGCAGTGTTTAAACTGGGAAGCAATACCATGACTGTGCCAATTGACTTTTGCCTGACTTCTTAATTTTTATTTATATAGGAAGTATAATTTTAATATTAAAGTTACCAATTTATATTGCGTAACGATAAAGTTGCTTGTGCTTTGGTTACTGTTATAGGTTCTTGCTTTTAGTTTGTCAGTACAATACAATGCTTGATTCTGCTGTAACTCTAACATGCAGGCATGTGGATGAGAAGAATTTTCATAGTTAATTTAACGTAACTTTAATTATTTCTGGTGAGTATGAGTGTACATTTTCCCCAAAGCTGGTAATTTTGGGCTGGAGAAATAGCACATCCTCTAATGATGGTGAGACCATTAATTGATTTGAAATGTGAGACTGGACTAGTTGAACTTCCCCTAGAGTTGTAAGCTTTACAAATGGACTGTGCTTTCAGAAATTCAGAATTCACAAAAGGATTTTTATTTCCTCTGCTCAATGTTTTCTTAACTCTCACCATACTAAATAAAAAGTGACTGGCACAATTTAGCTCGAGCAAGGTCCTTCTGGTTACCACGGTTTCATATTTCCTGCTGAAATTTTTGAAAAAACCAGGCTCTCCCTATTTACGTCTAAGATGATGCAACACAGATGGCGTGACCCAAAATAGAATTTACTCTACAGTTCACTGTAATGTGTGTTGGGAGCTAATACTTTTTGAGGTATCAACATTTAACAGACCCTTCCAACCCTGTAGCTTTCAGCTGCTTGAATTTGAAATGTTGCAAGATTTGGGTAGGATTCTCCAGATGAGCATAGTCTGTGTATCACCATTTGTTTAAAAAAAAAAAAAAAAGGCAACAGCCTCCTTTCATTTGAAATAGCTTTGGCTTTGGTCCTTTCTGTTTTATTTCGCTTTTTTATAAATGTTGAGTAGGTTTTTAAACCAGCAAAGTAAAGTAATGTTGGGTAAAGCAGGCAAATAAACCATGAAAAGGAGCTTTTGAGGACTGGTAAAAATGAATTACTTAGATCTGTTTCATCTTTGCATTTGTGTCATTTCATATGGGGAGGGAGGGTGTCGAAATTGAAATCAAATTGAAACATCCGTTGAAATGCTGCTGGTGTATTTTACTCTTGCACAATTTAAAGAGGTGAGGTAATGGTTAGGTTAAGTCAGGCTGTACTTCAGTATGCTGCTAACTTGTATGTATCCGCTAAGGGCAAAATACAACACCACCTCATCACATTCACTGATGCTCACTGCTGTCTTCATTCTCACCTTCCCTTGCTAAGTGAAACTGCAATATTTCTTTAGGCCACTAGATGGTGCAACCATGGACTCTTTGTGGGAGACGCAGTATTTTTACAGCCTATTCATTTGAACTGTTCCCTAATCTGATCTGCACATATACAGTTATGTTCACTTTCTGTGTAGGTTCTTTTTAACAAACGTGCTGGTCTGTAAGGTGTATGTTGGGATCTCTGAACTTGCTCAATACCCATTACAACGCTGGAAGGCATTAAGCATTGTGTTCACTTCTCCCACTGTGCCATTCCTCGAAAACACGTAAAGTGTACATTGGATCACTATGGCTTTTGAAGGTGCTTAAAACCTGCATCTTAACAATGGAAAAAAACACCTTCCTGTTATCCCTCCTTTGTTAGTCCTTCATTTATTTCAGTGTCTACTCATGTACTGGGTGACAATATTTTGGGTGCAGTCTTTGGAAACTTTTTTAGAAAGAATTTGAAATGTTCTAGTGAACTCTGCCCTTTCTTTTTTCCACTTGGAATTTCAGAGGAGTAATTTTATTACAAGAAGACAGAAGCGTTTACAGTATGTGTAGAGAATTCACTTCTGTGCCTTGAAGAAATAGCATACGTCTCCTAAACCACAGGTATTTAGGCCTCGGTTAGAGTTAATGACTTCCCCACACTCGGCTAGAAAGAGAAGGCTGGTATATAAAAGTTTTCATTCAGTGGAGTGAGGTATCTAGCTTGACCTGGACATCAAAAGAAATCTTTTTTAAAGGAAGCTCTTGCAGCAGAATAATAATATCCACCTTCACACTCCACAGATTTTGAAGACATTCAAATAAAAAAAGGAAGGGAGAAGCATGATTAGGAATCACCCAAATCACTTGGTCTGTCAAAAGAGAAAACAACCCCCTCTCCTTAAGTCAAAGCAAAAGCCTGTTCCCCAGACACACGTTAAACTAAGTCTATTTTCGGCAGTTAACTGAAATATTACTGTATTCAGCACCTATCTGATGTACTGTAATCCTTTTCTCTTGCTACTGAAAGCTGTTTCATCCCAATGCTAAGTGTTCTATCTAGTCATTTGTCCTCAAATATGGTTTTCTTGGGGGGGGAGGGATTTTTTTTAGATGTTACAGTGGTTGTAACAATAAAGGGGAGGAGAGCTCATAATACCCAGTCCAGAACTAGAAAAACATATGAAAGTTGATGCAAAAAGAGTCAGCTTCTAGGCTGTGAGCATAAATTTCACAATATGCAATAACCTTGAAATCACAACAGTGGGTCCGAAACAACCGTAATGAGGAAGAACCGAATGTCCTGAGTTGTCTTCTCTCCTGAGCACATCTCCAGGAAGCTCAGTCTGACTTCTCAGGCACACAAAACACAGAAATGGAACCCGCAACGAGCAGAAAAATGGAAATGTTTCATGCTGTGTTTTCACCCCTCACCCTTGCTGCTGATTCTCTGTGCATTACTGTACTAAACTCTTAGGTGAGGCAGTGCAAAATAATACACATGCAGATGATCTATGCAAATATTTGCCTAGTCCTTGCCTTTCCTTCTACCCTGGAAGAAGAAATAAGCACCCTTTTCTAACAGAAATATGAGCCACTTATTTCTGTGTCCAGCATATAAAGTGCCATATTGGCAGACCCTGTATAGCACGGCTATCCACCAATATGCCTGAGACTGTTTGGTCTTGGAGTGGGCACTGGAGTGTGCTACCACGCTGAACTTGCAAGGCTGTAGCAGATGTGATTAAAAGAATCTGATTCCATTTACATTTTAAAGATGAACCATGTTTTAACCACATCTGAAAACTCCAGTACTTTACCAAGGTGCCGCAGTGTGTCTTAGGCCCGGGTGTGCTACAGATCGGGATGTGCTAACTACAGCACACATGGATTTGCCAGCAGGGCTGCTAGAATGGCTATAGCAGTTTCTCAATCCAGGGGAGAAAGGCTATTTGGTTTGAGAGTCATATTAGCATAAGACATGTTCCAAATTAACCATCTACTACTCCATAGCAGAGTTTCTGAAAGCAATTGTATCAGAGAGCCTCGGCTTATCTCCCAGTTTGTGGGGGATTGTGGGGGGTTGTGTATGTGGAACATATCTTCTTGCATGGAATGAGTGTTCAGTTGCCCAAGCGGCAGCACCCCTCTGCTTACCCCAGATACCATGAAGATGCTCTGTCAGTCTGAGGTTCATCTAGGGACAACGGACAGGGCCTCCACACTGATGGCCTTCCTCGCCTATTGATTCCCCAGATCCTCCCTGCTCCCAAGGGATGCATGGAGTTTAAAAGAGTGGGCCTCAGAGCCTGCTCAGTAGAAGGGCAAATCCACTCTTCCCTCACCTCCTGTTGGAATCATCAAGCATTAATCTTTGCAAAGAGAACCTCTCATTTCCTCCCTGTTCACCCCATTTAGGAAGCAACTAGTCCTGCAGTAATTTGTCTGCAGACACAAACTGTGTCAGTCATGGTAAACTAAAACCATATTTGAAGTGTTTCAAATACTTTAATGCAGAAAGTCATAGCAGATCCCTCACAGCAGTACTTCCTAAATTACCTCCAACCTGATCCTTCTGAAGATACTCACAGCCTGTTCTCTTGGACTGGACTTCTCATCAACTTCTAAATGCCTGAAAACGTTGCACAACTACCGCAACATATTTGGAGCATTGGGTAAAGCTGTTACCTACACAAGAACAGATGTTTCCAGTGATGAGTATCCAAGGCAAGATCTTAGTGCTACTCAAAGTGACTGAAATACTAAAACTCGAAGAAGAGAATGTTGTATAACTGAGGAAGTCAAAATGAAAGAGTGAATTGAAAAAGAAACTTTCCAACTAGGACATTGTGAAATTGGTCCTTTCTGTGTCTGTTTAGCAAAACAAAAAATTCAAACCAATCCTTCTCTTGCCTATACAATTTGTGTAGTTTTGTTCTCATCTAATGGTGCAAGTGTTTATAATCCATGCAGAGGTCAAAGGAAAGCAGATAATTAAACTATTTATTTCAATATAAATACAATTAAATTATATTAGTGTTAAAGTATCAGCTGGAGAAGAAACTTCTTTGTTGTTGGGTAATTTTGCATTTCACCAGAGTTACTATTGTTTGCATTGTTTAATATCACATTTTATGTTACAAACTCTGCTTTGCCATTTTATACCTCTAGTGTTAGTGCTTCAGTATCCAATTAATGCTATGTTTTTTTAAAACAGAAACAAATGCCTTACTCCTAAAAGATGCTGAGCCCATGGGAATTAATGAGATTTGCAGGGCTCAGTGTCTCTCAGGATTAGGCCCAAAGAATGCAACAGAGAAGAAGAAAAAAAAATGGTAATGCTGGATATTTTTTAATTTTCAGAAGATAAATGGTATAAAAAAGGATCCAAAAATTGAATTTGGAAATAAAAATCTAAGACTTTTGCAGTCTTTCTTTGTACACAACGTTAAATAAAATCTCCTGTATCTATGTTTGCCAGGTTCCATTGGTCTTATTTAAATAAACATTGGGTCCACAAGGGCTGGACTGAATGTGTGAATGGTATTTGATAAGAATTTATGATGTACGATTTAAACTTTGCATATTTTTAATCAAGTGCTACTGTGTTGGTACTTCCTGTCTGCAAGATAACAGTATCCTGGGTTCAATGAACTCCATGACCCATTGATTATTGCTGAGTTAAATGAAAGATATACCTGCAGATAATGGCAGGTGTGGATAGTTTATTTTAGGGCTCTGCTAATCTTGTTGTAAGATTATTGCCTCAAAATGAAACCAGACAAACTTTGTAATTTTAACACTAGTACATACAGCAGGTAGGCACACGTGGTATTTTAGCCGAGGATTTTATTGGTAGCCTCTGCAAAATGAGAAATGTGGGATCCAATAGCAATGCAGAACATTTTAGATAGTTTTAAAACAGTAAGACAAATGCTGCTGATCTTTCATGTGGATAGAGCACCATTTCACCACCAAATAGCCTCTTTTCCTGAGTCATTGCCAGTTTTAAAAATCCATGTCCAAAATTAAAGTAAATTTATTTTCATTTTAATATAAAATTACCTTTTTGTAGAACATGGTAGTGACTCAAAGCAAAGCTGGCAGAATGCTACTGAAGAGTACTTTTACTAACCTAAAGCAGGGGAATCGTGATTGTAAGTATTGGATCTGACCAGTACCAGACAGAAAATGTTTTTATGCCTGTGTAGAGACCTCCTGAGATTGTCAACCAGGGTGCCATTTTTAATGATGTTTCTTGTGATTTGGATACTCATTAAGACTGGATTAAGATCACAACTCATTTCACATAGGCTAGTGATAGCAGCAACATTTTGTCATCACTCAGGTCACATAGATTTGAACCTAGCCCTGGCTTCAGATCCACCCACTAATCTTTTCAGCAATCCACTGCTATCCTAGCCATCATTTTTAATATAGCTTTCAGGCCAAAGCAGAGCTACCATTACCTCCTCCTGAGAGTGTTTTTGCTTTAAAGGGAAAAAAAGTGAAGGTATTGGATAATGATTTATCTTTTAACGATCTGTTGATTAAATACATAGAGACTCACAAATATTAAAAAGTGGACACTTTCCAGTAACAGCAGTTAAGTTTACCAAAGGTGTTTGAGGGATTTCCTATTTTAAGTACAGGAAATAACTGCAGTATAAACCTTTTCACTAGTTAAGTATGCTTTGCAAAAACTGGTTCACCTCTACAAAACTTTCTCTTTTAGTAAGGATAAACTGTAGACTGAAAAAAGACTGAATATTTTCCTGACCTGAACCACATGTCTGCTAGTAAAAGTATTCCTCAGCTCTTTCAAGAATGCGTGGAAGGGAAACAAATTAATGTTTGTATGTGCCTGAAAATGTCCATTGGCATGCAGTGTTAATGCTGAGCCAAGACTGAAAAAAACCAGAGGGGAAATGAGTTGGGAATGACAGCTGAATAAAAGCCAGATTTTGTAAAATACACCAACTGAAGATGGTTTCCGTCATGAAAAGTTTTGTTGTAACACTTGAAAAGAAAACACCCTCTCCCTCTTCATATTGTCATTTTAAAGTGAACTCTGAAAATCTACAGGTCACAGTGACTCTGAAAAATATTAAAGTTTGCCCAAGATGGTGCAAGGGAGATCAGGGAATGATGGAGGCATAGTCCTTCCCTTCAATTTCTGCTGAGAGGGTGGCTTTAATTGTGGTCAGGGCTTGTACAGAGATGTGCTAAATGAGCACATTTCCCTAACTATCTGGTCATACCCCTTTTCACACCTTGCCTACATATACACCCTGTTAACCCCACAGTGCAGGACCAACATTTGGTGAACTTGGTGTCTACTAATTGCAGCTACTTCTTACATCCTGCAGCTGACTGTTTTCTAGCCTGTAACTCTAAATACATAAAATAAATTTTTAAAAAGGCAGAAAATTGCTTCAATAGTCATTTTAAAGGAATACATGTTAGAAGTCTGCCTTGCCCTCATGCACACTAGAACTTTTCCTTACACTTTTATGAACACATCTTTTGAGGACAAGATCCTTACTCTACAAGCTTAGCTGCTTTTGTTTTATTTATACCAGAGATGTTAAATACAAAAGCTAGAGTTTATGCAACAGTAAAATACAGTGAGAGGGTACTCTATTTTTGAATCCCACAAGTTTAGTTCTCCCCTGACATAGTAAATTGGCTATGACAACAGAGTCTTGCGGGCACTTTTTACCATAGTAAATTGGCTATGTTGAACATATAGGACGTGTTCCATGTGTGTTCTGCTTGGAAGGTAAGCTTGTTACTGAAAGATCTACCTTAATAAGAGCCTGATTTGCAGCTCTGGGTGACACTACAATATAAATGTTAAATTAATAATTTAAACAATGATCCTACTGTCTCCTTTTAACCTATCCCACGAGAGAGTCAGGTATTTTGCCACATTTGTTTTATGGGAGAAACGGTTTGGGAATTTGGTTGCTCTTGGTAGCTAATGCTGAGAGACAAGGCAACTAAGGTCTCCCTGGTGGGCCAACTTCTGGTGGTGAGGACTTGAAAGCTTGTCAACAGACGTCAATTCACTGGAAGAGAATACCTCCCCCGCCTTGTCTCTCTGGGAGCCAGGCTCTAACAGCACCGGAAACAACACAGCTGCTGCTGCCACCTTCCCCCAGGGAAAGGAAAAGCGCGATGGCGCACGGCGCACACCGGCCCCGGCCGGGAAAGGGTTTTAGACCAGCGCGGCTGCCCGGAACACACCGACTGCTCGTCTCTCCCCGCAGCAGGGTGCCGACAGCTTGTCTGGAGGGAGGTGGCGCGACTGCCGAGGGCTCCCGTGACCAGGGCCGGGCCGGGGCCAGCTCTGAGAGGGGTCGGGCCGCACGGACTTTCCCCACGTGCTACGGGCCAGCGCTCAGCGCCCACAACGCGGGTCCTCGGGCCTCCGTGGGCTCCCCCACGCCGGCAGCGACACGGGCCGGGCCGGGCCCCCTCCAGCCTGACAAACGCAGCGGCGGGGCGGGGCGCAGGCACCCGCCGACCCATTCTGCCGCCCCGGCCTCGCTCCGCCACCCGCCCCGCGCGCTGACGCGCCAAGCAGCCCGGCAGGGCCACATCCTGACACGGCGCATGCGCTTTTCCAACGCGTCGGAGGCGTAGATGGTCTGGGGTTGGGTCCGCCCTCCTCGCTCCGCGCCTGCGCGCGGGCGTTTCTCCCGACCCTGAGACAACCGCCGTGCCCCACCCCCATCCCGCTCGCTGCGGGGCCCGGAGCCGCTTCACCGGACTGGAGGCCGGAGCCGCCATGTGACGGAGCGAGAGCGGAGCCGGCACAGCCCGGTAAGGAGCGAGTCCCGCAGGGGCTGGGAGCCGCCCCCTTCTCCCGAGGGGCTCCGAGCCGCCCTGGCCACACAGGCCTCCGCGTCCCGTCAGGGCCCCTCTGCCCCGCTCCCGGCGCGGGCCGCTCCCTCACCGGGACCCTCAGCCCC
>ML685811.1:9053088-9113134 GCA_007922175.1 Pelusios castaneus
AGCCTACCTGATCTCCCCGCCCACGTCTCCTCCAGCCTGCTCTCACCTCTGTGCCAACCCCTCTCCCAGCCCACCCTGACCTCCCCCCAACACCCCTCGCCAGCCCGCCTGATCTAGTGCGTAACACAAAGTGTGTGCTCTGGAACATTGGTTCTCAGCCAGCCATACCCAGAGGTCTTCTAGAGGGCACATCAGCTCATCTAGATATTTGCCTAGTTTTTTACAACAGGCTGCGTAAAAGTCAGTAGCAAAGTAATATGTCCTGTGGACAATGACTTGTTTATGCTCTACATTGAAATGTAAGAACAACGGAAGTCCTGTGGCACCTTAAAGATTAACAAATTTCTTTGGGCATAATGGGTTGCAGCCCATGAAAGCTTATGCTCAAAGAAATTTGTTAATCTTTAAGATGCCACATGACTTCTGTTGTGTTTACTATATACAGACCAACATAGCTATCCCTCTGGAACTGAAATGTAAGTACAATAATTATATTTTAATCAATCTTTTTTATAACTATATGCTAAAAATGAGAAAGTAAGCCATGTTTCAGTGACGCTTTTTATGTCTGACTTTAAGTGAGATGAAACTTGGGGATATGTGAGGCAAATCAAGCTCTTCAAAAGGGTACTGTAGTAAGGTTCAGAGCCACTGTTCTAGAACACCTAATTCACACATTACACTGAGAGGAAAAGACATGAAATGAAAAAAAGTTTTCTTGGTTGCTAATTAAACAAAGTCAATGTACCCCATTGGCTATTTGTAACTTGGTTGAAATAGTTGTTATGGTTCTATTTAAAGATTTTAATTGAGCAGCATTGTTTCCCTCGTGTTTCGTGTGTTTTGTTTTGGGGATTTTTTTGTTTGTTTATTTACTGAAGAGGCAAGGTTAGCTAAATACGGTTTCAAGAAGAGAGGCATGTCTTTATTCTATTTGTAGTAGAATTACTATGTAACAGGGCTTTTTTTTCTGCCTGTATGCACCGGTGCTTTGTACTGGCACCTATTTTTCCCTGGCCGGCCCCACTGCCCAGTTGGGGACCAGGGTCAGCAGGGCAGAGAAAAGAGCGGGTTTCCTTTCTCCTGCTGACCCTCGCCCAGCAGGGCTGGCGGGGGCCAGGAGTGGCATGCGGTCGCAGACCAGAATCTGGCCCACCAGGGACTGGAATCCGGCCTGTGGTTGTCTGGGAGCTGCTGCCAGTCTGGAGCTTTTTCTAAATCTCCCGCCCTGAGCATGCTCAGGGCTGGAGCAGCCTGGCCAGGGAGCACCTCTGGTCACCCCTGCAGCTCCAGCCAGGTAAGCGGGTAGGGGGCTGGGAGGGTCAGGGAACCGGAGGGGGAGAGGCAGGGTTGGAGGGGGAGACCAAGAGGAGTGGGGAACCAGCATGGGGGAAAGGGACAGCGAGGGGCATCGGGGGAGGGAGGCAGGGCCTTTGAAGGCCTGTGAGGGCTTTATTTCTGTGTATGTGCACATGGGGATTCCTAAGCTTTTCATACTGGCTGGGCAATGAATATAAAGAGCAGCCTTACACATATAAAAGGCAAAGAACGTACACTCCAACGCTCAGGCCCACTGTATTCCCTACCCCAGTCTCCCTGTTTCCTTCCTTAATCAGAGAAAAAATCAAGGTGGTGGGATTCACTCCTGCTGAATGCATTGCACTGAACTCCCTTCTTACCAAAAAGTCTGCAACAGGTTGGGGATGAAGTATTCTGTCTACAGTGGTGGTTAAAAGTTTGGCATCTTCATAGAGAACTTCTGTGCTAGAAAGAAACTATCTATACTGTGAAGTGGTTTTAAAGTGTGAATATCGTTCTCCAGATACAAAGGTCCTATCTACATTAGGGCTCTTGAAATATTTTCCCCCACTATTGGTAACTACAGTTCTATTCCACCAAATTAAACAATTTTGGGAGCCATAGTATAGACAGGTTGAAGGCTGCTGGCATTAACACCACGTCAATTATAAAATAATCCTGATGGTGACTTTTCCCTGTTCGGCCTGCTGGTTTTTGCTTTTTTTTTTAAAGCTTAGCAATATAAGGAGAATCAAGTCTGGTCTGTCTTGATTTTGTTGGAGGATTTGTGACATGTCTTGGGAATATTTGTGAATACCTTAGGTGTTGAATCTCTAACAAAGTTTTTCTCAATCTGAAAAGTGAGTTGTTGTGGTTAAGTAGATGTTAATAGAAAACCCAAACCAGTTAAATCCCTTTCCCTCACAGTTGCTCGGTTTTTATATTCTTGGCTCTTGTAATGTAACCATTTCATTGTTTCTACAGTCACCATAGTCTAGCAGTTTGGGATTTGACTTTCTGTTTAAAACAACAAACAGAGAAAACCCATAATATTTCAGGTCTTTTTAAATACATCATAAGGATAAAAGAGAGCCTGTGGTTAGTTTGTCCTTTGCAGGACACCCTTAAATCAAGTGCATGATTATAGATTCCAAGGCCAGACAGAGGACCTTTGTGTTCATCTAGTCTGACCCTCTGTATAATGCAGACCACAGACTTCCCCCCAACTAATCCCTAGAGCATAGTTTAAAAAAAAAATTTTTTTTTAAATCCAATCTTCACTTAAAAATCATCATTTATGGAAAATCCTCCACAACGCTTGCTAGATTGTTCCAATAGTTAATTACCCTTCCTGTCAAAAACTTGCTTCTTATTTTCAGTCTGAATTTGTCTAGCTTCAACTTCCAGCCTTTTGGATCATTTTATACTTTAATTTGCTAAATTAAAGTGCCCATTATTAAATATTTGTTCCCTGGGTAGATGCATATAGGCTATAATCAGGTAACCCCTTAATCTTGTTTTGATAAACCAAATCAGACTCCTTGATTGTTGAGCTCTTTGAGTCTATCATCATAAGGGATATTTTCTAATGTTGTAATCATTCTTGTGGCTCTTCTCTGAACCCTCTCCAGTTTATCAGCATCTTTCTTGACTTGTGGACATCAGAAGTGAACATTGTATTTCATCAGCAGTGCCAAATATAGAGATACTCAGTGGTATTGGTGCCTTGTGATATACAGGAGGTTCGAGTAGACTCATAGACTGATAAAATCTAAGGTCAGAAGGGACCAATATGATCATCTAGTCTGAACTCCTGCACAATACAAGCCACAGAGCCTCACTCACCCACTCCTGTAATAAACCTCTAATCTATTACTCAGTTAACACCCTCAAATCATGGTTTAAAGACTTTAAGGTACAGAGAATCCACCAGCAAGTGAGTCGTACCCCATGCTACAGAGGAAGTAAAAAAACCCTCACAGCCTTTGCCCTGGGGAAAAATTCCTTCCCAACCCCAAATATGGCAATCAGTTAAACCCTGAGCATGTGAACAAGACTAACCAGCCAGACACCCAAGAAAGAATTCTCTGTAATAACTCAGAACCCACCACATCTAACATCCCACCTCAGGCCATTGGCATATCCACTATCAGTAGTCAAAGATCGGTCAATTCCCAAACTAGGCTGTCTCATCATACCATCCCCTCCATAAATTTATCAAGCTCAGTTTTGAAGGCAATTATGTTTTTTACTTCCTCAGCTCCCCTTGAAAGGCTATTCCAGAACTTCATTCTTCTGATGGTTAGAAACCTATACCTAGATGAACTAGTAGACCTTTCTCACTTTAGACCCTTGTGATTCTCTCCTTCTACTCAAGAGTTCCCTGTTTAAACATCCCATTATTGCATTAACTGTTTTGGCCACAGCATCACACTGAGAGCTCATGTTTGAGGGATTATCCATCATGATATCCCTTGGATGTTTTTCAGTCACCGCTTCCCAGGTTAGACTCTCACATCCATTGTGTGGCCTGTAGTCTTTGTTCCTAGATGTACACATTTACATTTAACCATATTACAATGTGTATTTGTTTGCTTGTGCGCAGTTTATCAAGAGGTCCAGATCTCTGTGAATCAGAGACCTGTCCTCTTCATTATTTACCACTCCCCCAATTTTAGTGTCCTCTGAAAATTTTATCTGTTGACTTTTTCTTCCAAGTAATTGATAAAAATGTCAAATAAGTCCAAGAACAAATCCCAGCAGTTTCCCATTGTAAACAAACCCACATGAGGACAATTCTCCATTTACTATTACATTTTGACACCTGTTAGGCAGTTTTTAATCCATGTAATATGTGTCATATTAATTTTATCGCATGTTGATTTTTCAATGTCGTGTGATACCAAGACAGAATATAAAACCACAGAGTCTAAATATATTACATCAGCACTATTATCTTTATCAACCAAATGTGTAGTCTCTCATTCTGAAGAAAAATCAAGTTCATTTGACAGGATCTGTTTTCCATAAACCCATGTTTATTACATTCTTTACCCTTCTTTAATATTTTGTTAATCAAGTTTATCAGCCACTTCATTATCTTGCCAGGGATTACTGACAGGCCTATAATTATTAACTATGTCATCTTGCTTACCCTGTTTAAAAACTGGCACAACTTTAGCTTTCTTCTAGTCTTCTGGAATTCCCCAGAGCTCCAAGGCTTATTGAAAATCAGCATTAATGGTTCCATTGGCACATACGGGTTTACTCACATTACTAATGTTACTCACTTGCTTGAGCATTTGTTGGATTAGAGCTTGCATTTGCTAGTTAGAATCAAAAGGTACAAACCAGAGGCCAAATGAACAGAATTTCTAAACAGAAGTATAGTAAAGGATTCCTTTCTTCGAAATGTAAAAAGCAAACAGGGAACTCCTTTAGACAAAACAAAGTGCAAAATTTATTTTTCCAATGGAGTTCACTCATAAGTACTACTATTTATTTACACATCTAAATGGTAATTGAGACCTATTGAATGCTCTAGGTGCCCTAACATATTTATCATATAATACGGTGACATTCTAGCAACATTAAAACAATCATTTCAACAGGAACTCGGCCGCTAGGCAAATAGAGAAATTTGTTTCCACCCCTTCATTATTATGGGAAGCCTTTTACAAAGTGGCAGGAAGGTAACAAAATTTGGGCTATTTCTCACCTGGGGTGATGGAGATAAATCACAGAACAGGCGAATATCAATACACAACATAAAAAGCAATCCATGAAAAATGAAAGATCCTGGTATCATGGTTCAGGGAAACTGAACCTGTAATCTCTATCCAGGGACTCTTGAGGTCACCCACTCTGGGTTACTGGCTCTCCAGCTGTCACCACTTTTGGTATACATCCAAGTCTCTCTCCCTTCTGACCTGGGTAGTTCCATGCCTAAACTACGATGCTCCCAGCAAGCCAGGCTGCCTCAGCAAGCCAGCATCTTTACTTTCTGTTCAAATGCTTTCAACAGCATCATGGCCCACAGATATGTTATCACAAAGCAAAACAAACACGTTTATTCTTAAAGTGAGAGTACTACTGAGAAAGGATTAAAAATAATAAAAGAATTTACGTGCATGCCAAAAAGCTTACCAGAGGTTACTTGAACTGCTAAATAAGGATCTGGTAAATGCCAGTCCTTCAAAACACACAAATGCATTTTTCCATGGTTACAAGTTCATAACTGTCTCATAGAAGAAACCAGAGCATGGGATAGGAAGAGCAAGGGTTTCTTTATACAGCTCAGGCTTTTGATCTTGATCTTTTGTAAGAGGTAATCAGCAAAAACCCTTTCCTCAGGCCATAGCTTCAGAAGGCTGGGTTTTTGCATAATCAGAATTAGGGAATTTATATTTACCACCCTCTAGACCACTTCCCAGGAAAATCATCACATTTTTTGTTCCAAAAATACATTCTTGTCTGGTAAATTGTTAAGTATAATCTTCTAAACCCTCAGATCTCACATTTTTTAATACCTCTTCCAAAAGGTTACATATAATCCTGGACGATAATAATACATAAACCATTCACTTAATACAATGCACTCCTAATATACTTAACACAATAAGATCTCCCAAAGATATAGCAGGAAAATGCCATATCTGTTATGCTTGGTACAAAAATTTGCCCAGTCAGATGAAGAAGGAATGAGAAGTGAATGAGCACTATCCAACCCACACAATGAAGAAGCAAATTCTCACTGGAGAAAGAAAGCATCAATCAAAGTAAGAAAGCACATACCTGTATTAAGTATAAGGCACATTCAAAACTAAAGTGTCCCCTGTAGTGCCCCCACCATCTCTCCCCATCAGTACCGAAAAAGCTGTGGCGGGCGGGGGAGTACTCTACCAGATACCATGGGGTGCCTACGTTTTTGGACTGTCCCCTAGAAGTCGGGGAGATTCGTCGAGGCCTGGTATATAGTCACAAAAAACTGTTTTTACTCTGTTTTGATGTACTGTACTTATTTAATACAACTTGCAGGTAGTGGTTGACTGCTGTGTCTGAATATCTACTGCAAATAATGTGTCAACTAAACTTTTCTCACACACAACTACATTGATCTTTATAAGAGGACAATTGCATTAATCATATTTATTCTCCTAGGCAGTCACATAGTTACTTCGGATTTTTATTTTTGTGCCTAATCTCTGAATGCTTCAGGATCTCTTAATATTGATTATTTACAAGAAGTGTATTCCAGATAAACCACAGAGCAAACTGCTCAGAAATTGAAAAAGTTGGAAAGAATATAAGTCTAAACTATAATAAGTAAAAAAGAGAGAACTTCCTGTTTACAGGATCATCAGATCCTAGGATTGCTCACTACATGTAAAACAGGGAGGATTCTAGGATGAAGCACTTCAAACAGCTTGTGTTAGGTACGGTAAGGCTATGTACACACTATGAAATCCTTGCGCAGCAAGCCCCTTGCGCTTAAAAAGTCAAGTGTTTTTTCTTTCACAGAAAAACGTACACACTGCACTCCTTCCAATGCGAAGGAATGTCCACACTGTTCTTAGCTCTTTCATGATACAGAGCAGTGCATGGTGGGCACCTATCCCACCATGCACTGCAGCAGCCAGGGATCCGGTCCCTGCTGCAGAGCTCAAGCCACTAGGGTTCCCAGCTCTTCGGTGGCGGCTTCTGTCAGGGAGCCAGCAACCCGTGCAGCAGCCTCTCTCAAGCCACCAGGGTTGCTGGCTTCTGCTGGGGAGCCAGCAACCCAGGCAACAGCCGGGGTTGCAGCTACTTGTCAATTTCACTGCTCTTTTAGAGCAGTGAAATTGACAAATATGGTGTCCCAGAGTGGCTTTGATCAGCACTCTGGGACATTTCCGGAAACTGTCTAATGCCAGGGAGTGTGTACACACAATTTAATGTGGAACAGCTGTTCCGCGGTAAGCTTACCACTCTCATTTAGGTGGTTTATGTGTTGCGCGGCAACATTCTCAGTGTTGTTGTGCGGTAAGGAGCCTTACTGCGCCATAAGGCTGTAGTGTGTCCAAGGCCTAAGTAGTCAAGTCTCTTAGGAAGAATATTTGGGTAAAGCACACCCATGTTCCTACATAGTTTACCTTAACATCATTACTAAAACTTAGATTAAAATTTACATCTGTTTTCATACTGAATGTGTCAGTTTTACAATTCTTTTTGCAAACCAGTTGACATGGCAAGTATGCATGTAAATCAGCATGCACTCTTTTTCCATCCACTCAAGAGCTGAAATGCTGGATTGTCATATTTTGCCACATTCACATTTTTATAGTGTTTTGAAAAACTAGACCTCTGAAAAACTGAAGACAACTGAAGTAGTGGTTGTTAATTTTGTAATGAAACATCAGTTACGTTACTTTAATTTTCTGTTCCCTTTTTTAATCTAAAAAGTTACTTGACTTTGATTGTTGGGTGATCAGTGTTTGTTACAAGTGAATTAAGACATTATGTAATCAATATAATGCACACACAGAGGGTCCTTAATTAAACAATGGCAAAGAAATTATTTTTCCTTCCTCCTCTGCACTCTGTACAAAGAAGCTACTTTTTTGTCACTGGAAAATAAATCTTTGGCTTCTTGAAACAGTCTTGAAAAGACTTTTAGCTAAGAGTTTAAAAATCTTACTACACATTTAAACAAAGAGTTCTAAGTTTAATCCTTAATTAAAAGCAGACATTGGTTTTGACACATGGGGCAGTCTGTAAAGCTGTGATATAGAATTTCCTCAGTATTTTTCAGTACAAGGGGAGTGAATTTTCAGCATATTTTCCTGTATAAAGGACAGTACTCAAACTTTGATCTTCAAATTAACAAGTTTTAACTGAAATAGACAAATGTGTAAAAATGATCTAGTAAAGTTTGACTTTTTTGAGGTTAGATATTAACTGCCTTTCTTTTTCTTGAATTACTAAGTTCCACTAATGTTCTTTATTCAGCAAGCAGTCCCTGAAGTTTAACAACTGTGTATCTACTGGGCAGGAGAATTATCTTTTGTTCTTACCCTGTCAATAGCACACTCTTCCTCATTACATATGGCTTTGTTTTCCCTAAACAAATATCCCCCTTTCTGTAATTCCCTGCCTATGGGATATCACCAAGTCATACTGTAAATATTTCCTTCATATGGAGGGATTTGTTAGTGGAGTTGCTCAAATTTTCTTTGGAAAAGTCCATGGGTAAGTTCTACTTTATGGATGTCATGGTCATGCTGTATTGCCATACATTTATTGGAACAACTTTGCTTGCTTGTTCTTTGTAATTTGAAAATGAAAAAACTAATGAGTTCACCTTTACTTCTCTTTCCTTTCCTCCCTCAAAGAAAAAGCAAATAGGATTTTGTAAGGCAGCTTTATATCTTGGCTTCATACAAGTGGATTTAAATATGGACCTTGAAGAAGGTAGAGGCTTTATTAAGGAGTGTGTTAAGATAATCCAAAAAGAATGTAATGGCATATCTTATTTTAATGATGGGATAGCAATTTAAACAAGATACATATTGGTTAGGATGCACCTCTAGATTCTGCTATTCTTTAGCTCTTTTGTACAAAATTAAGATATTATAATTGGCTTTATTCTCTTATGTACACCTTCTACCATTGCCCTATTCTCTCCTGCTTATCTAGTACGGAATTAGGAGGGATGATTTTATTTTCAACTGTAAGGTCATCCTTCATTCTTTTTTGTGAGAAGGGTGAGCCTTCCCTTGGCTTGAAAAATATTTTAAAGGTAACCTCCCAATATTGCTGAAGAATAGAGTCCTATATTCCACTTTATAAATGAGAACTGAAGCACCAAAAGACGGTGATTTGCTCAAGTTCTAAGAGGAAATTTACAGCAGAGCTCATAACAGAATCCAATATTCTACTATAATCTATATGTAATGATGGTATGTCTTAGGTGTCGTATGGTGACAGTGCCAGTGAAAATAATTACTTCAAATACATGCTTAATGACACTGTCTGTGACATTGGGTCACTCCCTTGTCCAGTGCTTTTGAATTGTACAGATACAGTAGCATAAAATATTAGGTCCATATGATAGAAAGAAGAATAGTTAGTGAAAGGCTGAATGATTTGTTCCGCCAGCACGGTGAGATAATGCAGTAGTCTCAGCCTAACTAGACAAGGAGTCCTGTGGCACTTTTAAATACAAACAAATTTATATATCACATGAGCTTTTGTGGGAGAATAATCCCACTTCGTCAGATGCTTGAAGATGGGGAATTTACAAATAAATTTGTTCATCTTTAAAAGTCCCATAGGACTCCTTGTTGTTTTTGCTGAGTTAGACTAACATGGCTACTCCTTTGGAACTAGTTTCAGCCTGTAAGCCGTAAGACCTGTGTTGAACACCTTCTCTGTTACTTGCTCTGCATCCTTGGGAAACTCTTGTCCCATTTATAAAATATTGTTTTGAGCTGGATGAAACCTTATTATTAAGGTTCTTAAAACCTTATTGAAGTTGGTTAAGTGTGAACTTGCCCTTCAATTAATTTAACTAAACATAAGCCCCACCTAGGACAAAAGGGGTGTGACTGTGAACCTCCCCAGGAGCTTTTGGGCTGAGTCTTGTTTTGGATATGTATGTGTGGGTGTGTTTATTGGACAGGAGTTTGGGAGAACATACAGATACAGACAAGAACAGAGAAAGAGGCATAGGAAGAGAGGCAAGGAAGAGCCAAGCAGAGCATGGAAGAAGTTAGTCCCCAAACTTTTTACTATACACCCCCACCCACTCTTATCCCTGTCAGTGCATCCCCCAGCTGGGGTGGGAAGCAGAGCCACTATCAGGACTGGGGACTGTGGCTGAGGATGGGGCCACAGTCCTGGCTGGGACTGGGAATAGAGTTGCGGCCATTGGAACTGGCTGCGGGACTGAGCCTGTGGCTGGGGGACAGGTGCAGGGTAAAGGGGTAGGTCCAAAGCAGAGCAGTGCTCCCTCCCCGCCAGGGTATGCCCCACAGTTTGGAGACCTCTGAGCTGGGAAGAGTGATTTTTTTGGGTCTGGGGTTGGCTAAAGGGGAGTTGGGATCTGGTAATCTAAGAAAACGTTCTTGGTTCCTTCTGAGTTCAGAAATAGAGGACTGTGTACAGTCCTTGTAAATAAATAAAACTATCAAAGAAATACTTTGCTACCACTAATTTCTACTCCCAACTGGAAAACCTGCATTGCCCCTGCCTTTGACTATCTGCTCAGGTCAGAAAGGGGGCAACAATATTAATGTTTTACCAGGGACTGAATATTAAGTAGAAATATTTGTATAGTTCTTAACAAATTCAGCAATTGGCCCTCTGCAGTTTGGAGGAGTACAGAGCACTGCATGGTATAATACAAACATTAGTCAATTTGTCCTGTGTCTGTTTCCTTCATAGTGTGGTAGAGGTAGGAGATTCTTAGGCTATATAAATGAGAACAGATTAGGTTGCAGGAAGAGACTGATATTTTTTAAGAAAATGGGAAGCTACCCATAGAAAAGGAATGTTCAGGCCTTGTTGAAAGGGATTGTGTAGTAGTGATTTGAACATAAAGCTTGGAAATATTTACTCTCCATAGGCTGGTTAATAAATATATGATTTATGGGAATGCAAATTAAGTCAAGGAAGGGTTAACTAATGTCTTCATCTTTGTTAGACACAGTGACTTCCAGGCCATTTATTATTTAGATTTTTCAGAGAGGGTTTTAAAATATGAAATGCTCTTTGTGAAGTATTCTGCAGGAATGGGTATTTGCTTTTGTCATTTCATGAAATTTTTCCCTTCCCACTGTTTTGCAGTATTTTGTGTGTCAGTTGCTACTCTCCTAAAGTTTCATTGTGCTCTGTGTATACAGCTTGTAAAGTGTTTTAGGAAGAAAGGATTTATATATATTTAAAATACACTTGCAGTAATCTCCATAGGAGCAAACTACATTAGGTACCTGTTAGCTTCTTCTCCCCACTCCAAAGAAACTCTTAGGTTAATAGTGACAAATTATTATTTTTTAATTGGGGAAATAATGGCATGACTTAGTTAGAACAAAGTAAGTGACTGGTGAGTAACCAGCCAAGACACTGTCATGGGTAACTAGATTCCAGTGGCCTCAGTTGGGGATCATGGCCTTATGGGATCAGTAAAATAGTTCCAGAACATATACACACATTATTGGCAGTTCTTTTCCAGCTGGAAGTTTAAAGTTTTGGAGATTGTGGCTTTTTTTTTTTTTTTTTAATGGTATTTCCTTTCACTTCCTCATAGCAAGTCTGAGGAATGCTGTGAGAGAAGCTCAGTGGGTTTGTCAGATCAGTAGGCAGCTCAGAGCTGGGTTCAGTAATCAATCTTGACCTCCTCTATAACATTCTTCCTCCCTTCTTTGCCATCTTTTCTTGCAGATATGTTTCACTCCTATCCCCCCAGTGTACACAAAAAAAGTACCTGTATGTCTACATGGTAGTGGTGCACCTTCCTAGACCTATTTCTTTCCCTTTCCTTGATTCTGGGATGGCAGGAAGTCTTTCTTCCCATTCCCTCCAGACTGCTCCAAGTTTTGGATATAGTGGCACAGATGGTCTACCTGATTGTTCTCCCAGTTCTTTTGTTGCCCTTCTGCAAATTGCATCAGATTAGTTTTTTAGCACAAGTGCTCCTTTATGTTGGTCTTAATTAGGGCTGCTAAGGTCTGTTTAGGGTGGCAGCCATTGTTGCTCATGCTGGGTTTGCTCCTGCTGCTAATATAGGAGTCTACCTGCATGGGCTACAGACTGGAGAAATGAGAAGATCAGGTTGGAGGGCCCTCAAATACAAAAATAAAATTTATTAAAAGGCAAATACTAACCACTTACTCAGACAGTTTTTTTTGTGAGGAGTTATGTCAGCAAGTGAAACCAAGCGTCTGACGAAATGGGATTTCTCTTCCATGAAAGTTCATGGGATAAATAAATTTGTTAGTCTTTAAAAGTGCCACAGGACTCCTTGTTTTGCTGAACTAGACTAAACATAGCTACCCCTTTGGAACATGTCACACTGTAAAGGACACTGTCACCTTGAAGTCTAGTCATTTAAAAAAATGTTGTTTTAGGGCCTGCACCTGCCCTTGAGTTGTCCTGCCAGTTTTGGTGGTCTTATATTTGCATATTTTAACTTTTTTAAGTGCTTTTCTTTCCTGGTTGCTGCACTGAACATCCATACTGGTAGGGAGA
Source organism: Pelusios castaneus (assembly GCA_007922175.1). NCBI lineage: Eukaryota > Metazoa > Chordata > Testudines > Pelomedusidae > Pelusios > Pelusios castaneus. The sequence goes on from ML685811.1 coordinate 9,065,614, forward strand.
ACCAACAGCTGGTAAATGGGGCACCAACTATACACCCAGGGCAATAGGCAATCAAAGGAGCAAAATGGGTGTGGAGGGGGTACTTTTCTCTCTTCTGGCTACCTGATGCTCAGCATCACTCATTTTAGGTGTTAACTTGAACAACAGAAAGGAAAAACATTTTCAGAATGTAATTTTTAAGTTGGCACAGTGCCTTTTCATAAACTAACAGCTTTTGTTGTTAAAGCAAGCCAATCATTCATTGGTTAGATATGAAACAAATAATGAGTCCTGTGGCACTTTTAAAGACTAACACATTTATTTATCACATGAGCTTTCCTGGGAGAAAATCCCACTTCCTCAGTTGTTAAACGTCGTTCCATATGCCAGAACTGGATCTCTTTTGTGCCCACCAGTCCTGTTAACCCAGAAAACTCTAGTGTTCAGAATAACAGTTGATTATTTTTCCATGCAGTCTAAGGCTCTTGCTGAAGACTACATTTTTTTTGTTGTCTTTTACGATCTAAAGTGAACCTGCGACTGATATACTGAAACTGTGTGTTGTTTCAACTGCTGGCCAATGTTTGCTGGTTTGTACATAGTTCTTAAAATACACCAGTGGAATATGGAAAATAATAATGTTAAGCAGATCCTTGTTTTGCTGTTCATATGACAGAAGTAGAAACATGCCGCACTTTATATTTCTTTCTTTTCCATTTTTACAGTTTCTTGTTAATGTGGCATTTTAATAGTTAACTTCATTGCATCAGTTTGCATTATATTAGGCTTCTATGCATTCAAATACATATTAGAAAAATCTGTATGCTGGTATTGAAAACATAGCAAATCCTATATAATTGTACTGTAGACTATATTCCAAATCATTAGTGTACCACTTGTGAGTAATAAGGAGTTCTTAGTTCCATTTACCAACTTAGAATTTTCTCTTTATTTCTAGTTTTAATTCCTGTAAGAAGTGGATTTGTTAGTGTTCCCCTCAAATTTTCTTTGAAAATGCAATTCAGAAACAAATGGGAAGAGTCTGTAATAGAAAGTGCACAGAGAAACTTTTTACAAAAGCTGTTATGGGGATACAATAAATGTATTTTTAAAATAATACACAATTGGAATCCTTGTTGTGTACCATTCTTTATTGTTTTGAAATTCCATTTCAAGAGAAACTAGCTGAACTCTTTAACAGCAAAATTTGAGTTAAATAGAATCAGTCACTGTTTTTTCACCACAGTGGCTTGAAATACCTGCCAGTTAAATTATAATGCCAGCTTAAAAACAAGAATGAATTTTATTTTATTAAAAGATAGAGCCCAGTTCATCATGTTAAGCAGTCCTTTTGTGAAAGTATCTGTCAGTTGTCTGGAATGCTAAGTATTAGCAACGGTTAGGCATTGCTCACAGTGACATGAGGCTTAAATTTTTTTCCAAACATGGAGTAAGGAATTCGAGGTGGCTAGCCTATAGTTCTTGCCCAATAATTATTCCACAATTTTTTGAGAAATTTAAGGGGGTAACCCTTTTTAGTTTATGCCCCTAAAATGAGTAGGAATTTAGACATTTTAGAAAATACAAATTAAGGATGAAGTTCTGGTTGCCTTGGCAAACCCACTAAAAGGCACTATATGCTTTTCAAAGGAGCTGAGAAATGAAGAGGTAGTTTCTTCCTTCTTTGCACATTCATCTAGAGGCAAGATTCAAAATATTTGTGGAGCTCATTGGCTGAAAGTCCAAGCTATGTCTGCTTCAGCAGAAAGGGATGGAAGTGTATCTGTTTCAGAAGAAAGACAACGGAGTCCTGTGGCACTTTTAAAGACTAACAGATTTATTTATCGCATGAGCTTTCGTGGGAGAAAATCCCACTTCGTCAGACACTTTGAAGATAGGAAAGTTACAGAGTGGGAGGAAATTAAATGCAGGGGAGCGTATGACATAGCATCAGGTCAGGCTGTAACAGCAAATCAAAATAGGTGTTAGGATTCAAAACACTGGGGAACAGCACATCTTTGTCTTTCTACAATAGACTAACATGGCTACCCCTTTGGAATTTGTTTCAGAAGAGGAGCTGTTAGTCTCTATTTCAACAAAACAAACAAGGTGTCCTATGGCACTTTTAAAGACCAACAAATTAATTTATCACATAAGCTTTTGTGGGCACAATCCCACTTCATTAGATGCATGAAATGGAAACTGTAACATGTTATATGTAAATATACAAAGAGAGAAGAGTGGGTCACAAGGTCAGTCCAAACCATTCCAGAGGGATAGTCTGTTAGCCTGTCTTAGCAAAGCAAGCAAGTTGTTTTTATTCAAACAGTGTGGATGGGGCTCTGCAAAAGCAGTAAGGGAGAATCTTAATAGAGGGGAAATTACCTTTTGTAATGAGTTAGCCATTCCAAATCCCTATTCAGACCCAGTGTGATGGTGTCTAGTTTGTATATGAGTTCCAGCTTTGTTGTTTCATGTTGGAAGTTTTCTTGCTGAAGAACTGTAACTAGCATGTTGTTACAGAATGTCCAGGTAGATTGAAATGTTCCCCCCAGCTAATGGTTTTTAATGTTACTATTCTTGATGTCTGATATATGTCCATTTATTCTTTTGGGCAGACACAGTCCTGTTTGGCCATTGCCTATAGCATTGTTTGTTTTGTTGTATCTGTGCGTAGTGTGTCAGTTAGCTGGCCAATACATAGCTTGCCCACAAATCCCTGTCTGTTCCAGTGTGAGGACTTGCAGCAGAATGTGGCTGTGTATTGTGCAGGAGGCTGCAAAACCCCTGTGCATAAGCTTTCCTAATGTGTGGATGTGGCAGCAGCAGGGCATTTGTGCCTTGGACTGCTGCCATAAGTATTTTTGCACAGCTTTTCAGCAGTGGGGGGCCCTTTAACATGCTGCACACCTAGGCACCTCAGTTTTGGGGCTAGTGCCTAGGTCTGAGGGATGTTTATCAAGGACTTTCTTAATGATTTTATGCAGCTAAAACTATTGTTCAGTAACTTCTTTAGTGTATTTTTCAGTCCTATGTAGAGGATGTGATATCTTGTTCATTAGTCAGGAGAGTATCTCTCAACCTGCAGGCATGAGAGGTGACTTGGTCACTTTTTTCCAAGGTTCTCCTATAATGTCATGAGTAATCTTGTTTAATAGAATGGATGTGGTGCAAATTACCACAAGAAAACCAAGAACAGTTGAAATAAACCACTTGTTATCCTGTAAGTAACATACTTTTAGTGTTCACAGAGAAAAGTGCCCCTCCCCATCTCATTTATAGATTTCTGAAACAACATTTTAATTAATGTGCAAACAGTAACTGAAAGAAACTCTTGCTGTTTAGGCAGCCATACCATATCAGTCTGTAGTACACAGCTGTGCTTTCTTATTGGGCAAAGCATTTTTAAAATGTTTGGAGTTGAACAGTATTTGCAGATGATATAAAAGTGTAGGACTGTCTGCAACTGTCTCCACTAGAACAGTGAGATTAGACCATTGCACAGTATTGGTTTTTGTTTTCTGTGCTATGTGTTCTGTTGAAAGAGAAGTAAATATCTGGCAAAGGATACAGGTTAGAATGAATGTTCACATTCTGCTTATTGTTCTTTGTTCTGTTTTTCTCTTGGCGTAACACTAATTTATTTGATATGGGTTTTTTTACTTGTTTTAGTTCTCTCTGTGTGTGCGTGCGAGCAAGATTTATGCCCAGTTAGTAGTTCATGTATATAGTCAGATAGTATTAACACGCTTTCTTTGTGCAATATTAACAAAAGTAATTCACCACCTTTGTCACTTGGGATTTAGCTAAAATCTTGCCCCTCTCTCATTTTAGAGCATTTTTCATTTATTGCTAAATCCATATTGGATTCTGATTTATATCTAAGAGAACACAAAAAATGGGTAGGTAGACATTTTATTTTTAGTTCCTTCAACAGACGGGGATGTTATAAGACTTGATTTGTACAGATAATAGCAAAGTGCCTGTGGGTGCTTTCCATAGTACTCTCTGAAACTTGTTAGTGTTGAATTTGTACCTGAGTGCAGGCTTTGGGTATTTATAGCACCATAACTGCCTTTCTATTATAAAACATTTTGGAGGGATTTTAACTACCATCATTAAACAGTAGTGTTGCATTGAAACTTAATATTTGAGTTTTGGGCCTAAAACTGAATATCTTATGTAAATATTGTCTGTACCTATTAATTAGTTCAAATCTAAAGTAACAAATAATCTTCAGGCACTTGTTTTAAGTGTTTTTCTGTATTTTGAGATTGAAAAAGGATTCTGTATGTGTCCAGTGACATTTTTATTTACATGCAATTTTTATCTATATAAAATGTTTTGTAAAAGTTTTCATTAAGCATTAATACTCAATGTTCCGATAAAACGCCATGTACCCAATGAGGACTGGAGCCCTGTTGAGCCATGCTCTTGTGTGATTATAGAAGTGGACATGATCCCTGATTTGAGAAGTATAATTTTTAGAGTCCTATATGAAGGTATTACTATGGATTTATTTTTTGGATGGAGAGAGTTCTCTCTCTCTTCAAATATTGTAGAAATATTTAGTTACATTACCTTGGTCAAGTGATTGCTATTCTTGGAGCATATAGCAATTTTTGAATGAAAATTACAGCAATAAGTTGGTTCTGAATTCCACTATGAATAAGAACCATCTGACATTGAACAGATAATTTATTTTGTTACCTTTGTTCTCAAAGAACTGCTAGATCCTATGCTCATTGCAGTCAGTGGCAAAGTTTTCATTTACTTTACTGTGCTGGATTGAGGCTATAATTTAGAAGCAAAAAGTGTTTTTCTGTTGAAATGTTTTGCCAGTTTATATTTGTGTGTGTTAGATTAGTTTGGTAACTTTGTATTTTCTGCTGTAAGCCAGGTATTTTATATCAGTGGTTCTCAACCAGGGGAAATGTCAACTCCACTAGATATTTGCCTAGTTTTACAACAGGCTACATAAAAAGAAAGTCACTAGCAAAGTCAGTACAAACTGAAATTTCAAATAGACAATAACTTGTTTATATTGCTCTATATATTATTATATAGCAGGTATCACGCTGAAATGTGCAATATTGATATTCCAATCCACTTATTTTATAATTGTGTAGTAAAAATGAGAAAGAAAGCAATTTTTCAGTAGTAGAGCACTGTGACATTTTTTTTGTATTTTTAGGTCTGATTTTGTAAGCAAGCAGTTTTTAAATGAGGTAAAATTTGGTACACAGGACAAATCAGACTCCTGAAAGAGGTACAGTAGTGTGGAAAAATTGAGAATCACTGCCCCATGTAATGATCTACAAATAGAAAAATACAGAAAGATGTAAATCTGAAAGAGGCATTGGCTGCAGCAAGATGCACGTAATTTGAGATGAAAAAACTAGCCTATTTTGAATAGGTATGCAAACTTTACATGTATTTTAATTTCAAGAGACTTCAGATTGTTATTTTATAGATAATCAGCTTAGCCAAGCAATATCTTAAAGTTCATCCTGTCAATTTCCTTGTTTTTAAGTTATTCATTTCTTCCTGATCAATCTTAGGAAAGGCTAATAACATGAAATATCCAAGCTGTTTTCTCTCATGGTACACCAGTCACATGTTAAACTTGTCTCTTTCACATGCTTTTTGCTTAACATACCACTACTGAGGGTACTCTAGATTTCATTAGACCAGTGGGATGTTATCTGTGTAAGGCAGTTGTCTTAGGTCAAGATGCAACTTGAATTTTGTCTGTAGCTTGTTTTACAGGTATATAGACAAAGCTTGTAAGCTTCAGCACAGTAAACAAAATTATAATAAGAGATCCTATGCTTCATCCTGGTACAAAAGCTTGCCCAAGAAATAATTATCCTCACACCTTGATTTTTGCCCAGGCCATATATGGTCTACAATTTAATGAAGTGCAATCCTTAGATAAAGGATAAGAATATTTCTCACTTTGGATGTGAATATGTTGTTAATATTTGTCATTTTAAATAGTTGTAAATTGTCACTTGACAAATGACAAGAATAAATGTGACAGTTTGGACTTAGCTTTGAGCATTTAAAGTTTAGGGTTTAATGAGGTCTGAGGAATCGGCAAGGTTGACTTTGACTGTTGATTCAGATTAGTTTCCATTTCTACCTAGAAATCCAGCAGGCACTTGTAGCAATTATAAATCATTGGTACAAAGTGTACAGTTGAGCAGAAGTAGTACCTGTAGCTTTTGCGTTGAAATTGTCAATTTTAAAATATATTTATTGCTCTGGAATTCTTCTGTCTAGTGCAAAAGCATTCTAATGAAAGGGTCTTTCATTGATTAGATAATACTGTTTATAAAACAGAGCAGAATTTGTTGCACAAAATTTTAATACAGTAGTTAATAAGAGCTTTTTTGGCATTCTGATCATTCAAAAATAGCCAAACCAAAATATTTGAATTCAAGGATGGGAGAGGAAATTTCTTGTAGTCAGCCCTATTAAATGTTCAACAGTGAGGAAGTTTTAGTTTATAAACAGCCACTTAGTTTCAAATTCCTCCCATGTGGTATCAGCAAATAGAAGGTAATTGCCTTGGAAATGGAAGCATATTTTGGTCAGAATGGTCAGTTGTAGTAAATTCAGTAGATTAAAAATGAAAATGCTGGTTCTAACAGTACTTGCAGATTTGAATGCACCCAAATAATATGGAAATATTTTTTAAGTTGTAAGAAATTAAATTTAAAAAGTAGTTTGTGTGCATGTTGGGCAAAAGGAAGTAGTGTAATGTTCTTTTAAGGGTGTGATGGTGTTTAGTTTGTAAATGTTGTTACTAGTGCTGATCACTGGATTCATACACAGCATTTCTCCACACTCTGAATCATCTCTAGTGTTTGTCTTCCAAATACCCTTTTTTTGTAGGGGAGAAAGTTGTTCGTGTTCCATGTTTCCTACCAGGGCTAGATAATGAAACTCTGATTGATAAATTTGAACACATGCTTTTCATATTCCCCTAACTTTGTGGCTGCTGGAAAGGAGTGGATGCTTTCTTTTCCTTCTCTTCTCCCACTTAGTCTCTTGACTGGAGAGAGACGAATGCTGGTAGCTATTTTCATCACTAGTCGACTTCTCAAAGAATAAGGGTATTCTCTCCTTACCTAATCCTCCCCAAGCTCTCTGGTTGCTGTAAGGCCTACTACATCTCCATTACTCTTTCCCTTACTCTCTGTTTTGAGTTGTTAGGCCTTGTAAACAACTGCAGTGCTCTACATTGCTGCTGCTCATTGTTTGTCATGCCCCCAGCAGGGTGAAATTGGCATTTTCATATGCTCTCAACATGTTGGGAGTTGCAGTTGTAGTCGTCTTTGCTGCTTGTGAAAGCTCTAAATAGCAACAGAAGAATTGAAATGGCCTGTCTGCAGACTCAGGGAGACAGTAGTGCACTGGTTTATGTTTGGCTCCCATTCAGAAAGTAATCTTCCCAGCCATAAAAGCTAGTAATGTAATTTCTTCTACACTCTTCATGACTGGAACCCCATGTATGCCAGAGACAACTTTTTCCACACAACTATTTAGAAGGAAAGTGAATTTTTCAAGTCTTGACTTTTATACAGCATATCGATATATCTTTCCACTCTAACTCTCAGAACTCTTGCAGCACTTTCCTTTCAGCTTGACAGATAGAACCATCTCTTCCCTAAAGGCTAGAATTAGTGATCATTTATCAGTTGATTGGTAGAGAGTACTCCTATACTCCTATTGTATTTTTCTTCTGTTCAGTTCACAGATAAGGAACATCAGTGTCATGATAAGCCTTGTTTTTGCTGGTAAAAGAGGATGGACTATTTGGTCATTTATAAATGTCATCAGCTCAGGGCTATTTGTGGGGAGAGACTTCTAAGGCTTTTTTAATATATAACTTGGAAGTCTAGTTGCTTTGAAGACTTAATTTTTAGCAAAAATCTCTCTACTGCAGGACTTAACAAATCCCGGACACCAGGTCACCATGATGCCCAGGATTTAGCCCTTGGAGCTAGCAGCGCCATGACAGCTAGGGAGAGGAACGCCCCTGGAGCCTGAAAAAAGAGCCGATGGCACTGACATTTTCAACACCACCATCTCTCCCCCATCGCCGAAAACGCCTTCGGCATCGACCTTTTTCAGCGGTGAGGGGTCTTCACCGCTCTGCACCACTGCTGGAAGAAGTGGCAGCAGCAGTTTTTTGGTGGGGGTGGGGGGTTCTTCACTGCCACACACCTAGGGGTGCCTCAGGTTTTGGCCTGGCCCCTAGATGTGCAGCAGATTTGTTGAGGCCTGTTCTACTGTGAGAATTTTTCTTCCTCAATCATGTGTACACCATTTGGGTCTGGCTTATGCTTGCTGATGTTATCAATGGGCTATTGATTTTAAAGAAATCATTCAGAAAGCTATATTACATCTCTCTTGTATTGTATTTAACACTTCTCTGACTTTTTTGTGTGTGTTCACAGATTTGTTTGTAAATGCATCACAAACAGGCAGCCCAGAATGAAGAAAGCAAGCAGGACTGTTGGCTCAGTGCCCAAAGTGCCCGGGATAAATAAAACTCAACCAATAGAAAAAATCAAACCAGAAAACGGCTCCTCAGTGTCTGCAGTAACAAAACTCTCAAAAACTGGGACCTCATCATCCCTGCTGAAGGTAACCTCTGATAGACTACCTTGATTTTTTTTGGACAGTAAGGGATTTGGAAAGTTAGACTTTTACAGTAAATATATTGATGCAGTGTACAACTGGAATTCATGATCTCTGAATAACTAAAGAGAATTTCAGTAATTGCACAATGTGAACAGAATAATTACAAATGTGGTGTTCATTAAGCATTATTCCTTTTGACATGTTGTATGTATCATAGTGGAAGGCAGCAAACTTTGTGGAACTGAACTTTCCTCTCTTCCCTGTAAAAGGGACAGAGTCAGAACTCAGCTGCCTTCCACAGGGTGTCATTAATTGCTGTTTCAGGTAGGGAGTGCCATGTGCTGCTTTTGAATGATTTTCTCTGGCTGACTTGTGGTATGGTGGTGGGGTCTGATAAGCTCTATATCATGATTAAAAGTTCAAATTAAAATTTCTCAAGACAGGTACCTCAGTGGGGAATTTCAAGGATTATATTACCTTTAAGAGACTGTCTGGTGACATGTCAGACCCACACAGTTGCATTGTTCCTATAGTTGTTCTGTGCTCTCTCTTTGGTGTCAGGAGTGGTGCTGCTGCTCTTACCTGCCATCATCTTATTTTAGTCTTGTGGGTTTCTCCTGCCTATCAGCTTAACAAGGCACCAGGGTTTGGAGCATATCTACATATTGTACTGCATCTTCAGTGTTCCTTGGGCTCTTTAAACATTGAGCGGTGTGCTGTCAGGGCACATATTTGGGAGCAAGAATGTGACTTACAGGAGGCTGGGTATAATATGTCTTGCCTCTTAGATGGGCAGCAGACAGGAGAGACCCAGGATCAGGGAGTTCCATGTGTGGAAGTTTCCATAATAACTAGACAGGATTGCCAAAATCAAAGGGGGATCCTCTCCCCTACCAGCTAGTAGAAACTGGGAAAGCCTTGGATAGTTACTACCCTGAATTTTATGGTGTTTTAGGGTTTTGTTTTAACAATAAAATGAGCCCTGCTGAGTACAGGGACGCAAAGTGCCTTGTATCTGGGACTTTATTTTCCCTCCTGAGCTGGTGAATCTGCACATTGTCTTATGGTTAGGTTTCTGCAGAAACATTGTATGTATCTTGCATCCTGTTTCATACAAAACCATCTTGAGATATATAAGCATTCTGAACAATGTCCTACATCATTGACCACTATCCTTTTAGGAGCTGACTAGTAGGTACTTCTGACTTTGGTGTGTAGCTTACTCATCAAACGCTTCCAGCTGTTAAACATCTCACCATGACCAAAAAAAAGGCAAATAAATGAACTATCTATCTATCCCTGAAAGGAATTGGCTTACTGTGTGCTTACAATTTTCTCTTTTATCCGTAACACTTCATATAATCCTCGAAACTCAGTGTGGAATTAAAAAGTGTATTAGTGCATTTACATGCATCTTAGGCACAGTAGGGCATTCCCTTCTTAAACAGCAAATAGGAATTGTTGCACCTTGAAGGGTTATAGCTAGGTTTTAGTGACATAGTTGAGTGACTCATTCTTATGTGGTTTGTTGTCATGCCAGCTTTGTGAAATACGAAACTATTTACATCTTTCAAGTGTTTCCATTTGTAGGAGAAGTTGGAAAATTGTAGACTGTAGACTTGTACAATGCTGTACAGTGCTGGCAATTTATATGGGGAAGTGAAAATGTCAATAAGCAACTGTGGCATTTTGAAAGGAACTTGCCTATGTAATTTTATCCTTTATGGTGTTGTCTGTGAAGCATTGGCAGACTATCTTCTCATAGTTTGTGGCTTGCAGAAAACATATATTCTTAACCTTTAAATTTTTTTGGTATCTGCTATATTATTTTTTAAATTTTAATACATATTCCTAGACAGAAGTAGTTTAGTTGGAGTTAAAATTGAGAACATATCAGTAATTTAGGTTAAAATACCTAAATAGAGATGATATAATTTTTTCCCAAACCAAATGTTATATAAACCCCAGACACACAGTGTTGAGGTTAAACTAAAGAAATCCAAACATATTCAGGTTTGGAAAAGCACAGTTAAGGCATAAAATTATGATTAGTTCATAATAAATGTGTTAGTCCCAGATCAGATTAAACTGATATTTAATGATACTTTTCTTCTTTCCTTCATGGTGTGACTGCAGCGGAGTGTGATGTTTGTTTGGAGGTCTTAACTGTGCATTTTTTCCTCAGGAACCTTGCCTCATTCAGGGCAGAGAATGGATGGAATTTGGGAATGAATCATGGTTCTGTAGTTGTTGGCGGAACCCCCTTATTTTTTTGCAGAAAAAGGAGGGTATGGGATGGAGATAAAAGTATGATCTCATGGTTTAGTCAGTTGAATGTCATGTCACCCCAGAAAACTGGATTATGCCATTGCCACAGAGTTCTTAGTTGTTGCTAGGGAAGTCACTTAATCCATCTTTTTCACAGGTGGCCTCTGTTTCTCGTTTTCTGAATTCCAAAATTAAGATATCTGAGATCCTCATAACTGCAACTGAAGTCAGTAAGAGCTCTGCTCTGGCCGAATAAAGTGCTGCAAACTGCTAAATTTTCTGAATAATCAAGACATAAGCTTGTCTACATGGAGATATCCATGAAAATTAATCTGAATTAACTAGTGGCATGAATTAGAAGTGGATCAGTTAGACTGCATTAAATTCCTGTGTGAATACCTTAATTCAGAATTAAAGTGGCCTTTAATTCAGGTTAGCTTAATTCACAATGAATCTTAAGGACTAGTTTTTTGCCAGTTCTAGGATTGCTGGCTGAAACATCAATGCACTGCGGTCATCCAGTTTTAAGAATTTATACTGTGTAATCACAGGTAGTATTGGTGCAAACAAAAGAAAGACAATCTCAAAGATTAGGAAATTTATTTACACATTTTCTTTTTGTTTTAATTTCATCAATAACCTTCTTACATCTTTATTTACAAAAAATTGTTTTCAGCATTTTAAATTGTCAATCTGATATTTAATGACTTGTTATTTCTAATGTTTGATGTGTACTGAACAGTGAAACCAAGTCTTTGGACTTGGGAAGGCACACTTCTCACCAAACACATTTTTAAACTTAATTAATTTATTTAGGAATAGATTCTTCATTTTTGTAAGCTGACCATCCTTTTAACCAATATAGAAAAAAGATAATTTTTTAGAGCTGTAGTATGTATGCCTTCACTAATATTTCTTTTTGGGAATTAAAAATTATGATGTAGCAATTCAGTAATTTGCTTTGGGAGGGAGAGTGGATTCATACTGTGTGTGGCCAGGTCTATTCTATTCCCTTACTTCAGTATAACTGCGTCATTCAGGGATGTGAAAAATCCATCCCCTGAGCTAAGTAGTCATACTGTCCTTTATCTCAGGTGTAGACAGCTCTGTCAGCAGAAAATCATCTCCTCCAACATAGCTACCACCTCTCACATCAGTTTAGACTTGAGTGTCTTCACCAGCAAGGGAGCTGTACTGATGCAAGTTTGTGGTGTAGAAGACTTGCTCTTTATTTCAGAAGCTCGGTAAAACTTAAAGGATTGGGGTTAGTTTTACAGCAACTTGGAACTAAACATGTTCCTATAGTGAAACTGATGATTTTCATTTATACTTTGGAATCGGTGTTTATATAGATACATCGGTATCCAGAATATATGCTTTGAAATACTCTTAAAATCTTTTTGAAAAATCAATTAAAAAGCTCGTTTCAAAGTGCTAAAGTAGTGGGTTCTGCCGTCGTGTAGCTTGTCAGTCCTATGATATTACAGAGACAGTGGGTTAGGTAAGTTCCGAAGGACAACAGGACATTAACTGGCCACTTCACCTTGAATGATTCCTAAGAATATGTGCTGACGACGTACACTTTTGATCTTGTATTTAGTTGTGACTTCCCAGCTTGGTCACTACACTACAGTATTAAGATGACATAAAGCAGCTTACATCAACCTAATTATGTCAGTGTCTGTATTAGAATGCTGCTTCCACCAAAGTTAAATGGCCCGCTGCACCGACGACGTAACGCATAGCACTTATGTTGGTGAATTAAGGTGATATGGTGTCCTTGTAGATACTTCATTGCTTACTTCAACTGTTGGATTTCATTCTTGTCAATTTCACAACTGCTATTGTCTCCTGTCAGCAACTCAACTTTCAGCTGGAGCTCTGGAATTGACAAGAATGTGGATTTTGCTGCTGATAGGCTTCATGCTGTATTATTGAGTCCAGGAATGGGCTCATAGCTGGCCCCACTCCTAATTGTCAACCAGATACCAACAGGTGATTGAATTTAGTAATGTAGATCACTGGTTTTCAAACCACGGGTTGGGACCCAGTACTAGGTCACAGACCCTCATGTACTGGGTCGTGGCACTCCCCGCTGCTCCCACTAAAAGACTGGAATGCGTTGTTCAAAGATGTAATTGTTGGGTCACGGGCATAAATGATTTTTTTAAACTGGGTCCCAAGGAAAAAAAAGTTTGAAAACCACTGATGTAGACTACCCCTTAGTACCTTTCCTAGATCTGAAGTAGAGCTCCGTGTAGCTTGAAAGCTTGTCTCTTTCACCAACTGAAGCTGGTCCAATAAAAGATATAACCTCATCTACTTTGTGTCTGAATAGTGGATTAATTATAGGTATTATCTAAGTACCTCTGTGTTGAATGTGTTTTTTAGATCTTAAAGTATTTTCTTTTAAAAATTATCCACTTGCAATAACAGCTTTGATGAGTTAACATTTCCAGTCCTATACTTTATATTCAGTAATGATAATATCCTTTTCTCTCTCCAGACAAAAAGCAATGATGACCTTTTAGCAGGGATGGCTGCTGGTGGGGTGAATATGACCAATGGTGTCAAAGCAAAGAAGAGTATTTGCACATCCACAGCCTCTTCAGCTTCAGGGACCACCATGAGCAACTTGGAGAATAAACCCAAGACTGTTACAGGTACAAGGGGATATTGGGCGCAAAGGGTTGTTTCTTTGGCTTTTTGTTATTCCATTGTAACTCATACGTAAACAGGTTTCCAAAGCTCCTAATGAAGTGCTCAGCAAAGGTATGGCCAAATAGAACACTCTACTCATGACCCTCTTCACCCAGTTTTTGATAAAATGTGCACCTGTAAATCCTTATATGTAATCATTTTTGGTGTTGGTCATTTAGCTTTTTCAGTGGTGGTATTCTCTGGGACCAACAGCTAGTGAGGATTCATTCTGCTAAAAAAAAATTCCCACTTCAGGTATTGAGGAGTTATGGTAAGGGGTGAATGTCTTCAACACTTGGTGTTGTGTTAGAATAGTAATCTCTGTTGATGTAGGTAATTAAGGAGGAAGAATTTTGTAAACACTTTGGGCAGGCATGATGTTATGTAGTGTTTAGATGTTTGTTCTTCCATTGCGAGTTTAAGGGCTCTATAAAGTTAATAAAATTGTAAGTCACCTTGCAGTAAAGAAGAGAGGGTACCGCTCTCTGCTTCATTGTTCCCACACCTAAAAGTGAAGATGTCAGATATATTAAAAACTTTGGCGGAGAATCTCTTTTCCTCTTGCAGACAGTGGGGTTTTCTGTCCTTGTTTTGAAGAGGTCTTGGCATACGTTTAGACACTGTAAAGAATGTTTAAACCTTATTGGAGACTCATGAAAATACACTGTACATAATTCATTTTCAGAAGTGTGGTTTAGAACGGCAGCTATTTTATAATCATAGCAACATAAATAGACTTGTATGTAATTTCATACATATACTCAGATTGTTGCTGATATCCGAAGTGAATTAAAATTAAATTTTTTTAAATGTACAGGTGCAAGCTCTACAGCTAAGCGTAGCACTTCATCTGGAAATAAAGAATCTAGCTCTTCTAGGGAAAGAATACGCGATCGTTCCCGTCTGAACCAGAGCAAAAAACTGCCTTTGACAGGACAGGGGACTAATGATACTGTTCTGGCAAAACGTTCCCGTAGTCGTACTAATCCAGAGTCTGATGTTCGGATGAGCAAATCCAAATCAGACAATCAAATCAGCGACAAAGCCGCTTTGGAAGCAAAAGTGAAAGATCTTTTGACTTTAGCAAAAACGAAAGATGTAGAGATTTTACACTTGAGGAATGAACTCAGAGATATGCGTGCTCAGCTAGGCCTTAATGAAGATCAGTCGGAGGGCGATGACAAGTCTGAGGAAAAAGAGGCCATTGCTGTTCACCAGCCAACTGATGTAGAATCTACATTATTGCAATTACAAGAGCAAAACACTGCTATCCGAGAAGAACTTAATCAATTGAAGAATGAGAATCGAATGTTGAAGGACAGATTAAATGCATTGGGCTTTTCTTTGGAGCAAAGGTTAGACAATTCTGAGAAACTCTTTGGCTATCAGTCTTTGAGCCCAGAGATCACAACTGGTAACCATAGTGATGGTGGTGGCACTCTTACGTCTTCAGTGGAAGGTTCTGCTCCTGGTTCAATGGAAGATTTGTTGAGTCAGGATGAAAATACCTTAATGGACAATCAACATAGTAACTCCATGGATAATTTAGACAGTGAGTGCAGTGAAGTTTATCAACCACTTACATCAAGTGATGATGCCTTAGATGCTCCATCGTCTTCCGAGTCTGAAGGTGTACCAAGTATAGAAAGATCTAGGAAAGGAAGCAGTGGCAATGCCAGTGAAGTATCTGTAGCTTGTTTGACAGAAAGGATACATCAGATGGAAGAAAATCAGCATAGTACAGCCGAGGAGCTTCAAGCAACACTTCAGGAACTTGCAGATTTACAACAAATAACTCAAGAGCTGAACAGTGAGAATGAAAGACTTGGAGAAGAAAAAGTAATTCTTATGGAATCCTTGTGCCAGCAGAGTGACAAGTTAGAGCATTTCAGCCGACAGATTGAATATTTCCGGTCTCTTTTAGATGAACATCATATCTCATACGTTATTGATGAAGATATGAAAAGTGGGAGGTATATGGAGTTAGAACAACGTTATATGGACCTCGCAGAGAATGCTCGTTTTGAACGAGAGCAATTGTTGGGTGTCCAGCAGCATCTGAGCAATACTTTGAAGATGGCAGAGCAAGATAATAAGGAAGCCCAAGAAATGATAGGGGCACTGAAAGAACGGAACCACCACATGGAACGAATTATTGAATCAGAGCAGAAAAGTAAGGCAGCATTAGCAGCCACTTTAGAGGAGTACAAAGCCACAGTAGCCAGTGACCAGATTGAGATGAATAGGCTGAAAGCTCAGCTGGAGCATGAAAAGCAAAAAGTGGCTGAGCTGTACTCTCTACACAATTCTGGAGATAAATCGGATATACAAGATTTGCTGGAGAGTGTCAGGCTGGACAAGGAAAAAGCAGAGACTTTGGCCAGCAGTCTGCAGGAAGAGCTGGCTCTCACTCACAATGATGCCAATCGATTGCAGGATGCCATTGCTAAGGTAGTGTTGAATTCTCTAATGTGTATGTGCCCAACCCTCCCTCTGCTGTTCATTACGGCTTTTCAATTTGTTCTTTGGAGGTATGTGACCAGTTATGAGCTTTGGGCCTGTAGTCAAGATTTTCTACTACATTTTGTGTACAAAACAAGTGTATCCTTTTATTAAACTTTTATAGACCTAAGATCAGTTCTACTGGATTACTCATATAAATGTGATATTTTTTTTTTAAAGGGGAAAGATAGATTTGTAAAACCTTAAATGCCATTAAGCAAATCATTGTTTTTAAATGTTCCCATTTGGAACATGCTTAAGCAAATGGAAATAATTTGTAGCTGAATTTTCTCAGGGTGCATCATGTATATTGTAATCTTCTTCAGTAACTTGCTGTAAATAATGAAAATAATGACTCAGGGCTTAAAACTTGTTCTTGCAGTTAGGTGAGTGCAGGGAGGTGAAGGCGAGAATGTTCAGCTTGTGATCCAATACCATTCTGTTATTGTTTCACTTTTCATGTGGTAGGATGCTTGGTAGAATATGAAATACATTCAATTTGGAATCAAGAATTTACGGTAACTTTGGAAGTGGTTCAAATAGATAGCTTCAGTGCAGCCAAAAGTTGGATTCACAGCATGGTCCAGATATAGCAACTCCTAATGAATTCACACAAAGCTTGATTCACATGACACTTTTTGCTATTAAGTTTAGTTGTTGTGAGATTTAAAAAAATATATTTTAAGGATGGTGTCTACAGCAGTAAAATGCAGCTAAGTTTTATTTTAACAGTTAATTTTGTCCTGAATTAACTATGAACACTTTTTTCCTCCCAGGTTGAAGATGAATACAGAGTCTTTCAAGAAGAAGCTAAGAAGCAAATTGAGGATCTCAATATGACTCTAGAAAAGCTTCGAGCAGAGCTGGAAGAAAAAGAGACTGAAAGAAGCGACATGAAAGAAACTATCTTTGAGTTGGAAGATGAAGTAGAGCAGCATCGAGCTGTGAAACTTCATGACAACCTCATCATATCTGACTTAGAGAGTAAGTGAATGAGTTTCTCTTGATACATCACATTATAACTTGAAAATAGTTGAAACAGGATGGTTAAAACTGTTTTAATTGTGGTTGGCATATGTGTAATTTTTAATCAGACTAGACCTTGCAAGAAAAGAAGAATGACTCTTAGAAAGAATTAACTTGACTTGATTTTGGGCTTGCAAGACTAATAGTTGGAGGTAGGGGTTAATTGGTTGTAAATTGGGAAAACATAAACTGTCAGTTGTGAGAATGAACATGAAGCCTCAGAATGTCATTTTGAGTCATCTTTCAAGCACAACTGCATGTAGTCATGGATACAAATTATGGCTTCTTACCCATGTGTTTGGCTGTTGAATTCTTGATTTATTTCTGTCTGGGAGAACTCAAATTCTCATCTCTCCAATGTAGCAAAGATATACGAACTTCCAAAAGTTAAATATATGTACACTAGGTTAATTTGATTGTTCCTAGAACAAGAAATTTTTCCCTCTTGCTGAAAATATGTTTTCAGTGGTGAAATTGATGAATGGGGATCCTAGAGAATTTTCTCTTCATGGTCACATCTGTGTGTACTGCTTAAACTGTGAAACTAAAAATGAATTTGCCAGCTCTGGAACAGAGTTCAAGCAGGTTGTCCTATTGCCCCTCAGTGTCCATTTCCTAAATAGCGTGGCTCCAGGCTCACTTGATTTACTAAGTAAAAACCATGCCTGCTAGTCATGCTTGGTAGTTCAGTGGGCAGTGTCTCTCAATATAGACTGTCAATGGAATTAATTGAATCTCAAGTGCCAGGCCTCATGCATTTTACATACCTTGGTCTGAAAGACTGCATATGCTCCACTCTTACACCAAATCCTGGGCTACAGTACCACATGGATCAACCATGCTTACCCAGCATATCTGACCTGCAGAGAGAGAGACCTGCAGTTCTTCCCTTTGGGAGTCTGTGACCAGCGGTGTACGGTGACAAAACATCCTTCTTTACATCAAAAGATTGGTTTCTTCAACAGTAGGACAAAGCATTTGAAAAAAGGGATTTTAAAACAACAAACAGGAATGTCTGTCTTGTCTAAAGACTTACCATTCAGCATCTTTAGATGCCCAAACTCAGGGGTTCCCAACCCCTGGCCTGTGGGCCAAAACTGGCCCATGGGGCTTTTTAAAACGGCCCGCGCTACCCGGGCCAGTGGCTGGGAGCCGGGCCACAGCTGCCCAGTCCCGGCATGCAGCTGGGAGCCCAGCCGCACATCTCCTCTCCACTCCCAGCCAGGAAGTTGTCCTCAACACTCTCAAAAAAGTCCCCCATGAGAACCAGGGCCTGTGACCTGGAAACTTCTATTAGTTGTCCATAGAACGCCTCATCCACCTCCTCCTTCTGGTCCTGTGGTCTGTAGCAGACACCCACCACAACATCCCCCTTTTTGCACTCTCGTCAAAACTTAACCCACAGACTTTCAACCGGCTTGTTTCCACTTTCGTAGTGGAGCTCTGAGCAGTCATACAGCTCTTTTACATAAAGTGCTACTCCTCCACCTCTTCTTCCCTGTCTGTCCTTCCTGAACAATTTATACCCATCCATGGCAGTGCTCCAGTCATGTAAGTTATCCCACCATGTCTCTGTTATTCCAATTACATCATAGTTCCTTGTCTGTGCCAGTACTACCAATTCTTCCTGCTTGTTTCCCAGGCTCCTCACATTTGTGTACAGACACTTAAAATACCGGGCCAATTGCCCTACTTTGCCCTGTCGATTATCTCTCCTGTTGCGTCTTCCTCCTTGCAATTTCTCCCGGTGACGTCCTTCCCCACTCACCTCAGGTATTAGGGCTTCATCAGGACACACAAGACAATGATTTGATTTCCCATCTCAGTTCCGACAACCCTCTCTTTTATCTCTGTTGTTACAGTCCCCCTTCCCTCCCCCCAAATTCCATCCCTTCCCCCCAGGTCTCCCTCAGTTTGACTTACCTGTGAGCTTTGGTCACCTTCCCCCTTCAAACCTAGTTTAAAGCCCTCCTCACTAGGTTAGCCAGTCTGTTTCCAAATAAGCTCTTCCCCTTCCTCGACAGGTGGAGTCCATCTCTGCCTAGCAGTCCCCCTTCCTGAAACAGCACCCCATGATCGAGGAAGCCAAGCCCTCCTGGTAACACCATCTTCGCAGCCAGGCATTCACCTCCAGGATGCATCCGTCTCTGCTCAGCCTCCTACCCTTGACCGGAAGGATTGAGGAGAACATCACCAGTGCACCGAACTCCTTCACCCGTGCTCCCAGAGCCCTGTAGTCACCTTTGATCTGCTGAGGGTCACCTCTCGCAGTATTATTGGTTCCCACATGGAACTCTTCCCGGGCTCTTCACTGCATGGGCTCCCCATCCCCTATCATCCTCCCCTGCAGGCTCCCCAGCCCCTTTCCCCACTGAGGGCTCCTCACCCACCCTGTCCTGCCAGTTCTCTGGCCTTCCCAGCACCGTGGGCTCCTCTTTCTCCTACCCACCCCCAACCCTGTGAAATCTCCAGACCCTCCCCCCTTCCCTTCTCTGCAGGCTCCACTCCTGCAAGTTCTCCAGACCCTTCCCAGGCACCCCTCTGCTTCCCCCTGTCCCCCACGTGGGCTCCCCTTCCTCGGCTCCAGGCCACAGGGGCTTCCCTTTCCTTCCTCCCCCCACCCCCACCCTACCAGTTCTCCCTTCCTTCCTTCCTTCCTTCCCAGTGCTGCAGGCTGCCCCCTGCCCTGGGCTCCCTGTCCTCAGCTCCACCCTGAGCTCCGGGCAGCAGGAATTTCTCTGGCCTTTTCCCTAAGCTGCGAGCTCCTGTTCCCCCCTCCCCTTCTCTGGCTGTTCTCCAGCCGCTCCCCCATACTGTGGGCTCTTTCTACCCCGGCCCTGTGTCCCTGCATGGTGGGAAATTCCTGACCCACTCCATGACCAACCCGTTTCACCTCAGTGGGGCTGAATCCAGCCAGCCTCTCCCCGGCGCCCCCCCCCCCCCCATCAGCTCCTCTCTGCACCAGTCCCTCCCACAAGGCGGGATATTTAAAAAGCCTCCAGCTGGGCCCCAGCTCCCAGCCTTCTGTGGCAGCTCAGAGCACTCCATGGGCTGGATAAGAGCCCTCGGCGGGTTGGAGTCCGGCCTGTAGGCTGCAGGTTGGACAAGCATGGTATAGAGCAAGAAGTGTATTGCAACAGTCTGAACATGAAATTCAAACTTAGTTGCATGAAGAATTAAGTTATGGAAAATGTGCAGCAGGTTCAGGTTGCAAAACTAAATGATCTAATCAATATGAGCAGTAAAATTCAAATCACTGTTCAAAAGTATTCTTACTGTAGATTCTTGTCCAAGAGTACAGGATTGAGAGGACCAGAGTTAGCACTAGGAGAAAGCGATGGACAAGGAGCAAGTTCCATGCAGTCTTGTCTTTAAAAACAAACATTTTAACCATTGTGACATTAAAAAGTTAACAAATGCAAGATTAAAGATGGTATATGTTTTTTACACCAATGCAGTTACATCTGTGCTAAGTGCAAAATTCAAGTGGACCTAAGCCTGTACTTTTAGAAACATTACACTAGATGGCGGTTTTGCTCTGGTTCTGTATGCTAGCTTTGAAAAACCAAATGAACTGAACTGAAAGTCTTTCAGTAAAATAAATGTGCTAAATTATCAAGTAAAGTAAAAAACAAACCTTTTATCTCCTAAAACCCAGCCTATAATACTGAAGGAATGTGATATACAGTCTTTGTGAATTGTCTTTATAACAGAGAGAAGCTATTTAAATAAACACATAAATTGCCACATTTTCTTCTTAAAACCAAAATGGTGTTTGTATATACATTCAATGCAAGATATTTTGAAGCATAGATGATAGTGTTCTCTAAAATCTCAATGGAATTCAATCCTCTTAACTCTTGCTAATGCGAGTGGTTTTATACTATTATTGTATGGTACAGTTCATTCAACGCAGGTGAGTTTTACTAATAATAAAATTTGAGATTTTAACATAGGTGATGTTCTATTAAAATTTGACACTTAAAATGTTAGTCTCTGCCCAGTAAGACTGATCACAGGCCTTAATGTTTTTGTGTGACAATAACAGAAACTGACACACAAAATTCATAAGCAAACAGCTCGTGCTTTGGTGTGTTTGTGATCCAGCCCTTTTTTCTGCTCTCTAAAGCGATATCATTTAAACCATTATTTTAGTGCATAAGCACTCAGGTCATGGATCCAGAACCCCATTGTGATAGGCACTGTTCAAATACAGAACAAAGACTACATGCTCTTTGGGTAGGAACTATCTTAATATAAGACAAGACAGTAGATGGATACAGAGTACACGGAAAGAATGGGACAGTTTTGGTGAGCATAATAGACAGTGGTCTCTGCACACCAGTGGCGTAACTATTGTCAGGTTTGCCAATGTAATGATATTGCTATAACTTTGCTAGTGTGGATTCAGTTATACTGGTATAAAGATACTCTAAAGGAAATAGCTGTCCCAGGAAAAGGCCCTTTTATACCAGTATAATGCATCCACACGAGGCTTGTAGCAGTGTAAATATGTTGGTGAAAAACCATACCCATAACTGGCAGTTTTACCAGTACAACTTTCAAATATCAAGCCTACATTGAACATCCACAATTGACGAAAGCTGGAAATCTTCACCCATGCTGTACTTCTGTCAGATTTTGTGTTGACTGTGTACCTTCTCTTGAAACACTTAATCTAGAAGTCTAATGGCAAGTCTACACTGCAGACGTCTGCTATATCATTCAGGATCTTGAAGAGGTATGTTCTCCTTCGAGATGTGCCCCCGTGGATACTCCACCTTGGGTGCAGATGCTTCCACGCAGCACGAATCAGAGAACTCTCCTAGCAGTGCTCCTTTGGGTCACATGAGCGCCGATAGGCTGTCCGCGCGCGTGTGACCCTGCCCCCCTCAGTTGTGTCTCAACCATCCGTGGTCTCGGACGGAGCTCTTTCTCTCTCCCGAGTTACGTAGTTCTTCAAACCTCTCCCTAAAACAACTATTCCTCTCCCTTTTTTTCTTTTAAAACCTCACCTAACCTGTTAAAAAAGAAAAAAAAGCCGCCAGTCCACGGCAATGCCAGCTTTCCTGGCTTCAAACGCTGCGAGACCTGTCAGGACGCTATACCAGCATCCGACGGACATTGTTTATATAAAATGTCTTGGTGAGGGGCACATATCACAGAAGTGCCCCCACTGTCAAAATTTAAGCTCAAGAGCTCAGTGGGACAGGGACCTCCACTTAAAACTACTATTGATGAAGCGGTCCCTTCATCCAGCCTCAGACCTGGGGCAGTCAACCGCCTTTCAAACCTCTTCATGCTCCCTATATTCGGGGACAAAGTGGAAAAAATGGCTGTCTCCGGCCTCCAGACCCCGTAGCATTAAGGATCCTGGTTCCTCAGCTACGCCGGCAACGAAAGCCCCGAAAAGGTCCGCTTCTGACCACAGGGCAAAGTCAAAACCCTCAGATCAGCAGGCTTCTTCATACTTGAAAATATCAAAAACGGCTTCAGTACCAAAACCGTCCTTGGTGCAGACCGTGGACGCGGCACAGGCACTGCACCACCTTCAATTCAAGCCGCACTGCAGCAAGGTTCACCAGCACTGGTCCCTACTACTGCACCAACGTCTCCTAACTCGGAACCGCAAACTATAAAGGAAACTGCCAGCTCTTCAGCACCGGCTCCTTCCAGGGAGCAGATAGCTCCAAGGAAACAAACTGAAAAGAGAAAATATTCTAACAAGCCAAGGAATGACCGTTCACTACCATCTGCCTCCCATAGACGTGAAATGCAGGGATCCTCAATTTACCTGCCTATGACTGCATCAAGGTCATTGCTGGATTCAGAGGATGAAGAGGCAATGCAGCAGAGACCTGGGTCTTCTCCACAACTCATGTCCCCAGTAAATAGGGAACATAGATACTATAGGTTACCTTCTATGCCATATCCCTGGTACCCACCACCCTGGTACAGTCTGCCACCCTCTCAGCAGCAGCAGTGGCCACATTTGGATACAGGGTCACAATACTCATCAAAACCTTCCACCTCACGCCACTATAAGCCAATCACCAGACGACACCAACAACCTATACTAACCAATCAAGAAACAGAAGAGGAACCAGATATGGGGCATTCAGAACCACCACTCCCCACACAAAATCAGACCCTGCTGGCCGAGACCATTATCTCATCACTGCCTAACCTGGATGACTCCAGACAATTTCAAGTGGAGGCACTTCAGATTCCCACCCAGGAGGAATCAGGATCACAACACAAACTCCTAAGAATTTTACATACGAAACCTTCTATGAGAATCGCAATACCCATGAATGATGCTGTTATTGATCCAGCCAATGTCATCTGGCAAACCCCGGCTTCAATACCAGCCACCTCAAGAAAAACAGATAAGAAATATTTTGTACCCAACAAGGAATCAGAATACCTGTTTAACCACCCGCCTCCCAACTCTTTAGTAGTGGAGGCTGCCAAGAGTCGTCATAAACAACAGTTTAATAAAACAACACCTCAAGGCAAAAGACAGGAAAATGGATACCCTGGGCAGGAAAGTTTATGCCTTGGCCACCCTCCAATTAAGAATAGCTAATTATTTGGCTCTACTCGCAAATTATGATCATGATAACTACCTGAAATTGGTGGATTTTATTGAACATATTCCAGAAGAGAACAGACAACACTTCCATGCAATGATCAAAGGTCAATTAATTTCCAAAAACATTTCTCCAGGCTGCTTTAGACTCTGCTAATACTGCAGCCCGTAACAACACCACAGGAGTCGTGGTGCAGAGAGCCTCGTGGCTACATTCAGCAGACCTTCCCAAACAATTGCAAGCAACCATTGAAGACCTGTCATTTGAAAATAAAAAGTTATTTTTGGAAACGACTGACCAATTGATGCATGGTTCCAAAGATTCACGAGCCACACTCCGAGCGTTTGGCATCTATCCGCTGGGGACACGACGTAGACCTTATTGCTACCAACCCTATAATTTCAGGTACCAACACCAACCGCAGATCAGAACACCGTTTAGACATCAGGACCAACAGTCCTGTAGTCACCAGCGCCCACAATGCCGCAGACAACCCTCTAATCAACCCTGTACCAATCAACCACCTCCATCAAAACCCCAGTTTTGAGAAAGAGGTCGAGGGCCTGAGCACATCACACTCATATCCTGAGCCACTGACATGTCCGACTTTTACAGACGGTCTACGTTCTCACTATCTCTCCTGGACTACAATCACAACAGATAGGTGGGTCTTAGAAACTATCGCCATGGGTTAATATAATACCATTCATATCGAACCCCACATCCCATTACCCTTCCCTATCCCGCTACAGGGACACTACTCACGTACAGTTATTGGAGCAGGAGGTTCAACACCTCCTAGTTATGGGAGCGATAGAGGGAGTACCCAAAGATTTCAAGGCACAGGATTTTATTCTCCCTACTTCCTGACCCAGAAGAAGTTGAGAGGTTGGCGACTGATCCTGGGCCTTAGAAAGCTAAATAAAAGCATAAAATACAAGAAGTTTAAGATGGTCACCTCTCTACGATTATCCCGGCTCTTGAATATGGGGACTGATTCACGGCCCTCAACTTACAAGATGCTTACTTTCGCATCCCCATCCACCCTGCCCATAGAAAATACCTAAGGTTTATGGCTAATAACACTCTTTACCAATATGCTGTTCTCCTTTGGTCTTTCCAGCACCATGGGTATTCTCCAAAATGTTATCCATGATAGCAGTGCACCTCCGAAAGAATGGAATAACCATATTCCCATACTTTGACGATTGCTTGATAACGTCCACTTCATGCACGCAGGCCACACAAGCGACTATACCAGTACCCTCTTCCACAAACTAGGTCTGCTAATAAACCCAAAAAAGTCTATCCTGACACCTACACAAAACATTCACTTCATAGGAGCCCGCCTGGACTCCACATAAGCTCGAGCCTTTCTCCCAGACAAAAGACTCAACACCATAATAAAACTCATGAACATGGTAATTCACACTCCTACAACAACAGCAAGAACCTGTCTACAATTACTGGGCCATATGGCCTCTATTACCTTTGTCGTCAAGGATGCCAGACTTCACATGCCCCCTTTCCAACTATGATTTGCTACAGTTTCCAGACCAAGATATCATTCAGTGCAGAAAACAGTGTACCTACCTTTGGAAATAAAACACTCCATCTCTGGTGGATGATCCCAAAAAATACAGCGAGCGGATTACCGTTCCTACAATAATCTCCAACAATATTAATGATGACAGTTGCTTCCCTTTTGGGATGGGGCAAACATATCCAAAACCACACTACGCAGGCCAAATGGAGTCCCCAGGAGGTGACCCTTCACATAAACATTCTGGAGCTTCAAGCGATGAGATACGCCTGCCAATGCTTCCAATCAGTCCCGCTAAACCAACACGGTCATGACCAACAACACGGCCTGCATGTATTACATAAACAGACAGGGAGGAGTACGCTCCAAATCTTTTTGTTTAGAAGCAATCAAATTATGGACATGGTGCATAAACAACACCACTACAATTTCAGCTTCTTACATTCCTGGCACTCAAAACAACTTAGCAGATTTCCTGAGCTGCTCATTCATGCAAAATCACAAATGGGAACTACATCCAAAACTTCTACAGGGCATTTTCTGTTGAGGGGGCTACCCATCAGTAGACATGTTCACAACAATCGAAAGTGCCGGAAATATTGCTCCAGAGCAGGCATTTATTATCCCATGGAGGGGCAAACTCCTATACGCCTTCCCTCCATACCTCTGATTCCCAGAACGTTACACAAGATTCGTCTGGAAGCCGCAACAGTGATGATGATGATGATAGCCCCAGCATGGCCAAGAAAACACTGGTACATCAACTTAATGGAGATGTCCGCCAAACACCCGATCACACTACCCCTGCTACACAACCTCCTTACACAATGGAACGGAAACACGACCCATCCAGACCCCAAAGGTTTCCACCTAACGGCCTGGTTCCTTCTTGGTTCCACAATGAAGAGCTTCAATGCTCTGAAGCAGTCCAAAACATTCTGCTAAACAGTAGGAAACCTTCCACTCAAAAACACTTACCTGCAAAAATGGCAAAAGTTTCATCGCTGGTGTCTTCAGAATAATGTCCATCCATCGCTTGCTCTGCTGCCCAACATCCTGCAATACCTTCTACACCTAAAATCATCAAAACTATCCATTAGTGCCATTAAGGTACATCTGGCAGCAATTTACAGCCTTTCATGAGCATCCAGGGTGGGACTCCCCCTTCTCTCACCCAATGATTCAGAGGTTTCTCAAGGGTATTCAAAATTTGTACCCGGAAATACGTTGTCCCGCACCTACCTGGGACCTCAGTATGGTTCTAAAGACGCTAACAAGACCACCATTCGAACCATTGGCAACATACTCACCTTTCCATGAAAGTGGCTTTCCTAATTGCCATTACCTCTGCTCACAGAGTAAATGAACTTGCAGCCTTGATGGCAATGCCTCCCTCCACAACATCTCACAAGAATGAGATATCATTGAAACCACACCCAGCCTTTATCCCAAAATTTCTTCTCCATTCCACCTCAACCAGACTTTTCACTTACCTGTTTTCATGCCAAAACCTCATTCAAACTCACAGGAGGCTCTTCTCCACACACTACACGTCTGCAGCGCACTTGCCTTTTACCTGGAAAGGACAAAGGCATTTAGATCATCAAATAGACTTTCTGTGGCTATAGCAAATGAAAATAAGGGCCACCCAATCTGAAAGCAAAAGCTCTCTAAGTGGATATTCACCTGCATCTATACAAGCTACAACATTGTCCAAGTAGCACCACCAGAACACACACATTCCCATTCAACCAGAATAGTAGCCACGTCAACAGCCTTCCTCCATAACGTGTCAGTCATCAACATCTGCAAGGCTGCTACCTGGATCTCAATTCATACCTTTACGAAACACTATGTTATTGACCAAGCTTCCAGGTCCGATGCTGCTGTCGGCCTATCGGTCCTCTCCTCAGTACAAGGACACCGCTCCGAAGACCCTCCCCCAGTGTAGGGACATGGCTTTGGAGTCACTCAAGGTGGAGCATCCCCGGGGACACATCTCGAAGGAGAAAAGAAAGTTACCCACCTTGTGCGGTAACTGGAGTTCTTCGTGATGACTGTCCCCATGGATGCTCCACCACCCGCCCTCCTCCCCTCTCTTCTTCGGAGTATACATCCTTTGCACCCGGGGTTGAGACACAACTGAGGAGGGCAGGGTCGCACGCGCACTGACAGGGTGCCAGTGACGGCGTGAGACAGCCTGTCGCACTCATGTGACCCAGGGAAGCACTACTAGGAGAGTTCTCCGATTCGTGCTGCGTGGACGCATCAATACACAAGGTGGAGCATCCACGGAGACAGTCATCTCGAAGAACTCCAGTTACTGCACAAGGTGGGTAACCTTCCTGTCTCTGACTGCCATCGCAGAAGGCCCTGGGAAAGACATGGTTATACTGTCAAAACTGCACTTTTATAGTTTGTTTCCTTGTTGAGGGTGTATTTACTATACTGGAACTTTCCTGGTGTAAGCTGCATCCACGCTAAGGAACACTTTGCTGACATAATATGCTGGTATTCCTATACTGATAAAATGCTCCCAGTGTAGGCATAGTCTAAATATCTTCAGAAAATGAGTGCCTGTGTGTCTATAGATGAATGGTGTAAGTTTCACTACAAACCTACTCTGTTGCAGTATCTCCTGAGGGAGGTAATGTATGTTTGTGAGACAAGCATTTATCTTCAGTTTGTTCACATTCTTCTGAGTACTGCACCACAGTTGTTAGTGTTTCTCACAGAGCGAGAGGATGCAACTACTATGATTTATTTTGTGACAAACAATACAGCCAGTAGGGCTAAGACGAGGAAAGATTTTTGCAAGAAAATAAGTAACACAGGACTATACACTTTAAAATTATCATCAAAAGAATTGAAAAGAGAAAATGCCCTGACCCAGGAAGAAAGGTGGAATCCTTTTACCGATTGCCTATTGTTTTAGATTGGCCCAAGGAAGTAAACATTGCAGCATACCTACAAAATATGGACTCTTTGGTTTGCCAAAGATGTCAAATGTTAGTTTGAAGATACTTGTTGAGTAATTTGCTCCAAATATTGAAGACCGTAAAACAGCTTTTCATTCATGTTGAACCTGATGAAGTGCAGAAAACTTTATAAAAAAAAAAACAAAAAAAAAACAACCAAACAAAAACCACACACCAAAAAACACCACCCTGATTGAAATTTCTGTTAAATGATGGCAAAATTTGTTCTTAGCCTAATAGCCGGCATTAGCCTTCTATGTCATTTTCCAGCATCTGATCAGTCATCACAGGCTAGTTTCCCCACAGAGCAGAGGAATCAATTCTTATTCTTCAATATGCAGAAGGTTATGCTGGAGGTGGGGTTTTGTCATCATTAATTGAACTGCAGGCCTTGCTTCGTGTATTTCAGAAAGTCATGTTTTCCAATGAAATACTAAAAAATGCAACAGCTTTTTAGCAGTAAAAGACTCACATAAATGTCATGGGAGAAAACAAAGCTATGGTGGTGACAATAGCTGGTGTAGAATGACTGTTTTCGAAAACCTAGAAAAATGCCTGTGAACAGATAAGATTTTAATATTAGTTTCTGAAGTATCTTAATTCAGAAAGACTTGAAAGTACCGTCAGTCCGTTTTAATAGTTGGACTCAATAATTGGTTTGTGATTAAATTCCAAAGGGGTAGCCGTGTTAGTCTATTGTAGAAAGACAACAGAGTCCAGTGGCACTTTTAAAGACTAACGGATTATTTATCGCATTGTAAGTATATTTAAAATAGTTTTATGAAATTATATGGATGTCCTAACACTGTAATGTTATAAACAATTTTTTAACATTAAGAAAACTTTGTTTTGTAATGATGGATTTTGTGTCAATTTGGATTTATAAAAAGTTATAGTGGATAAAAATACAATTTCATATTTTTCAATATTTTGTTCTTTGCCTTACACAGTTTTGTAAGATTCAGGTGAAACGCTCTCTTAACAGTGAAATAAATCACCTTAAGCATTTGTGACTTAGTTCATTACAAATAGTAATCTAATAGCACTTAATTTCCGATTACATCGTATCCTTATACAACTGACTTCAATATTTAATTTTTAAAGCATGTAATTAAAAATAGAAATTCCATCTCACATAGCAAAAAGCACAGGCAGCTCAGGAAGTTTTCTTAACCTACCTCCTATTTCGCAGTTCTACCTCTAGAAGCTATAGCTGCTGCCTGCAGTATCGTGAGGTCCTTATGCTGCCGTAGGTTTTTTCTTTTTTTTTTTTTTGAGCTTAGCAGCAGCGGCCTCATTCTCAAACTCTGGAACTTGCTGAAGGTCAGGGAGGGCTCTGGACAATGGAGGGGGACAGAAGGAAGTTAGTCCAGAGCAGGTATAGAGGGAAGTTGGTGCCTGTATACTTTTATGTATTTAAATGATGTACACACATTTGGATTTGCTCTGGGGAGTACAAGAAACAACAAAAAAATCCTTTTTTAAAAAATTTGCCTGACTTTTTAGTGTTCACTAATGATTTTTGAATTCTTGGGTGTTGGCAATACTATGTTGCTTCTCTCAGCCTTTGATTGAATTTAGGAAAAAAAACTAAACAAGCTGTTACTGTAAAATGTTCTAAACTGTTTATAGTAGCTGGAGAATATTCAGGCCATTGTTTTGAACTTCAAAGCACAAATGTACTAACATGTAATGGTGCGTCTCATATCTCAACAGCTCAGAACAATGCCTTTAACTCTAGGACACATTTAGGTTTCCAGTTTGTGGTGTTCATTTGTCTATTTTTGTTTTTTAGGTATAACAAATTGTTAAAAATAAAAAAAAAAAAGCCACAAACTTTTCCCTTGAATTGTCTTAAAAAGTTGGCCTCCACTGGGGTTCCACGCTCCTGGGAATCTGCTGCAAACAAGTGCGGAGACCTTGATAAGGCTTACTGGCTCTCTCAGTAGGCAACTTCCAATACTGAAGAAATTGTACGTTTTAAGTAATCTTGAAATCCTATTCTCAAATTCTTCAGTTGGACTTTATCACTTTTAACCTGAAACTGTAACCCATCGTGTTAGCTTCAGCATAATAAAAATTGTCAATGATGATTCCTCCTCCTGTCCTTTTTGTTTCCCATTTTTTGTAGCTTTAGTGTGATGGTACCACTTGATTTGAGTGGCCCTCACTGTTAATTGGCTTACCACATCCAGTGCTAAAAGATCAGTTGGATGTGCGTCTTAAAATGTTTCCTATAGATGCAGGAAAAGTCTGTCTTGTTTGAAGTGTTTGAACTTTTCCAAACCTGAAATGTTTTTCAAGCCACTTAGGGGCTTATGTCATTCTTACAAAGAAATTAGTTGTGGCATTAAAAAGGTCTGTAGTTAGAACTATTGGCATAACAAAGCTGATGAATCCAAACTTGTCAGCCTCTGGAAGAACTACAAATCAATCTCCCTTTGCTCAAATAGTGTCTCCAAATTAGTATCAGGCTTAAATGTAGTGAAATGAAATAGATTCATGTGAATAAGTGTGTGGTTTTGCTTAGCATTTTTTATTTAGTATACCATATGCTATTTTAAAAATGTCTCGTCATTCTAGAAAACAGTTACCTGCCAAGAGACTAAGGGAATTATTCTGCATGCCAAAATATAGGGGTCAATTTTAAAAATGGGGAAAGTGGGCAAGAGCATTGGTAGAATTTAAGGTTCAAAAAAACCCTGTGTTGCATAATTATCCCTAAAATTAATTGTAATTAATAACCAAATAAACATGTTGGAAAGTTCAACTTCACAATGGAACGATAGCCACATAATTTTACATTCTGTCAATTTAGTTGTTTAACTTAATGTTTGACTAATCAGAAGGCATTTACCTACTGCTCGGTAGTTTTTGCCATGGTTTTGGATTTTAAACAGTTTAATACATTCGGTACCTGCAGCCTTCATGTTAGAATAGTGCTGCCAATATACAAAGAAGGTATTAACTTCACAACTGTTCCTGGTATAATGAACCTGAACTAATAAATATCATTTATCACAGTTGGCCAAACAAATCAAGGTGTCCTGTGTCTTTACAGTTTGTGTCCATGCAGTACCATAGAAATAGAATGGCCTTAAGACTGAAGGATCAGTGAAGTGGTACTTAATGAGAAATGTATTCCATGTGCTGCTTCATCAGTTACTCAATTATAAGAATGGCATAATCAATCATGCTGTACTCTTGGGCATTGAATAAAGCAACAAATGAATAATCATCACAGTAGTCAGTCTGTCAGACGCCAAATTAGAAGTTGATAGTGCTCAAACTGCATACCCTTTGTATAGCTGCTGACGGTAAAGGGAACATCTTACTTCCATATTATGATTTCATTGAATATACTGTAATGCTTGCTCCTCATGATTTAAATATAGCTTACCTCAAACAACGTTACGGTACACAAGAATGAGAGCTCTTTCAGGTCTAGAATAGGAATCTTATTCTTGTTGAAAAAACAAGGGAAGGAGATGCTCCTAAAGGCAGCTATCTTGTGGCGGGGAAGTAAAGTTTGAGTAGGAGTGTTAACACAGCTTTTATTTTTAAATGGGAAAATCCAACCCCATTAAATACAATTCAGTAATAGTTTGATTATGAAAAACATAAAAGTGGCGTCTTTAAAAAGTGCACAAGTGACTTCAGTTGCTCTTTTGTAGACAAATCTCTAAATGTTACCTTTAAAGTGGATTTGGCTTATCTTTCCAGATACAGTTAAAAAACTTCAGGATCAAAAGCATGACATGGAAAGAGAAATAAAGACTCTTCACAGGAGGCTCCGGGTAGGTTAACACGTATAATCCAGTATGCCACTGATCACTAAAAGAGGTGCTGAGGGGGACGCACTCTGAGTAAAACATGAAACATTGTCCAGCAGTGAAAATATATAGTGTGATCTTTTCCCTGTACACTGTTTTGAGGCTGTATACAGTGCTGGAATTTCAATATGTACAAATAGAAGGTGCTCTTACTGGGTATAGATTATGTTTTGAGGCTGTATACAGTGCTGGAATTTCAATATGTACAAATAGAAGGTGCTCTTACTGGGTATAGATTATGTTGATAAGTACCAGAAACAAAGCACATGGCAGACCTACTGATGGGGGAGAAGTGAATATCACTGTATTTAAAAGCAGTTAAAATAGTTCTGGGGACAGGTCCATCAGCTCAAAGATCAAGTTACATGCCCTATCTTGGGATAAATGTACTAAACCACAGAATTAAAGAATTAGCTAGAAGAGCAACTACATGCCTCAGCAAAGTAGACTGTATTTGGATAGATTGAATCTTCATGTATCTTGTTTAATGCAGTTGAATTTTAATGTAGATAACTTTTTTTTTGGAGAAATGGACTGTTCAGGACTTCCCCAACCTCTGTGCTCCAAACCCCGAAAGCTCATTACTAATAAAATTATCTTCATATATGATTTGTACTTAAGTAGTGGTTTACTTTTGGACCATCAAATGTGACTATTTTTACCACCACTTAAATCTTCTTCTCTGAGTGTACATTGGAATTTTGCATCAGGATAACTCTTTGACTTCAAACTCGTCACTGCTGCTATTTAAAGTTTTGGTTATTTATAGGAGGAATCTGCAGAATGGCGTCAGTTCCAAGCTGATCTACAGACTGCCGTGGTCATAGCAAATGATATCAAATCTGAGGCCCAGGAGGAGATAGGAGACCTAAAGCGTAGACTGCTTGAGTCTCAGGAGAAAAATGAGAAGCTCACTAAAGAGCTGGAAGAAATAAAGTCACGCAAGTATGTTAATAAGAATTGGGAGTTACGTATTTTTTATTGCTTTTTATACAATTTGAGAGGTTAATTTCATAACTGTCACTGTTAAGACTTAAGAATTTCACAGAGCAAGACTCTGTCATTTTGAGGAAAGATAATTTCAGCCTAAAATCTCTCTGCATGCTTCTAGGGACAATTTTGAAAGAATGGGCAAACTGGTAAGAGAGAATACTGTTTTTTCATAGCTCACCTCTTAATTTTCTGCAGTGGAGGAAATGTACTTGTTTTGGTACATGCGCGCTCTCACTCTCTCTCGCGCGCGCACACACACACACACACACACACACACACACACACAGAGGAAGGTCTGTTTTTAGTCAGAAATAAGAGTTTATAACTTGAGCTTAGCTTCCCTCAGTAGGGCATGGAAAGCAAGCAATGAATAGTCTCTTCTGCGCTATTGCAAGTATGTTTTGCTTGGCTGCCTGGCGCTTTAAAGGGGAGCAAAATACAAACTTATCTTACTGTGGAGAAGAGAGGATTTGTTTCCTGATATTTAGGCTACTCAGATAAAAGATGTAAGATTCTCACTTGCTTTCTGCTCTCACTTGAGTTGAGACAAAAGTCCCTATGAGCTCTACAATAAATGGTTACTGTAGGTAACCTACAGAGATTGGTAATGTGAACCAATTTGTCTTTGAATATTAGAAGGCACATAATCTACTTAAAGCTGGGAACTCTTGGATCTGGTATTTGATTTCCAGTTGTGGTCTTGATTTCTTTCAGGCTAGAGTTTTAAAAATAACTATGATCTGTCAGTTTCAAAGGAAAGGAGTTTGTCCAGTCAAATACCTAGTGCTCCATTTCTTCAGAGCAAGAGGACCATCTTTTTGCTGATTGTATACAGTGATTGGCAGTGATGCCTGTAACTGTATTGCAATACTTAATAACTAATGTAGTAATTAATTTTTTGAAATACGATCAGAAAATAATTTTAGTATCGCTGCATAGCTCATTCCGTGAGCTTTCAGCAGAGTGCTGTTTAAGAAATAGAATCACTAAAAGCCTCACCTATAAAAGGGACTTTACTGTGTATTGAATAGACACTGATACAGAATGTTTCTTCTTTAAGATTAATTATACTTGTAGCACTTCGGAAAACAGGCAGATTGGATTTTCTGTGGTCGCTGTCAACTTTCTTCAGTAATAAGCCTTTGCTTCATAGTCAAATGGTTGGGGAAGGTTTTTTGTAGTAATTTTTTTAAGTTACATTAATTCCATCACCACTCAGACAGCAGTTCATGATGTTTCCTTGTCTCGCATGTCTACTTGAACCCTGACCACTAGTCCTCTCTAAGTCTTGAAGAGTTGTTTAGGTCTCCATAGCTATTTGGCCCTTTTGATTCAGACGGAGACTGCCAACAGTTAACTGTTCTGATGTTTGTGAGGTTTGTACATGTTTCCATTATTGAAATCTTTTATAAAGTGCTATGTAAATTGATACTGATAAACATTTTATAAATACAGATAGGGTAAATCTTTGAGGCAGAGAAAACTTGAACACCAGAGTGGTGTGAGAGAAATGCCTTTGGCAGTTGAATTTTGCACAGCCTGCCTCCGTGAGATGCAGAGAGCAGATAGGGAAGCTGGAGAAGGATGTAAATGGAAATGAGAGATGACTTGGGTGGTGAGGGTAAAACATTAAAACTCCCGATTGTTAATGACTTAAGGAGATATCCCAACCTGGAGTTTAGAGAGAATAATACTTTAAGACAAAATGTTATAGCCACTTACTTTTTATAAGAATGTCTAATCTAGTCTTTCCAAAATAAGTTTGCAGTTTATAACTTTCATTACAGGGATCTGACATCTCTAGAAAATCTGTTCATTAAGTTGCAATGAATTAAACTAATTTCGTGGTGTTTGAGTCTCCCTATTTAAAGCTAAGTCTTGACTTTGCAGGATTAGTTCACTACCTTGGTAGGTAAAATATATATTGGAACAATAAATGTGCAGGCTGAAAATCAGCTAGACCTGATTGTTTTTTCCTGGAAGTAGTGTTAACAGTGTGACAGAATCCCTTGCCAAACGTCAACTTGAAAACAAGCCTTTTATAAAGTATTCACACTCAGTTGTTGGAAGCCTGTTCGGTTTGTTCAGTGCTTTCTAAATCCATGTTACTTCAGATGGTGATAAAATCATCTACTGGGAATTGATTCCCAAGAGCAGAAAACTCAAAGGCAGTTGAAATTGATTCTTTAAAAACTTGTAAAATTCCAGAAGAAGAGGAAAAAGTGTAGCTGCTGTTGAAAAATGTAGTTAGCATGGTATTTGATATGAAACTGAGGCAATGAGTAATCCCTCAGATCCTGGGAAGAGGAGGGGGGGAAACGGTTCCTCAAGACAGAATGGTATTTCCTCCATCGGAGTAATGGGGATTGTTATGACCCACATAAACATCGATTGAACTTGCCTTTCCGTTCTAGAACTTTAGTGTCCTTTTGAGTTGCAATTAGGGGTTAGTCTCAATTGAAAGCTAAAAATACATTCTTCCCTTTTCTCTCCCTCCCACCCCTTCCCAGAATTGAGTTGAACCTTTTTTATTTATGCAGACATAAAATAGTTTGTCCCCTTCAAAAATAATTGTAAAGATGTTTCTTATTTTGTTTATTTCAGTGGATTAGTTTTTAAACTTCAGATTTGCCATAGATTAATTCATTGGGAAACACAAGATTATAACTTGACTCTTGATATGTAAAAAGCATTCCAGGTCACTTAGGGTCTCTTCTTGACTGATATCAAATCATTTGACTGTTATCTAAGTCTGCTAATCTAAACTTACTTTACAATAAATAGCAAATGAGCATAAAGAGTAGAGTTATGATCTCAATTCTTGTATTTAGAGTTAAGCCCTTTGACATAAAACAAATATTTGTTTTCTGTTGTGTCAGAGATGGTTGTCTTTTTGTTTACAGGCAGGAAGAGGAACGTGGCCGGGTATATAATTATATGAATGCTGTGGAGAGGGATTTGGCAGCTCTTAGACAAGGAATGGGGCTGAGTCGTCGATCATCCACCTCCTCAGAGCCAACTCCCACTGTAAAAACATTAATCAAATCCTTTGACAGTGCCTCACAAGGTAATTACTTTAGCCAGCGTAGTAGCTGTGCAAAGCTAGGGTATGTTGACGTGTTCTGATACTCTAGCTGAGTCAAAATTCAGCTGCGTAACACTACAATAGTGACCTATGGATGCTGTCTGAAACAAACCTATCTCAAGTAAATTACATTACTGGTGATACATAACTCTTAAGTAACTATCTTTTCTCTTCTGCTTCTCTCCCCAACCCCAGGGGTTGAATGTTCTCTATCCCTCACTGTCACTTACCCAGTGATTTGGACATTGGAGATTTTGTGATTCAGCACTCTGTCAACAGGAACATAATACAAAATTGTACACACATCTGTGTCTCCAGTTTAGGGATATAGTCTGTATTCTCACTTAAGACACTGACATTAATAAATCCCCCCAAAGGTGCTCCTTAGAAGTCATATAAAGTTGGGAAAAAAAATTTATATTCACTATATATAATTTCCATATTTTAGTACCTGTCAGATGTACAAGTCTGTCGACCTTGCTTCTCCACTTATCTCAGTGGGAATGATTGGGCACTCAGCACTTTAGAAAACGAGACAGACAGATTTACAGCTTGATTTTAGGCTCCTGATTGTGAAAATTTAGGCTCAGATTCTAGTTTTTGCTCTGTTCTAAAGAGGAGCGGAATTAGGATCTCTCTCTCTCACACTCACACACACACTCACACCCACCCCCCCCCCCCCCCAAAGTGTTTACTTAGAATTTTAAGAGTGTGAATAGAAAGAGCTACTGTTATACAACTTTAAGGCTTGTCTACACAGTAGAGTAATGCATTCTCTGGGAATGTGATTTCCAAAGCACACTAATGTCTTGCTCGTTAATTAGCCTGTGTAGATCCTGCTGGTGTGAACTAAAAGTTCTCTAGCACACTGACTACAAAGGGTTTATGATGTTTGAAACAGCACTACATTAAAGTATGTGAGGGGAACCTTCAGTGTGCACCAGCAAGGTCTGAACAGATCAATTAATGCACAACACATTAGAAATCACACCCCAGTGTTGTGCATTACCAGTGCATTGTAGACAAGCCATGAGTCTCATTTACACTCACCGCTTTAAATTGATCTGGTAGTACAAAGGGGTCTTAATGTGGGTGTAAATTACATGATATTTTAAAACATATAACTTTAAGGTCCCTGAGCACTACCAGAGTGATATAAGCAGCCTTAATGTAAAGGGCAATCCACTTTTATTTGCTCACTATCTGAAGACTTGTCATATGATGAAGTATAATCTATAAATCATATTGAGGTTCTGTCTATTGTCATGTTTTTACATGTTGTGCTTTCCTCTTAGTATTTGTCTTTACTTTCAGCCTACTCAGTGAAAATCTGAGGGCTGTTAGTCTTTTTGGTTCATAATTGCACAAAAATTAATAAAAGGAGGAAGTAACATGAGGGAATCAGCTGGAAACTTGCTCATCTGTGGCTTTGGGTAAGAATGCTGTTGCTCAAGCAAATTGTACAAAAATGAAAACTACCCTCTTGGTAAGAAATTAACATCATTTGCTAGTCATGCAATTAGGGAATGAACTGACTGAGCAAAATGAGGTCTTACACATAAGTTGATGGCACTTTTGTCTTTGTCCTGTGTTTAACTGTAAACATCGCTTTTGATCAGTTTCAGAATTTCAAAGACTGTTCTAAGCCTCAGTAGAGAGAACCCAATTGGTTTTTGGTGAAATTTGGGAAGAGGGGTGGAGATGGGGATTCTCAGTCCCTCACATCTGGTTAGCAGACCCAGCAACTACAAGTATCTCTGTGATTGTCTGTAGATCAAATAACTGGTTGGTGACACCCACAAACATCTTCCAGCATAACAGTGCCCTTATCTCAGCTCTACTCTTCCTCTCAATAGTGTGTGGAAACATGGATACCCAGAATGATTCTCCTGCATAAAAAGAAAAGAAATTAGAATGGCAGGGAGGATATAGGGATGTTCATAGAGCTCCTGCCATGGGGAGAGAGAGAATGGAGTTCCTGGTGGTGGAAAATAGAGGACCTTGATATGGGGATTAGGCGGATATGGGGGCCACACAGCTCCTGGCATGGGTGGAGAAAATGGGGGTGATACTCCAAACCCCTGAAATGTAGCAGAGGGATTGTGGCCTGCGGAATGGAAGACCTAGAAGGGGTGAACGGGACTTGGAGCCTTTAGTGTGAGGATGGGGATGGCAGGTTGCAGGGAGTCCCTGAAATAAAGATGAATGGGTGGGTGTCACACAGGCATTTGTGGGGGGAATGGCGCATCTGATATGTGCAGGTTATGCCTCCTAGAGATTCAACAACGTATGTATTAGAAAACCAAAGCTGCCTTTCATTGGTATGTAAAACTTCTAGATCAGTTAAGTGGGGGGAGAAAAATTTTTGGTAACCAGCTAGATAAGTAGTTTTGATAATGCATCAGAAATGGAAGGCTCATTTTAGGAGGTGGCCAACATAATTCTCTGAGCTTTTTGAAATGTTTTAAGTTACTTTCCATGAAATGAGCACTGCAAAATATGAGCACACAAAACACTTGTCAGGTTCTGCTCTGCAGTTATCAGGACAGGTGAGTACATGGCCACTTCTCTGTTTGACTGAAAACCATGCTGCAGTTCGGATAACTTCCTTTTTATTTTTCCAATAGTTCCAAGCCCTGCCACAGCCACAATTCCTCGCACTCCTCTCAGTCCAAGCCCCCTGAAAACTCCCCCGGCAGCTGCAGTGTCTCCTATGCAGGTATGTGCTTGTGATGGTATTTAGTGCTTGGTTTATCAAAGAAATCATGTGAGAGGTGGTAATGGTATTGGACAAACTTTGATTGACTTTGGGAGCAATAGTAATAAAATATTGCCTCAGGCAAATAGTTACTGAAATGTAGAGTTGGATGAAGAACCTGTTATCTCAGGGCACTTTTAAAAATTACTTCCCTTAAACCCCAGTTCTGTTGCGGGTGAGAGGTTATTTCACCAGTCTTACCATTAATACAGAGGTAGTCTGTCTCTCTTCCCTCCCCATTCCCCAGCAAGTTGTCATGATCAACTTTGCTTCCCATGGAAACAAATCACTTCTAACTGCCTCTTTGAGCTGTAAGTTATTCTCCGTGGGGGTATATTATAATAAAGGAGCCTCTTATTGCCTTCACTGTTTGGTTGTGTGACATCTTTAACCAAGTGGGATACTAAAAAAAAAAAAAACAACAAAGGCTTGTTTAACACATGTGTAACTTAGTGTTTTGGGGGATCATTTAGGAAGAAACACTGAAAAATTAAATTCTTTAGTCAGATACTAACTACTAAACTAACTTTTATGCTGCTGAGAATTGATATTCTTGTGATATGGAAGGGTAACTTCAATCTTCCTGAATCCGGTGTCTGGCAGTTTTCAGTCCTTTATAGCAAAAACAGTATTGATCTTCTTTGGGCAATAGACAGAGGTCATGCATCTGTGCAGGATTGGTCAGCAGCCGTAAATAAAAATGTCTGAGGGTTGTGAGCCTCACTGTAGGACCTGTATTGGAGGGCAGAAATAATAACTTGGCTATTTTAATTCATTTTATGATGATTCAAAAAATTATGTCCAACATCTTGATAAATATTTTGATGTACCCTGTGTCCTCTGTAGTCTCTCCAGCCTCCCGCCCCTTTGTTCAATGGCTAAGGGAGAACATTAAGTATCATGGGATTGCATTGTTATCAATACACACTGCTCAGTCTTTCTTTCTATGAACATGAGCGCTGCTAATTTGTTTTCTCAGTATCAGGATGAGGGAGGGACATGGATGAAAGTTAATAGAATTAGGCTCAGAAGAGATCAGAGTAAAGGTAGCAGTGGTTGGTGGGATGAAGTAGCTTGAGGAATTCACAGTGCTTATTTCCTCCAGTAAAGGTTGTATGTTCACTTATTTCATTAGTTCTTCTATTAGATTCAGAGCATTGGTGACTAGAAGTGCTACCAATGTATGTTAATATGCAGCGGCACAGTCTACAATTGTTGATTTGAGAGGAAGCACTTTTTTCAACTGTGGCTTGTGACAGTGAAGGAATAATGTTTGAAACCTGCTGTCAAACGTGGCAAGATTTTCTAGTGCATATATTGATAAATCATATCCCTTCACACTGAGACACAAATCAGTAAGGTGAACAGTGATAGCTTCAAAACAAGTGTTTTGGCAGAAACTGTTGGTTTCAGTCATTCAGTCAGCAGTGACAATGTTTCTCAGAAGGCAGCTGGGTCTGTCGTGAGTTGGGGTTCAGTCACCACTGTTCTGCCTTTCTGTTTTTTCCGTCACATAAGACATGGGCATACTTAGTCTCGCACTCTGAAAAGCTAGACTAGAAATTTGGCAACACAAAGGTTTTGACTGTAGCTTGAGGTTTGTGTTTTATGTATTCACGAATTAACCATGGACTTCAGTTCTTTGTAACCAAAATAGCATCTAAAAGTAGTAGGAAATTAGCATCTGATGCTTGCTACTCTTCATTTGAGGTTCTTTGCCATAATTTGGGTGTTGAATTGCACTTACGGTGCACAAGCAGAATATCGGTTAGTAGGACGTCCTCTGGGGTGGAAGGAACTCCCTGAAAAGGGAAGGTAATAGAGAAACTTTGCCTCTAATTTCTTTTGAATGTATGCAAGTATGCAGCTAGGCATTTATGTTGCATATTATCTAAACAGACATTTTTAGTGAAGGAATGATATAATAAAGCTCAGAGAATCTCTATCTTATCACAGTGGTTTCTACTGTCTTCCCCTTCAAGATACTCCAACAGTCAGTTCAGCCTACTTCTTAGAATTTGTCTTCTATCAAGTCTGCGCTGCCACTGATGTCAGCCTCTATATTCTGTTCATCAGTCCTTATTTCTAGCTACAGTGAAAAGGCTGTCGTCATGGCCGTGGCATCTCAGTTAAGCTGGAGTTGCCCAATGCATGAGTACTGAAGTCCTTGCTAAAGATGTTGCTGCGGCTGCAGTGGCACACGCAGCGGCTTGTGCTAGCTGTCTGATACAATCCTGCCTGACCCTTTGGTTCGTACTCGGTGCCTCGCCTGACTCACTGCCTGTGCTATGGCAACCATATTGCACTAGCATGAGCATGTATCTGTCTGTGCTGTGGGAAGTGAGTTCCTTGCTGAGTTGCTGGTTTTGTGGTAACACTTACCTGCTGAAGCAGAGACTGAGTTAGAGACAATCTGTATGTCAACACAAACCTATCCTGGTATTCTGATAAAATGGGCAGACTCAAAACCCACTTTTGGAGTGAGACCCGTCTGCATTTAAGACCAGATGCAAACACAGGCATACTATCTCCCTGAACCTCACTTGCTGGTTGATTCTCTATATTTTAAAGTCTTTCGATCATGATCTGAGGACTTTAACAACTCAGTCATAGGTTAGAGGTTCATTACAGGAGTGGGTGGGTGAGGTTTTGTGGCCTGCATTGTGCGGGAGGTCACACTAAATGATCTTATTGGTCCCTTCTGACCTTAGAGTCTGAGTCCAACCTCCCTTGATGATACAAGTCAGTATCGCTTTGTGATAGGACATCTCAGCCCAATTACAGCATGTTGCAGTTAATGTTTTCAATGCAATATCTTACTATGCTCTGCCAATTCAAAAAAGAAAAGATTTTAGGGGTCTTTTTTTTTTTTCTTAATCCTGTTCTCGCTTTGTTCCAGTGCTGGCTGTTGAGAGAGGTATTTCTCCTCTTTTCCTCCTCCTGCGGACCTTCTCACCTCCCTAAGTCTACTGTCTTCCTATTTTGGAAATTGACTGATATTTGGCTACGTGTGGTGGATGTACAAGTGGCCTAAGAGGGGAGAGTACATGGGGTGGGTTTTGAGTTATTACAGAGAATTGTTTCTTGGGTAACTGGCTGTTGAGACTTGCCCACGTGCTCAGGGTTTAACTGATCGCCATATTTGGGGTCAGGAAGAAATTTTCCCCCAGGGCTGAATGGCCTGGGCTCTGGGGCTTTTTTGCCTTCCTCTGTAGTACCGGGCATGGCTCACCTACAGGTGAATTCTCTGTATCTTAAAGTCCTTTAAATCATGATTTAAGGAGGTAAATAACTCAGTCATAGGTTGGGGGCCTATTCCTGCAGTGGGTGGGTGAGGTTTTGAGGCCTGCCTTTTGCAGGAGGTCAGACTAGATGATCATACTGGTCCCTTCTGACCTTAAAGTCTATGAGTTAGGCTAGTATCTGTGATTTCATCCATTTTATCAGCACTCAAACTATCTTATGTTTCTCAAGCATACCTGGCAAATCTAATATTGTGTGAATATTAACCATTTTATATAATTTATCGATTTTATCTTTCTTTATACATCACCGTTTATAACTTCTGTTCAGCTCTACTAGTGTTTGTGACAGTGGGAACCTAGGAGTTGATTCACTGCCTATGATTTAATCACTGTCATCTAACTCAGAGCAAGTGTAGTTGACATGGTGATTAAAATGTCAGTAGCAGCACCTTTACAAAGCCTTTTAACACTGAGACAAATGAATATTCTTTTTTTCCCCTTTGTTTTCTTCGTGGAAAGCACTATTTTTAAACATTTTGTATATTTAATTCTCATGGACTCATAGACTCTAAGGTCAGAAGGCACTAAGATGATCATCTAGTTTAACTGCAGGCCACACAGAACCTCACCCACCCCCTCCTGCAATAAACCTCTGATATATGACTAAGTTATTAAAGTCCTCAAATCATGATTTAAAGACTTCAAGGTACAGAGAATCCACCAGCAGTTGAATCATGCCCCATGCTACAGATGAAGGTGAAAAACCCCCCAGAGTCTTTGCCAATCTGACCTGCGGGAAAATTCCTTTCCAACCCGACTATGGCAATCAGTTAAACCCTGAGCATGTGGACAAGACTCGTGAACCTGGACTAGTGGCACTAGAGTCTTAGGGTGTAAGCTGTTCATCTTAAGGGCCATTTCTGTTTGTTTGTACAGCACCTAGCACCATGGGACCCAGTCCTTGTTAGGCCCACTGTAATTTGGCTCTACTGTAATATAAATATTAAATAACTGAGAGAAGCAGACATAGGTTCTTACAGCTAATCTCGGGTACCCAGCGTCATGGTTCGGTAAAGTTCACCAGCATCCACCAGGGATTTGAAATAATATCTTCAGAGGTTAATGATCTTGGTCTATCATCATTTTGCCTCTCAAATTGAAAAGCCTATCTGCATGCGAACTACTTTTTTTTTCTTTTTTTAAAGATTGTGTATAGGTCTGTTTCTCTTTATGAATCTATTAGTAACTCTATTGTTCTAGCCTTGATGATTTCCAGGAAGCTTCATTTAATCAGATTTGTTTTCTACATGATTGATTTCTGTATTAACCTAAGAACGTATCAACACCATAACATTTGAAATAATTAGATTTTTATATGTGAAACTATTAACTTAATTATTCATGCTTAAGCAGATAAGAAGCAAGAGGTCATTAGTATCTTTTGCCTGGAGACTGAAAATGGCAGTAAGAAAAAAGTAACTGATACTAAATTTTCTTATTGTCAGTGAGATTATGCACTTGCTGTTCCTTTCTTTAGTATCATAAATCTTATCGGTAATTCTGATATCAGTTTGTGGTTGTTAAACATATTGGGCCAGGTTTCTCCTTACTTCTGGGGTAAACTAGTCTGTACTTGTATTTGAAAGTAAATATCAATATTGTTCTCCAGTGTTAGTCTTTTCTGGACATTTTTTATTTTTGTTTTTAAAATGCTCTGAACTGTGGTTTAGATAAACCTTCATTCTAGCTGGCAAACAGCAATGTACATTTTCCTGACTCTCATATAGTATGTGGTATATTTATATTAAACTTATTTTTATATAAAGAGCAGATATAATTTTACTTCTTATAAAATGT
The DNA here is from genome assembly GCA_007922175.1 of Pelusios castaneus. Taxonomy (NCBI): domain Eukaryota; kingdom Metazoa; phylum Chordata; order Testudines; family Pelomedusidae; genus Pelusios; species Pelusios castaneus. The sequence goes on from ML685811.1 coordinate 9,109,629, forward strand.
TCGGAGCAGTCCTGAATGAAAAGTCCAATTTATTTAAGACCGTGGGCACGTTTCATGATACAGCTCATTCAAATGAGCCGCCTCCTAATATACCAACCCCTTTCTTCCTGCCAGATCTAAATGTAGACCAACAGGAGCTGCAGAATACAGATTGGAAATAGTCTTTGACATGAGTAGTTTTTAACATCCTGGCTTACATCTGTGCACTCTTGATTGTCTATCAAAGAAATGAGTATCACTTTTGTTCTTTTGATAACATTTGTTTTCAGGACTGTGAACTTTGACTATTGACCCATTTAGTCCCTCAGAAGTGGCTTGTAGAAGTCGGTTAATGTTACACTTGAAGCAGAGTTCTAGTGACTAGAATTTAGCCTCAACAGTGATTGTTTAAAAAAAAAAAAAAAAAAAAACCACGCACACACACAAAACAGGTTCCATATTAGCATCTGATTCTATGTTAAATGAGATTAATTTACAAGTCAGGTGTGTTTAACACCACCCCTTGTACTCATCACAGGCTCAGTCCAGCATAATTGTTGCTTGCACCTCATCATGTGTAATTAAGATTCTGCAGGGCAGATTATTCCCTGAGTGACCCCAGTGGTGCATGTAACTCTTTTAGTAGGCTTATACAGGTGTAGCTGATCGTAACTTGGTAAATAATTTCTCAGAATATCTGTGGCCAGTCCACACAAGTTCCAACACTGGTAGTGTGCATGGTTGAAAATTCTGGGGGAAGTTGGCCAGACTGGACATGGCTGGACATAATGGTGTTGGCTCTGATGTGCAAACAGATGTAAAAAGCAGAAAATTAAGCAAATTTCTTTTATGCCGAGCAGAAATTACTGATATACAGAATATTATCACCTGAGTTTAAGGATGAGAGAATTGGAAAGAGAGGTGTTGCTTCATTCTCTGACAATGGTTTTCAAAATTTTTAGGCTGCATTCCTTTCCAAATAAAGTAGTTAACACATGCCACCATCTGAGATAGGGTCATAAATATACCTGTTAATAGATTAACAAGCCTGGCTAAATAAAATGTAGTCTGCTGTTTCAGGATTTTCCTCATGTACCCCTGAGAAGAACTAGGGGTACCCGTCACCCAGATTGAAAACCACTGCTGTATGCTAGGAGTCCTGGAGCACTCACAGGAGTAGCTCAAAGGTAGGCAAGTCAGCTAGTGGTTGTCTACTGGTCCTTGGTAGAGAAAATGTTTTAAAACAAAACCTTACAGAAATATAGGGACAGGTTTAGGGTTAAATCTTCAATTCCTGCTTGGCTTTAATGTTTTGGAGGGTGTAGCTTGGTAAGCCTGTAGGACATCGGTGGGAAGCCTCGAGGGAATTGAGATGCTGTGGCCTGAGTAAACACTGCTTAGCCAAATTAAAATGTTTTTATTCCTCTTTGAATTTTGTCATTTTCTTTCCATTATAACTGTATTTCATCACTTTATCATCTGATTATCTATGGGATCCTAGATGAATATTTCTTTATTTAGACACACTGTCATCTGCAAAGCAAGATCTGGGAGAGTTAGTTCTAATCCATGCATGAAACTTGCTGGTAGCTAATTTTAAAAGCTTATGTTTCAACTTATTCAGAAACCATGTCAGAGTGAATTTCACTATCCTACGAAAAGGAAACAACAGTTCCTCTTGCTGTATTGTGGGGCTAGGCTCCTGGACACTTGTGGTTGTATTTCTTGTTGGTGCAAAAGGATTGTTACGTATGAGCGCTAAGATTAGAGTAAGGAGCTTTTTATTCATGTGTACGCATGGACATGTTGAAAACAATATACGTAAGTTTCATTTTTTATCATATCTTTGGGTTTAGCTTCTCTACATGACTTGGCATGAGAAAGTACCTGAGCCTTTTATCTCATGAAGATAAGGGGGCTGGCTCATTTAGCCTTCTCATTTTATCACGGGCCAGATGGGAAGCTGAGAGGATTTTCATGTTAAATTTGTTAGTGGATTGATCAGGTAGTTAAATATAGGAGTGTGATGGAAGGGACAGGGTAAGTAAATAATGAAGGTATACTATAACTTGCATTAGATATTTTGAAACCAGATTAATATTTTCTGAGCAATAATAAGGCAAATAGTCTTTCCTGATTCCCTCCATAGATTAACTGCCAGTTTCAGTGAACATAGAAAATGACTATCAAAGTGTATAGTTCATTCAACCACTGAAAGAATAATGAATGCATCCAGTAGGTGTGGTTGACTTCACTGAAGATACTGCAGATTTACACTTCTGTAAACACGGACAGACTCGTACCTTTAGTGATGGAATGGCAATATGGTGTATGCAAAGTCTAGATTTCAGAACAAATCTGTATTTCCACAATATAGCTTGCTGGTTCCAAAACAGTCCACATGTGATTTGTGTGTGGTCTGTGGAATACTATCAAGTCTCACAGTGCTGGCTATCCTTTTCAAAGAGTAAAGATTCATTACAGCTAAAAATACATAAATACTTTCAAAGAAAATACTAGGAAAGTAATTGCTGGAGCTCCTCAGTGATGATATCTAGGAGCTGTGCTTGCTGTTGTGAATGGAACGTGAGGTCTCCCAAAGACAGGATGTGGGATGGAAAAGTTTGGTATGCACTTGACAGTGGAGTCTGCATTTAAAAAGAATGAACATTGAAGTGCAATTCTACCCTGAAAATGTGTAGAAATCGCATTTTGGAGTTCCATCAAACCCCCACCTCCCTCCTTTTTTTTTTACTGAGTTTTTTCAGGGATATCTGGAATTTAGTGAACAATTCAGTTGAACAAGAAAAATAAAAAATTCAGCTCAGTTTTTGCTGGGTAGGCTCTGCAAAGAGCAGTGAGAACTTAATTTTCTCACTAAAAAGACAGGACACTGAATGCACAGAAGCCAAAATTTTGTTAAGGTGGTGCCAATTTTACATAGTCACCTTTCAAAGTAGAACTGTGATTGAGAGGCCCTTCAGATGGCAAAGTAATTAGGTTGATACAATGAAAGTACGATACATACTTAACTAAGAACGTTTCTTTCCACTGTTTGTACAGTGCTTTAATGAAATAGGCATTAACAAAACCAACCAGTCTTTAACATTCTGAATAAAAACCACTTTTTGATTCAGGTTTCAGTTCCTTAGTATATGTCATGTCAAAGCTGCCATCATTCTGTTGTGCATAATCTTTCAGGAAAAAAGGAGGTAAATAAGATCTGAGTGAGAATAATGTAAATGCACAAGCAGTAAGACTACGGGGTAATCTACACATAGAGATTGCACTGTTTTGACTAAAGTTGCAATGTTAAACCAGTGCCACTTTGTGTGTGACTCCGACCACATTTTCTACACACAGCTGGACTGGTTTAATACTGCAGCTTTAGTCAAGCTGGTACAATGGCTCTGTGTAGACCAGGCATTCGGTAAAAAGTAGCATCAGGCCTGCCTTAAACATATCATAGACAACAGAGTCTTGTGGCACTTTTAAAGACTAACAGATTTATTAATCGCATGAGCTTT
>ML685811.1:9113534-9215796 GCA_007922175.1 Pelusios castaneus
TCCCACAAAAGCTCATGCGATTAATAAATCTGTTAGTCTTTAAAAGTGCCACAGGACTCTGTTGTCTTTCTACAATAGACTAACACGGCTACCCCTTTGGAATTAAACATATCATGGAAGCGAAAATGGTCAGAAAGTGTCTTTGCAGGTTGCCTTATGCCACATCCTGACACTGCAACAGTATTATAAGTACTTGGTGTTTTTCTTAAGCTGATTGTATACAGTTATTTACTCACCAAACTCAAAATAGAGAACTTGCTTTACAGTCCACATTCATGGCTCCTCTTTATCTTCAAATTAAATATGTTGTGACATAGCATGTTACTTTTTCAGAGGCATTCCATAAGTGGACCGATATCAACCTCCAAACCACTTACAACATTATCAGACAAAAGACCAAACTATGCAGAAATTCCTGTTCAAGGTATGTGTTCTACTTCATCAGCTTTACTTCTAGTAAAACTTGTGCTGCCATTGGCTTGGAATGAGTATCTTTAATATCAAATGTAAAGTAGTGATGCTGTATTCCTCTTTTTGAGTGAGATATACCCATAAAATACAGGAATTTCAGAGAGAGGCTGATACACACTGCCTTAGTGCATTTGTGTGTGTGTGTGTATCTATCTGTTATCTAAAGAACACGTGTGATGAGAGAGACTAATTCTCATGAAATGGATGCTTTTTCCACTGGAGTTCAAGAGTTGCTATCCCAAAGCAAATAATTCCTGGTACTTTTCTGAATACAGGGGCTCTTTGCACAGTTAATCTGATACAGGAAAGGAAAAAAAACACTTGCTAAATTTTATTAAATATAGTCCATAGATAATCCAGTGCAAAAGGTTGTGGGGATTCTAAGCATCTAAGTATTTCTTTATTTTCCCTTATAAAAACACTTGAAATCATTCACTTTTTGTTTGTATGGATTTCATTAGCTATTGGTTTGTTTCAGAGTATTTTTAATTAAATATTGTTTAATAGAAATGATATTAATTATTCAGAACAGGTTCATAAATGGGAGCCTATTGATCGTATTTCATTATGATTTTTAATACTTAATTTGGCATTAAAAGAATTAACAGATTTTTCTACAAGTGTAACATGTATTTAACTTTTCCTCTTTATAAATTCAGTTAACAGCAAATGGATTTTTGTGGAATGAACGCTTATTGACACTGGCAAGTTTTACATGTATTTTTTCCAGATCTAGCTCATGTGAGTGGAGATAGACTCGTTATTGAGCCCACCTAGTTTTTGTCTCATGAATGTGCAGCAGACAGGTTTTAGAAACTCTTCACTTATGCAGCTTGCACCTGGTATGAAGTTGTGGTAATTTTTCATTTTCAATCTGATAACTTTAGCCAGTTTTACATCAGAATCTGAATGTTCCACTATCAATAGCCTTTCATTTATTGTAATTACAGTTCATTTTTATAGACTAGTGCAGGGGCCGGCAACCTTTGCCGGCCCCTGTGCCAGCCCCGCCCCCCGCACCCTCCGCAGGTGCCGGGGGTGGGGCCAAAAGGGGCGGGGCCAGGCTTTAGCTGCCTCCGGCCCTGTGTCCTCAGGGGCGGTGCGGGGCTGATCGCCCCTGTTGGCCCCGCCCCCTGCTGGACAGCAGGAGGGAGGGGAGCATAGCAGGTCGCGTTGCCCCGGCCTGCAGGCCCATGGTCGGCAACAGGGCAGGTCAGCTCGGCCCACCTGGAGCTGCTGCTGCCGGTGGGAGCCGGGGCCAGGAACCAGAGGCTGCCTCCCGGCAGTGGTGGCTCCGGGTTGGCCGAGCCAACCCACCCTCTTGCCGGCCATGGCCGGGGCCGGCTCTGCCCTGCCGGCAGTGGCACGGCTCTGCAGGCCAGGGCGATGTGACCCACTCCCCTTCCCTCCCCTCCTGCCGTACAGCAGGGGCCGTCAAACGTGGGCCGCAGCTGCTGGCCGCGCAGTTTGCGGGGCCAGCGGGAGAGCCTGAGTGGTGCTGCGTGCCGCTCAGGCTCAGCCCGCTTGCCAGCTACGGCACACATGCCGGGGGTTGCCGACCCGTGGACTAGTGCATTGTGATTGGTTCCCTGCTTAGCAGTGCTTTCCTCACCGTAAAGACATGCTTCCTCCTCTCAAGTGTTTGACACGTTATAATTTATATTTAAATGACGTTTCCAAGTGTGTTACCTTCCCTCGTTAATTGTCCCAGGGGTTTGTGTCTGGGTATCTGTTAGTGGAACCCAGAGCTCCAATGTTCCCACATATGTCTTTGGTAAATTACTAGGTTGTTTGGCTTTTCTTTAAAAAGTTGTCTCACCCATGGACGAATTTTGTAGAGTTGATTCCTATCTGGACTTTTGACAGCCATCCCATGTCCTGCTATCGGGATATGCATGCCTTTAAAAGTGCCAAAATATATTGAAGTCATATGCAAAGCCAGTCCAACATAGCATTCATGACAAGAAGTTAGGATGCTCTGTCCCAGAGGACCATACAAATCTTAAAAAGAGGACACCTGTATATATTTATTGACCATAGTTTCAAGATTAAAAATATAGGATATGCTATTTTATGTAAATAAATTACATTTTCTTTGTTATGCTATCAATATTTAAATAGTGGCATTTTTACAATGAGACAGAAAACTGAATTATGTTAACATGTGTTGATATCTCCATTTCCTAAAAGTTCTATGTTCTGGTAACTTTGTTTTGTCTGTCAAACCCTGTTCACAATGTGCCTTTCCTGTAAGAATTAATTGTTCTCATATGCTGGGTGTAGCTATCTGATTTATGCCTGTTTCGGAGCTTTTTTTGGTAGATGTTTTCTCAAGATAATCCCCGTATGACTCCAAGCTGTATATTTCCTCTTTAATGATGTCTGTATATTCCAGACTTCTTTCTGTACTTTTATTGAATGCCTTTTGGGGTTATTTGCTCAGCAAAATGGGTGTTTTAATTTTAGAATACTTGGGTTTTTTGGTAAAATTGAAATGCCTTACCAAGTAAAAGATTTAGCATCTTAAATTGTTGTAACAAGAGTAGACATAAGTATTAGAAATATGTATATTCTCAAAGTAATCTGAAAGATTTAAGACCTGCCACGACCTGTGTTCAGAGTTTTTTCTCCTGCAAGAGTTAATAACCTTAATTTATAAAGTGTTCATAAAAGGTGCTGCATTCTTTACATTGTTTTATATTTAATGTAAATCTCTTGTACCACAGAATTCTGAACACTAGGCATGGTAGATAAGAGATGCGTTTTCTTTTTAAATGTATATATTTGTATTTTTTACATCTAAGTTGCTCATCTACCAGTGTAGTCTATTAATAAGTTAAGTTTACTTATATTTTTAAATATTTCTGTTCATCTTTATTCAAAAAACTAATTCCACTTTGTATAATTTTATGCACTTATATTAATAGAGATAACGAACTATAATATAGCTGTATAAGTCTTTAATTAGGTTATTATTTTAAATTAATTATTTTAAAGATTATTTTAAAATTATTTTTAAAATGTATTTTATTCTAAAAGTTAGATCAAAATGGATCTATGTTTAGACAAAGTCCATTTTATTGCTAGATTTATATTTTAAATAAACATAAGACCCATTTTGATCTAACTTTAGATTAAAATTAATTTTTAAAAAATAGTTCTGCCAGTCAGTAGAACTAATCTTTCATCTTTTTTGCATTTAAAGCAGCTTCTTACTGTTTTGAATGGAGGATATGAGCAATGTTAAAAGATATTGTTAGTGATGGATTTGAACTTCACAAAGAATGACAACAATCTCCTTTACTAATATCTCTTCCTGCCTGACTTATGCAGTAATTTTGTCATGTGCTAGGAGGGAGTTTCTTGCCCACCCTTTTGTTTACAAGTTTCATTAGAGCAGATCATGGCAAAAGTCTCCTAATGGATGTTGTGGGTGATGCTTAGGATGACTCCATGGTCAACTTTATGGTAATAGACAAACCTTTGGCTTCCTTCTAGACAGACATATAATCAATTATTTGTCATAATAATGATGATAGATGAACTGATTCTGCAATTCATAAATATGGATCACAACCTCCGCACTGATTGCATCCCTACAACTGAAATCTGCATTAGTGACACATCTGTTTCTTTTCCTCTGAGCAGAACATTTGTTGAGAACATCCTCTACCAGCAGACCAGCCTCATTACCAAGGGTACCTGCTATGGAAAGTGGAAAATCTATCTCAGGTAATATCATTTACCTAGTTGATGGATAAAAAGCAGGAATCTTTTGTTTTCAGTGCTGTAGTTACATGCCCACTCTACTGTTTCTAGAGAGTATTTCTCTCTTCTGACTGATATTGGCTGTAGAATCTGTCAATTAAATGTATGCCAGCATCACCACCTTGTTTGGAATTGTTTACTTTTAAATGTCTACGTCTAATCTTGCCTTTTGTCCTGAAAAAAGCATAAGCCCTTGATAAAAACATTCTTCTGACCCAGTGATCCCCAAATTTTTTATATTGTGTCCCCTCCCCCTCCTGTCCTCCAGCTGTGGCTGGCAGCACAACCGGGGCAGAGTGGAGCTGGATGATGCTCCTTCCCTTCTGTCCCTGCCACCACCTTGACCCTCCCGCCCCTCCCATGAGAGCTAACCCAGGCCCTGCCATCCCTCCTCCCCCCCCCCCACCAAATGTTCCTCCACACTCCCCAGGGAAGACACGCTTTACATTTGGGGGCCTCTGTTCTGACCTATTAAATCAAACAGAATTGAGCAACTTAATTATGTGGAACAATATCCTCCTATGGGATGTTTTAATATATAAACTGGAACCGAGTTCTACATAGTTTTAATATATACACTAGAATTTATGGCGTATTTAAATATATACACTAGAACCAAGACTAATACATGATTTGTCTTCAGCCATTCAGGAAATAGGTATGCCTCTATAACCTTTCTTCTCCATATTGCACAGAATTTTGACTTGCGAGATAAACAGAAAATAAGTATTCCCAGTTTTTAACTTTTACTTTTTGGATACAGGTTTTTTAAGTGATATAATAGCAGTACTCTACAACTAGTGCCTTATCTAGCCTATTTAATAGATGGTAGTTTAATATACCTTTCTTCATTCTTTTTCAGTTATTTATAGGTCTTCTCCCATTGCAAAGAATTCCATCCAGGTTATACATTTTAAATGAGACAGCTAAGTTTTGTGGTAGCATATTATCATAAATTAATAAACGTGCATAACAAAATGACTACTATAATGTATTTAAACATACTCTAAAAATTTTGTACTATCCGTATAGGGGAAATGAATGTGTTTGTAAGTGATCATCATTTCTAAAATATGCTTCCAGAACTAAAAATATTTACCTTGGCCACCAGTAACGGTGTCATTTACTTTATATAGAAAGTTGAGTCCATGCTAATTTGAGTTTAAAAAACCCCTAGGTTTAATTAAAAAAAAAAACACCTTTTATTGGGTGTAGGTACAATATAAAATCATGTATTTCTAAATTCCATTGGATTTTTTTTTTTAAAACTTATCCATGTAATACATATGGGAGACCTGAGATCCTGAAAATAGTTTTGAATACAAATAAAAAGTGAGTCTGAATATGTTTTTGCCACCCAATTTGAGAGAGAGATGATAAAAACTAAGTAAATAGGAGAATAAATTGTATTTTTAATTTTTTAGTGACATAGGTTAGAAAATATATTTAAAATGAGTGTCTTCTAACCATCCAAAACAGTGATATTTTGTGATTTTTATTTTTTTCCTGTAGTTTACTGTGTAAGATATTTATAAATTAACGTACTCCCTGATACCAGTAGAAATTAAATCTTTTTGGAAATATTTGGAGCGTTTTATATTTTTCTGTCTTGCACAGATGCAATCAGTAGCTTGTTATCAAGTCTAGGAAGCAAAACTCAGCTTTCCTACTTCTAACTAGAAACAATTCTGTATCAAGGAAAAACATGCTACTACCCAGCCATTCTGAGTTTTGACATACATTCAGAATGTCATGTTGGCACTAGCATCTGAAAGGCAAACTGTTTGTCTTGTGGTAAATTCACAGTACCTTTTTTCTGTAGAAAGTGACTGAATGTTTTGGTCACTTTTTAATTAAATTTTTCATCAGGCAGACTTAATGGCCCTTCTCTGTTCCAGGGTGTTACATGGGTACCTTTCATTGTTAATCAGAATCGCCCTGTGACTTCTGATAAGGCCAGCTGTCACAGCTAATCGAATTTCTTCTTCACATCTGCCAACTTTCACTCAAGTGCCTGTTTTATTTACTAACCTTTATATGTTTGGACAAATTAAAAAAAAACCAAAAAACTCCAAACTCTAATAACTATTTTTGCACATCTGTAAGAAAATATAAAAAATGGGTTATGTAGCATCTTCCCTAGTGAAGACATCCCCATACTGCTTGTAGAGAGATAATATAAAGGCAGCCATTCAGCAAATTGCCCTTGGTTCAGGTACAATTCAATCATACAAAACTTTGGTAATTTTAGCAATATATTCCTTTCCTAAAAGCCCTTCAGGAGTGAAATATTAAGAATTAAATGGTTTATAGGAGATTATATATTTGTTTCTAGACCTTTTGAGAGTGTACATATCAAACAATAGGAACCGGGCTTGGAAGGCTTTGTTTGTGATGATAACCTCATGAGTGTTTTTTTTCCTCCTATTCAGTGTCTCGACGAAGTAGTGAAGAAATCAAACGGGACATTAGTGCACCTGATGGAGCATCTCCAGCCTCTCTCATGGCAATGGGAACCACCTCACCACAACTTTCTCTCTCCTCCTCTCCTACAGCATCTGTCACCCCTACAACGCGAAGTCGAATAAGGTACAATCCATTATTACACTGTATGTTTTTAAACTAGTATTAACTTCACAAGCACAGAATTTAATCCTAACGTTAAACTCCAATATTGGACTCTTATTCTTGCAATAATATTCTTCAATAATCTCTGAAACTTTTCATGGACTCTGTAATACCATACGGTAGTGGTTTTCAAACATTTTTCCTCAGGACCCAGATGAAAATGATCATTTTTGCCCGCGACCCAACAATTACATCTTTGAGCAATGCATTCCAAGTCTTTTGGTGGCGGCAGCAGGGGGTGCCGCGACCCAGTGCCTGAGGGTTTGTGACCCAGTACTGGGTCCCAACCCTAAGTTTGAAAACCACTGCCGTACAGCATGGTCTTCTGGCAAGGCAGATCCCAGGCCACTTAGGGCTTATGAGTCAAAACCAACAACCTAAAAATTCTGCCAGGAAACCAACACAGACCACTGAGCTTTGAAGTCATGTGTCTGTAATGAGAAACTATATTGAACAAGTGAGATGTAGCATTCCAAACCAGCTTCAGTTTCGAGTTGATCTAAGTTTTGGACTCATGTAGAGCATGTGACGAAGACACGATTCCATAGTGACAAAGGCAGAAGACAGAAATGGCTGTAGCAAGGTGTGCATCCAAATAATGGTTACAGCCTCCTGGCCAGACAGGATAAAACAGAGCTAGAAGGGGATCCATCAAATCCACCTTGTAGAGTTAGAGCAATGATTTCACTGAGATTAGTTGGGGCATACTTCAACATAATACCAGTTTTAATCATTTACTGTGTGAAGTTCCATGCCTATGCAGAGTATAGTTTGTTCATTTAAGTTACTAGCAATTTACGAATAACACTAAATAATCAGACAATTTATTGGAGATCCCACATTTAGATTTTGAATAAGGACCAAAAAAAAAAGATTGTTTCTATGTGCATCTTAAGAAACTTCTAAGATTTACACCTGCACTGTTAGCAGAGCAAAGAATGTAAGCATGCAATTATGAAGAAGGTATAGATAAAGAATAGCTAGCTCAGTAGCACAGCTGCTCTGGGTAAGTACAAATTAGAGTGATAGGCACTGCAGAAGGAAAACCTGCTGCTATTAGAGCAGTGGAAGGGCAGTGTAATTAAAAATAATTGCCCCATGAGGATCCCCTTTGGAAGAGAAACTACTGTTAGGTTTTTAATACATTGTGTGTAGCTTGCAAAAATGTATTACAAGATGTAAAATATGGATTTATTTAAGAAAATCAATCTTTGCAAACCTACACAATAACTGTGGGCACACCCTGTGCTCCAACCTGAAACCATAAATCAGTTCTTTGATTTGGAATACAGTTGGCCTAATATATTCATCACAAAGCATTTCTCGTTGTCGCCCTGTAATTCATTTTAATTTGTTTCCTTCTACACTGTTTTCATAACATAAGCACTTGATATAAACTATGTGCCGTACTGGAATTTGGGAACAGGCTGTGCAGTTCCCTCATGGTTACCCTGTATGTTTAAAATGAAAAGAAAATGTTGACTGAAGTTTCTTGTATGTTGTCACAAATCTCAGGGAATTACTTCCATTATCTTTTCTTAAATTATAGTGGCATTTCATAATCTTAATTTTAGTTTGAAAACACAAGTGGGAATATAAATGCAAATTTAATTCCTTAAGACACCAGTGTAGCACTAGGGAGTTATAAAAAAGGTAGGCCTGGAAGACATCTTGAAGTAAAGTCTAGCTCTAGCTCCTGCCTGAATGTTTTTCTAAACATGTTCTTTAAAACCTCCAATGATGCGTATTCCATGGCCTCCCTTAGAGACCTAGTCCAGAGTTTAACTCCCTTGCTAATTAGAAAGTTTTTCCTAATATTTAACTTAAATCTTCTTTTCTGCGGATTAAACCCATTACTTCCTATCCCACCTCCAGTGGACATGGAGAACAATTGATCACAGTCTTCTTTATAACAATCCTCAACATATTAGAAGAATGATACACGGTGTCTCTGCTCAGTCTGCTTTTCTCAGGATTAAACATGCCCAGTTGTTTAATCTTATGTCATAGATATGGTTTTCTAAACCTTTAACATGTTTGTTGCTTTCCTCTGGACTCTTATCAGTATGTCCACATCTTTCCTAAAGTGTGGGTCCCTGAATTGGCTATGGTACTCCAGCTGACGACTCTCAAGTACTGAGTAGAGCGAGACACTTACCACCTGTCTTTATACACAAAACTTTCATTAGTACACCCCAGAATATATGCCTTTTTTGCAACTGCATCATATTGTTGACTCATATTCAGTTTGTGATCCACTGTAGCCCCCATATCATGTTCAGCCATTCTACCACCTAACCAATTATTCCCCATTTTGTGTTTGGGGATTTGATTTTTGCTTCTTAAGGGTGAAGTTCATCACTAATCTTTATTGAATTTCATCTTGTTAATTTCAGACCAGTTCTCCAGTTGGTCAGGGTTGTTTTGAATTCTTATCCTGTCATCTAAACTAGTTCTTGAAATCCCTTGCGGATTGGCATCATATGCAAGTTTTATAATCATTCTCCCCATTCTTAACCAGGTCATTAATGAAAATATTGAATAGTACCAGGACTGACCCCATCAAACACTAGATGCGTCTTCCTGGTTAGACAGCAGTCCCTTGATAATTGCTCTGAGTATGCTGTTTGTCAGTTGTACAACTATCTGACAGGAATTCAATCTATTTTAGATCACATTTCTCTAGTTTGATGCCTATCAAATTAAATATGATCCAGTATTTTGGTCTATGATTCTTTTTGTCTTTTAGTTTTAAAATTAAGAAAGCATAAGAAAATTGCTCTGGTTTTAGTATAATGCTCTATGAGATTGGTATTTATGCTTAAATATACTTATTCTATTCTTGTTTAGCATAAGTAATTAACAGATTTCAAAGAACCATCAACTTTTCAAGCAGCAGCTTCACCTTGAATGGTCCCATGAAATGAATTAACTACTTATGCTAAATAATCTGTTCTATTTAGCTGTGACACTGAATATCTTTCCCAGATGAGGAGACCTCTGTGTAAACTTGAAAGATTGTCACTCTCACCAATAGAAATTGGTCTCCCAAAAAATTCTCACCCACCTTGTCTCTCTAATACCCCATATTATATTTGAGCTGCCTAATTCTGAACAAGTTTTCAGTTCTGCCATTTGCAATTAGTACTTCACATTACAATGATTATTAAGAAACTTTGATTTTCTTAAATATGTAATTTGACATTGGAACATAATTCTGGCTTCAGATGGAACAAAGTTCATTGGACTATTGCACAAAGAACATAGCATATGGAATTAAATTACACATGGCCATGTAAAATAGTCACTTGTACTGAGGCATCTTTCCACATGTGCAAAGATATTCCAAGAAATTCAGATTTCAGGATTTTTTTTTCTAGCAGGGCTTGTGAAATTGATGCCCTTAAGCCTTGTCAACTCTTAAAATGCCATAGCAGCATAGATACAATACTGCAGCACTTCTTCAATCTAGATGCTGCCTACACTGCCAGAAGGAATTCTCCTGTCACTGTTGTTAATCCACCTACCCGAGAGGGGGTAGATAGATCAATTAAAAAAATTCTTCCGTTTGCCTCCCATTGCTGACACCAGGGATTGGGTTAGTATAGTTCTGTCTCTCAGGGGTGTGGATTTTTTCACACTAATGAGAGATGTAGCTGTACTTATGTAAAATTCTAGTGAAAGCCGGGCCTACATCTGCAGGAGTTCCACTGGAACACTATTTGCTATTGGTGTTGAATTGGTGGTCCTAAAATACCCGGAGCCAAGGGTGGAGTAACTAATATGAATTAGCTGTGTTGAAATGGATGGGAAGGGGTGAGTTTTTGTAGTCCTAGCATAGGGACCTGACCCTTTATTTAAACATGCATAGAATTATTTAAAAATAAGTCTTCTTTACACTCGAGAGTACTAGCTAGCCAAAGTATTATTTTTTCCAAATAGAAACCATTAAGATTAACTGCAAAATCTGTTGAAATATCCCTGCTCTTCTTCAAGTGTGCTCATGCTGATTCCAATCCTGGTGTATGCACGCCACGTGCACGAATCATTGGAGACTTTTCTCCAGCGGTACCCGTCAGGTTGGAACAGGCGCCCCCTGGAGTGGCATCTTCATGGCACCGCATGTATAGCCCTGCCAACCCGGCAACCCTCCAGTTCCTTCTTATCACCAATGACAGTCATTGGAGCATTGTTCTCTTGCTTAGGCAAACCTTTCTACCGTAGTCCCCAGCAAATCCCGGCTTAACCAGCCGTATCTTTCCGCCGGTGTCATCCAGATAGAGAGGAGCAGAGTCAAGAGAAGGGCTGCGGGCCCAAGGGTTCAAACCGTGCGGCTCCTGCCAGAGGCCTATGCCTAAAGGAGACCCACGTGACTCCTGCCTTAAGTGCCTAGGTGAGGAACACCAAACAGATCATTGTAAGGTCTGTAAAAGCTTCAAGCCAAGAATCAGGAGAGAGAGAAGCGCTTATTTGAAGCAGCTGCTCATGGAAGCGGCTCTGGGGCCCCAAGCTCCCGATACGCCGGGAGCATCGGTGTGGAGCACTCCGGCATCGACGAGGCAACCAGTACCAAAGTCCTTGGCACCGAGCAGGCACCACTCCTCTCCCAGAGAGAGGCCCCAGCACCACTCCCACTCTCTGGTACCCAGAAAAGAGTACAAGGTGGAGAGAGGTCAATCACCACAAAGGGAGCCTATGGTCAAGAACCCAATACCAGAGCAACGTGCCACCCAAGGACCCCTGTAAAGCCCGAGGTCCCCGGCACAGCAAAGGGGGATAGGGGAGCTGGACATGCCGTCCACCCCGGACACTTTCAATGTGGCGCGGGACCTGATAGCCATGATGGCACGGGAGTCCCCTGCTTCTTCCCACATCGTACCCAAGACTGGGGTACAATCTAAAGGTAAACCCCCAATGACGGGGCTCAAGCCTACCTTGCCCAGTCCAGACACCCGTCACCAGTCATCCCCTCCTCCTCCCATCAGATGCCGGTCATCTTCAAGGCGAAGTTCAGGATCTAGAGGCAGACCCTCACCTCAATGCTACGAGGAGCGCAGGTCCCCCTACCACTTCAGGTCTTCGTCCTGGAGCAGATCGAGGTCTCGTCAAGTGTCGCTGAGCCAGTACCGGGACTCCCACCACCGATCTCGCTCCCGGAGCTGATCAGATCAACGACGACGCTCCCCATCCCGGCACCGCTTCACGTCCCGGTACTGCCCTTCACCTTGGTACCGCTCTTCACCGTGGCACCGTGCTTCACCACGGCAATACTCTCCAGCACGGTGGCACCACTGCTCATTGCAGCACCACCCATCTCAGTACTGATCCACATCACCATACCATCCGCTGCCCCGGCACCGCTGTTCACCAAGGAGCTGGTCCCGAACCCGACGCCACTTTCCAAATAGTCACTGACACTTGTCCTGACATCGCTTACCATCACAAGCCCCAGGTCTCCCTGCCAAACAAGCAGCAACCTTGGCACCGCCTTGGTCTCCGAAGTCAGAGTCCCAGGCTTCGGCAGCCGAGACGTCCAGACCCGGGGGGAAGCACAGGGACCCCAGACGGGTACTGCTGCAGTAGGCCCCTGGCAAGCTCAATGGTAGGTTCCCCAACAGTGGCCGTTCGGGACACCATGGGCTTACCATCAGGCCCAGGGTCTCCAGCCCTCAGGACAGCCCTCGGCAACCTTAGTTAGCAGATCTGGCTACCTCTCGAACCTTATCCCCATCAAAGCAAAAGCCTTTCAGGTGGCCCCCGGCTCAGCCTCCCTAGAGCGAGTACCGGAGGCCTCCAAGGGCGGTGCCCCCAGCATGGGTACGCCGGAGGGTGAGGAAGGGGAGCTGCCGGACCAGGGAGACATGGACCTACAGGAACCCCAAAATACTGGAGGGGACCCTAGAGCGTCATTGTCCTCATCGCCAGGCGAGGCCCTGATGGAACCATCGGCAACAGCCCCACCGATGGACTGTAAAGCGCACAAGGCCCTTCTTAAAAGGGTCACGCAGAACCTGAGTCTCCAGATCGAAGAGGTGTGGGATGACCCAGACCCCATGACCGACATTCTAGCCACAGGGGGCCCGTCAAGGATTGCGCTCCCCATAATCAAGACGGTTCTGTCAGCCACAAAGACCTTGTGGCAATCCCCCTCATCAATACCACCCACAGCAAGGGGAATCGACAGGAGATACTTCACTCCCTCGAAGGGCCATGATTACCTTTTCACCCACTCCCAACCGGGCTCCCTTGTTATCTCTGTGGCCAATGATAAAGACCACCAGGATGCCCAGGGCCCGGCACCATAGGCTAACGACTCCAAAAGGCTGGACCTATTTGGGAGAAAAGTCTACACTGGGGGGGCCAATCAGCAGGCAATCCTCAGTAGGTACTCCTTCAACTCCTGGGACTCCATGTTGAAATTTAAAGATCAAATTCAACCCGAGTCCAAGGGCGAGTTCGGTGCCCTGATCGAGGGAAAGGCAGTAGCGAGAACCTCACTGCAGGCAGCCCTGTATGCTGCAGACTCGGCAGCCCGGGTGATGGCTTCAAGCCTCACCATGAGACAATGCTCGTGGCTACAAGGATCGGGGTTCCCCCCAGAGGTCCAAACTACCCTGCACGACCTCCCCTTCGAAGGGAAGGGCCTCTTCTCAGATCAAACGGACTCCAAATTACACAGCTTGAAAAACTCCAGGGTCACCCTCAAGTCGCTGGAAATGCACACCCCCAACTATTCAGAGGAAGCATTTCAAGCCACCCGCAAATTGAAAATCCTACCCCCCCCCCCCAAACAAGACTATTCCAGGGGAAAGGGGAAGGGTTACAAACGTAGGCTCCCCCACCAGTCCAATTCAGGGAAGAATACAGGGAAACACCGCAGTACCCCAACCAATCCTTTGGAGGGTGTGCCCGAGGGCGACACACCAGCTCAGTACCCAGATCCTTATCCTCCATTCCGAGGCAGACTAGCCCATTTTTACGAGGCATGGTCCCATATCACTACGGACAAATGGGTTCTTCTCACCGTAAAAATGGGATACTTTCTCCAGTTTTCTTCCCTGCCCCACCCCAACCCACCATCCAGGCTCCTCTTCAGGGACCCTACTCACAAACTGCTCCTGAGGGCTGAGGTCCACGAGATGCTAAAGTCAGGAGCAATAGAGGTGGTCCCTCAAGAGCACCAAGGCAAGGAGTTTTATTCAAGATAATTTCTAATCCCCAAAGCGAAGGGAGTCCTCAGGCCAATGCTGGATCTGAGGGCCCTCAACACGTTCGTAAGAAAATTAAAGTTTCAGATTGGCTCCCTAGCCGCAATCATCCCTTCCATGGACTGGTATGCTGCCCTCAACCTCAGAGAGGCATATTTCCACATAGCGATTTTTCCTCCTCACAGGAAGTTCCTCAGGTTCGTGGTGGGGATGAGCCATTTTCAGTTTACATCCCTACCCTTTGGTCTGTCAGCAGCCCCAAGGGTTTTTACAAAATGTATGGCAGTAGTGGCCACATCTCTTAGGAAACATGGTGTCCAGGTATACTCATACCCGGACAATTGACTCCTAAAAGGCCGGTCCAAAGCCCAAGTGGAGTCTCAGCTGCTGTTCGTAAGAAAGACATTCACCAACCTGGGCCTACTGTTGAACAAACCAAAATCAACACTAGTTCCAGTTCAAAAAATTGATTTTATTGGTGCGACCATAGACTCTACCCAAAGGAGCTCCTACCTCCCGGTAGACCGATTCCAGAGCATGGCAGACATCCATAAGATCCATAAACAGGTTCCCTACCACTACAGCAAGGAGATGCCTCACTCTGTTGGGTTACATGGCATCCTGTGTTTATGTAGTCCAGAACGCCAGACTCTGGCTCAGGTAGCTACAGATGTGGCTTCGCTCGGTATTCCGCCCTCAACAGGACGATCTGGAAAAAGTAGTATCTCTGCCCCCCTCAGTGATCTATTTGCTGAAGTGGTGGGTAGACCAAACTCAGGTCATGTTGGCGGTCCCTTTCTCGGGACCCAACCAGACAGCTACTTTATTGACGGATGCCTTGCAGCTCGGTTGGGGGGCACACCTGGGCAGCCTATGGACATAGTGCCTCTGGTTGCGAGAGGAGCTGAAGCTAGATATAAATCTCTGGGAACAGAGGGCAATCCGGCTAGCCTGCAGAGCCTTCCAGCCACAAATTCTGGGCCGCCACATAGCAGTTCTGACGGACAGCGGTGTTTTATTTGAACCATTGGGGGAAGGGGGGCCATTCTGCCCCCCTATGCAGGGAGGCAATGCAGCTATTGGAGGAATGCATAGCCCAGTCAATACACCCGGAAACCTCTCACTTCCCGGGCGCCCAGAATGCCCTGGCAGACCGCTTCAGATAGCATTCACAGCCCATGAGTGGTCCATCAGGGTGGTCATCCTCTGGGAAATTTTCCGAAGGTCTCTTTGCCACCAAGAGAAACAGGAAGTGCCACCAATTCTGTTTGTTCCAGGGTCACAGCCCCGGGTCCCTGTCGGACGCTTTTCTCCTGAACTGGGGGTTGGACCTCCTTTATGCCTTCCCCCCCTTTCCCCTGGTTCACAAAGTCCTCCTGAAAGTAAAAAAGGACAAAGCTTTGAACATCCTAATTGCCCCCGCTTGGCCAAGGCAGCACTGGTTCGCGACACTGCTACTGCTGTCGGCAAGCCCCCAATTCGTCTGCCCACCTGGCCGGACCTGATCTCCCAATCCCATGGGAGACTACTTCACCCCAGTTTAGAGTCCCTTCCTTGACGGCATGGAATCTATGTGGCTGAACGGGACAGAAAGAGACTGCTCAAGCCATGTCAGGAGTATCTTACTAGAAAGTAGAAAACCGTCCACAAGGAAAGTGTATACAGCCAAATGGTTGTGCTTCTCCACGTGGTCAGCTCACAAGGGGGTAGACCCAGAAGGGGCCCAGATTCCCTTCATCCTGGATTACCTTCTCGATCTGAAGCAGGCAGGGTTGTCCCTATCATCGGTAAGAATACACCTGGAAGCCATTTCCCCTTCCATAAAGGGGAAGAGGGGAAATCCGTGTTCATGCACCCACTAGTTTCACACTTTCTGAAGGGCCTGGGGAGGCTTTACCCACCAATACGCCACCCAGTACCATCATGGGATCTAAATTTGGTCCTCTCTAAGTTAATTGGACCACCTTTGAGCCCATGGGATCCTGCTCTATGCTATACCTATCCTGGACAGTAGCTTTCCTGGTAGTGGTCACCTCAGCTCACAGGGTCTCAAACTAAAAGCACTGATCTCTGAATCTCCGTATACGGTTTTCCATAGGGATACGGTCCAGATGCGCCCGCACCCTGCTTTCCTCTCGAAGGTAGTTTCCATTTTCCATTGTAACCAGGAGATTTTTCTCCCAATTTTTTTCCCAAAACCGCATGGGAAGGAGAAGGAAAAAGCTCTGCATACCTTGGATGTCCTCAGGGCACTGGCCTTTTACATGGATAGAACTAAACCATTCAGGAGAACCACTCAATTGTTCGTGACCATAGTGGAAAGAATGAAGGGCGAGCCAGTATCTTCGCAGAGGATCTCCTCGTGGATTTCCTCCTGCATAAGAGAATGCTACAATCTGGCAAAACGCCCGGCTCCAGCATTCACGGCGCACTCGACTTGAGCCCAAGCCTCGTCGGCCGCATTTTTAGCACGTCCTCACTCTTGAAATCTGTAGGGCCGCTACGTGGTCATCAATTCATACGTTTACCACTCACTGTGCAATCCAACAGCAGAGTAGGGATGACGCGTCAATAGGGAGGGCTGTCCTCCAAACTATGCTATAAGGGCTCCGACCCCCACTATCCATGGGCCAGCCAGTAATTCACCAGGGTTGGAATCGGTATGAGCACACTCGAAGAAAAAGAGGTTTCTTACCTGTAACAGGTGTTCTTCGAGAGGTGTGCTCATGCCCATTCCAATACCCACCCACCAACCCCTTTTGTTGGAGGAAGGCAAGAAGGAACTGGAGGGTTGCCGGGTTGGCAGGGCTATATATGCGGCATCATGAAGGCGCCACTCTAGGGGGTGCCTGTTCTGATCCGATGGGTACCGCTGGGGAAAAGTCTCTGACGATTCGTGCACGCGGCGCGCATACGCCAGGATTGGAATGAGCCTGAGCACACCTCTCGAAGAACACCTGTTACAGGTAAGAAACCTCTTTTTTCTGCTCATGAACTATTAAGAATGCATGATGCTTAGCCCTTTTAGCTGCACAAGAAAGACTTAACCGCAGCTACAGAAATGTTAATTTCAGTAATAACACTGTTAATGTAGGAGATATTTTGAGCAGTGTGATTTTTAGCCTAGTAAAACTGCTATTTATAATTCAGAATTTTCATGAGATCATAGCAGCCCAGGAATAGTTTTTTTCTCTTTTCCTTTATCACAAGGGGAAAAAAATGTCTTTTCCTTTCCCCCAAAAAACTCAACCTCTCCCTGGGTAAATGAGCAAACACAATTTTTCAAGATAAAATTGTTTATTCATAAATATTCCTAAAATTACACAAGATAGTTTAAGGAAACTAGGTCATTACTTATGGGATTGGACCTGTATCTACAATCTATATCTATCTGCTCTCACTGGGAACTGGTCATCATTACATTAACAAGTAAAGTAAATAATAAACATTGTCTGCATATAAAGTAGACCAATGAGACTGTCTCTTTGAGTGTGTCCCTCCTACTGAAAGCTCTAGATCTTGGGACAAAGTCTGTTAGCAGTAACTGTGTGCTATTAATATTCAAATGTATTGCTATTTCAAGGTTACATTCCTGATCAGCTATGAGCAGCAAAAGAGATACCGTCAATTTATTATTTTAAAATACAAAATAAAGTTGTTTAAATTAGCTTGTACTTTGGGTTGAGAGGTAATGTATTCTAGCACATTAGCTTAATATCATGAACTCTTAGAAAATGTCTTTCCACATAAAGGCCTAGAAAGGAAGCTTTAATTTAAAATGTATTTAAATTGTAACTGATCAACGCTAGAGGCGAAAACATTAAAAGGTGTTAATACAATCATAATCAGTGTTTTTTGTCTGAGTGATCAATGTGCGTAGTGATCACCAATGGAACAATTGATTTGATCCCGCTTAACAGGGAATAGTTTGCAGGCTTAACTGGATAGATTACATCCTTCAGCCAGCATTTTTAGCCTTATTCTTCTCACTGGGATTCACTTTAACAGAGTTGTTGCAAAAGATGGCATGACACCAGAATTTTACTGTTTCTTTTCTCTACTCTCAGAGAAGAAAGGAAAGACCCTTTATCTGCTCTTGCAAGAGAATATGGAGGGTCCAAAAGAAATGCCTTGCTGAAGTGGTGTCAGAAGAAAACAGAAGGATATCAGGTAACTGCAAATATCTGTAAACTGTTTAATGCTGCACACTCTTAACTGCAGCACATGAAAATCTGCCAGTGGCCCAAACCAGACTACTCCACAGTTCACTGCATAGATCGCAATGGAACTGGTATGTGCTGTACTTCCTTGCAGGAGCATGTGCTACAAGTCCTAACCTAACGAGCATTAATAGTTACTTAGTCGCTTTACTGCAGTGTAAATGTTTCTTCATAGAGAGCCATCTAACCTTCCATTGAGGCACTTGAAAATAACCTTCATACATACTACACATTGGAAATTCAGATATAGGAGTTATAATTTAAGGCTGATAAGGACTTGAGAATCCAGATATTCAGAGTTCACTCTAGATTTTCATTTCATAAATGCAGCGAATGTAACACTTCTGAGTTTAAAAGTAAATTATTAATAAGCAATTAGACTCTAAGGGCTTGCCTACACTTAAAATGTTTCACTCTGCTATAGTGCTTCATTGTAGACTCTACCTATGCCAGTGGGAGGGGTTCTCCATTGCTGTAGGCGATCCACCTCCATGAGAGACAGTAGCTATGTCAAAAGAAGAGTTCTTTTGGGTCTCTGGTGCTGTTTGTGTGGGACTGTGGGCCAGTTTAACAGTGCCGCTCAGGGGTGTCGACTTTTCACATCCCTGACTAACATAGTTGAACCTAATTTTCTAGTGTAGACCAGGCCTAGGTGAATCTTTCAAGATCTTTCATTCAACATTACTGTTACCAGTGGCAAATATTCCTTCTTTTTGGGAGGTTGCATTGTTTCACCTGTACACTGTATTTGGCTTCCTAGTGCATTTGCTGCTTTCTTTTCAATTAGTTCTAATGCCATTGGCTCCTGAAAGAACTAACAAGATAGTTCCCCAAATTTCTCCTAAAGATTAGAGGCTTCAGCAAACTGAACCAGGATGTTAAGAATCTAGCCATGGTGTATTTGGTTAAAAAGCATGGAAAGTGTTTTGCATTCCCAACACTGACCTCAGCTTAAAAACTTCACTCTTTCAGTGACTTGAAACTCAATACAGAAGGCGGCAGAAAGCCACAGAACAGGATGGTTGACTATCCATAGGAAAGGTCGTCTTTCAGTACAATAGAGATTCCTGTGCTATAAACCCAAGGTGCCCCTCTCCCGCTTCCTGTGGCACGTCAGTGCTATTTCTGAATGTAGGTTTCTTTATGGAAATGGTCCTTCCTTCCCACTTTTTTAAAAAGACAGGATGTTAGATCTTTTTCTTTAAAGTGTGTGAATCTAAATGGGAAAATATCTGAAGGTTATCATCTTTAAATGAAAGAGGCATGTGACAGCTTCCTTAATTTATCAGATTAAAGTTATAAAGTCCTTCTCTGACTGTGCACATAGACACGGCCGTGCTCTTGTTCATATTAACAAGCTGCTTACAGTCAATCTGCATAGACCCTTAACTGCCAACAGGAGGAGGGAGGAATGACACCTAGTGAACTTGCTCTGACAGCTATTACGTGACTCTCTGCATGTGCTGCTGCTGCAGCAGGACTGCATCATTTCATGTCTCTGAACTATAGAAGTCTCTTTCCGAAGGAGCCAGACTTGTACTATTGGAATATATTAAGTTAGCTGTCGCAGAAGAATGTATTTTGTTTAGACATCCATATTTATCATTTCTCTTTAAATTGTTGTACTTTATTAGATTTGTTTTTCAGGGTCCCCCTGAAATTCAGTTCTGGTCTACATATGGGTGTTGCTGTTATGCTTTCTAAATATATCCTGAGTTGTGTTCAGTATGAGTAGAGATTAATCAGATTTTTGACATCTCAGCCCCATTATCAGTACCTTATAAATATTAGTCTCTCTCTGGGAAATAAAATCTTAGTGTTACTCCCATACATGCACTATGGAGTGAAGACCATTTCATAATAAATTAAAGGTAAATAATGGATGGAGAGAATAAAAAGAGTATTTATTTTAAAAAACTCCCAAAGAATAACACTTAGTATTTAAAAAATGAAATAATGGCCGCAGTTCTGAGCAAAAAAATCCCTTTACCTATTGGAGTGGTTTTCAAACTTCTTTTCTCTGGACCCAGTTGAAAAAAATCACTCATGCCTGCGACCCGACACTTACACCTTCGAGCAATGTATTCCAGTCTTTCAGTAGCAGCAGCAAAGGCACTGCGACCCAGGACTGAGTCCCAAGCCATGGTGTGAAAACCACTGCCCTATTGGACCTGTTTTCTGTTCTTTTAAAAAAAAAAAAAAAAAAAAGCCTGACTTCACAAAGTAGGTAACCTTAGTGTTTCCAAGTTCCAAAGGGGTAGCTGTGTTAGTCTAGGTCAGCAAAATAAACAAGGAGTCCTGTGGCACTTTAAAAGACTAACGAATTTATTTATCGCATGAGCTTTCGTGGGGGAAAATCCCACTTTCTCTGACGCTTTGAAGATGTAAGTTTTGAAGATGGTCACCCATCTTCAAAGCATCTAACAAAGTGGGATTTTCTCCCATGAAACCTCATGCAATAAATAAATTTGTTAGTCTGTAAAAAGTGCCACAGGACTCCTTGTTTGTCTTAGTGTTTTCAAGAATTTTTGTAAAGTTATGTCAGTTAGTGGAAGACTTGTAGCAACAAGCATGGCAAAGAGAGGATTTGAAAGGTGGGGAGGAATAAATCAAAGAAACCAGTACACCATAAGTTTATCCCCACAAAAGAATTTTAATAAATCATATTTAGAAAGGAGAAGCTCTGGATGTCCCGAAGGAATTAAAAACGAATAGCGTATGTAAAGAGGGAGTTTTCTGGTGGAAACAAGATAGTAAATGAGGAATTGACTTGCAGTGCCTGGTATCAGAGGATCCTGAGAGCTGAAAGCATTAATGACTGTTCGTGTTGTTCGGGTTTGCAGTTATTGGCAAGTGATTTCAGACCTCTAGTGTCCATTTTCTGTCTTGCTTTAAATTAAGAGAATATTTTCTTGATTTGGATCTTGACTGCCATTACTCCTTAAAACTCTGCACACCAGGAATCAGTTTTTCAAGCTGCTGTGTATCTAATTGCTTTGATTCAAAATCCCACAAATTTTAGAAAAGTTAAGCCATTCACTGCCACTCTTTCAAATTATTCTTGTAGTTCTCCTAACTCTAGTGTAGAAAATATATATTCCATGTCAGGAATTTCCAGATTTGACTAAATGCTGGTCATTTTGTCAGGGATGCTGGCCCCAAAGGTTTATAATCCCCAGATGGAAGAGATAAAGGACTCTTAATTAGGGGTTCAGAAATCTTAAAAATTACTGTCTAGCCCAGTGGTTCTCAACCACTGTGTGGGGTTACTGTGCCGCCACACAGCAGTGAGTGTGTCATGGAGAGCCAGGGAGATGGCTGCATTTGGCTAGGAGAGAGTCGGACTGGTGTGTCCTGTAGAGTTGGAATATGCTGCCAAGTGTATTGCGATCCACGAAAGGCTGAGGACCCCTGGTCTAGCCTAATTAATGTTGAAACAGTTTTCAGTAACATATAATCTGGGTTAAAAGAAAAATCTTTCAAACATGATCCAATTTAGCTTCTGAATTGTTCTGAAGAATTTATACCATGATTTATCATGAAACAAAAACCCTTCTAGATTTCTCTAGCTAACTATTGTTGCTTTCATCCTAACTATATCATCTCAATTTATAAGATTTCTTATTTAAATGTCAAAGGTCATGGTAGCATAGTATAATTAGACCCAACCATATCTGAAAACAGCTGCTGTATTTCTGATTATAATGGAAAAATTACAATCTTGGGCATGGTTTCTTCTGATTGAATTTAGTTTGCCGTTGAATTAATTATTGTGGTACTGTAAAAGAGGAGCTTTTAGTTCCTTTATGTTCAATTAAAAGCATTAGCAGATAAGTAAAAAATGATTATTCAGAGCTTATAAATCTGCATTTTCCTATCAATTTTTCAGTCACTGCTAACTTTAGGAGAAGTTTGTTTCGTCCAGCATCATAAGTCAACATAAATCTGTTTCTCCAATTTCATTCTCACATACTTTTTTCCATTCAAAACTGCTATATACGGACCAAGGTCTCCAGGTTGTGAAGCTGATTTTGTGTAGGGTGTGGGGAGAGCAGATCCAGGCATAATAGCTTTTGTTTTGGAAATATTTTATCTATGAAGCCCCTGGGAATATGTGTCCCAGTAGAAGTGGAGAATAATTGAGTTTCTGTGTATCTATAAACTGATGAACCCGACAAAAATAGCCAAATCCAGTCTTTCATTTTTTCATTTAAAATGCCCTTACAAACAGCTGTGTGCGCCTTGCCGGTTACAAAAGCAAAATGCAGCACAATCATCTCATCCTTTGTACCAAACAGCAGCACATGATGAAATACTGAAACCTCATAGATCAATCTTCACTTCAGTTTACCTGTTTCTTCAAATGCCAAATGAAAGAAATAGGCCCTGCAGTATGCCTTGAAAGTGTTAATAGAAAATCATCTGGCCAGACTCCTGGAACTCGTATGGAGAATATCTTATTAGTATAATTCCATTCTCCAAGTACAAAGAGTTGAGGAAAATGCTTTTTTTGTCAGGATGAAATTACTTTTGAGACCTTTCAAAAACATCTTTACCATCTTAGTAGAAGGTGGTAGAAACTTGGAGTTTGGTGGGATATAGTCCCTAGATTGCAGAGTATTGTATTGTATTTTTATTGTATTGTGAAAATTCATTGACACAGTTGAAATTAAAAAGGCATTTAAAAACTTCCTCATGCATACACACTGATTGTGTGCCAGGAAGCACATCATACTCTTTCTAGCAAATAATTCCTCATAATGGATTTTTAGTTTCTCTTAATAAATAAAAGCAACGTAGAAAGTGATGTATAAGAAACGGTTAAAAAAAATTAAATGTGCAAGTGAGAAAATGCCAATTTAAGATTGCCTTATCGGTCTTAATTCTTCCTTTTTGTTAGTACATTGCTGGTCTCTGGTAGAATCATTAGAGCCCTGCAAATCCGTGGATATCCGCATTATATCCGCCAATATCTGCATCTGCAGATAAAATGCAGGTATCAGTGGACCTTTTTTGTGGATGCGGATTGGATGCAGATCCACATATTTATATCTGTGCAGGGCTGAAGCCCTGCAAATCTGCATTTACTTGTGGATATCTGCATTATATCTGCATCCACAGATACAACACAGATATCCGCAAACCATTTCTTCAAGAATATTCCATCTGGAATATTGTGTGCAGTTCTGGTCCCCCATGTTTTAAAAGGATGAATTCAAATTGGAACAGGTGCAGAGAAAGGGCTACAAGGATGGTCTGTGGAGTGGAAAACCTGCCCTCTGAGTGGAGACTGAAGAAGCTTGGCTTGTTTAGCCTAACCAAAAGAAGGCTGAGGGGGGATATGATTGCTCTCTATAAATACATCAGAGGGATTAACATCAGGGAGGGAGAGGAATTATTTGAGTACAGCACCAATGTGGATACCAGAACAAATGGTTATAAACTGTCCATCAAGAAATTTAGGTTTGAAATTAGATGCAGGTTTCTAACCATTAGAGGAGTAAAGTTCTGGAATAGCCCTCCAAGGGGAGTTGTGGGGGCAAAAACCATAATTGCTTTCAAAACTGAGCTTAATAAATTTATGGAGGGGATGGTATGATTAGCCTATTTTGGAAATTGACTGATATTTGGCTGTGTGGTAGATTTACAAGTGGCCTAAGACGGGAGAGTACATGGGGTGGGTTCTGAGTTATTACAGAGAATTGTTTCTTGGGTAACTGGCTGTTGAGACTTGCCCACGTGCTCAGGGTTTAACTGATCGCCATATTTGGGGTCAGGAAGGAATTTTCCCCCAGGGCTGATTGGCCTGGGCTCTGGGGGTTTTTCACCTTCCTCTATAGCACAGGGCATGGTTCACCTACTGGTGAATTCTCTGTATCTTAAAGTCCTTAAATCATGATTTAAGGAGGTAAATAACTCAGTCATAGGTTGGGGGCCTATTCCTGGAGTGGGTGGGTGAGGTTTTGAGGCCTGCCTTTTGCAGGAGGTCAGACTAGATAATCATACTGGTCCCTTCTGACCTTAAAGTCTATGAGATGCAGATTGGATGCCAATCCAAATATTTTTATCCTGCAGGGCTTTAAGAATCGCTTATTATTTTGTCCACAGCACCCCTATTTTATTTATTGTGCAGCTTGAGTAGTGTGCAATGACTGATGGAGGAAATGAGATATTGAACAGAATAAAAACAAATACTGAACAGCTCTTATTCACTGAATATAATCTTAACTACTGTCTGAATGCAGCATCCATTCTGTGGAAAGAAAATCCAGTCTACCTACTGTGCATACACCAGAGTTTCCCCCTTGAAGCCCATCTTTGGCGAGTGCTATCAAGTTGCAAAAGGAGTGAACTACAGACTAACATCAAAGAACCTCTGCATTAACAAACTTGCATTTAGAACAAACCCAAAGTAGAAGAAGTTCTATGTAAGTCTATAGGGTTAGTGTGTTTTAACTCTACCCAACACTGAACACCAGCAAACACCAATGAGAACATATACAAAGACTGAGAAATTTTCAAACGCACCTGAGTAATTCAAGAGCACAAGTTCCATTGACTGTCAAATGGCTGGAGTGATCTTACCCAGAGCTTGACATGCTGATTCAAACAGCATGCTATGCCAAATGCTGGATATTCCTGCAAGACAAAATGCATCCTCACTCTTCTAAAAACATGCGTAATGTCATAAAACTGTGACACAAATCCTAGATCATTTCAAAGTGTAAAAAATCTACTCCAGCCGTTGTGGTTTATTCCATTGACCCTAGATGGAACATAATTACTTTCATTTTAAGGATCCAAGTGTTATGAGCTGAACATACAGACAACACAAAATCCAAACAAGGATGTAAAAGAGTGCATAGTTTGTATTGAGATGAACAGAACTGGGAGTCCCGAAGTTCTTCACTTGATGGATGGTTGGTTGGTTTGTTTTGCCAACAGAATTTGAACGAAGTTCTTACTGTCCATTGGACATGAAACAATTTACCTCCAGGAACTGAATACAAAAAGCAGCAGTCCCTAGATCCCTGAAAGAATGCTGCTGGAGGAAGTCCTCTTTAAGATGAGATGTACAAACAGGACCATTTGCGGTCACTCAGGACTCTATATCACTTTAGCAAGTATCGTATATCAGAACTTGATAAATACATTTGGTGTATCCACAGTTCCCCTATCAGTTTCAATTAGATGAGCTACTGTCTCCATTTTGCATTATTTGTAGTGGTTCACAGTTTTTCTTAGTTGGCTGAGGTGATCAGTGGAAGAGATTCCAGTGTATAGTTCAGGATTATTCTTCCCCCATGACTACTGAAATACTCAGTCGTTACACTTCATTCTTCATAATTAGGTATCAGAGTTAATAGTCCTGTGGTGGAAGGGAGACATTTACAGCTCTCAGACCTGTTGTCCCAATCTGCCAGATAGTTTGGAAGACCACTCTCCATCTTACAGTTTGTTCACATTTAAAGTTTTCTTCAATTATGAGGATTAAAAATACCTTTTCAATGAAAGCTTAGATTCAGGAGTGCAGTTCTGGAGTGGATCTCTGGCCTCGGAATACATGAAGTCTTGTAGTGAGTCACATATCTAAATACTGTGAATATGAGTTTACTGTCTAATTTGGGCAAATAAAATACAAAGGATAGCAGCTGGGATAATGCAAGTCCAGAGATAGCTGTAAAACAGTCAACAGTTACAGTATATTCAATGAACATGCGTTAAATGTTACAATGAAGGCTTTAACGTCCACCTTGAATGTTGTGTTTTTAAAAGCATAAACATTTATTAATCTTATTTCATATGGAAACTAAACACAAGCGCTGTAATCCAGAAAGAGATTATAGACAACTTTAAGCACAAACAAGTACTTGGTCAGCACACCAGAATGCCTTGGATCTTTTGTGTATGTGTGCATGAGACTAATAAATTTCTGTCATGCAAAAATTAATTAAGAACATATGGATTCTTCATTATTACTTTGTTACCAAGGCCTCTCAGATGCAGACAGAAGATGGCAGTCATTAATATTCCTTTATTTCCATTTTAGAAAAATAGTCATGGAAAAAGGCATAAGAGTTTTCCCTCTAACTTCTATGACCTATGTCAGAAGAAAACATCATGTGCTTTCTCATCAAGATATTGTCTGTCTAGGTCAGATGTTAGGACTCACAAGTAGAATTAACAACACAGCTTCTTGGATGTCACAATAGGGTGAGCAAAGTGTTTCCTGTTTGAAAGGAATTCCTTTTCATGCTTAACATAGCAGCTGGCTAAAAAGCTTTCCCAGAATCTTCTTTCACAAGCTTTCCTGTGAGTTTATTGGTCTCAAACATTTTGACAGCAAGTTCCATATCTGTTCTCAGAAGGTGAATTTCTTTAAAACTTGCTTTTTAGTTGGTTACTCTTTGACATTTTGAAGAGTATACTGATTAACATTAATTGCTCTTTCTTTTCTGCTATAATTTGAGAGTAGCTGTACTCCTGTATCTGAGTTGATGCATAGCATACCAGCTATGCCATCTCTTATCTCCTATTTACTGAAAGCATGTAATGGTGGTAAAGTTATGTGACATTATGCATCTCAACAAAAAAATAAACCGGATGTTCTTTGATTGTATATCTAGTTCTTACTATTTCACATAGCAAGTACCCCATCTAGACAGGCAAATAAATGTTAATGTTTAGGCTCAGTGAGTATAGGTATTTATTAATAGTCTCTTACATTAGTTAGTGTGCACACAAATGATTTAAATGCATAGTCTTTCACAAGAGCTTTAGCTAAATAATACACAAACTCAGGAAAGCACATTCTGGGTGCCTTGTTTGAATATAGACCTCTCTTTACTTTGCCCCACTACAGACACCTACTGTCTTCCTTTCTGTGCCTGTAGACTGTCAAAACATGTATTCCCTAATTATAAAATATGATCTTACTTCACGCGTACGTTTGACACCAGGTGTGCTGCTTTGCCACATTAACCTTTGATCTTTTTTGTGTTAGTGCTCTAAATTCAAGGCACATTACATTTGTTCACAGTAGAACTCATTCTATGTATTGGCAATTGGATGATTGCCTGCAAAATATTGGGTGCCAGGAGTACCTCACAGGTTTGGGCCCTCAATAGCATTTGGGGAATTATTGTCTTCTGTGTGCTCTTTGTCTAGTGAGAAAACTAACATTCTTCTCTGTATATTGTGTGGACTGTAAAAAAGGCTGCAGAGGAACTCTGTTGCTATTAAGATTAAGTCATTCTAGGTTTTATGGTCAGTGGCAAAATGAAGATGTGGCTAGACAGAATAGTAAAGAATTCTGGCTTAGGACGCTACTACAGAGGCAGAATTGAAATAGTTTTGGTGCCTTGTATGAGAAATGTAATATTAATTCCACTTGGGTGTCTAATACTACTTCACTTGATAATGTTTACTCAAGTTGCTAATATGTGAATGCAGCAGTAGCTACACCTTAATGCAGGTTTTGGGGTGAAATTTTTCTTAATTTTTTAAATGGTCCTAAAGTCTGATCCTATTCCTGCAAATTTGGAGATATCTGATCCAGGAAATTTTGTAATATAGAGCTGGGGGGGGGGGCATTGTTATCTTTCAGCGTGTCATCTTAGAGAAGAAAGCATGACAATGCTTTCAATGAGTGTCTGACAAAAGCAGAAACTTTAAGTTGTTTCAAATATTCTGTGCCAGTCCAAATGCAATCACCTTCTCTTCCATCACACTTTCTGTTAACTTCATTAGGACAGAATTCAGAATAAGGTATGAAGTCATCTACCTATGACTGTTTTCAGTTTTAGAAGCTTAAACTTTTTTTTTTTTTTTTTTTTTAAAGAGGCTGCTCTTTATCATCTTTGTCTCACCCGTATGGAATGAATGTTTTGAGTTTTCAGCATGGGAAGTGGGGCAGTTAATGTTTTAATCAGGAAAGGTAAGACAAACAGAGGCTTGGATATGGACTTCACCTTTCTTTCACACTGCCCATCTACTGCCCATTTTCATGGCAGGTGGGAATAAAGTGATCATTGGGACTGCTCTGTATCCCAACAATCATTTCCAGAAATGTTTGTTTTCGCTCTCCCAGTGTTTGCTTTGTTGTAGGGATTGGGAGCCAACCAATCCCATCCCAGTAGGGATTGGATAACAGTTTGAATTAACAGACTGTCACCTTTGCAGTAACCCAGTGCAAGATTGGACATGCAAAGCAGTCAAACTCCAGGACAGTTGTGAGGACTGACAGGCAAAAGAGTCACATCGGGGTTTAGCAGTAGGCACTGCTGGCTGAAGTCTGAAATGAATGCTGTTGATAGCTGAATCTGGTCCCAGAACTGGAGGCAATCCCAAGCATGAATAGCACTAGGTGAGAGAAGGGGGAAATCTTAAGGGTGGCAGCTCCCTGGAAGCTTAAGGGACCTGCCCTGGGAACAGATAGAAGCAGACCTGAGGGAGGAACAGAGGGTTGATCAAGCTATGGTCAGTGAAGTATGTTATCTTGCCTCTAACATTCATCATTCTGGCTGTGTCAGAGGAAATTGGAAAGAAACCAAAAACCATAATGTACCTAACCACTGGTTGTATTAAACACTGGATGAAAATAACTTCTTAACCTCTCCTGCAATTATGCTGTAAGGCATGAGTTTGGACTTTCCCTTATTTTAACTTATATTGCAAAATTGCAAATGCTGGTCATAAAATTATTCAGCTCAGATGGCATTCACTGGCTAATGTAGGAAAAAGAAATTTGTTAGGTTGTGGAGAGTTAGCTCTATACCATGGCATAGATGTAAAATTTTAAATTAATCATTCATTTCCAGTATCCTGTCACCAGCTGCCAGACTGTGGGCAAAGGGAATGGAGCCGTACCTGTTTCTTGTGGCCTTCCATCTCCTAAATTAGAAGCCGAGTTCAGTTAGGGTTTGAGAGTCAGTATCTGTGTGGTGTTTTATTTTCCCTCTTTTGTTGACACACTGAGGTTAAGAGAACAAGCCGATGTGTAAGCACGTCCGCTTCTCTCCCTTCCCCCCCCAATCAAATTATAATATCTGTAGTCAAGTGAAACTGAAGACAGCTATAGATGTGTGTTGAGGAAATAGTTTAGCATGTTTCCTAGGTGGTTTATAAGTTGCAGCCATGAAGTGTGTTTGGGCCCCATTGATTTTATCTGCGGAGCTAGCCAAAAAAATGATATCACTGGATGACCTATTTAACTTTTATAAACAATTATGTTCTGTTCTTTCTTGGAAGTTATACAAATCCTCTATTGTTGTTAAACGTACATAGAGCAGGAGGAGAAATGCTAAGTGAGAAAGGTAGCTGGTCGCCTTTGCTGCAAATTTTAGATCAGGCAATAGGTTAGTGTACTGTTCTTCTTCAAGTGATTGCTCATGTCAATTCCATCTCAGGTGTTCGTGCGCTGCGTGCACGGATCGCCGGAAAGTTTTCCCTTGTCTACCCGCAGGGTCGGCTGCGGCCACTAGGGGCGCCCATTAGCCCCTACATATATAGCCCAGTCGTCCCTGCTTCCCTCCAGCTCCTTCTTACCACCCTGACGGTCGCTGGAACAACTTGCTCGCTCTTGCAGCCAGCTCTTCCCCTTAGTCAGTTAGTGTATATAGTTCATTTAGTTAGAGAGTTCATATAGCATAAAAGAGAGCCAAGCAACCCCAGGCCCGGGGCCCTGGATCGGGGCATGCCTGGTTTCAAGGCCTGCCTTTCATGCAGCAAATTCATGCCTAAGGATGGCCCGCACTCCTCATGTCTGAGGTGCCTTGGTGAGTCCCATTTGAGGGACAAGAGCAGAATTTGCAAAGAGCTTCAAACCCCGGACACAAAAGGAAAGGGAACAGAGACTGAAGCTCTTGATGATGGAGGAAGCCCTCTCCTGACGGAAACTGGGGACCCCAGTAACGCATAGTACCCCAGTAACGCCAAGAAGCAAAGACTCTGACAAAGAGCCCCGGCATTGCCACTCCGTGGCACCGCCGGTTGCGGCAGGAGGGCATCGCCGGCACCAGTCTCATTCCCCAGCACCGGCAAAGAAGAGAAGAGGAGAAAAAGATCACTCGCTGTCACTTAAACCAGCCAGGGCAGGGTCAAAAGTGTGGCCTGAGGTGGGGCACTCGACCCAGGCAGTGCACTCGGCGGCACCATCGACTCTGGCCCCGACTCAGGGTCTGTCGAGTCCAGTATCTGAGCCCTCCCCAATGCGGGACATCCTGGAGAAAGACCTCCAGCTCCTCTCCACCCCCCGAGACCTTCGAGGCAGCCAGGGAGCTGATCGTGCACACGGCACCGCCTCCTCCCTCAAGTACGGCACCGGCACCATCCCCGAGATTCTCCGTCTCCTCAAGGGAGAAACTGGCGCCACTGGTTCCTCCCCCTTGATACCGTTCCCTGGCCCAACACTGTTCCTCTGCGTGGCACTGCTCACCGGCTCCAGCATCGGCACCGGCAAAGCAAGGACTGCGGTCACCCAGAAGGGACTGCCGCCCAACTCACCAAGAGCTCCTCAGGAGGGTGGCAAGAAACATGGGCCTACAGGCAGAGGAGGTGACGGAGGAGGCTGATCTGATGGTGGACATCCTGATGCCAGAAGGTCTCTCTAGAGTGGCCCTGCCTCTGATCAAAACTATAAGGGATACCACAAGGACCCTGTGGCAAACCCTGGCCTCAATTCCCCCCACCGCAAAAAGAGTGGAGTGGAAGTACTTCATCCCCTCGAAGGGGCATGAGCACTTCTATACCCACCCATCACCAGGCTCGTTGGTCATGGCGGCAGCCAACGAGAGAGGACGCCAAGGGCACCAGGACCCCTCCCCCAAGTCAAGGGACACCAAAAAATTGGACCTATTTGGGAGGAAAATTTACTCAACTGGGGGCCTACAACTAAGGATAGCACATCCGCAAGCTATCCTTAATCGCTACATGTTCAATTCCTGGTCAGCCTTGGAGAAATTCTCAGCCATGGTGCCCCAAATCTCAAAAGTGGGCCTCTCTGCAGTGGTGAAGGGGGGAAAGGTCGTGTCAAGAGCCCTCCTACAATCAGCCCTGGACACAGCAGACGCGGCTACTAGAGCAATGGTGTCAGGCATCACGATGAGAGAGAGTGCCTGGCTCCAGGCATCTGGACTACCTCACGAGGTCCAGATGACCATCCAAGACCTGCCCTTTGACGTACAAGACCTATTCTCATCCCAAACAGACGCTAAACTCCAGACTCTGAAAGACTCACGGGCCATGCTTAAATCCTTGGGCTTCCACACTCCAGCCCCCCAGAGACGCCCGTTCTGCCCGCAACCCCCCCAAAGACCCTCCCAAGCCAGGGGAGACTCCACCAGGCGTGGGGGAAGCAACAATTGTCACTCGGGCTAGAGGCAACCAGACCACTCTAGGAACCGCTCGCACAACCAGCTGGGACCTAGAAAGAACTTTTGAGGATACGCCAGGGGACGGCGTAACGAACTCAGACCGGATCCTCCCCCTCCTTCCACCCTTTGGTACCAGATTAGCCCAGTTTTACCGTACATGGTCCTACGCAGGGTCAAGCATGGTTACTCGCTCCAATTTTCCATTATACCACCCTTTCTTCTTTAAAGACAAGGTGCAACTGCGGCCGCACCCGGCCTTTTGCCAAAAGTGGTGTTCCACTTTCATACCTCACAGGACATTTTCCTTCCAGTGTTCTACCCCAAGCCCCACGCATCAGAAAGGGAGAAGCGCCTCCAGACCCTGAATGTTAGAAGGGCACTAGCCTTTTACATAGAGCGCACAAAGCCCTTTAGGAAATCATCCCAGCTCTTTGTAGCGGTGGCAGATAGGATGAAAGGGGACCTAGTATCAGCCCAGTGCCTCTCGTCCTGAATCACAGCGTGCATGAAGCAATGTTACCTGCTGGCGGGTGTGCCACCCCCGAAGCTGACAGCCCATTCCACGTGGGCGCAGGCGTCTTCGGTAGACTTCCTGGCGCGTGTCCCCATCACAGACGTATGTAGGGCAGCGACATGGTTGTCCGTACACACCTTTTCTGCCCATTATGCACTTACCCAGCAGGCGAGAGAGGACGCCGTGGTCGGCAGAGCAGTGCTGCACTCGGCCAAGTTATAGAATTCCTCCCTCCTCCAAGGTAAGGCTTGGGAATCACCTGAGTTGGAATAGACATGAGCAGTCACTCAAGGAAGAAGAAACGGTTACCTACCTGTAACTGGTGTTCTTCCAGATGTGTTGCTCATGTCCATTCCAACACCCGCCCTCCTCCCCTCAGAGGGAATTCCGCAAGAAGGAACTGGAGGGAAGCAGGGACTGCTGGGCTATGTATGTAGGGGCTAATGGTGCCCCTAGTGGCCACAGCTGACCCTGCGGGTAGACTAGGGGAAAACTTTCCAGCGATCCGTGCACACAGCGTGCGCACACCTGAGTTGGAGTGTACATGAGCAAGACATCTCGAAGAACACTAGTTACAGGTAGGTAACCGTTTCTTTTGCACATGTGAGATAACGAAGATTAAGAATAGTTTAGCAGCTCATTTACCCAGTAAAATGCATTTCTTGAGAAGTGACCACACGTTTTGTTTTTCATTCTTATTGGGAAAGTTTCCTGTCTCCTCCTGTGAAAGTTTGCTGATGGGCAATGTTTCATTTCAGTCAGACAGCTGCTGCTACTTTGCCTTGTGCAGTTAAACAAGAGTTTTGATTACACTGGAAATGCTTGAAATGTAACTAGTTAAGAGAGCTGCAAACCCATCAGTTAGAAGCTTTTTAAAATGTGATGGGTTATAAAATCAGTGCCCTGTTTGAAATGTTAAGTCTTATATTTTCTCTCATATCTCTGTCCCTAGTAAAGATTTTATAAAACCCAGAATTTGTTCTTTGACCCCCACTTTGTATCATTTCCTTCCATAGAAAGCCTTTTACGAAAGTGTTTTGAAGACTAATCCTTTTCAATAGAGTTGATTTTCATAAACAGTTTGTTTGAAATACTAGAGGTGATGTCACAGAACTACTAAATATCACTTAAAGGACACTAGACAGTAGCTAATTCCTAAAATGCCAATAAAACTCCTACAGATGCTCTCATCTTTTTTTATGTAAATGCAGTCCAGTCTCCCTAACTTACTCTCCCTAGTACATCCAGCTCTGAAAAAACTTCTTTTCAATTGACAGCTTCACTGAAATCCAGCTCTTTCTGGTTATTACTTTAATGCCGTATGGTCTGAAACAGGATCCAAAAAAATTCTAGGTTGGATTTCAATAGGAAAGCCTCCTCTTAGTGTAGCCAGTGATGCAAATGTATAACAAAGACGACCTTTTGCTGAACATCTTAGATTGACACTATTTTACTAGTTATGGATTCCTTGATGAATAGAGTTTAATGCAAGTTAAACAGAAGAAAGAGGATCATTAAGTAAATTGATTTCAATGCTATAACCAAAATTCTCCAAAATCATTACTAATAGGTGAAGGAATTTGAAAGAATTCTGTCTTTAAATATGCCAGTTTTGTATTAGTGTTCCCTGCGAATATAATTGAATACGTTTGGTGTAGGCAAAGATTTTCATTCAAATGATGACTTGTCCTTTTCCTGGATGTTCAGTCAGCCCATCAGGCCATGCTACACCTCCTGTTAATGAAATGTAATAAAAATAATCTATAACATACAAAGTACCGTAGTTAGTAAACATAAGTAGATCTCCTTAATTGCTTCCTTCCATTGTGGGTTTTTTTTCCCCTTCCATTTGGCTTTTCTGGCTCTATTAACATTCTTGGAAGATGGATTTTTCTGTTTGCTCTTTTATAAAAGCTGGAGCTGACAGGAATGGTTTAGAGAGATGATTGTTCTATGGTTTTTTTTGAACACTGGTCTTACTCCAGCATAAAGCTTTTGGAAACAGTTACTTTGAGTTTGACTTACACTTCAAACTTCCATTATAAAATAATGAAACATTCCCAGAAGATTCATAGTTGTGTGTATGAAAGGGAAGCTATCATCTTAAAGTTCATGCATCTGTGTGAAAATTTTTACCCACTATTGTTACAAGTGACATTTAAGTTTATTGTAACTGAAATATTAAATGGAAAAATCACATTCTCCTTTTTGTTTAGTTTTTTGTTTTTTCTGGTAGTGCTTTGCATGTAGTCAGTTACCTCTGTCTTTCACATAGCAACAAAGGACAGAAAGGCACAAGGGGTTCATGTTTCAGAACAAAATGAGAGCAGCATAGCTTAAACGGGCTAGGAGACAAGAAAATTTGAGATACAATCCCAACTCTTAACTGTTGCAGTCTGTGGGTCTGGGTGAATTATTTAATTTCTGCCTTGGTTTTATCTGTAGAATGGAGATATTGCTTGCCCTCACAGAAATGCAGAAGATTGATTTAATATTGGTGTTTAGAAGAGGAAAAATTGTATATGCTAAGTAGTTATATATTTATATATGAATAATTTACATTTATTCTCTAGGAAAAAACGGCATCAGAATGCTTCTTCTATTTTAAGCTTGATTATAGTAACAGTGCTATTAGCCTGAATTTGAGACTATGTGCATTGCTCTGTGGTCTCCAGTAACTATAAATATACCCAAAGAGGCAATAAAAATTAGGACAAAAAAATTCTATCCATAAATCTTAATTGTGGCTTCATAAATGATTTTTGGCTTCTTGCCCTATGTGCATACAAATAATGCATTGTTTCTCTTTAAATTAACCTGGTGCTATTGTAAATATATAAAGGCCAGGTGTTGTGTGCATTTAGTTGCCTTTGAAAACAGTGAAAAATATTGATTTTTCTATTTAATGTTTCATCTTTATTTAGTTGATTAATATTCAAAGACGTGTAGAAAACACTGAGAGCAGTTTCAACTCTAGTAGCAGAAATAGGATCTGGATCCTGTTGCTTTTGATAGTCATATGATGTTTCTTAAGAATATTTATTTTCTCATTATTAGAATTTGCTTATCTGATAACCTTTAAGCATGTTAACAAAAACTAAAATAAATTTTATCAAAATAACTCCCTGAAATCCTTTTGAATTCCAGTCTATCAAAACCCCCAAGTA
The DNA here is from genome assembly GCA_007922175.1 of Pelusios castaneus. Taxonomy (NCBI): domain Eukaryota; kingdom Metazoa; phylum Chordata; order Testudines; family Pelomedusidae; genus Pelusios; species Pelusios castaneus. The sequence goes on from ML685811.1 coordinate 9,148,884, forward strand.
AATAGGGAAACCTTGCCGATAACCAACGGTAAACAGACTTTGTTTCTGATGGGTCATTCCTGGTAGTATATATTCTCAGGGTTTGGCCTTCCTTTCTCCCTCTGCGTTTTCAGAACATAGCTGTCTCTGGTTACATTTTGTGTCAGGATTTCTAGGTTGGGATTCAGAATAGCAGGTGATCCATTTATAGGTTGACTTCTGGAGAGAGCAAACGAGAGAGAAGCTGCATTGCACCCTTAACTGGTTTACTGAACTGAGTTTTATTAACAGGCATGAGGGAAACAGGCATCTGCATTCTGCACCGGTGGAAGTTTTAGTATTATTTCAAAAGCAGCCTCACGTGGAGTTGCACTGATTCACAGTCACAAAGGCATGAAACACAAATCAGACGAAGGCACTTGTGGCTACTTTTGTGACCTTGCACTCCAGAAATAATGGGTGATTTAGGACCAGTCCCATCTTGTAGAACAAATACACTAACCACAGAGTCAGGCAACACCCCTGCCGCCCTGTCCAAACATGCCACCTATCAGCATCATTTCAGTTTTGTAGTATCAGTTCACCCCTCATTCAAGCCCTGTTCTCTAACAAGCCCTGGGAGAGTGAAGTGATCTCTCATGGATGTGACAAAAGGCTGTAGGTCATTTGCATACTTGCCATGGCAGCCAGAATTGTAGCATCAGTGGCCTCCCATATTGAACAGGAATGAGGAATGAGCAGAAACCTGCAAAACAAGAGAGTGTTTGAGATAAATCAGTGCAGTACCACCCTTCGGGATCTTTGACAAGAAAGAATGAAAGACTCCAGCAATACCATATACCACAGTCAGAGTTTAGCAGTTAGATGATTGTTGAGACACCCTTTTTTAAGGAAAAAAAAATGTGGACAACTGACCCATACTCTGTTTCTAGGAGACAGTTTTCAAGAGGTGTGACCAACATAATCCTCATTCTGTATTTAGGCCTAAACTCAGATTGAGAATGAGGTCAGAATTTCAAAAAAGAGTTGCCTCTTCACAAAGAATACATGACTTTTTCCTCAAAAACAATTTGAGACAAGGAGTTGTGTGCTTGGGGAGATGGGAGTCTAACAAGAACTGATTTGGGGAAGCCTAGCTTCCTGGTCTTCCGTGGGGAGGCAGTCTTCTTCAGCGGCAAATGACCCAATAATCTCTCCTTAGATTTTGTGAGCCAGGAGGATCACTAATTCACAGATTTTAGGCTGAAGCTCCCTTAGCACATCTGAAACTACAACAAGTTATATCAGCTGAAATTTAACCAGAAAAGACTTTTCATATGTTCCTTCCTAGCAAGATGCAGCTGGTCTTGTCCAAAAGAGGTCAGCTCTATCAATGAAATTAAATAGAAAAGTGAGAAAGAAAGCCACCTCTGCTTCTGAGTGAAGGCAACTCGTGTTAACCAGGATGTCCATCAGTAGCCGTTCAGCTTAGTGTAGCTTTGCAGACAGTGTGGTAGAAGAAAGAAATCTGAGTCACTCAGATTCTCTAGAGCCACAGTTTATTGTACACAAAACATAATGACCACCACTGGCTCTGTTACCTGTGCCCCATATATTTCACCTGTTTGCCAAAATTAGCTGTGAAGAGAACTCTTGTAAGAAGACAATGCCGATGGCCAAGCATAAAGACTAAACTTAATATCCAACTCCACCAATAATTTGTGCCACTAACTGTACAGAGTTCTTCTAAGGGGGTTTCTGAAATGGCACTGGGCGAGTCAGTTTGTAGGCAGATCAATGAAGTGAACTGCTTCACAAAACCTATTTGGTAGAGAGAGGCCAGTGTGTGCTGGTATGAGTATAAATAACATAAACATTGAGTGGTGGTATTAAGATTTTTTTCAAGATCTTATGCAGCTAGTACATTCATTATGTAATTTAATTTTTTGTTGATCTGTTTTCATGAGTCACTATTTAGTTATTGGGGTTATTCAACTTGAACAGAAATTTCATCAAAGGGAAAAAAAAGAGTTTTCTTTTTGGTTGACATGTTTTTCTGTGTCACGTTAGGAAACTGTGTAGCCAAAGAGTGCAGATCTGTGTTTTCTTTCTTGCACACCTTTTGATGCAATTCGGAACATAGGTATTTCCATACTAAATCAGACCGAAGGTTCATCTAATCCAGTATCCTATCTCTGATAGTTGCCAACGTCCCATGTTTCAGAGAAAGGTATAGGAACCCTGTAGCAAGCAGATGTGGGATAATCTTCTCCTGAAAGCAGTGCATAAAGGCATCACTTATTCTTGTATGTAAATATTGACACATTTCTTTTACTTTTAGTTCTTTACCATTCTTTTACTCTGAACCAGTAGGATAATTTATTAGCTAAAATGAGTGACTAGAATTTTCATGGTTTAATGTATGCTCATTAATATTAATCTTTAGTTAATTCACAGAAGATAATTTGAGTCTTTCTGGATTGTCCATTCCCCATCCAACACATGAGATAATACCTCAGGCCTTGTACACACTACAAAGTTATTGCGCGATAAAGCCCTTTAATGCGCAATAACAAACAGAGCGTACACACACAACTTACAGTTATTCCGCGTTAAGTCCCTTCTTTTTGCGCAAAATGTAAACCACCTAAACGAGCGTGGTTGCTGCTAACGCGGAATAGTTGTTGCGCGATGGCCAGTGTGTGTACGCTTATCGCGCAATGTGAATATAACGGAAATGGCCCACAATTCAAATTCCATCCCTTCTGCACTCCGCCTGTACTCTATCGTCGTGACGTCATTTTTCCCGACCTCCTCTTCTGTCCCGCGAATTTTTGAATTCACCACTCTCCCTTCTGCCTCGCTGTTCGGTGCTGCTGCCTCTGTGTGCTTCGCTCGCAATGTCGTCGCGCCGCAGCAAACGAGCTCCAGCCTGGACAGCAGCAGAGGTGATGGACTTGATCGGCATCTGGGGAGAGTCCGCCGTGCAGTCACAGTTACGTGGCAGCCGGAGGAATTTTGACATTTTCGGTCAAATATCCAAAGCCATGACCGAAAAGGGGTACGAGCGAGACACCCTGCAGTGCCGGGCAAAGGTGAAGGAGCTGCGGATAACATTTCACAGAGCCAGAGAGGCTAACCGGCGCTCTGGCTCCGCGCCAGCAACGTGCAAGTACTATAAGGAGCTGGAGGCGATCCTGGGCGGCGATCCCACAACCACCCCGAACTGCACGGTAGACACCTCGGAGACTGCACCCCAAACAGAGAAGGCAGCAGAAGGCGACGAGGCAATTGTGGACGAGGAATCAGAAGAAGAAGACTACGAGGACGGAGAGAACGGAGCCACTGACCCGGGGAGCCAGGAGTTATTTTCCACCCAGCCAGAAACAAGCTCCACTGATTCCTTCTCCACGCCTACCCAGGAATCATCAGAAGGCAGCTCTGGTAAGTCCCGTTCGCAATGTCCTCTATTCTAGGTGCTACAGCTCAGCGTAGACATGGTTTTTTTGCAAGGGGTTTTTGTTTTCGGTGTCCTCAGTTCTGTTCCTTACAGAACTGTAAAGGTGTTACTAGCATTACTTAAAAAGGTCATCGATGTATGCCTCGATTTCCAAGTAGTCGTTCCCTTTCAACTCACTGAACGCGTCATCCAAATATTTCCAGAGTCTTCTCTTGAGATTACATGGTAGAGCATTCCTTTGCACTCCACCATTCAGGGACACTCTTCCTTTCAGACTCGCAAGCACTCCTGCGGGCAACATTGCTGCGCACAGTCCTGCAGCGTAAGGTCCCGGCTTGAAGTCGGCAACATGAAGGAGATGCATTCTCGCTTGCAGAGGCACTCTAAGCAGTGTGAGATCTGCCTCTATTTCAGCCATCTCGGGCACGGGATCAGAACTTGGTGTGGCAATAGTCAACTCTCCGTTGTACTAGCTCTGCAACCCGTACCAAGCTTTGGGAAATCTGTTACCGCCCCCCCATAGGTCCCCTCTTGTGTATTGAAGGAATGTGTGGGGAGAACAACATCATTTGCTCCTGACCGTGGCGAGAACAATAGCGGCATTCTACATTTTTCATATCTGAACAGGAATGACCTTCGGTGGACAGTCTACAGCTGCAGCTGAGCGTCTGAGGAGGATAAGGCGGAGGCCTCGCAGGAGCAAGGAAGACGTCTTCCAGGAGCTCATGCAGTTCCATGAGGCTTCTGCGAGGGAGACAAGGCAATGGAGGAGGCAGTGCAGGCAGGACAGGAGACAGAGCAGTGCGAGGAGAGAGCAGCAGAAGGATGCCCTGATAGGCATCATGCAGGAGCAGACCAACCTCCTCAAGACCATGGTCGGTCTGCTACAGGCTCGCACCCCCCATCATCAGCCTCATATGCCTTTCAGTGCATCCACGCCACATTCCCCCCCCAGACAGTTTTTAGACCACCATGGACATCCATGGTGTAACCCTAACAGAACCCCTCCCCCAACATATGTAGTTGAGTCCCGCACCTACACCCACCTTTAGTCCCTACTCCCCTCAAACCCGAGTTTTGATCAATGTTAATTAAATAAAGTTGAATCCTTGTTAAACTTAATCAGACTTTCTTTATTTGTTTCATTAATTTAACATTAACGGTTTTTGATTCAATGAATGTTTACAGGGGAAAAACACAAAATTTCTAAAGCTTAATTTTTAACAGTTGAAACATATAGGAAATGGTTAGTAACTATATTCAAAGGTACAATTTTAACCAACAGTACTAAAATGGGTTTTTAACGCATCCCTTATGCGAACTGCCCTTAGCTGCGCCCCCCGGATACCCCTCGTGTCTGGTTGCTGGTAGGCATTTTCCAGACGTTGTGCCTCAGTGGTCCAAGAGTTCCTGAATCTCTCCCCCCGGCTTTCACATATATTGTGAAGAACACAGCAAGCCGAAATAACTAATGGGATCCTGTCCTCGTGGAGATCTAGCCTGCCATACAGCGCTCTCCAGCGCGCTTTTAAACGGCCAAAGGCACACTCCACAACCATTCTGCATCTACTTAACCGGTAATTGAAACGCTCCTTGTCAGGATCCAACTTCCCGGTGTACGGCTTCATGAGCCATGGCATCAGTGGGTAGGCGGGGTCCCCAAGTATCACCACTGGCATCTCTACACCGCCCACAATTATTTTCTCGTCTGGAAAAAATGTGCCAGCATGTAGCCTTCTGAATAGTCCAGAGTTTCTAAAGATGCGTGCATCGTGCACCTTTCCAGACCAGCCAGCATTAATGTCCATAAAGCGACCACGGTGGTCCACCAGTGCCTGTAGAACCATCGAAAAGTATCCTTTCCTGTTGATGTATTCAGAGGCAAGGTGGTCGGGAGCGAGAATAGGGATGTGAGTCCCATCTATTGCACCCCCACAGTTCGGGAAGCCCAACTCATTAAATCCTGCGATGATCTCCCTCACGTTTCCCGGGGTCACCATCCTCCCGAGCAGAAGACGGTTGATGGCTCTGCATACTTGTGACAGTGCCACTCCAACGGTCGAGCGTCCAACCCCAAACTGGTTTGCGACCGAGCGGTAGCAGTCTGGAGTCGCCAGTTTCCAAAGTGCGATAGCCACACGCTTCTCCACGGTCATGGCGGGTCTCATCCTCGTGTCCTTGCATCGAAGGGCAGGGGCAAGCTCCTGGCATAGCTCCATAAATGTGGCTTTCCGCATTCTAAAGTTCTGTTGCCACTGATCATCATCCCACAGCTGAAGGACGATTCGTTCCCACCAGTCTGTGCTCGTCTGCCGGGACCAAACACGGCGGTTCAGGCTGTGTTGCTGGTCCGCGAAACTGATCAGAATGTCCGTTTGGTTTTCAATGCTGTCATCATCCGAGACCGAGTCATCCGTGTCATGCTCCGAATCATAGCCAAAGGCAAACCGCAACAGAATCTGGGCTGTGTTCACAATGCTGAAGGCAGCATTCAAGATCACAGCTGAATCCATGTCGATTCTGAAAAGGCAGTGCCGAGAAGAAGGTTGCTTCAATTTGAAATTCGCGCTCGTTGCTATTGGCAACCGCTGGGTAGCGTCAGTAGCGGAATGCACCACGGGAGATGATACTGGGGACTCTGGGATACGTACCCACAATCCCCTTCGCTTTCCTGGAGGACTGCGCTCAGAAGGGGGGGGGCTTTGTTCCGTTAGAGCAAGCATAGTGTGTACGCGATCTCGCGCAACAACAGCCACGGGAGAATTAATGCGGAAGAGGATTATTGCGCGTTAAAAATGGTAGTGTGTACATAGCCTCAGATAGACACATCTGTTGTTAAACTGACATTACTCTTGGTCTTACTTAATAAAAAACAAAAAGCCGTTGATCTTTTCACTTGTCTGTCAGAAACTCTATTGAAGAGAAGGTTTTCACCAACAAAGAAATAAAAATCTTTCCTTCATAGCAATAAAGGTGAAATCCCAACCTCCATGTTAACCAGGACCTTTAGGTCCTTCTTGTTCTCCATGATGTCATGCCAGCCTATGTGGTCCCTGTTCACTTAAGAGGAGAGTGGTGAGCATGTGAGTTGTCAGTTTCTGCATGATGTAAATTTTCATTACAAAATTGTGGCGCTTAGGGCCGCAAAGAAAAGTTTTCAAATGTAAACCAAATTCAAACTGCTGCCTAAATGGACAGATATTTCAACAAATCCCATTTGACTGAGTGTACATACAAATTTACACTAATAGCCACTTGAAGTGAACTTTTAAAAACAACTGGAAGAAGACAGCTTATCTGATTACCAGGAAACCTAATAGCAAAATGCTAGATACTTCACATTCTCTATATTTGAGCACTTTACAAAACAAGATAAGACCAGAGCTCTTATTCAGAGATGGTTTGTATCAGGGCCTGTATCAACTAACTATAAGCCTGTGCTTATTAGGGTTATTTGCAGCATGTTGCCAAACAATATTAAGTGGCTAGCTTTTTCTGTGTTTGGTTGCTAAGAGTCTCAATAGCTACATAGAAATTCAAGCCTGTTCCGTTCAATGGTCTGCTAAAGTGAGGCATCCACAGGCACACTAATGGTGCAAAATGAGAGACGAAGGGTAAGGAGAGGAGTGGAGGCATATATTCTTACATGAAGCATTTGCATTCTTTAATTCTTCAACTGTATTTAACTTTCCTCTTCTCTTTGTATTTAATTATACTTGTTTCTCTCAAAAGTTGCCTCATAGACTTCACAAAAGGTGTGATTGGACCAATCTGTGACTTAGGTCCAGGGTTAAAAAATTTATAAAGCCATGTAGAAGTTTGGCCTTATGCACAGATGCGATACAAATTTTTATTTGGTGACAACCAAGTATCCAGTCCCCAAAAACAGAACAGCCACACCACTCTGGCCTTTGGGGAGAGGTTTTATGGATTTTTATATATGTCTTGTCAGTCTTTTGTAATGAATTGTCTCTGTAGTTATGGATGGGCACCTTTAGAGACTTATGAATTTTAAATTAATTATGGTAGCCAAACTCGGTTGTTTGGAGATAGAGGGGATTGGACAGGACTATTTTTGCTCTCTGCTGACTATTTTGGAGGAAAAACTAACATCAAATATCCAGAACCACCATGAAGTATACATTAGACTTTCACACTGAAGTTAAAAGACTTGGACTTTGCAGATATCAGCTGCTGTCGTATAGTCAGAGTCATGCAAACCAAAATAAATGATCTCCTTTTCTGTACACAAGTTGTAGGATTGAGAATTAACACTGAGAAAACTAAAACCATGAGCATCAACCCACAAGAAGCACCAATACCACTTTCTAGGGCTGATATGTCACATATCTTGACAGCATTGTAAATACAACAGGTGGAACAGACTAAGACATTAAAGCCAAACTAGTGAAAGTCGGGCATGCATTTGTAACTATAGAGCTAATCTGGAGAAACAGACATCTTGCCCTCCAAATTCAACTCTAGGATATTTAATACTACTGTAAAGTTGATCTTACTATATGGTCCTGAAACTTGGAGACTTAAGACCAATCTAAACTCCATGAACAACCCATTGCACACACATAAAATGGGCAATGACTGCCTAGGAAGGAGTACTGCAGAAAGGGATCTGGGTGTAATAGTGGACCACAAGCTAAATATGAGTCAGCAGTGTAATACTATTGCAAAAAAAGCAAATACCCTTCTGGGGTGTATTAACAGGAGTATTGTGAGTAAGACCTGAGAAGTGATTCTTCCACTCTACTCTGCACTGATTAGGCCTCAACTTGAGTACTGTGTCCAGTTTTGGGTGCCTCATTTAAAAAAGGATGTGGAAAAACTGGAGAAAGTCCAGAGAAGGGCAACAAAAATTATTAAAGATCTAGAACATTTGCCCTATGAGGGAAGATTGAAAGAGCTGGGTTTGTTTAGTCTAGAAAAAAGGAGACTGAGAGAAGACACAACAGTTTTCAAATATCTAAAAGGTTGTTATGAGGAAAAAGGAGAAAAATTATTCTCCTTAATCACAGATGCTAAAACAAGAAACAGCGGGCTTAAATTACGGCAAGGGAGGTTCAGCCTAGACATTAGGAAAAAATTCCTAACTGTCAGGGTGATTAACCACTGGAATAAGTTGCCTTGGCAGGTTATGGAATCTCCTACATTGGAGGTTTTTAAGAGCAGGTTAGACAAGCACCTGTCAGGTATGGTTTAATGAGGATACTTGGTCCTGCCATGAGTGCAGGGAACTGGACTCGACCTGTCATGGTCCATTCCCGTTTCTATGATTCTATAAACAGCTGACTTAAACAAATCTTCAATATCAGATGGCCAGAAAAAAATCACGAGCTAAGAACTCTGGGAGAGGACAAAACAGAAACCGTCAGGATAGGAAATTAGGGTGAAAACAGAGGTGATTAGACTATACATGGCGGAAGGACCCAAACAACATAACAAGACAAGCATTAGACTGGAACCACTAAGGCAGGAGGCAACACAGTTGACCAGATTTAACATGGAAATGAACAATAGAAGCAGAACTGAAAGCTATCAGAATAACATTAGAAGAAGCCAAGACTGCAGTAAGAGACCGGAAAAGGTGGAAGGCATCGGTGAGGGCCCCAAAACTTACAGAACAGAGGTATACGAGAGAGAATTCATTTTAGAGCTAGGCTATTAAAAGTGTTAAGTGTTGATAAAGAGTGCCCCTCCCTGTAACTTCATCCATGTTCTCTGCATAAATGAGATGAGGAAGATGAATCCCAGGGAATACATGTAACACAGGGATTTTGGAGCGCAGATAGTCTAATAGTGCAATTTAGAATAAATAGATGGCAAGGAATTTGTATTAGCATTGATTGTTAGTGTTTCGAAGTTTGGTGCTGTCTGTATACAATTTGCTCTGTTCTTTTTTGCCGAAATTGAAAGGACCCCCTTTTCCCTAATTCAAGTGGAATTTAACTAGTTTTGGCAACATCTGAAAATAACTGGAATCAGTTGGTTTCCAACTTCCTGGTAGTCTGAGGGGCAAGGAGGGAGAGCTTCCCCCTCCCCCCCCCCCCTTCAGTGCCTTGAGGAAGTTGAGACTATGTAAAGAACATATTCCCACAGCACTGGGGGACTGAAACAAAGCCATTTCCGTTTGGAAGCAGGCTGTTAGATTGCAAAGCAAGGCTCAGGCTACTGCCTGTGGGTTTTGTGAGTCCAAGCACGTACACTTACATCACCATAGTTAGAACTTGCATTTTGTGAAGTCTGTGTAAAAAGTACTGACGCCGAGTAGGAAATGAAGATTCTGGGGAGTCAGTGAGGCAGGGAGTAGAAGCATTTGTTACTTTCCATTTGTAATCCAAAATCGTCATTGCTTTAACAAGAAACTGAGTCACATAATTTAAGTGGCATTGTGTTTAGTTTTTATCCTGTTTTGTACTGTGCCGATCTTTCTGATCAAGATTAAACAAGGGAGAGTGATTAGAATTAGCCTTTTGTGAAGAGGTGTGATTGGTATTAGACTGTTGTAAGGGGAAAAGGTTGGGGGGCGGTTTCCTACTGTTTCTTGGAGTCTGTGACCGCAGGTTGTTACAGTTTTAGTGTAATGCCAAATATAAAGCAAACGCAGGCCATCTAGTTCCTGCTGAAATCCAGTTAAGGGAGGAATGTGTTTGATGTACGGTACATTTACATTGCTCCATATAAGTCTCAAAGGATAATAGATGCAGTTCCCAACTGCTTCTTAAATAAAAGAATCTAAATATGTTGCTGTCCCTTGGGGTTGCAGTAACCTCTTTACTGTTATTTGCCTGACAGCAGACAAGTGTACAGTAATTTATAAATGTCACTGAGGCATCTTGTTCATAACTTCCTTTGGCAGAGGCCATAAACTCTTTCCAACAAGTTTGCACACAAACTCTCATGGAATAAAGGGAAGTATTTAACTGTGCCACTTGGCTCCTGATTGGAACAGAAAGATGGGTGTGTGGATTGGCGGTGTGAAGATTGAAGGGCTTTTCTCATATGTCTTATTCAAAGAACTGGTTCCCTGCCATATTTCATGTTGTGGTATTCCAATGGATCATCTTTGAATAAGAATTAGTAATGGATTTGCATAATGTTTGACTCATTCATGTCAGTTGCCACTAATGAAAATAATCACCGTATTCAGAAGAAGAAATATCTGTACTCACTAATTAGTCCTTTTGCTCATTGAATAATACAGTAGAGTCGGAGTGGGGGGAAAAAATATAACGTTCCTATGCCTTGATAACCTAGCAGTTTGACATATTTTAGGGGTTCCAAAAAGAGACCAGAAGCATGCATCTATAATTTGTTTCTACTTGCATATCTTGATGTGTTCACTTTCACTGAAACATTCCTATCTTAGAGGAATAAAAAAAATTTGCTAATACATATCTTTGTGAATAGTAAAGCAAATTAAGTTCCAGGATGAATGTCTTTCCTGTCCTGGTCTGTTTTTCATTCAACAGTGTTGGATTATGGTCTCTGACCATTTCAGCACTGAAGCTGAGGTAGGTTTTTTTGCATCTTCATTTTGAAAGGTCTTTGGCATTCTTTTTGTAAAAGACACAACATAAATAATGTTATTTTTCTAATCACTTAAGTCGAATTCTAAAGCAGTATTAAATGATAATCTGCTATCATTTATAGACTTTTTTTTCCCCCCCTAAAGAATATTGACATCACAAACTTCAGCAGCAGTTGGAATGATGGGTTGGCCTTCTGTGCAGTCCTCCATACTTATCTCCCGGCTCACATTCCATATCAAGAATTGAACAGCCAGGACAAGGTACAGTATTGTAATATCCCCATAGGACAGATAATACATAAAATAGAAGGGTATGCAGCAGGAGAAAGACAAAATTGGGATTACATCCTTGCAATAAAAAATTAAAAGACAGAAGTACAGTACTTAAATTAGCAAAGAGTAATTATAAATGTAAGGCTTATCTACTGTCTGAGGCCATTGGATAAACCAGAACTTTTGGACAAGTATAAGAAGACTTTAATGAGGTAACATTAAACAGAGTGGGTGGAAAAGGCTTTCAGTTGAGGCAATAGCATTCAGTATTGAACCAAAATTTCTTCTTCAAGTACTGTCCCCGTGGGTGCTGCTTGTAGGTGTACTTACATCACTGTGCAGTTGATTGGAGAACTTTGGTAGTAGTGTCTGTTAACACGCACATGCACTGTTCCCCCATGCTGCACCACAAGACTAGCCAATGTGTGCAGGCTAACCCTCCGTTCCTTCTCAACCTCCTCAGGCTAGAGGTGAAACTACATGCTGTCTGTTAGGATCACATTCTGTCTGCTTTTGTGCAGTTAGCTTGTTAACAGCATAGTTATTCCTTTCCTTACACGCCAGGATCCCCACTTTTCAGTACTGGAACCTTTACACCAAATCCCCACTCAGCATGGTGGTAATTACCGCTGCAGTAACACTCTCCAGTGGGAGTTCAAACAGTGAGCAGGACGAATTAACTTCACAGTACTTCTCCCAGGCTCTGTACAGTACTCAGTACCACCAATCACTTATTTCCATAATGGTGGATACTGTCAACTCCTGCAGCCAGCAGCATCAGTCGAGGTTTATTCCATACAACAGAGAAATGCCTAGACCCTTTTTGTCAGGAAGGCATGCTTCTCAGCTGTCCTCCAGTTTTGTATCTCCAACTACCAAGCCCACATGGCAAAATAAGCTTTTAGCAACTACTCAATGTTGACTGACTTTCTTGAAGAGGTACCAGAATCCCATCAGACCAATTTAAGGCATTTGTGCAGATGGCAGCAAAGATGATGCTGCAATCTGACCTCGATACCACTGACAGCATCAAGGTCCATCTCCGCAGCAGTGGTGATGCAATGAGCTTCATGGCACCTCTCAGATTTCCTGAAACAGGGCAGTCTTTTGTGGAGGATCTCCCCTTTGAGGGTACACGGCTCTTGTCAGAAAAGACCGATGCTTCCCTTTAAACCCTGAAGGATCCCAGGACTACGCACTGGGACAGAAACTGATGTAATGCCTCATCCCACCACAGATCATATATGTTGCAATATTAGGCCCAACGGCACTATGCCCTGCCAAGGGAAAAAGGGAAATTTCTTTAATGCAAAATACCAAACTCCAAATCTTCACTGACTCAACCCTCTTCATCCAAACATGAGTTTGAGGGGCAGCTTGGGGCTCCACTAGAGCACTCCCTTCAATTTACATAGCCAACCAACACTTCAGACCCATTTGGCCATCAGTTAGCAGTGTTCTGAGTGCCTGGAAGCATCTAATACCAGCCCAATGGTCTTAGAGACGATTCAAACTGGGTATTCCATCGATTTCACCTCTGTTGCCTCCATAGCTCTCTTCCCTGTCTCTCTTCAGGGACCCTTCTCACAAGAGTTTACTCTGACAAGAAGTCGATCATTTCCTCCAGCTAGGACCCATAACATCAGTACCTCAGCATCTTTATTTCCTAACACTGAAGAGGAAGGGAGATTGGAGATGCATACTAGACCTCAAAGTGGCAACTCCTTGTTTCCACCTGATGCAACCTGTTGCAGCTGGTTGACCCAGAAGGGCATAGGGGTCTTGCTACTGTCTGCATATGTGTAGCTGGGGAAGGCCCATCCACCCTCTAGTGCCCTCTGTAATGATCACGCACCTGGGTTCCATCACCAAAATATGAGTAACATATGGGTGAAACTGAGGCACACATGCGGCATTTGAACAAAATCTCAAGAATATCTCCACTTTCACAGTTCCTATCTCAGAGACTTGTAGAGTGGTGACATTAGTCACCTTTGAAGAACAATATGCAATTACCAGGGACTCCGCCGTTGATGCCATCTCTAGCTCCACAGTATTATCTGTTATTGACTAGAGTACCAAGTCCCAATCCACCAGCAAAGCTATTGCTTGGGAGTCACCTAACATGGAGCAGCCACAGGGCACTACTCAAAGAAGTTAGTCATCTTGTGCAGTAACAGTGGGTCCCTATGGGTGCTCCACAACTCGCCTTCTTTCTTTACTTTGGAGTTCTTATTCATGGATCTGCAGTAGAGAAGGAACTGAGGTTATCTCTCCCATGCTGGCTAGCCTCATGGCGGAGCATGTCGGGAGGGGCAATGCATGCTCAGGCCTCATGGTCTGACCAAAGTTCTCCAGCCAGCAGCCCAGGGGAACAAGCACACATACTGTGAGGCACCCGTAGGGAATCATGTTGAAGAACCATCATCAGTGAACAAGATGAGTAACTTCTTTCTCTGCCATTTAATGTTAAGTATCTGAAATTCAGCAATTTGTGTGCTTTGGAATAGTTTATTCTGCTTTTTGGGTGTTAGGAGGATGTTTTCTTCTTGGGTATTAAGAGGTTTTTGTGATATTTCTCCATATTGTTCAAAGTCTGTGTATTTTTTCCTTCTGAGCAAAATTGAAAATAAATGTTATAAAAGATAAAAAGTTAAAGATAAATTAGGAAAAAGAATAATTTGTTTCCTCCAGTATGTTGTAATTAGTACCCACAGAGATATCTTCCAGAAGTACATTGTTAATAATTTCCTTAATAAATGCAAAATAGCATTCTGAACACATGCAAAGAGAATTTATTATTTTTGCCATTTTTATGGACAAAGCTAATTTTTCACCTTAATAGATCCCCGGATTGTTGTTGCTCAATCCATTGGAATAGTTTAAATAATCATTGTTTAATATCTTTGTTTTTCCTTTTTACTCTTTAAATAATCTCTTTACAGCCCTCTTATTCTTCTGAGCACTAGTGTTACTGCTTCTTAGTCCCTCAGATTGTGTAGGACTATTTACTTGAAATTCAATGTAATCATTTATCATATCAATATTATTAACGTTTTCTCTTTGGTTTTCTATAAACATTAAAGGCTGGTAAGAGCAAAAAAAGAATCCTCCATGACGTGCATTGGATCTATGTCATGTGGTATCTGTTACTACTCTGAGAAGTGCTATAGGACTACCTAGAATAGATGTATAAAGGAATTCACTCCCCCTGAGTGCCAGCTCTACCACCTCTATGAAAGTGGCTACATTTCAACGTCTAGGATCTCTTATTGATTTAATATTGCCAATCTTTTACTTTTATCAAATGAAGTTTTAAGTTATATTTACATCTAATTTGAACAATTCCTTTAATAGTTTAAGCTTAAAATCTTAATAAATGTACTATGTCCCAAACTTGAGAACATTTAATTTAAAATGCAATCCCTTTTAGCTGCATTTTTGTATTACATACTGAAGTAGAAACATATCCCTCTCCAGAATTAACAAAATCCTTTCCCTACTTATCATTTAATGCTTAAGGTGTGTGTGTCTGTTTGCTTTTTCATTTGATCTGTGACAAATTAAAGCCCTCAGTTATCAATGTCTTTTCTAGCATTGTTGAAAATTCTTTACCCCAATCCAGCAAGTAGTAAATACTTCCTACAGACACTTGTGTATCCCTAGTACAGAATGATGCTCATGACACATATATAGATGGGGTTGAACTATAAACCCTCGTTGAAGTCAATGCAATGTTTTATTAGAAATGTTTCATTCAGCAAATCTTTTGCATTGTAGTTTTCCTTCTATTCTCATATAAATGTTGCATTACATTTACAGAGAAGAAACTTCACACTGGCTTTTCAGGCAGCAGAAAGTGTTGGCATCAAATCCACTCTGGTAAGTATTAAATGCACACTGTGTGGATAATGTCCTGTTTTTAAAATGTCTTTTTTACTTTGCACAATGAAGTTCTATAGCAGAAAGATTACTGTGTTTTGGGCCTGACGTAATATAGCAAGGGTTGTTCATTTGCCCTAAAGTGATTTGAAAAATGATTGTATTTTCTGTATGAAAGCTGCTTCTCCTTAGAGACATTATTGTTCTCTATTTTTTTTGTTGTATTTCTTGGTTTTTGTCTTATGACAAGACATAGCATATAAAGAATGATTAATATTAATATTCAAAATAGGCTAAAGTAGACTACAGGTTAACTGCTCAGATATTCTGTCCTGGAAAGTCTGCAGGGCACATAAATGCTTATTACACAGCCTGGTCTGTATCTCTACTTGTGGCTTGAGGACGTGTGGGAACAACATTCTAGATTTGGATTTAGTTTACATTTCAAATTATTTGAATTTATTAAAATTCTAAAGGTGCAAATCAAACCCAGGAAAGTTGGTTTCTTATTTAATAAAGTGTGAAGCTCCTGATTTCTGTGGTCTATCTGCTAGGCTAGCAATTGGTCCAAAATATTGTTGAGTAGAGAGGTTTTCTTTGTCTTCGAATTGGAGCACTAGCAACGTTAATAGAAAATTCAACACATGGTCTGAATTGAATGCAAGTAAAATAAGATTTTTAACTATGAAATTTTCTAAACTACCAGTAGTTAAGAGGAAATTCCTGAGCAGGGTTGAAAAGAATTACTAATTGTCACCATGAAAATAATTAACAGAAAAGGAAAATTTTTCTGAAGTTGTGGAATTAGGATAAACCCGGGCCCAGGTCTGAGAACTAGTGTACTTTGAATCCTAGAAAAACTGTCATTGGGTTAGCAATTCATTATGCTATATAGGCAGACATTTAAAAATAACTTTCCTTGATCCTTATCAAAGGCTCTGGCCAACCATTGTGTGTGTTCACAATGGAAATGCAACTGCTGAGTATTTTTAATACCTCAGAAGTTAGTGGTTTTTGGAATGCAAAGTTTTTTACTAAATGCTGATGCAAGAAATAGATTATTGAGAACAGCTGTAAAGAGGTGTATCTATATAGAGTTAGCTGCAGTAAAATGAGTTTCCTGTCCCTTGATATTACCGTACCTAATGGCAGTAGAAAGAGGACTTTATAAAATACCTGGAACTGGCTGAACCAAATATGTCTTAAAATGTAAGCCCTACACAGGCAGGCACTTGGATAGGCTCAGGTACATCAAACAATTAAATCTTGTAAATGGAAATCTTTGTTAGCAGTATATGCAGCATACTGTGTGTTTTGTGTGGTCATGGAGTATGTAATTGTTAATGATGGTAACATTAGGGAAAATTATTTCGGTTGTTCCTTTAACAGGGTGTGTTGACTACCATAGCTACTTTCATAAGGTGAACTCTAAAACAATAATTCTTTCTGTTTGAACTCTCTATTAAAAACAAATGTAAGTAAGATTTAAGAAAGTCGCAAAAAATAAGGAAGGTTTAAAAAACTTGTATTGAATTCTTCTCTTTCCTTTGTCTATAGGTTAGATTATGGAGCAGGATACATCCATCATACTTGTTTGTAAATCAGTTTTGCACACTTGTGATGCAATACAAATAATTATAATAGTTATCAGGTAGCCATTAACTCCTCACATTTTCCTCTACTTCAAAGTACATATTTTCCTAGATTTGGCAATAAATACTAATTTTTCCTAGTTAAAAATGTACCTTGGAGATCAGTATATGATTGTAAAGTGACACTTAACAGTACCAAGTCTAAAAGTTAAATATTCGAGAGCAAGTTAGCTTCCAATCTTTGCGCAGTTACATTTCATTTACTGAGCTAGGTCTTGATTGTGCAATTGAAAGTGCATGTGTGGATGCAGAAGTCCATCTGCATGCTATTAACTGCAGGATCATGGCTTTAGTATTTCAAAACTTAACTGTATTTATTGTTAACAGTATTAGATGAGAAGAAAACTGAGGTATATTCTGACACTGGATTCATGTACTTCAGATCACAAAATCAATGTTGCTTTTCAATGAAATGGTAGCTCTCAGCAGATGGGCCAGAAATAACTGGTTTAAATTGTGGAGTACCTTTTACCATCTGAACTTTGCAGATTATGTGCTGAGCAAAATCAAGATGGCTTTCCTTAAGCCTTTCTCGTAATGGAAGCTTTACAGCTTCGATGAGCACTACATTGACATGAACTTGCAAGGTGGTAATTTTTAATTTTGGTCTTTCTTCTTTTTGTGACAGGACATCAATGAAATGGTGCGAACTGAGCGTCCAGACTGGCAAAATGTCATGCTGTATGTTACAGCAATTTACAAATACTTTGAAACCTGAAAACCTATTAATCCAAAAGATTTGCAGAGTGGAACCAACACTATTTGCCAGACAGAAACGTGACTGTCGTGTTAATTCCAGCTTCAGTGAAAACTGGCAACATTCATGCCCCTCATCCTTCAGTGATGCAATCGTGGATTGTCTCAAACTGCTTCAGCCAGCAAACCTTTAAACACAGTTTAGAAGCAAGAACTTGCTACACGTGCGCTGAGCATATCCCGTGGATTTAAATTATCCAGAATAATTATGTAGCCTAATAAGACTGGACTTCTAGGAACTTCCTTTACAGCCAAACTTCCTGAAGTTTTCGTTCCTCCTTAAGAAAGATTGAGGTTTACTAATGCCATAGTGTATAGAAGATTGAATGTACAGCTAAAACTATGAGAAGGAAAAGGATGAAACAGCATCATAATGTATTTTCTCTACTACCAGAAACCACCGAGTCTGGGTGAATATTCAACCCTTTTATACACTGCACCCTAAGTGCAGTAAAATTCTTAATAGTAACTGAAGTGTTACTGCCTTAATTATTTTTCCTCCTCTATAATGTGCACAATATCTAGGGAAAGGAGCTTTTATTCTGTCAGGTTGAAGCATGCTTTCAACACCTGAACAAACCTGGTGCAGAAGAACTCTTCACTGTAAAGCTCTATTTAAGCCTACCTCTGTCACACAGTAACTTGGCTTCCAACTTTATCTAACGGATTATAAAGACTAGCACATACAGTTCATGTCTTGAAGAGTATACTATACTTAGATGGAGTTGTACTTCATATGATTTCTGTGCATCCATTATAACGGATGAGATTAATCAAGAATTTATCCCTGTAGAACTTCTCTATCCTCTTCTTCCTTTGCATAGCACACTTAAAAATGTTGACCTTTCCTTTACAGCAATACAAGCATACAGTATATCTGATTTCAGTGGTAGAATTATGCCAGTAAGAAAGGACCTCCTCTGCAGAGAAGATAGTTTTTAGTAATTGGCAGTAATGGGATGGTTTGCCTCAGAAAGCATCTTTGCTGTGTTCCATATACACTTTTTTTTGATCGTGCAGATACTGGTCTGACTAAAGGAAAGCAAAACAAGCAATGAAGAGAATTGCAGAGGGATTAATTTTTATACAATCCTATCCCCGCCTGGATTATTCTACCACAAAGACTAATTCTCATGAGGAAAAAATGAAAAGCTTTGGTCTGCTCAGATTGTATTCTCCTAAAATGCACTTCAATTCACATGGCAAAACGCTCTGATAGAAGAGTTCAAGCAAGTGCCTTAAATATCCTTCAGTTGGTAGACTTGGAGTTCCAGGGCACAGTGGAAAATATTAGGAGCTCAGAAAGATTTCTAGTAGCAAACTGGATGTGTACTGTTAAGAATGATTTTTATAATCAAACCAAGGGAAGGCCTTCAGCCTACCATTGTATTCCTGCCTTGTACTTTCTTAGGTATTTAGTAACAGTTAAGCCACAGAAAAGAACCTGTCTTTAATGTTGAGCTGAAGTTTTCGTTAATGACCACCTTTATAAATACAGTTAACCTACCAACAGCCCTGGTAGAAACAATGATTCTGTTACTCCCATTGTGTGTGTATCTTATGGATAGTTTGAATGAATAGATGTTAACGACTCAATCAGTGCAGCTGTGCTCGGCAACTATGAAGCGCCCTCAGGAAAGAGAAACACTTTTTCAGATCAAAACTATATATCCAGTCAGAATAGCTAGAGCCTTGAAGATTTCAACCAATCTGAAGAGTGGGCATTTCAGCATGCTTCTGGCATTTAACCGGATCTAACACCTCTTAACTCCTATATTATAAAGCTCAACCAGCTCTTACATTCTGATCAGTGTCTGTAATGGAAGGAATAAAAAAAATTTTAAGTGATGGGGCAAAGGAAGGACTTATTTAATGTCTGTAAAATAACCATTTAGTCTTTGTAGAGGACACTTGGATAGGTTTCGAGAGAAACTGTTTCTGGTGACTTACTTCCTTACAAATTGGGAGGCTAATGTTTAGGCAGCCCCACAAGTAGCTAAAAATTTTCATGCTGTCAGTAAACAGGCTTGGCGATCCTCAGAATCCAAGAGAAAATGGTTGCAGAAGACATCAAATAAAAAAAATCTTTATAAGATTTGAAGAGAAAGAAATTGGAAACGTACACTATCGCTTTCACAACTTGCTGGCTCCCATTTCTGCATATTTATGCTACAGGAGGCTATTCTCTTATCCTTGTGAATTTAAGTTGTTTATTTACAATGCATCATTTTATTTATTATATTAAGATTGAAGAAAAATGTTTTTTCTAATTAAATCTTCAATCTAAATTCACCAGTAACCTATTTCTTTAACAGAGCTATTTTTCTGCACATTAGTGTCTGAACTTTACTTGCCTGGAATCTGGCATTAATTGTAGTAATACTGATCATGTAAGCATCCATGAAAAGGAAACCTGTTTTTCAACTATATCCAAATAGGCAACATGGCAGAGGCAGTGAGAATCTGTGGAGATGAACATTTTTAAAATAATAAACACAGATTTTCATTAGAAATGAAGAAATCTACAGATTGCATTTTGTCATAGTTTTTGATAGGTTTTTTGTCTAAGCTATACTGAGAGTTGATGGTACACAACTACTCGAATCACATATGGAAAGAAGCACATGGCTCCATAAAGAGACTTCCTAGAGACATATCTGAGCCTTTACAAATACAATACTGAGCTTCTGGCACAATGAAATGATATTCGAGAAAGGAATGGAAGAAAAAAAACAAACTGAACCCTGCTACAGAATGTTCAGAAGGGCTGAAACAACAAATCTCTCCTTTTGCTAATTGGAAGAGTGGCTTATATGACCTTTCTGGATAGAAATGATATACTCCAGTATGGTTCCAACTCATACTTCATCCCGAAAAGGACCGTTCTGTTACAAATTGTAGCATGCAAGCTTCTTGTTTAGTGACTTGACTTTTTGTTCTGTTTAACGTATCTAAATGTACTCAGAAGACCAAACAATATATGGTAGGTTTTTTATTGCATTATAGTATGTGCCTTGCAAATGCCTGTGTTTTAGTAGGTCAGTGTTATTCACGTCCATGTGACCAGAATGGAGCTTGGGTGTGTTTTATGTAGATTTGGCTCTGTTGCTGCCTGGATAATGTTAAGTGAAACACATTCCATTGAATGTAAAGATGTCAGTATCCTGTCAGGTGGGTGTAAGATTTGTTTAATGTTCATGGCACATCAGCGGCACACTGGATGAACTGCTGAAGCTTTTCTTTAAGTGGCATCAAAGGAGATGCAACTTATTTTTTAGTGTTCAGATAGTCTCCAGAGTTCTTTGATGTCCAGAGTGAACAATAAAAAGGTGATGTGAGTTCAGGATTGATGAGTCACACCTGATTGGATTTTCAGGTATTTAGCATGGTTAACTGAAAACACTTATCCATTAGCTTTGGCCCTGTAACTCATTAGCTCTCATAATGACTTTTCACTACGACACCTGCAAGAAATGGTAAGCAAAAGCCTCTAAGTGAAACTACACCCATGGAGAGGCAACCCAGAAAGTTGTATTAATAATTACATGATATCCTACTTAAAGAATAAAATGTCATTCTTTGCCTCATTTATATTAAACATTGTTTCTGCCAATTATATGTTGCGTTTCAGAGAATGAGATGTTGTCTCCAATTTAATAAAATGTTGTCCCTGCCTTTCTGAACTCTTGAAAAGTCATCCAGCCTGCTTTGAGAAGATCTAACTTGCCAGAGCTATCCAAACCAAATTCAGCTGTAAATCCGTGTGAATTGCACTGATTCTTTTACACCTATGAACAGAGCAGAATTTGGCCCTCTAAGTCTAAGATGGTGATGCAAGCACAGCTGTGGTTAAAACAGTTGTTATAAAGACTTGCCTCAGAGGTTGTCAAAGTGACAATAAAATTTTCTTTGGTGTTTCATATGTTTCCTGTCAGTAACTTCAACATCAAATTTCCAGTCTCTCCTCCCCTTCTCTCCCATTGCCTCCCCCCCTGCCATCAACCATTTCAGACAATAAAGAAGCTGGAATTGACACCAATTTTCTTGATAGTGTTCTAGGTAGAACAGAATACCTCTTATTCCCGCATCTCTAGTTTCTGTGCAATTCTGACAAAGGTATAATTTTTTCTGATCATACTTCTGCTTTACATTAACAAATAGAACTGTATGATTTTCATGGTTTTATTTTACCGACTGTGTTCTGCTCATGGTGTCGTAAGAGCATGACTTGCATGTTCACTGACAAGCTGACATCCCTTTCACAGCTTGCTCCAAGATTGTCAAAACCATAGTCCTTTTTTGGCACTGTTCTTCACCTGATTCAAGACACAGCCCCAAATAGACTGTCTGTGCAAAAGGGCAGTATTGTGATAATATACCTGTACAAATTACTTGTCCCTAAATTGTTCTAGGATCTTCTCAACTTGATGTGATCAATTTGTAACTAACTCCTATTTTTATTCCAAACCACATTGTTGGCTACTGCTACCAGTGCCTTGCCTCAAGCTGAGTGGCTAATGCCTTGAAAGTGGACACCAGTAGGAATTTTAAAGTAATTAAATCATCTCTGTGCCCCAGACATACCACCATGCATTTTTTCCTCTTGCCTGAGTAAGTTAACTGACAAAATGTAAGTCAGATCATTTCAAGCTCTTCAGCCAGCACCTTCACATCAAGAAATGTAGTACATAGATCTTGTATCTCACCAGAATGCTTGTCTGATGTTTTCCCTTTAAAATTCTAAGCACGCTAGTAAATTAAGATAGTGTTAGATATTTTTAATTGAATGGGCTCAATTAATTAGGTGTATCTAATACTGAATGTGCCCCTCCACTAGTTTTTCTGCTTCTATTTCTCAATGAGTTCCTATTCCCAAAGGATGAGATGTTTGCTGTCATAGAGAGGTTATGAACCAATGTGTTTAATTTAAAATAGAAGCTATTGTTAAGAGTTCCCCTGGGTTTGCTGGACATTTCTAAGAATTCATTCAATTCTATCTGCTCTTAATTTTATGCAATAGTATCTGGGTCATTGTTGAATACATTTCGTGTCTGGCAAGAGGTCAGCGTGCAGGACTCTGGGAACAAATGACTAGTTCAGTCTGGTGATGAAGTTTAAAAGATCTTTTTATATGTAAGTTTGTGTGAGGGGATTGCTCATTAAGCAGAATATTGAAGTGGATCTCATTTCTTGTTTGTCATGGGCTTGCCAGCTTTTAGGTTGGAAGATCTTCAACAGACTCTTGGCCAAATTACTGTCCTGTTCTATGAGAATTAATTGTATGTAATTCTTTCACTTCCACTAGAAATTGTTCCCTACACCTAAGCTTGAATAATACTTAGCTATGGAAGCTGGATGCCTTTATACTTTTCTCCAGCTAAAGTGGATTATTTTTCACTTAAAAGGTCCCTGATCCACCTAGTTGCACACAGATTTCTTCAATGAGAGTTCTAGGTGCAGACCAATTGTAGCGTAAGTCCCTTATAGAGTATATAATGGATCCTTATTGTGGTTGTTTATTTCCCATTGTCATCCCCGTTTTCTGGGGTTTGTAGTGTGGCCAAAATCTCTGTGTAGGCTAAAACTTGGTATATAAGCTTTCGCCTGAGGAGTATCCTTTGGTTTAATAGTATTTTTGAAGAAATAGTTTGTATTTGTTTTATGATCTAAAGGAAATGTCAAAGGGTTAGATTTGTTGAACTTTTATAAAACTTTGAATTTTAAACTGAGAATTTTTCATATAAGAAATGGAACTGATTTTTTTGATGGAAAAAGATTAAAAAACTTGACACAAGTGTAGTTAAGCAACGTACTGTTATGTGCATTTCCTCTTTCCAATGAATACTCTGTATAATTGTAATCCAGTGTACTTAGTGTGTTTGTATGGTCACTAGAAAGAAACAGAAAGTTACTGCTGCAAAGGAACCCTTACAATTTATCAGATACAGTTCCTGCAGCAAGATTGTAAAGGATAGACTATTGGCAACAAAGGAACAGTGAATGTTTGGTCAAAACTCCACTATATATAAAGTCTGTCTCTTCTTCACCTCTTTCGGGTCAATACGTAGTTACAATTAAGGTGAAGACTTTGGAGCCATTGCAGAAAATGGGGGACATATGCATGACAACATACTAAGTCACTTACACATGTAAAAATTAGTGTTTCATGAATGTTTCCAAAATATTTTAAAATGTTTCATTCAGTATTCAGTTTGTTACAACCTATTTTTGCTAGCTTTATATAGATTTACTTTTAAAACCTGCCCCTTTTCTTTATTTCTAAAGTTTGCTTGAACAAAAGCATTTGTTTCCCCACTAGATAATACAAAAGAAAAGTAGGGGCTGCTGCATGGGGTAGGGAGATTGCCAGTTCAAATCCAGTTTAGGTCAGTAGGGATTGTCTGAAGTTTGCATGGTTTACACAAAGTGAATTGGTGATCCAGTTAAGAGTGGACAGGTGTTCACATCTGAAAGTGGCTCCACCCAAAAGAAATGAATAGAGAACTACCTTCTGACCCTTAGAAAGTGGTACTTTGAGTTCCAGTCTGAGAGAACTGGCAGAGCAGTGTGGGAAGCTTGTCCCACCTCCAGCTCTGTGTTGAGAAGAATGAGAATTTTATTGACATTTCCTTCAGTCTGGCACCACAAGCATTACATTTGCTTACAAAATGGCCCACGACTTTGATCATTACATCACTGCTTGTAATATTATCCATGGGCATAACTGCTGTAGAGAGAATATGTTCCATGGCTTTTAACAATCCTGGAAACAGAAAATTGGATTGAAAAAGGCCCTTCCATAATATTTCTTTCCGTGTGCATTTGAAACATGACTGTGACTGCACTAGCAGTTGTTGGGTTAAGTGGCGGTGGAGGTTCTAGTTTTATGCAAAAAGCATTTTCTCTTTCTGCTTTCCCACCTGTTCTATTGATAGAACTGAAAAGGCTTCAAGAAATGTCTGGGCTTAAGTACATAATGGTGTCAAAGATTGAACATCAAAGTCTAAGGGGGGAAATGTGTTTTAATTAGATTGCAGTCTGGTTCCAATTTCAAAGGCAAAAGTTGCTAATCACTGGGGCTGAAAGGCCGGCAATCCTATTTTAAGTTAAAGCCTTTGGTGGAAGAGTGTGCTCTTAGTTTTGCAAGTTCCACTATGGCTCTGGGCATTTGCATTCTACAAAACAATATATTCTGCATTTGTATTGGTATGTATGCCTTCAATCTGCCAATGTTGCCAGGTTTTCTTCTTCATTTTGTGCAATAAAGATTTGCAGATAGTAAAATGTGTATCTAATTGACTGAGATGAGCAGTAGTACACACTGAGATTGTAGCTTTTAGTATCATTCTTCACTATCACTGGCTTTCAGCAACAGTGTTTGAAAGGGTAGATTGTAGTGTGTGACTGTAGCATGCATGGAATATATGAAGGCCAGTGGGTGTGCAACTTTAATTCCTGATATTTTATGTGAATTTATCTCAGAATTTTGCCAGTAACAGCACAACTTAAAGCACCCATCCTAAGGGTTTAAATACCGTGGTGATGGGTACCCTTAGAGAGTGTTAAAGGTGCATACTTGATTGATTGTTTT
Source organism: Pelusios castaneus (assembly GCA_007922175.1). Lineage (NCBI taxonomy): Eukaryota > Metazoa > Chordata > Testudines > Pelomedusidae > Pelusios > Pelusios castaneus. The sequence continues at coordinate 9,173,999 of ML685811.1, forward strand.
TTACATTGGATTCTCCTGGTTTGGATTATTGTTATAGCCTATTGCTGTTGTACATTCCTACTCGTCCTGCAATCACCTACTCCCAGTGGGATTAATTTGGAGTGTCAGTGCTCAATGGTATGTAAAAAGATTACAATAGCTGAAGATAAAATTAAACTTCATAAAACGGGGGGTGGGGTGGAGGTGCTTTTAAGGGATCCTGGTGAGTCTGGGGCTAAAGGAGTGGTCAGTACTTAGATAACCTGGTGATAAGATGTGTTAGATATTCTCTACCATAAAACACAACACATGGCTTAATCTGATCTGGAGAAGTGCAGCCTGGAGCATATAACAAATTCAAGATGAATTAAAACAGACATCCATTCACTTCTCCATGTCTCCAGATTTGCTTCTCTAGAAGTAAAATTTAGTATCTGCTTCAGTTGATTGACCATGTTTCTGAATTTTTGTTGAATTGTAGGCATGCCTTCTTCATTCTTAAATTCTCATAGAGGATCTGAGCTCCATTTTTTTTAAAGATTAGCTTGTTTTATTACTATACACTCATACGATACATTATACCAAAAGGGCACAGCCAGTTCTGCCAGACTCCTTGTACAAGCATAGATGAGGATTCCTTTCCCAAAGATTTTGCAGTATAAAAGATGAGACAAATAAGCAGACTAGGGTGGAGGCTATTCAGTAGCAGTCACCACAAGCCCAGCTGTTTAAATGACACTAGTGTGCACTGCTCATAAATATAAGGACTAACTTTAAATTTTCCTCCTGTTCCAAGAGAATGATGCAGTCATGAATAAACTAAACTGGGATTTAACTGGGCAAAGCTTTTCTAGCCCTTTTCACATTGATTCCTTTTCACATTTGGTTTTGAGCCCCATCATTAAACTTGGTTTAAACTCTATTTGGACTAATCAGTCCTGGATGGTCATTGTGAAAGAGGCAAACTGTTATGTTTAAAAATTAAGTTCTGGGCCTAGGCAGACTCTCAAGTTGAAACCATAGGCTGGAACATGAGTTGGCCTCACTGGCTGGTGACTCAGTTGTGAATGCTGCTTTATCTGGAACTGTGTATAAACAGCTGCAGTTTGGCTCAACTGTTCCAAGGTTTGTGGATGTTTGGCCCAAGCCAATCTTTACTGCAAATGTGGTTCCCAAATTCAGTAGAGACCAATATAGAGGAAAATTTGGAGTCCCATCTGATTCCCACAGGAGTTAGAGAAAAGGCTGATTGAGTGAGTGAGGCTATGTACACACGATAAACTTGTCCCGCAATAAGTTATTGTGGGACAAAGAAAGCGCTATAAATATAGCGCTTTCTCATGTACACACTGCTGCTTCTATCGCAAAGGAGCATTCACCGTGCACTGCCCACATCCAGCCCCCTAGCCCAGCTGCAGCTAGTTCGGGTGGCAGCAGGCGCTGTGGTGCTTAAGCGCCGGAGCGCCTGCTGTCCCCCGAAGCCCGGGAGCTGAGCTAGGGGGCTGCAGGGCTTTGGGTGGCAGCGGGAGCGGCGGCACCTGCCCCTGCCACCACCTGAAGCCCCAGGGCTGAGCTAGGGGGCTGGCCTGAATCGGCGTGGGCAGTCGGTTCGGGCCAGCCCCCTAGCTCAGTCCAGGGGAGCTGCCGAACCGGGCAGCTCCCATAATACTCAATTTCACTGCTCTGCTAGAGCAGTGAAATTGACATATTTGACAGCTCCAATGTCCCAGAGTGGCCTCGACTGGCACTCTGGGACATTCCCGGAGGCTGTCTATTGCGCAAAATGTGTCCACACGAGCATTACTGTGGAACAGCTGTTCCGCAGTAATGCTACCACTCTCGATTTGAGTGGTTTAACTGTTGCGCGGCAAGATGGTGTTGCCGCGCAACAGGGAAATTGATCGTGTGTACGCTACTGGCTTTATTGCGTGGTAAGGAGCCTTACCGTGCAATAAAGTGATCGTGTGTACATAGCCTTAGATCAGGCCTCTAGTGGGTGCTTTTTAACTGTCGCACAGTCTATAACTGCCGTTCTCAACCAGGGCCGTCCCATGGGGGGAGCGGGGCCCTGTCCCCCATGCTGGAGGGGAGCGTGGCGGGCCAACCAGCCTGCTCCACCCCCCAGGGAGCTGGTCCTGGGCTGGGAGGACAAGGCTGCCTGTTGGGGCTGGGGGAGGGAGCTGGCTCCGGCCCTGGGCTGGGAGGCTGAGGCCGCCTGCGGGGTGGAGCCGGCCATGTGGGGCAGGCTGATCCAGAGGCCAGGCCCCAAATGCTACGCCCCTGGGTCTGCTTGCTCTGCCCTGGGAGCGTGGAGGGCCAGCCCAGGGGCCGGGCATAGCTCTCCTGGCCCTCTCTGCCCCACTGCCTTCGGCTCGCTGCCGAAGGCAGCAGGGCGGCCATGGGAGGAGGGGCTGCCCCACATGAGAGTCCCACACTGCCCCGCTACGAGTGGGACAGTGCGGGGCCCACATAACCACGGGGCCTGGGGCGATCACCCCGTTTGACCACCCCCACCCGCCCCCGGGATGCCCCTGTTCTCAACCACTGTGTCGGGACACAAAAGTGTGTCGTGAAGAGCCAGGAGGTGTGTCACGGAAAATTGGCAGCTTGTCTTAGAGCCAGCTTGGGGCACCTGCCGCTCTCTTCTACCCTCAAGAGCCCACTCCTGTGGCGCAAGACAGGAAGCAGCCAGGACCAGAGGAGTAAAGGGACTTAGGGGCTGCAACCCAGAGCTCCTGGGCTGGGGGAAAGGGGCACCTCCTGCCCCACAAAAATAAACCCGGCCCATCAAGCCAGAACACCTGGGCACCAGCCAGTGATGATTTGATTCTGCCCCCACCCAGGTCCCAGAGCGCTGCATCCTCCCAAACACTCCCAGCCCAAGCACCACCGCCACTGGGAGATTGTAGTGTGTCACGATGGGAAAATGGTTGAGACCCACTGGTCTATAAATATGCTTTCATTGTAGCTCAGTAATTTTGCACATGGCATCTTGCCTCTATTTTATTGCAATAGTGGCTTTCCCTGAACTTGAACTTTAGAGCTGGTTGGGGGAAAAAACCCTCAGATGTGGAACATGTCAATATCACTTCTCTATTTTCAAAACACTATTTTCACTATTTTTCACACCTTTTCTAAATTTCTTACTCTGAAAACCAAAAGATGTGAATAGGCTTTTAAAAAAATCTCATAACTATCACAGAATGAAGCTGATCAGTTAAAAGTTCATCATGGAAAAATCCCAAAGAGTCGGGGCCAGGCAGATTTAGTTCCCTAGCTCATTCTCTGGCCTAGGTCCTTACAGTGGTGCCCACCTGTATATTAAATATATGTCCAATCCTGGTAATTTTCAGTCACAAGTTACATAGTAAAAAATGGAATAAAGAGGAAGCAGGGTGCCAAAAAAGGCAACCTTTTTTTGTTTTGACTGGTCAGTTTAGTTTCATGGTGGGATTAAAATATCAATTTTATTTTAAAAATTTTTTTTGGGGGGGGAAGCAAATGTTGGAAAGACTTGACAACTTTGTTGCAAACTTTAGGTGAAATCTTTTTCAAAATAAACTTCATTCAAAAATTTTAATCGGTTCTACTTGTCTTTTCACTAGTACATTATCATAAAAACTAATAACGCTAATAAAAATGTAATAAATACACCTGTGCACAGTATTATCCTGGGCTGAATAAATTGTGAGTACGCTCTTCCTATCACTGACTGGGAAATATGTTTGTGTTTCTGGAACAATAAAAGATCAGACCAACCTGTATGTAATGTGTCAGTCAGGTCTGCAGGCTTACATGTTCGAGTGTGGGGTAGGGCAGCTGAGGAAAGGAACACAAATGTGCTTCTGTGAGCTTTTAAACTGCCAGGGAGCCAAATCTGAATGAAGGGCTCTGTAAGAGGGGAACAAGCTGAGTATTGCAGAAGGATGAGATGAAGACCCTTAAAACCCATTCAATTTTTTTTAAACCAGGGATCAGTAGCAGGTGTTAACACACTAGTGATCAACTTGGAGATGAATTCCTGTCTTATGTCAGAAATCAGATGATCGGCTGTCTCATCCTGATCAATGGAATGAAACCAGCATACAATACGGTGTAAGTGAAGGCCAGGACAGAAATAGCAGATCGATTACACGTGAAGATTGAGGTATGATGATACAATGGTGTAGAAAGAACTTGTCTATCACTTGCCAAGCCCATGCCTGGCTCCAGAGACTTTCCATTCTTTTTCTTTAAACATATTCAATAAAATAAATATTTTAAATCTAGTTTTGTTTCTGAAAAAAGATCTTGTGGATTCCTGAGATGAAGACAGAGTGCAAGCTTTCCTTAAACAAAACAAAAAAGCCCCACATTTCAGTATCTTTTTAACTATTTTAGAACGGGTTTAATTTCAATTCACTTAAGAAATTGTGTTTCTAAGGTGAAGTACTATTGAAAAATCTTGCTACTAATGCCAGGTGGGGTCTGCAATTTGAATAATATAATACTTCTCCTTCGAGACATGTCCCCGTGGATGCTCCACCGTGGGTGTTGACGCGTCCACGCGGCATGAATTGGAGAACTCTCCTAGCAGTGTTCCTAGGGTCACATGGGCGCTGACAGGCTGTCTCGCACTGTCACTGGCCCCGACCCCCCCCCCCCAGTTGTGTCTCAACCATCCACGGTCACAGACGGAGCTCCTCTATCTTTCTCCTCTACTTACCTCAGCTCCTTCAAATCCCTATTTCAACCATTTCCCCCCTATTTTTCCTTTCCTTTACCCGAAAACTAAACCGAGAGAAAAGGAAAAAAAAAAAAAAAAGCCGTGCCAGGGTTCTGCGGCAATGCCGGGCTTTCCCGGCTTCAAATGCTGTCAGTCTGTCAGGACGCCATCCTGGCGTCTGATGGACATTCAGTTTGTATTAAATGCCTTGGTGAGGGGCACATATCACAAAAATGCCCCCACTGTCAAAATTTAAGCTCTAGGGCTCAGCGGGACAGGGACCTCTGCCTGAAGCTGCTTCTAATGGAGCAGTCCGTGCACCCTGCCTCAGACCCAGGACAGCCAGCAATGATTCAAGCCTCCTCGGACAACCGCCTAATCTCCCCACTTTCGGGAACAAAGGGCAAAAAATCGCTGTCCCTGGCTAAAAGATCCCGTAGCACAGAGGCTCCTGGTTCCTCTGCTACGTCGGCAACGAAAGCCCTGAGAAGGTCCGCCTCCTTTCGGGACACTACTAACTTAATGGTCCCCCCCCCCCCCGCAGCTACTACACCGTACCGAGACAAACCCCGGTACAGACTACAGACACCGCAGCCCCTGCAGACCTCAGCACCGGCCACAGCTGCAGCCGCACCGCAGTGAGACACACCAGTGCCGATGGTTACCACAGCACCCAAGCCAATTACTTCAGAGCCACACATATCAAAGGAGAGTGCCAATTCCTACCCTTCGGCGCTGCTCCAAGGAAGCGCACTGAAAAAAGGAAGCACTCTAACACTACAGGGGAAGATCGCTCCTTAACAGCTGCCTCCCATAGACACAAGGTACAGGGATCTCCCTCTTGTCTTCCCTTGACTGGATCAATTGCAGCATCGGACTCTGACGAAGACGACTCAATACAGCAGAGACCTGGAGCTTCCCCACAACTCATGTCACCTATGCATAGAGACCATAGGTATTAGAGACCTCCTATGCCGCCATACCCCTGGTATAGCCTGCCACCGCCTTATCAACACCAGTGGCCACAGTGGGACACAGGGTCACAAATCTCATCAAGACCCTCCACCTCAGGGCACCGGATAACCAAAATCAACAACCTAGACTAACCAATTACAGGAGGATCCAGATACCGACCATTCAGAGCCACACACCCCTCCTCATAGTCACACTGTCTGGGACGAAACCATTACTTCACCAAATCAGGATGATGCCAGACAATTCCAGGATCTCTTCCGCCGAGTAGTGGAAGCACTTGAAATCCCCAGACAAGAGGAAACAGGATCCCAACACAAACTCCTCAGAATTCTACAAACAAAACCTCCTATTAGAGTGGCAATACCTATGAATGATGCTGTAATTGACCCAGCCAACGTCATCTGGCAAATTCCCGCCTCTATTTCCTCCACTTTGAGAAAAGCAGACAGAAAGTACTTTGTGCCCAATAAAAACTCAGAGTACCTTTTTAACCACCTGCCTCCAAACTCCTTGGTAGTGGAGGCTGTAAACAATCGACACAAACAGCAATTTAGCAGGACACCTCAAGATAAAGATGACAAAGTTAGATACCCTAGGCAGACAGGTTTACACGTTAGCCACCCTACAATTAAGAGTAGCTAATTACTTAGCTCTATTAGCAAATTATAACTATGACAACTATCTTAAATTAGCCAATTTTATTGATCATATCCCAGAGGAAAACCAACAACATTTTCACCCAATCATCAAGGATGGTCAATTAATACCTAAAACCTTTCTCCAGGCAGCCTTAGACGCTGCGGACACGGCAGCCCATACCGTCGCCACAGGGGTCGTGATGTGGAGATCTTCCTGGCTCCATTCTGCAGATCTCCCCAAACAACTGCAAGCAGCAATTGAAGACCTACCATTCGAAAAGAAGAAATTATTTTCAGAATCCACGGATCAATTGATGCACAGCTCCAAGGACTCACGAGCTACACTCCGGGTGTTTGGCATTTATCCTCCAGGCACACGACGCAGACCGTACCGATACCAGCCATGTAATTTCAGGTATCAATACCAACCGCAAATCAGAACATCATTCAGAGGACAGAACCAACAACCCGTGGTCGTCGGTGTCCGCAACGCTGCAGACAATCATCGAATCAATCCTCTACCAGCCAGCCACCTCCATCAAAACCCCAGTTTTGAAAATGAAATCGAGGGCCTGAACACAATCCAATCATATCCTGAGCCACCTACATGTCCAACCTTTACTAACCGTCTGCAGTCCCATTACTACTTCTGGGCTACCATTACTACAGATAGATGGGTCTTGGACACTATCCCCACAGGTTATGTAATACCATTCATATCGAAACTCTCATCCCACTATCCCTCCCCATCCCTTTACAGGGACACAACTCACGTACACCTGTTGGAACAAGAGGTCCAGCATCTCCTCATTATGGGAGCCATAGAGGAAGTACCCAAAATATACCAAGGCAAGGGATTTTATTCTCCCTATTTTTTAACTCAGAAGAAGTCAGGAGGCTGGTGCCCCATCCTTGACCTTAGAAAGCTAAATAAAATCATAAAATACCAGAAATACAAAATGGTCACCCTTTCCACTATTATGCTGGCTCCTGAATATGGGGGCTGGTTCACAGTCCTCAATTTACAGGATGTGTATTTTCACATCCCCATCCACCCTACCCATAGAAAATACTTAAGATTCATTCTGAATAACGTTCATTACCAATACGCTGTTCTCCCCTTTGGTCTTTCCACAGCACCACGCGTATTCTCCAAAATATTATCTGTCGTTGCAGCGCACCTCCGAAAAAACGGGATAACCATATACCCGTACCTCGATGACTGCTTAATAAAATTGACCTCACCCACACAAGCAGCACAGGCATTGGACTTTGCCACTACCCTCTTCCAAAAACTGGGTCTTCTAATAAACCCAAAGAAGTCAACATTAATACCCACACAAAACATTCAATTTATAGGAGCCCGCCTGGATTCCACACAGACCCGAGCCTTTCTTCCAGATGAAAGAATCAACGCAATAATAAGTCTCACCAACACATTCATTCACGTGCCTACAATGACAGCAAGGATCTGTCTACAACTTCTAGGCCACATGGCCTCTACAACCTTTGTAGTCAAGGATGCCAGACTACACATGAGTCCTTTCCAGTTATGGTTCGCCACAGTCGACAGACCAAGATACCATTCAATGCACAAAACAGTGTACCTGCCATTAGAAGTAAAACACTCAATATCATGGTGGACAATCCCAGCAAACATAGCAAATGGTATATCTTTCCTACAGCAGCCTCCAACAGTACTTATAACAACAAACGCTTCCCTCCGAGGGTGGGGCGCACATACACAAGATCACACGACACAAGGCAAATGGAGTTCACAAGAGGCAACCCTCCACATAAACATCCTAGGGCTTCGAGCAGTGAGATACGCCTGCAAACATTTTCAGTCATCCCTGATAAACCAACACATCAGAATCATGACCGACAATACGGCCTGCATGTATTGTATAAACAGGCAGGGAGGAGTACGCTCAAAATCCCTTTGTCTAGAAGCAATCAAATTATGGACATGGTGTATATCCAACAACATAACAATCTCGGCTTCGTACCTCCCGGGGACCCAGAACAACTTAGCAGACTTCTGAGTCGCTCTTTCACTCAGGACCACGAATGGGAACTACATCCTGGAACACTACGGGACATCTTCAGACAATGGGGCTACCCATCGGTAGATCTATTCGCAACAGCAAAAAATCGAAAATGCCAGAAATTCTGCTCCAGAACAGGGATCAGCAGGGGATCACTAGGAGATGCCTTCATTCTTCCATGGGGAAACAAATTGCTTTATGCCTTCCCCCCCGTACCTCTAATCCCCAGAACACTACACAAGATCTGACGGGAAGCCGCATTAGTAATAATGATAGCCCCAGCATGGCCAAGACCACATTGGTATATCAACCTGATGGAAATGTCCATCAAACAACCGATCACATTACCCCCGCTATACAACCTCCTGACCGAACTGAATGGGACCGTAACCCACCCAGACCCCAACAGACTCCATTTGACAGCTTGGTTCCTTCTTGGTTCAACAACGAGGAACTTAAATGCTCTAAGGCAGCCCAACACATTCTCCTAAACAATAGGAAACCCTCGACCCATAAAACTTACCTGCAAAAGTGGCATAGATTCCATCGTTGGTGCCTTGAAAACAGTGTCCATCCATCCTCTGCTCCACTGCCTGACATTCTGCAATACTTGTTACACCTAAAATCATCGAAATTATTGATTAATGCCATAAAGGTACATTTAGCAGCAATTACAGCCTTTCATAGCCATCCTCAGTGGGAGTCCCCCTTCTCTCACCTGGTGGTTAAAAGGTTCCTCAAGGGTATCCAAAATTTATACCCAGAGACACGACCTCCCGCTCCTACCTGGGACCTCAATATAGTCCTGAAGACTTTAACAAGACCACCATTTGAGCCACTAGCAACATGTTCACTTACTCACCTGTCCATGAAAGTGGCTTTCCTAACCGCAATCACCTCTGCTCGCAGAGTTAGTGAACTTGCGGCCTTGATGGCGACACTGCCCTACACGATATTCCACAAGGATAAAATATCACTGAAGCCACATCCAGCCTTCATCCCAAAAATTTCATCCCCATTCCACTTAAACCAGACCATTCACTTACCTATCTTCATGCCGAAACCGCATTCGAATCCGCAGGAGGCTCTTCTCCACACCGTAGATGTCCACAGGGCGCTCGCCTTTTACCTGCAAAGGACAAAAGTATTTAGGTCATCTAATAGACTTTTCGTGGCCATAGCAAACAGAAAGGCCAACCAATATCAAAGCAAAGGCTCTCAAAGTGGATAGCCAACTGCATTTACTCATGCTATAACATTTCCCAAATAACACCACTGGAACATGGACAATCCCATTCGACGAGAGCAGTGGCCACGTCAACAGCCTTCCTCCACAGCGTGCCAATTGACGACATTTGCAGAGCAGCTACCTGGACCTCTGTGCATACCTTTACTAAGGACTATGCTATTGACCAAGCCTCCAGGTCGAACGCCGTCCTTAGCCTGTCAGTCCATTTGTCAGTACGAACGAACAACTCTGAAGACCCTCCACCAATGTAGGGACACGGCTCTGGAGTCACCCAAGGTGGAGCATCCACAGGGATATGTCTCAAAGGAGAAAGGAAGGTTACCCACCTTGTGCGGTAACTGGAGTTCTTCGACATGACTGTCCCCGTGGATGCTTCAGCACCTCCCTCCTCCCCTCTCTCCTTCGGAGTTTTGTACATGGCTCCCTGGTTGAGAGACAACTGAGGGGGGGTCGGATCATGCGCCCGCGTGACCCTAAGGAGCACTGCTAGGAGAGTTCTCCGATTCATGCCGTGTGGACGCTTCAACACCCAAGGTTGGGGCATCCACGGGGACAGTCATGTCGAAGAACTCCAGTTACCGCACAAGGTGTGTAACCTTCCTTTTTCTCCATTATAGTTTTTGGGGAAATACTTTGAAGTGGCTTAAGTTTTATGATTAGATTAGGGGTTTTGTATAAGAATCAGTTTCACAGAGCTTACTACTAAACTCTTATTAAAGGAGAAGGTCTCAACTAAATCCTGATCAAAGGTATGGATTGTTTAATGGATTACATTGTATATGTCCTGCAAGTAGCTCTAAGCAGAGGGACTTCTTACAGGAGCAGAGCCCTAGTTTATTATGAAAACTGACCTTCCCAAGATAGAAAGAGTTACTAATATCCAGCAACTTTTGTTTTATTCAATCTAAAAATGTACTTCCCAACGCTTCCTTGCAATTGATTGTAACTTAGTCTAACCTCTTGTAGCTGTCTCCCTTGGTGCTCTGTTTAATTTCTGTTTCCAATGATATCTTTGTGTGGTCCAAGCATATGATTTCTGTCTGCTTTTGCCATTCTACTTCCTGTATCTTAAACTATTCTGTATTCTGGCTTTTTCCTCCAGTCCAAAGGGTGAATAAGATACAGAATTTTTCCTTGAATTTGATTGTGAAAGGAAGTGGCCATGTCTGAAGGTCTCTGAAACTATCTATGTAAACTAAGGTTTGCTGTGTGAACTCTTTACTGAAAAGAGGAAATCTACTGATTTATAATATTATTGCCCCTGTTTGTTGAAGATTAGAAGAGTGTTTATTTCCAACTGAATGGCTTTTGTTTTCTTCATTGCTTTTCTCACAAATTAATTCATTTTAAAACTTACCCATAGATGACTCTGCTTGCAGTAGTCCCTGGTTTCTATCCAGATGTCAAAAAACAAAGATAAAGAGCAACTTGATGCCACCAGTGTAGTCCAAGTTAATAAGGTTTTTATTTGCTCTTATGCCTTCAGTTGCTATCTTTATCATTATAGTTTGTTTAAATTCTGTATATAGAACTTTATATAAATTTACTTTTTAAAACGTGGTCCTGTCTGGTTTTTCTGAAGTCCCTTTTCAGAGTGTCCTACCTTCTGGGGCCTCCTTAATCTCCTAAAAAAACTAGAATTAATTAAACAGAACAGTGGAGCACACATCTAACGTGCCCAAATGTGGTGTTACAACTAGATTTTGGTACTGATTAGATATTTGGGTTAAAAGTTGTGCTGTTTTCACCACCTTTTCTCAAGTAACTTAAGATCTCTTGACCAGAAGACTGAAAATTAAGCCTCCTAAAATGAAAAATTTAAGAGTCGTAGGAGTTTGGAGACAGCTTCATGAGGCTGTTGACAAGATCGTATTTTTTCCAAAATAAATAACCTGCTGTGCAGTAAAGCTCTTTCAAAGGATTGAGTTGCTCCGTATGCACTTACTGGACCTAATCCAATCCCAGTGAAGCCTTCCCAATGGTGAGACATCCAGCATACTCCCTCAAATACAGCCTGGTTTTGCCATATGACAGGGTGCTTATTTCTTGAATTCCTCCTCGCAGCTGGGCATGGTACTGCCATCTTTTACCTGCTCCTGGCTCACCCTGCAGGTTGCCAGCCTTGCTATGTGGCTTTTCAGTGCCTCACCCTCCAGCCAGGAAACACTGTCAAAAAAACAAATGAACTTCATCTGGAGTAGCAAAGAAATGAACAAAAACTGTCTGCCCTCACTAGGATATTCCTTCCAATCTCTGGGCCTTTCAATGTAGTCCTTCTCTGGCTTCCTAAAGCCTTGTCCCCTTGCAGGGCTTGGGCTCCTTTGCCAGTGGAAGAACCTAGGCCCGCCCATTACACTGCTTCCTTGAATAACTGCTGCTGTTTTCCTCGGGCTTCTTTCCACCTGCTCCCTTTCCTTTTACCCATGACCTTAGGATTTATGGTGCTCGGCTCTCCTTTCTCCCCGGTCCGGGAAATGCAGCTAGTCAAGCTCCTTTGGCCGGAGTGGAGAATTGTTTTCCACCACTCTGGTGCCAGCCAGGAACTGACCTACTCAGGCTCTGCAGATCCTTTTAGCTGGGCTCCGATTGGCTAGGGAGGCTTCATGGAAATAGCTGGACTGGAGGAGTGAGCTTTGCTACTCCTTTCTGGGGTGGGCCGAAGGAGCACTGCAGTGCCTCTAGCAGGGGGCCACAAAGGGCCAGGGAGTTGCTGAGTGCGCATAGCTCCAATCATTTGAGCCATCGGTGCTGGGTGCACAGAGTTTCTGAAAAATCAGGCTTTGTTCTTTTCTTGGAGATGGGGAAAGCTGAGTCACAGACAGGCAAAGAATACCCAAAACACTGCGGGGAGGGTGTGAGGCAATGTTGTTGCTGGCAAGAGGTGGTGTTAATACATAGAAAAAGCTGCCCAGGCAATGACACTTTATGAGCTAATAAAATTCCAGCATCTCGCACCAATGTTCCCAGTATTTGGAGCCCATGATCAGCCCTAGTGGGATAGGGGGTTAATAGTGAGGGGTATTTTTTGTCTTCTGTCCCTACATTTGTGTTGGCAGGCTCCAGTCATTAGGTGGAACTTACCCCGGTTAATAAGTAATGCCCTCTCATTGCTCCTTAAAATCAAATGGAGGTAATGTGTATGAACAGAATCACCTGATCCTTGCTGACATCTCCTTCTGGGGCACTGCAAGAGTTCTGTTGTTGTGCAAAGGTGAATTCTGTATATTGTAAGAGCACAAATAATTATTGTTTCATAACATCCGTGTGGTAATTCAGGCTTCCAGGGCGTTTTCTATTAATAGTGCACAAACAGGGCTTGAATTTACTGGTGAACTACATCTTCCCACTTTTCCCCCTGCCAGAGGGTAGTAAGAAAAATTAAGAAACAAAGTAACTGAGAAGAAACCTTAGCAACAGGAATGGGATTTTCAGAAATGCCTAAATGATTTAGGAGCTTTAGAAAATCCTGTCCCCAATGCCTAGCCATGATGTATAGAATAGACTAGATAGTTAGCTGGCTCAGTGTTTGGGAATTCTTGTTTGAGAACATCTGCAAGAAATTCTCATGTTCTCCTTGACCCTGACCTACATTCTGTACAGTTGTGATGGATTATGTAACTACTGTCATCTTTTAGCCCAGACTTAAATAGATTGCCTTGGTCTTGTCACTAGAGCCAGGGTGTGCGACACAAGAGCCTGTGCTGAGCACTCCTCCAAGCACTTTGTATCTGTAACTGCTTCTTAATTCTTAAACAGCTGACCTACCATTAAAGTATTAAATATTCAAATCCTGAATATCAGAGAAAAGGACATCGTCTAAACTTTATTCCCATATATTTTAAATCAAGACTTTCTCTTGGTTGATGGGGACTGAGGGGAAAAGTCCTGGCAACAGAGGGTTCATGGGACTCATCAGGCATACCTACAGGGGACCCATTGGGGAGTACACTTGAGAAGCAGAAGTGGACTGGGGTATATCTTGAAAGACAGCATAACATAAGTCTAGCAAAGGGGAATGTAAGAGAGTACTGAGGGTGGAGGTGGGGGGGCAAAAATCAGAACGTAGCTGCAGGGGAATGACTCTAGAGGCGATGCTGGAGTACAGGTGCATCTCTGTAAATGGGGGGCAGTGTGAGTTCACTGGGGTCACTGCGGTTAGAGAAGTAATGGACAGAGGAAGGCAGGAAGTTTAAAGACTGATTAAAAAATGTTAAGAGATTTTACCTTCCCTTTGGAAGAATGAGTAAACTTCCTATTATGGGGCCAAGTTTTTCAAACCACTTTCCAGGCTTCACCAAAACCAAACCATTCCACCTAAAATTTCTGATTTCATTTCTCATCCTAGGGTAGAATTTGTGGCAAATATCCCCTAAACTCATTATAGGATGAGGTTTTTTAATAATCTGTTCACTTTTCATATATTTTCCAGTCTTTTCTTAGCTCATCCTAAATCTCAAACTTGCTTACAGAATTCATTGCTCCTGTCGAGCTTAAAAAAAGAAGTGTCTTTCCCTTCTTTCTGAGATGGCTCAGGAAGCAATTATTTAGCTGTCAAAAGGGGGTTTTGTATAAATATCTAAACACTAATAACTCCGTTCCAGATGTGTATTTTATACGCAGTGGGAGTGTGCACATTACGCATGGATCTCTGGAAAATGAGCATGGTTTCAATGGGGTTGGCCAGGGTCTAGGAAGGTCCAGTCTGAGTAGAGAATGACGAGAAGAATCACATATCGAATTAGGCCATTTCTGCCTGACTTGTAAGGTTTACAAAGTCTTCCGTCCAGAAGCAACTCGAAAACACCCTAGTGCTGTACAGCATGATTACAGTGCAGCTTATTCTGGGCATTGATGTACACTTGTCTCCAGAGCGCAATGGACTGCTAAATTGTATCGTATTGTTCAGCCACAAGGAAGGGAACACAGCAGACTGAGCAGTACTGAATTTCAAAGACAGCATGATTGGCTAAATCAGTGGTTCCCAACCTTTTTGCTTCGCGGGCCACAGATACCACTTCTATAGCCCTGAGGGCCTACTATTCCCCTCCAGCAGAGGCCCACCCCACTGCAGTCAGATGGAAGGAGTTCAGTGAATCTGCTGCCTGCCTCCCTCGCTGATCTCCGATCTCCCTGGCTGCAGCAGGGAAATCGTGTGAATTCTACAGCCTCGAGCACACACCGGGGTCCCAAGACTGTGGCTCCGCCCTCAGGGGCAGCTTTTGGGGTAGGCGAAGCAGGCGCACGCCTAGGGCTCTGAGCCCCATCCTGCTTCACCTACCCCAAAAGCCACACAGCTAGGGGGAGGGGAGCACTGGTCTCCCACCCTCTTGGCTGCAGCAAGGAGCCTGCATCCATCTCTTAACCTCACCGGGGCAGCTCCCCTGTGTCCTTAGGCAATGGCTCCCATCTGCAGCCGCAGAAGGGGAGCCGCAGGCCACTTTTAAAGCCCCCGTGGGCCACAGGTTAGGAACCACTGATGTAAATTTTATAAATGGTAGAAATTAAGAGCTTAAAGGGGAAATGGAAGGGAATGCTAAAGTGTGTTAACTGTTGGCCGGTAAGTGGCGCTGTGTCACATAGCTTATTAAAGCTAACCCAGCCATACCTGGCAGAGCAGCTGGTCGCTCTGCATCTTTTTGAGACGGTAGCTCTGGGGCCAGTCCATATCCGATACAGAAGCCTGACCTGCTAGGAGAACTCCTAAAACCTCCCTGTGTACAAGCTTATGTAGCACAGACATGAGCAGTGTCCTTTGTCACTGCTGAGTGTTGCAGGTGTGACACTAAGACGTCCCTGCTAGAAGCTGGTTAGCAAGTGCCCCGAGCCGTGTAAGTTCAGTGGTTTAACAGCAGAACAGGATTAGGATCTCGTTCTGAGTCAACTAGCACCTCTCACTGCTTGATAGCTGACCCCTCCCACGCCACTAAAGGTTAGATGAAGGCACACACCAGTGTTTATCAGTGCCACAGGTATCGCTGGATCCATTGATGCAAGTCCATACTCTGTAAAAAGCACTATTCTGTTTGAGCTGAGTGATCACACTTTCAGTAGGTGTCTGTCCTCACGTCCATCTAACAGAAGCATCCACATATTGAAAAACAGCTTGGAAGCGTGGTTTTCTTTATCATCTTGCAGCTGGATTGTCTGGAGTGGTCTGGCCGGAAGTAGCTGTTTTCTTTCTGATTATATTTTTGTGCTATTTTTTCCCAATGACTGCCAAGTCTTGCCCATAAAGATCATAGAGTAGTTCGTACAGCACATTGCAAATGAGTGTTTCTTTCTGCAGAGTTCACTGATGTCTTTGAGGGAAACTTCAAGATTCATGTAACTTGGTTTTCCTCCAGACTTCAGTGCTCTGGACAAGTTGTTGTGGCTGAAAGGTCTGTATTGTGATGTAAGAGTGGTGTGCAGGTTAACAGTAACATGGTATTCTAACTGGTAAGAGAGGGGAGGGTATATTGGGTTAGATTTATTCCTATTTTAGTTTTAGAAGCAAGAATATCTATAATTAAAAAATGATGGTGTAACTGCTTGTGATCTAAATCCATTTGTAATGTGCAGTCAGAATACAGTGCCCGCACAGGCAAACACACACCAATTTCCCAATGCTTAACACAATGATGGGCAAAATTGAGAGAGAGTAAATATTTAAACATAAAAAATGTGAATATTAACTCAGTTATTTAAGAATCCTTTATTCAGAAAGAAGCAAGTTAATCCTGTCTTAGTGACATGAAATATTTTCTATTCCAGCCGTAACTAAGGGGATGTTAGACATATTTGAATCTGTGGGGCTAGGTCACTTTTACCCAAGAGTACTAAAAGAATTGGATGAGGGGCTATCTGGACCATTAATGTTGGTTTTTAATAAACATTGCAACAGTGAGGAAGGCCCAGAGGTCTGGTAAACAGCCAATGCCCTTCTATTTAAAAAGGGGGTAGAGAAAACAACCTGACAATCTAGAGACAGGTTAGTCTGATATCAATCCCAGGAAAAGGCTGATATGCGATGCAAGCAGTAAATAATTCAGAAAGGTAGCATAATTTATGCCAAACACAGGTTTATGGAAAATAGGTCTTGTCAAACAAATTTATGGTTGATTCTTAAGAAGATCACAGGCTTGGCTCCTAAAGGTGACTAACTGTTGACATAATATACTTAGCTTTTTTTGAGGCATTTGACTTATTTCTGCATGAGATTCTGACGCAAAAAAATAACACCATGCAAAATCACTGTGGCCACTGTGAAATGGATATTGCTAGAACACAAAAAATAATTGAAATGCTGAATCCTCGTGCAATGTAGGTGTTTTAAGTATGGGCCCAGAGATCTGGTCTCAGCTCAGCACTGTTCAAGATCTTTATCTGATAAAGCTTGTGGACCCTACACAGGTTGGTGGAGTTGTAATGATGGAGACAGGCATATAGAGCAACCTGGATTGCTTGGCAAAATGGGCTTACTTGATACTGCACAGTTGTGTATTTATGAACAGAGATTGTAAGTCGCACAAGATGAGGCACTGTATTCTGGAAAACAGCAACTGAAAAGGACTTGAGATCATTGTAGATAAATAACTGAAGAAGAGCTCCAATGCTGCAGCTCAGATGAGCGAACATAGGCACTGAATGTATAAATGGGGGGAAGTATGAAATAGGATCAGGGAGGTGGCATTAATGAGACCATTGCTGAGAGACTGTGTGTGGTTCCAGTGTTGGCATTCCAAAAAGAATGATGACAGATTGGAAAGAGATCAGAAAAGAACTACAATAATGATCTGAAGTCTGGAAAACATGCCTTATTGTAGGAGACTTAAGAAGCTCAATCTATTTAGTTTAGCCAGAAATAGACCGAGGTGACTTGATCATGGTCTACAAGTACTTACATGAGAAGAGATTTATAATTGTAGCTGGCTATTTAATCTAGTTGAAGACACAAGATCCAGTGGTTGGAAGCTGGAGCTAGAGAAATTAGACTAAGGCCATGTACACACTACAGGAATAATCGCGCAACAAGCCCGTTGTGCTTTAAAAGTCACGTGGTTTTTGTTGCGCAAGATCGTGTACACACTACGCTGCCTGTGATGGAACATACCCCCCCCCCCCTGCAATTTGCAATTCCACAAGAAACCCAATTGAATTGTGGGAACCTATCCCACAGTTCCCTCCATCCTGAATTTTCGCTAAGACTCCTGGGAAGTTGAAGAGTAGCGCTGTGCACCATGGGTCAAGTCTTGCTTTCCCATGGCGCATTCTGTTCCCCTCGCGTCACAACAGTTGCTACTAGCAACTCGCGCCCATTTTCAACTTTAGCACATTTCTTCCCGGAAGTCCTTTTGCAGCAACATGGATCCAGCTCTGATCTCGACTGTCGCCTTCAGCATAATGAATACATCTCGGCTGGTGGCACAGTATGCGTTCAGCTCCGAATCAGACCAAGATTCGGATGACTCCGAGCTGGTGACTGCCATGCAGGACAATAGCACCGCATTGCTGAGCTCCTTCACAGAGCATCTGCACATGGTGCACCGCCGGTTCTGGTCACGAGAGACGAGCACAGAGTGGTGGGACCGCATCGTTTTGCGGGTGTGGGATGATGACCAGTGGCTACAGAACTTTCGAATGCGGAAAGCCACATTCATGGAACTATGTGAGGAGCTAGCCCTTGCCCTGCGATGCAAGGACACCAAAATGAGAGCAGCCCTCACCGTGGAGAAGCGTGTCGCAATCGCACTGTGGAAAATGGCGACTCGAAACTGCTACCGCTCGGTCACAAATCAGTTCGGAGTCGGCAGGTCGACCGTCGGGTTAGCACTTTCTCAAGTGTGCAGAGCCATTAATCATGTTCTGCTCAGGAGGACAGTGACATTGGGAAACATGCGGGAGATCGTCGATGGATTTGCAGACATGGGATTCCCGAACTGTGGGGGGGCAATAGACGGCACTCACATCCCTATTCTCGCTCCAGAGCATCTGGCGACTGAGTATATTAATAGGAAGGGATACTTTTCCATGGTGCTTCAGGCACTCATGGATCACAGGGGGCGTTTCACTGACATAAATGCAGGGTGGTCGGGTAAGGTGCATGATGCTCGCATTTTCAGGAACACAGGACTGTACCGTAAGTTGCAAGCAGGGACCTTCTTCCCCAATGATAAAATTACTGTTGGGGATGTTGAGATGCCCATAGTCATCCTAGGGGACCCAGCCTACCCACTGATGCCTTGGCTTATGAAGCCTTATACCGGAAATTTGGATCGCAGCAAGGAGCGCTTCAATTACCGGTTAAGTCGGTGCCGAATGACCATTGAGTGCGCCTTTGGGCGTTTAAAAGGGCGCTGGTGCTGTTTGTTTGGGAGGCTAGACTTAAATGAGGACAACATTCCTGCCGTCATTGCGGCGTGCTGTGTCCTGCATAATGTTTGTGAAAATCGGGGGGAGAAATTTCCCCCTTCCTGGGACGTGGAGGCTGAGCGGCTAGAGTTTGCCTTCCAGCAGCCAGCCACTAGGAGTATCAGGGGGGCACAGCTGAGAGCTGTGCGCATAAGGGAGGCACTGAAGGAGCATTTTAGTCATGGGGACTTATAGGATGCATTATATTGTTGGGCAATAGTGTACCCGCGTAGTATTGGGTGCTTATCATTGGCTGGGGGTTGTGTACTTTACTATGCTCGACTGAGTGAATACCAAACATGCATCAACAAATCTTATTGTGTATCAATAAACAGACTGTGCAATGTTCAAGCGTTTGTTTTATTATTATGGAACATTAAATATTAACAGTGCATGAAGAAGGGGCTATAGGTGCGTATAGGTGCATGTCTCAATGCCATAGCTGACACCTGTGCCCACACATAAAGATGACACTGAATCATTGAGCCAAGTGGAACTTCAGCATAGCTCCAAACAGGAAGGAAAGTCCTAAAAGGAAGATATGAAACATCAGTCCTCCAAGGACAGATCCTCCACGTCCTTGGTCAGAACTGGAGTGTCACTGGGAGGGAGCAAGAAATCTGCCACCAGCCTCACTCCTGGTACCCAAGATGGAGCCCTCCAGAAGCCTGTGGTACACAACAGAGTGGTGCTCAGACCTCACCCAAAATTCACTCCCAATGTTCTCACAGTTCCATCTAAAACAGTCAAGCTGTCTGTCTTCATCCTGAAACCGTACTGGATACCATGAAAATATAAACCGCACACTCTAGATGTGTCTGGGATTCAGCTTCTTTACTTTGACAGGACTTAGATTGCTCAGATTTTCACCACGTGGGTTCTGGCTATGGCCAGGCTTTCTAAAGGTCAGGCCAGCTCTTCACAGAGAAGGTTGACATGGGCAACCGTATCTTGCTGTGTTATCCAACATTAGCGGCGTGAGCCTTAGCACTCAAGTGCCATCCTCTGCCTACTTTAGCAATGTGCCCACATTCGAAATCTGCAAAGCTGAAACCTGCTGACCTTTGGCACGGGTTACACTTGACACTGAGCAGCCCAGTCCAGTGCCAAGTTTGGGAGAGCAATACTCTGATCCTCGCTCTGTTGATGCAGCTGGAACACCTCATCCCCCCATCCTTAGGGGATACTAGAGGCCAGTGCCCGACAAGGGGATACACACTGACACACGCACTGAGAAAAAGCAGTTACTTACACTACAGTAATGGTGTGTCTTTGAGACACTGTAGTCAGTGTGGGTCCCACAACCCGTCCTTTGTCCCCGCTTTGGGAATCCTCAGAAGTACTAGCTTGAAAGTGTGAGGGAACCGAGGCCTGGGCCAAACCTAAACCTTAGATCGACCTACAACACCATGGAGCTGCTGTAGAATGAGCGACCCACCCTTTCCTGATACCTCGACTGCAAAAAAGGAGACAGGAACAGAAGAGGACAGTGTTTCAGACCGTCTTTCTCATAAAGCAGCCAAAAGACTTGATACCAATTAAAAATCAAAACAAACAACAGTGGCAGCTTGCTTTACTTGTCAAGAAACAGAGTGACTCTTTTTTGTCATTCATTTGGTTACTATTGACACTCTATTAATGATCTCTGGATAGAATTGATTTTTCCTGCTTTTACTATCTATATAATCAAATTGTCTCATTAGCAAAATATGGGTAGCTGCTGGCTGACTCAGAGAGGAGAATATTGAAGCAGTCCTGTGGTCACTGCATCCTCTTTCAGGTCTTAGTGTGTGTGAAGAGCCATGTCTGCCTTGATACCACGTTCTTCACTAACAAAGTTCAGGCAGCTTGTTAAAATGGACAGAGTGCTCTTGGTTCAGGTGGAGCCTGGGAAGGGAACAGCAGAAGGAAGGTTTTTAAAAAAACCAAAAAGCTTGACCGCAGGAATGAGGGGCAGAGGTAGGGGCCAGGGTCATCTCCCCCCCCCCCCCAGGGGGTACAAGTTTACAGGGGAGCAGGGCCCTGTGCCTGCGGTAGGATTGCAGGGAGGAACAGTAAACCCAAAACAAAGGAGGGCGGTGGCACTTCTAAGGCGTTGGACTAACAAATTTTATTTATTGCATGAGCTTTCATGGGTAAAATCCCACTTGGGCGGGATGTTTGAAATGGAAAAGCGCAGCCTGGAAGGGAAGGCAAATGCTCAGCAAGAGTGTTTAGTCGGAGGGCGAGGGCCCTGTGGCGCTGGAGGGAAGTGGCTGTAGGCACACACCCCCTGGCCCTGCGCCCGGCCACAGAGTGGCTCAAAGCCCGGGTGAGGGGCAACCCCAGGGCAGCAGCTGCTCCCAGGTCCAGGTGGGGGCTAGCGCGGTGCCTCTCAAACTTATTTGCCCTCGGACCCAGTTGAAAAAACCCATTTCTGCCCCTGCCCACCACTTCCCCTTGGAGCACTCCAGCCCCGGCGCTGGGCCCCGCCTGCAGTGGGCAGACTGGCCTATCACGGTTTGCGGGCGGCCCGCGGTGGAGGCGGAGGTCGGTCGGTGGGGAGCCCCCGCCCAGCAGAGCTCGCCCGCGGCGCCGGGCCCACGTGCCGGGCTCCCTCGGAACCGCCAGGGGGCGCCCTAGGGCCCGGCCGCGCTGCGCTGTGAGTCCCGCCAGCCAGTCAGTCGCGGCGGGCGAGGCGGGGACGGGACGGGACGGGGCTGCGCTGCGCTGCGCTGCGCTGCGCGGGGAACTTTCCGGGCCGGCTGAGGAAGGCGCCCGCGGCCCCCGGCAGGTGAGTGATGCGGCCGGAAAGGGGCTCGGCGGCGGGGCGAGATTCCCCGCTTCGCAGCCCCCGCCCGGGGAGAGCCCGACCCCCCACTGCCTCCCCTCGCCCCGCCAGTCTCCGGGCCGCCCCCACGCGGGACCCGGCCGGCGGCGAGAGGGAGGGAGCCGCGCTGGAGCCCCCGCCGGCCCCGATCTTCCGCCCCAGGGACAGGGACAGGGACAGGGCGCGCAGCCTGTCCCGGGTGAGCCTCGCCGCTCCGGGACACGAACAGGAGGAGACCGGTCTTGCTGAGAGCCGCACGGCGCCGCTCTGGCGTTTGGGGCTCGCTGGATCTTCCTGGCTTTTGCCCCCAACTCAGTGGCCTCTGTGCCCGACAGGCGGCATTGCTGGGCCATGGGGTGGCCCCGGGCCAACGTGCGGACTGCAGGTGCTGGGAACAGGGACTAGTGAGGGGAGACCCGCAGTGGAAATGGAGGCGCGCTCCACTTCGTGTCTCTTTTGCTGGTTGAAGGTTTGGGTTTAGGAGAAAATCTTGGTGTCTGCAGCCAGAGCTAGGTGCCTCGCACGTGTTTAATGGGCCCTGCCCGTTTACAACAAGGTCTGGACTTGATGAATGAGGAGCTGCCGGTGTTTTTCTGTGTTAAGGCCAGTAGAATTTGGGAGATTGGGCTTTAGTAGGATCCAGGAGTTAGTTGGGCGTTTCTCTAGTTCTGGTGAGCTGAGATGCAGCTAGGGTCCTGATTTTTCCTAAGAAATAGGAGGGCTGGACTTGGCTTGTATTTAGATTATACCAGCTGGGCTTGTGGTCCAAAACCTGCCGTGATCCAACCACCAGATCTAGGTTTTTGTACCAGTTTGGGACTAGATTTGAGCTGGGAATTGTTTGGTAGGGCAGCAGCGGTCCCCGCTGTTCTCTGTTCATGCCATGGAATTTGGGAGGAGAGGGTGGAAGCTGGATAAACCCAGGGCGTTCTGTGTGCTGGGTCTGAGACTCTGTGGTTCTCCTGTGCCAAGGTGTACCAGCATCCAGAATATTTTGTTGAAGTAGGAGTAGCTCAACTTCTCTACAGGAGTGTTGGAACTGGGGGGCTAGGGCCCAAAATCCAGCTTGTTCTGGCAGGGTCCCGGTAGATCCAGCTTTTACTTTTTCCTCTGAGGAATTCTGGCAGAGGTCAGGTACTGGCTTCAGAGATGGCACGGGTGTTGGATCTCAATCTCCCCCTGCTCCCTTTGGAGTGCTAGTAACACATTCAGGCATGCCCTTCCATCGATTGCCTTTCCCCCAAAGTTCAAAGGCTAACAACTCTCCTCTCCCCCTTTTCATGTTGCATAAGCCCCCAGCTACAAGACTGGACAATACCATCAGAATCCATACACGTCTACAGCTGTTGATTTCCCTTCTGATTTCTCTTGATTTTGGAGCCTGAGCTCTTCATCCTCTGTGTTCCTCAGCCCTCTGATTTTCTGCAGCCATCTAGTGCTCAGTCTCTGAGCTTGTGCCCCATCATTCTCAAACTTCTATCTGGTCCTTAACTTTGTTCCTCTCAAACCCAGTCCTGTTGCTGATTCCTTGAATGTAGGAAACAGTGGTTTCCCCAGAAGTGTCATATAGCTATCAATGATGCATATAGCATTTAATGTGGAAGACTTTGTCATTTCACTTTGAAGTCAAGCAGTGTGACTAAAGTAAATAACTTAACCAGAAACAAATGAAGTGGTTCATTTTTCCTTGGTGATATTTACAGTAGGCTTAATGCTGTACAGCAGTTCAAAAATGTCTCTAGAAGTTGAAAGTGGGGAGTTCAGAGGTTCCGCACATGGAGATGTTATTAGTGAAATTGTCTCTAGAGGGGTCCAGGTAACTCAGCAAGTGGGAGATGATTGTAACAGGTGAGATCCAAGTTACAGTGTTTCTGAATGCACCATAGGTGGTTCTTTCTCAGTTCTCTGAAGTACCAAAGAAAGGGCCCCGGCTTCCTTTGTTCATCCCTCCTGGTCTGATGTAAGGAAAAGAGAGTGTTTATAATGTGTGTCCAAGGTGCTGGATGGCAGTGGATGTGACTCCCAGACACTGAGAACCCTGGAGATGGGTGGGGTCCTTCAGCACTGGTTTCTTCTGTAAGGAGAAAGCCTATCAGAGGCAGACACATAAAAGGCTGTGGCACACTAGGCTGCTCTCATGCCAGGTGCCTTTCAAATCTCACTGCAGATCAACATCGTTTGCTCTAATGCTGTTTTTGAACACTGTACTGTACGGCACTGGTGAAGCTGTGGGTGCCTCTGGCTCATTACAAATCTAAAATCATCATCATTTTGAAGAGGGAGTTTGACACAGTTTTCCTGTGTGTGTGGCTGACGCAGGGAGAAAACAGAAGGGGTTAACTTTAAAAGGATAGTGTGAGTCATTTGGATAAATAGTAGCTAAGGCAACTTTTATTAACTATTTAAACCAAAATTATTTTACCGAGCAGATGGTCATCTATTAGATAACTCTGTCTTTGAACGTATTTGTTTTCAAGCTTTTAAGCCCCAGCCATGTGGTAATTGAAGAACTGTGGTAATTGACAAATTCAACTTCCTGCATGCAATAGAGACGTGCAATTATATAGGGGGCACAGTCCTTTCTGTTTTGTCTGTAAAATGGAAAACTACCAGATCAGATTGTCACAGCCGCCTACAAAAGGATTAGGTAGACTGATAAATGGGGATATGCGAAATCCTCAAATTGGATTAGATTTGTGGAAGAATTCACTTATATTGAATCCCAGTTAAAAAATACTCCAAAGAACCCAATACAAATGTGATTAAATATTTGCAGAATATGAATAATGTGAAAATAAAAGAGAACCTTTCTATGTGGCAAGTAGATCAAACTGTAAATTAACAGTTACAGCTTGTAAACCCCCAAATTTATATATAAAACTCATGGTGATTTGCATGCACATGTGTGTATAGAAAATAAAAACTACATATGCCAGGCAGCACACATTCATAAAAAGCAGGTGGGCAGTCTCTTTTGTCCCTGTCAGTGGCGTGGACTTGTAATATACATATAACCCCCCCATTCCACAGAAAAAATGAAGGGACCATACTTTCCTGGTTTTGATTAAAGATGTTGGATCCTGAAGAAGATATCTGGACTGTATCTAGCTGCGAAGTCTAGATCCAAAATGAATATTTTTGCCAAAACTCTTTTATTTGCATCTTTTATTGCTGCTATTTTAATAGTTTTCCTTAACAGCCACTGCTTGCCTCCCACATTTTAATATAATCAGCTTTTAACAATTTTTTCATTGTTTAGTCTAATCTCTTGTAATGAGGTTTAGGTTGAGCCCTATGTCTAAATCCTATTAAAAACAAATAGAGAAAAATGCAGCCAAATATGAGGGCTTTGAGAAAAAACTTTGGGGTTTTCACTCTCTCCAACGCCCACTGACAGCCTCCAGAAGAACCATTAGTTTAGTGCATCCAAGAATCTTTGCTGTGAGGCCAAATACCCTTTTCATCCATTTTTATGGGGTGGGGAACACCCATTCCTTTTTCTTTTTTGCTAGGGTATTGGGCTCTTGGTAAGTAGATATGTGTAGATCATCCTGGCCAGGTGATAGCCATACGCTCTCAATTGTTAAAGGAATAGAAAACTGTAGAATTGTTCTGCCACTTATAACAAGTTCAACCCATGTACTTGGGAAATATCAGTGAATAATAAGGATTCCATAGAAGAAAACCTGATGAGCAATAGACAGCATGAATTCTATGAAAACCAAATCACAGAGACACCCTGGTAGTGTACTCGGAGATGATTCCAATTTAGTAGAGATGTTGTGTAATAAAATCCTTCTGTAGTCACCTGGGAATGTAACTGAAAAGCTAAAAAAAACTGTTTAGATAAACATATGACTATGAGATTATAAAATGGGCTGCTGAGCCACAAACAGAGAAAAGCCCAAACAGGATAAGACTGAATTAGGCTGTTGTGAAGACCAACTTGGGAACTATTCTCACTAGACAGAAGATTAAAGCTCTGATTTAAGAAAGGCCTTAAGCTAACTTTAAGCATGTGTGTAAGTACTGTGCTGAGTCTAGATGCTTTCCTCGCTGGCGGGCGGGCAGCTTATCTGGGAACCTGTTGTTTGATTAGGTTGATAGCAGTAATACAGAAAATGAAAATGATGTAGGGATGATGCAGTGCAACAGGAGTTTGAGCTGACGCGGTTACAGAAAGTATGAATGTTCCGTTGCGATGTTCACATGCGAGTAGTCGATGTAAAGCGAGGAAGAAGCAGTGATCCCATTCTGGGCTGCCCTGCTAAGGTTGCGCTTTGAATTCTGTGACTAGTGTTGGGACATGTATGTTGATAAGGCCAACGCATTGACAAATTAGAAAGGGACTCCCAACTCAAAGGAGGGTAACTGAAATGCCACGAGAACTGGAGGGTGAGCTCTGAAGATAACTCAGCTCATCTTAATTCATCTTAAGACAAGCGTGGGGTGGGATGTAGTAAGAGCTTTAAAACATGGTGAAAGGTAGTAAGATAGAGGCCAGGCTGGACTGATTCCAGGTGTTGAGGCTAATGTTACAAGGCCTGAAACATGACGAGAACATTTTGTGTAGGGAACATTTTACTAACAATGAAGTTGAGACAATGGAACAATTTGCTGTGAGCGAGACCCAAGCACTAGTGAGGTTCAAGCATGGACTGGATAGTGCAGGCACGGTGCAAAGGCAGGAGCTTGTTGGGGCAGGAGAGGAAAGGCGAGATTCACAGAAAGGGCTGATGTGGGAATAACATGGGCTTTTTCCTGCAAGGTGCTGAGTGCACACTGCCACACTGGAGTCAGTGGAGTGAGAAGTGCTCAGTATCACCCGAGAAGCACTCGGCACCTTGCAGGATCAGGCTGCTTGTGTTTGCCAACTTGTAGCAGGACACGAGAGCTGCCGTAGCAGAGTGCTGCATTCAGTATTTGTGGTTGCTGAGAAGTTCCAGAGGGGTGGTCGTGTTAGTCGTGGTCAGCAAACAAACAGAGTCCTGGGGCGCTTTTAAAGACTAACACATTTATTTATCGCATGAGCTTTCCTGGGAGAAAATCCCACTTCATCAGACGCTTTGTGGGATGTTCTCCCACGAAAGCTCACGCAATAAATAAATTTGTTAGTCTTTAAAAGTGCCCCAGGACGCCTTGTTTGTGTTTGCTGTGTCTTGCACTCTATCCAGCTAACACTGGCGAGGTCCCCCTTGATCTTTAGGCAGTAAGCTGTTCCAGGAGTGCGAAGAGGAATCCTTCCCTCGCGAATGAGCAGGAACTGTGAATAAGGCAGAAAAGCTGAGTAGGCTGTGCTGTGCTTCAGGCTTGTTCTGGTTTCTGAACATTCCTCTTTGGAAGTGGCCAGGTTTGCAGCGTTCACACCTGGAACAGTAACACAGTGCTTGGTCTCTTGCCTCACCCACTGTTTGAGCCTCCCAGTCTGTCTCCCCTTCTCCTGGGCTGCGACCTTACAATGCCCTCCTTCATTTTCTCTCTCTCCTTTTCTTCAGTAACTGTTGGCATAATGAGGGTACAAGTGTTTCAGAAGCGTAAGTGTCGGTGTAGGTTTGCAGTGACTGCCGGGTTTCAGTCTGTGCCATTTCATCTCGTAATTCGTGTATCACTTGCATGGATCCCCAGGTAGGAGGAGGTGAGAATTTGTAGGTTCTTTGTATTTTGTTGTCATTACTAGAACCACTAACCTTCTGGGAATTCCCAGTCCTCTCTCATTTCCAAAAGACTGAGTGCTAAATAAGTCAAGATGCAAATCAGTCTGTGAGGCTGAAGAGTTATTGGAAGTGGGTTGATAAAACATATATTGTGTGGTAATAAAAGTTTCATTTTCACTATGAGATCAGTGCACTCAGACACACAATTCCGAAACTTACAGCAGGAAACGTTCTCCTTCATAAAAGGCAGCTGAATGGTGTGTGGTTCCTTAACGCAATCTTCAGGAGCAAAGCAGGAGCCTTAAATTGCTCTGTGAGTTGTAATGTTCATATTTGCCTACTCCACAGAGCAGTCTCCATGTTCTACAGCACCCTAGAAAATAACATTGCTAGCCAGCATGTGGAAGCCATTTTGTCAGTCTGATTTTGGCAGAGGCCAGTATGGTTCTGGTTGTGTGCGATGCCTGGGGCTTTACCAAGTAAACACATTTCACATGTGTGAAAGACGTATGATCTAAATTTTCAAAAACGACCAGGGATATTGGTTTTCTAGTTTGAGGTACCTTAAAGCAACCTGATTTTCAGAACTGCTGAGCATCTCCCTCCTGAAAATCGGGCCCTTTAAGATATCAAGGTGGGCACACAAAGACAGGTGCCCCAAATAATGTATTGTTTAAAAACCCCCACGTTAGTTGTGTGTCTTTACACACAGATGGGGCTCATTCTTATACTGACAGACGCTTCGGATGCCTTTCTAGCTGGGGACCAAGGTAACTAATGCAGGTGGAGATGGAAGATTGAGATGGCCCTGGGAAAAGGTAATGTACAAAGATCCATTCTGGATGTAGCCAGGCAGTACCAACTTTTGGTGGATGGCTGCAGTTTTTAGAAGAGGGAGTGAAATTGCATCCTTTAGGTCTGTGGACTGCGGTGGTATTAACAGGATTGCCCCTTTGTGACATTTCATTTTGCTGTTTGTTTCTCTCTCCCTATCCTGAAGGGGAAATGTTCAGTTCCTCCTGAGGGGACCAATGACTTTTCCCGCATTCATACTACAGCTTTTCTGCATAGCTTGGGTTTCTTTCCTTTCCATTTTCAGAAGTTGGGACAACACAGATGGACTCAATACTTCTGCATTGTCTCCTCCAGAGTCTGCGTGTATCTGGTCTGGTTTGGACCCAGCTCTAATTACAAACCTCAGAGCAAATCAGAGCCCACTGAGGAATCTGTTTTGGGAATATCTTCTAACTTCCTCCTTGCTTCACAGTACATTGGATTTGGGTTACATATTTGAGAAATGGTTGTGAATTTCTTTCAATCAAGGCTGCAGACTTTCTAAAGACATAGTCTTTATTGCAAGCAAGATATAGATTTAGATCTTGTATATTTACAGGAGCAAAGGACCATTCTCTGGATGTCTGAGGTGTCACCATTGAAAAGCGTCTGTGCTCGCTTGCTGACCTCTTTGCCTTTCCACTTCCTTCAGACAAACATTTTAGCTCATAAACAATTAAAAAGAAACTCACACTAGTAAAATATTTTATGAGTTGATTTATGAAAGGGCAAGCTAGATCTCCAGTCTGATAGTCTGACAAGAAAGCAGAGTGCAGCCAAACTTTTAAAGCCCTATTTAATTAGCAATACGTGCTTTTCCCAAAGGGCAGCATCAGAGGCTATTGCCTGAACAGATCCAAAGGAGGAATTTAGCAGAAGTAGCAGGGTGACACACACAGATGGGCATGCTTTTATCAAAGAGCGTGGAGATCCAGAGAAAGAAGGGAAGTTTTTGTTAGATCCTTGTCTGCACAGGTTGAGAACTGTCACTTTGGAGTTAGTAAAGAAGAGCATTGAGATTTTCCAGTAATTTGAACAAAGTTTGAACAAAACTTTTTGGGGAAAAAATCACTCTTACCTACCTCTAGAAAAGATGGTGTAACTGGCTCAGCAAACTGTACTAGTGAACATGCAAGTTATCAAACAAGAGAGTAATAGAATTGTGATACAAGTAGCATTGGAATAAATTCCCAGAGGGAGAACAGAAGCATAGTTTTTTTAAAAAGATGCCTCTTAATCACAGTGAGCTCCTCAGACTGTGTGTGTTGCAGCATAACAAGGGATAAGACAGGACAGATGATGCATCTTAAAGAAATGTAAGGGAAAAAGACACTGGATGCAAAAACCTGCAGCGATTGTACAGACTGGGTGAATGATGCCTTCTTCCTGGGATCCCCGTGCAAACCCAACTTTCATGGGCAGGCTTGGCCTTCTGATCTTCACTAGTGTTACATTTACGGTTGATCCAGGGCAGAGTGACACCAGTTCATAAAGATGCTTTATGGAGATGCTCCCTACATTGAAGCAGCCCAGGGCAGTGCTCAGTAGCCTTGCTGGGTCAGCTGAAAGCCCATACTCACTACAAGTGGGCTTCACACGTGTTAATTTGAGCACTACAAGTGACCTCCTAGACCAAACTCCGGTCACTGAGGTAGGGCTTGTGGAAGACACAGCAGAAGCAGGTATGGTGTTCAGGCAGCATGTTCACCTTAGAAATAAAGGGCTGGATGCTGATGGGAAGGACCAGACCTTGTACACTGAGAACAGCCCAAGGGATGGCCATTCCACTGTTCCCCAAAGTGAAGGAAGAGCACCAGGGCATGCCAAGGAGAATGGTGCAGTGGGGCATTCTACTGACCAAGCAAAGTAGTGGGCCCCACTGGTGCCTGTCGTGGGCGGAAGGAGGGCACATCCAGGTCGGCACAGACCTAAAAAGGCTCAGTGGACTATGGAAGAAATAACTGGAGCAATAGTATCACCTGCACTGGATTCTGACATGTTCCATTCCACCCTGATTGTGCCAGGCAGGGAACGTTTATGGCCATCTAAACGCTATTGTTCTATTGCCATCCCAGAAGCTTTCCGGAGGAAAATGAGTGAGTTTCTGCAAGGCCTGGAGGGAGTTATCTGTATGGATGACACTTCAATTTCAAATGGCCGTTGTGGGGAGACAAGCTCTGAGAGCAATTGGACTAAATTAAACTGAGAGAAAATATGTGGGAGGGTAGATGAATGGTATGGCAGACCCCACTCTGAATCATAGATAGCTTGAGCATCCTAAAAAGAAGTGAGGGGACATTCACAGAGAGATCAGTTCCATCACCTGAATTATATTGGAACAGATGTGTTTCAACAATATTGGGCGGGGCAGGAGGATTGGAGCAGATTCCTGCATGTTCCAGCTTTTACTGAATTTCTTAAAACTCTGTCTTTTACTTTTCCCTCATAAAAAGGAAAAATAAATCAACAGCTGTGCCCTTCCCCCAACAGAGCCCGTGTTCTTCTGCCTAATGTTGGAGATAACGTGTTGATGATAAGGGCACTTTCTCTAAACCTGTGTTCTCTTCCTGTGTTTCCATTGGGGTTCTCTTCATCATCTTTCTTACTCTTCTGGTAACTGTCCGACACTCACTTATTTAAATTGACATGTTAGGAGTATTAATACTTTGTCTGCCCTGGATCTACGGGCTCAGTCCAGGATCCTACACATTACTGAGCAGGAAGTGACCTGTCAGAGTCCCTGCTGCCTCACCAGTTATTGGGACTCTGAAGTGGACACCAAGGAACCTCTGTGTTTGTTTTTCAGCCTCGCTCTTGTGCTATCAGCTGCCTGCTGTGTCCCTGGTGTACCCTTACAGGCATTGATTGGTTTGATGCACATTACAGTCGGAGTCGTTGTGGAGCTTTTTCATCTTGTTTGTTTTGTTTAGCATTTACAGTATCCACTTAGAAAATAATGATCAGATGTTTTCCTTCTTCTTTCCTCTTCCAAGTGCAGCAGTAAAGATTAATCCACTTCTACTTCCTGCTTTTGATGGATGGGGCATAGATTAACTATTCCTGAATCACGGGCTTTGCTTTCTGGCCAGTTCCTGAGATGGTTTATCTCTCCTGCCTTCGTAAGTTACAATTTTGACATTGAATGTAAAGGGAGAAGAGACATCCTGGGCATTTTTTGCCTTCTTCCACAGCTTGGGGCACAGGGCACTTGCAGGTTTAAATTGGTATAAATGGTGGGTTCTCTATAACTTGAAGTCTTTAAATCATAATGTGAGGACTTCAGCAACTCACCCAGTAGTTAGGGCTCTATTAGAGGAGTGTATGGGCAAGGTTCTGTGGTCTGCAATGTGCTGGAGGTCAGACTAGATGATTAGATGATGAGGCTTCTGACCTTAGATGGTCCCTTCTGACCTTAGAATCTATGGCTATGTCTCGACTTGTTAATTTAAGTCGATTTAGCATGTCCCCACTCAAAAATTAAGTCGACTTAGAGCGAACCCTGCCAAATCGACCTAGAGCGTCCACACTGGATGCCTAGGTCAACTTGTAGGGGCTAGGTGGACCTGGGACAGGTCCATGGTGGCAGGGGGGGCACCCCTTGGTACAATGGGGGCTGAGGAGTACAGGGACCTTGGCAGGGCATAGGAGCAGGGTGGGCAGGGCTCTGTCCTGCCCTGTGGGGGGGCACGCCAGGCTGTGGCTGAGCCAGCCACCCGGGCAGGGAGGGCAATGGGGAAGCTCTGAAGCCCCCTAGGTCGACTTAAAGTCAACTTAGGGCTGCTCTGCATCCACACTGGCTAAGTCGACTTTCTAAAGTCGACTTAGCCAGCAAAGTCGACTTAAAACGAGGTTTAGTAAAGTTGACTTTAATTTTCCTTAAGTAGTGTAGTGTAGACGCAGATTAAGCTTAAGTCGACTTAATTTGTAAGTGTAGACGCACCCTATGAATCTACAAATAGAGGAGAGCAAAACAGAGTATAGGCCGAGAGGGTAGGCTTCATTGTTGTTGATTGTTCCTGAAGTTACTGGTCGTAACTGATGTCAGGGTGGGCTGGGATTGGATTGCAGAGCTATCGCCCGGTGGGAGAGCCGAATGGACAGATTCAGTCTAAGCAATGGCTGAAACCATCTTTGTTCAGAATAAAAAGGGATTGGTGGAGCTTAAAGGAAGTTGGTTGCTCTGCTGGGAGCGTCTACATTGCTTCACTGGAGGACTTCATTCATAGATGAGGCAGTAGCCTGGGCATGAGTGCACCATACTGCAAAGCCTAGGGAAACCAAATCCCATTCTCTTGTCCCCATGTTGGAAGAGGTTGGGAGTGCTGCAACAGCAATATCCTCAGGGACTGGGGCAGTGGGAGGGTCACACGTCACTCGTAATCTGATGAGTAAGGGACAGACAGCACTGATGGATTCACAAAGGTCTCTTGCCTATGTTTTTCTCAGCCAGAAGGATGATGACTTAAAAGATCTTTGGGATGGAAAGAATGAGGAGGAGGTCTCTCTGGGTCTGTGACAGGGACAGTAACCACTCCCTCTGGAGCCAGGCTGTATAGAGAGAGAGAAAGCGAGATCTAGGGCCATGTTTTTAAGGGGGCCAAGCACTCATGGCTGCAGTTGAAGGTGATGGGAGCTGCAGGTGCTCTGTGATATTCTTGCCTGCTTTGTTTTATTTTCATCCTTCGTTAATGACGAACAGCCACAAGGGAAACAGTCTCTTGTTAATATTTAATTTCCTCTTATTACTGGAAGCAGATGACTAAAAGATCAATTAAAAATGTAACCAATAAGAAGCCAATAAGGAAACCAGAAGAGCCACATCCTGTTGAGATAGCGCTACTCTTCTTCCGCTTGTGTACCCCAATCACCTCCTTGCCCATTAGATATATGTAGAGACGCGAGGGTGGCTTCTTCCCAGCCATGCCCCAACCATTGCAGAATGAGGTGTGGTAGATGGGCAACTTGGGAAACAATTGTAAATACGGTATCTATAACGCAGCTAAAACCTTGTTCTCTAAGAGCAGGAAACAAACAAGCAAGCAAGCAGCACTTAAAGGCAATTCACAAGGCAACGTGTCTTCGCCATTTCAAAAGGTTTAAAAGATACTGAATTTTCCCTTAAGTTACAGCATCTTCAAAGGAACGACAATATCGACAGGTGGCTGAAACTTTCCTTTCAGTTCTGAAAGCAAGAAACGTGACTTGTTAATAGCACCAGCCTGCTGGTTAAACTTCAGGGTTAGGGTAGTTGGGAATAATGCTTTTTACAGGTTCTCAGTTTTTGCCCTTAGGAAATGAGCTAATCCGTAGATGGATGGCACCTGGGACTGTGGGATTTCCAAGGGATATGTTAGGAGGCACTGTACTGGGGAGGAGGGAGGGTAGGACCTGCTCAAGACTTGCCTCTGTAGTGAATCCCAATTATGTTATGTTTCTCCTGGTAGGGACACCTACCTCCCTGTGTTAGCTTGGCACAACCCACTTCCCCTAGTGATGGTTTTCCCTTACCTGGAACCAGCAGGGAGAACCCATTCTAGTCTAGAGGTCACGCTGGAGTGGGGAACACTAGTCAGTGTCCAGAATGGCTCCAGGCAAGGAGGTGGAGTCAGCAGGGCTCTGAGGAGGCTGGGGTGCAATAGGCCCTCAGTCTACTGGAGCAGACTTGGGGATTAAGGGAACAGTAGGATGGTGGGAGAGGTTCTTGGCTTCAGTGTTCTAAAAGCTTGAGGGTTTTTTTCACCTCAGTGTTATGTCCCAGTATCTCTGCATATTGGAAATTACCTGGTTTCCCAATGCATCCCACTGCTCTGGAGGTTCCCATGTGCTGAGATGCATTGCAGCATGTGTCTTTTCCTGGCCATCTCATTCAGGGGAGTTTGCGAGGGAGTTTGGGGGAAGTTTGTGTTTTGTGTAGCTACTGTGGTGAAGAGGACCCACGCCGCTTGTGCCAGCACTGCTTCTGTCTCCTCCACCTGCGCCACCAGACAGACATATTGACCATGGATATCTCTACCCAGATCCTGGCGTGAACTTGCAAGGACTGTGGCCTGCATTTCCCACTCTCAGACAGTCAGGCTGGGGAGATCATTCAATGTGACAGATGTCTCCTGGTGCAATCTCTCAGGAAGCAAGTGGGGGAGTTACAGGAGGAGGTGGCCAGGCTCAGGAGTATCCATGCCCTGGAGAAGTTCCTGGATAGCATCCATGAGGAAACATGCAAGGATGAAGAAACTATCCAGAGGCAAAGGACTGCTGCCACACCCTCGGAGAAGGATGAGATGGCTCAAGCAGAGGGTGGACACTGGCAGCTGGTTACTTCTGGCAGCAGACAGTGCTCCACCCCTGCTCCCATCCCACCCTCCGTTGTGGTAAAGAACCGCTTTGCAGCACTACAGACGGGAGATGAGGTGGAAGAGGAGAAGCCATGCACCCCCAATGTTGGGATGATCACAACCATCACACCCAGGAGAAAACGTCGGGTTGTGGTGGTTGGGGACTATCTTCTGAGGGGGACGGAGGCACCCATCTGTCGCCCAGATAAGGCCTCTCGGGAGGTACGCTGCCTGCCAGGGGCCCGTATCCGAGACGTTACGGAGGGATTGTCGAGAATCATCCATCCCTCTGACTACTACCCCATGCTACTCATCCATGTGGGAACCAATGATACTGCGAGAGATGATCCTCTGCAGATCAAAGGTGACTACAGGGCTCTGGGAGCACGGGTGAAGGAGTTCGGTGCACAGGTGATGTTCTCCTCAATCCTTCCGGTCAAGGGTAGGGGCCTGAGCAGAGACAGATGCATCCTGGAGGTGAATGCCTGGCTGCGGAGATGGTGTAACCGGGAGGGCTTTGGCTTCGGCTTCCTCGATCATGGGGTGCTGTTTCAGGAAGAAGGACTGCTAGGCAGAGATGGACTCCACCTATCCAGGAAGGGGAAGAGAGTATTTGGAAGCAGACTGGCTAACCTGGTGAGGAGGGCTTTAAACTAGGTTCGAAGGGGGAAGGTGACCAAGGCCCACAGGTAAGTGAAACTGAGGGACACCTGGGGGAAGGGATGGAATTTGGGGGGTGCTGGGGCTGTAACAGCAGGAATAAAAGAGAGGGTAGTTGGAACTTGGGGGCGGGGGAGAAATCAAATAACTGTTTTTTATTTCCTGATGAAGTCATAATACTTCAGGTGAGTGGGGAAGGAGGACACCTGGAGAAATTGCAAGGAGGAAGATGCGACAGGAGGGAGACTCGACAGGGCAAAGTAGGGCAATGGGCCCAGTATCTTAGGTGCCTCTACACAAATGCGAGGAGCCTGGGAAACAAGCAGGAAGAATTGGTAGTACTGGGACAGACAAGGAACTATGATATAATTGGAATAACAGAAACGTGGTGGGATAACTTGCATGACTGGAGCACTGCCATGGATGGATATAAATTGTTCAGGAAGGACAGGCAGGGAAGAAGGGGGGGGGAGGAGTAGCGCTATATGTAAAAGAGCTGTATGACTGCTCGGAGCTCCACTATGAAAGTGGAAGGAAGATGGCTGAAAGTCTGTGGGTTAAGTTTAGGGGAGAATGCAACAAAGGGGATATTCTGGTGGGTGTCTGCTACAGACTGCCAGACCAGAAAGAGGAGGTGGATGAGGCGTTCTATGGACAACTAACAGAAGTTTCCAGATCGTCGCAGGCCCTGGTTCTTATGGGGGACTTCAATTATCCTGATGTCTGCTGGGAAGATAATACAGCAGTGCACAGGCAACCCAGGAAGTTTTTGGAGAATATTGAGGACAACTTCCTAGTACAAATGCTGGAGGAACCAACTAGGGGCCTTGCACCTCTAGACCTATTGCTCACAAACAGAGAAGAATTGATCGGGGAAGTAGAAGTAAATGGCAACCTGGGCAGCAGCGACCATGAGATGGTAGAGTTCAGGATCCTGATCAATGGAAGGAAGGAAAGAAGCGCAGAACACACACCCTGGACTTCAGAAAAGCAGATTCTGGCTCCTTTAGGGAGCTGATGGGCAGGGTCCCATGGGAGGCTGATCTGAAGGGGAAAGGTGTCCAAGACAGCTGGCTGTATTTTAAAGAAACCCTGTTAAAGGCACAGGAAGATAACATTTCGATGTGCAGAAAGAACAGCAAATGTGGACGGCGACCAGCGTGGCTTAGCAGTGAACTCTGGGGGGAGCTGAAACATAAAAGGGAAGCTTACAAGAAGTGGAAGCTTGGACAGATGACAAGGGAGGCGTATAAAGATATTGCTCGGGACTGCAGGGATAAAATCAGAAAGGCCAAAGGACAATTGGAGTTGCAGCTAGCAAGAGATGTGAAGGATAACAGAAAGGGGTTCTATAAGTATATCAGCAATAAGAAAAGGATCAGAGGTGGTGTAGGTCCCTTACTGAATGGGGCAGGCATCCTCGTGGAGGATGATGCGGAAAAGGCTGAAGTACTCAATGCTTTTTTTTACTTCAGTCTTCACAGGGAGGGCCAGCTCCCAGGCTACTACACGGAGTAACGCAGAATGGAGAGAAGAGTGGACCTCGGTGATGGAAAGTCAGGTTAGGGAACACTTAATGAAATTGGATGTGCACAAGTCCATGGGGCCGGATGAACTGCATCCGAGGGTGCTGAGGGAGTTGGGGGAAGTGATTGCAGAGCCGCTGGCCATTATCTTTGAGAACTCGTGGTGAACGGGGGTGGTCCCGGAGGATTGGAAAAAGGCAAATATAGTACCTATCTTTAAGAAAGGGAAAAAGGAGGATCCGGGGAACTACAGACCGGTCAGCCTCACCTCAATCCCTGGGAAAATCATGGAGCAGGTCCTCAAGGAATCCATCCTGAAACACTTGGAGGAAAATAGAGTGATCAGGAACAGTCAGCATGGATTCACCAAGGGCAAATCGTGCCTGACCAACCTGATTTCCTTCTATGATGAGATGACTGGATTTGTGGATGTGGGAAGAGCCATTGACGTGGTATACCTTGACTTTAGCAAGGCTTTTGATACGGTTTCCCACAGCATTCTCATCGGCAAGTTAAGGAAGTATGGTTTGGACGAGTGGACTGTAAGGTGGATCGAAAACTGGTTAGATCAACGGGCTCAGCGGGTAGGTACCAATGGCTCGATGTCTGGTTGGCAACCGGTAACGAGTGAAGTGCCCCAGGGGTCGGTCCTGGGGCCGGTTCTATTCAACATCTTCATTAATGATCTTGATGATGGATTAGACTGCGTGCTTAGTAAGTTTGTGGATGACACCAAGTTGGGGGGAATGGTAGATACTTTGGAGGGCAGGGACAGGATCCAGGGAGACTTGGACAAATTGGAACACTGGGCCGAAAGAAACCTCATGAGGTTCAACAAAGACAAGTGCAAAGTCCTGCGCTTAGGACGGAAAAATCCCATGCACTGCTACAGGCTGGGGACCGATCGGCTAAGTAGCAGCACTGTAGAAACGGACCTGGGGGTTATGGTGGACGGGAGGATGAATATGAGCCAACAGTGTGCCCTTGTTGCGAAAAAGGCCAATGGCATATTAGGCTGCATCAGTAGGAGTATTGCCAGCAGATCGAGGGATGTGATAATTCCCCTCTATTCGACACTGGTCAGGCCGCATCTGGAATACTGTGTCCAGTTTTGGGCTCCCCACTACAGAAAGGATGTGGACAAATTAGAAAGAGTCCAGCGGAGGGCAACAAAAATGATTAGGGGACTGGGGCACATGACTTATGAGGAGAGACTAAAGGAACTAGGCTTATTTAGTCTACAGAAGAGAAGACTGAGGGGAGATTTGATAGCAACCTTCAACTACTTGAAGGGTTGCTCCAAAGAGGAGGGAGCTAGGCTGTTCTCGAGGGTAACAGAGGACAGAACAAGGAGCAATGGTTTCAAATTACAGCTGGGGGTTGGACTAGATGACCTCATGAGGTCTCTTCCAACCCTATGATTCTATGATTCACTTGGGCTACGGCGAGAACAAATGCCAAGATTCTTGGCTCTCAGGGAGGGATGGCTGGAGGATCACAGAAAGTCTGAGAAATCCTGCGTCCTGGCCACTATTCTGGGGCTATCATTGATGCCCTTAAGATTGGTTATCAAATGAAAATGTTATGGACTTTGTCAAATACCTTACTGCACAGCTGGAAATAAAATTTTCATCGAATGAGGAGGCTGGGCCGTGAGAAGAACAAGTCTACTTATCGTCAGCATGGTGATGCATGAGGAAAGCATGTGTATCCAACAGCAAGACGTCTAAACTGAGCCTCCAGGGGACAGTGGCAGGAAAGGAATCTGTGTGAGGAATGTTTGAATCAACATTATCTGAGCGTTCACACCAGATAAAAACCCCAAGCAGCTCAGAAGACTGCTATGGCAGCACCTCGGTCCAAAGTCAATTGGAAGAGCTCAAAACAAAAGCTTGTTCTGCCTCCAGATGTGAACAGCTTCACTGGAACATGCCGTTCAGATTCTTTATTGAATTTTTAAGAGACAGATTTTCATTGGGTCTGAAATCTGAGCTAGAGCAGAGTGTTCCAAGTTGTGAAAAATGAACAGGGGAGCAGCTTGGGGGGGGATATGAGTGCCAAGAAAGGTTTATTTAATAATGGGAAAAAGGCAGGAACATAGCCCAGGGTAACAAGAAAGGATTAATCCAATTAACAGAACAAGACATGAGTTTGAGAAGGAATATTAATTGTAGCTGTCCAGCAGGCTGCATAATACAGGTTATTTTTCCCAATTCACAAGAAGTTCACAATATTGATCCCTTAAGGATCTAACTGAAATGTTAAAAACGCCACCCCCAATACCTTCATAAGTAAAGCAGGCTTGTGATTAAATTGATCTCATCAGACCCAGCTGCTGGACTGTTATACTCAGAATAGATGCTTATCAGAAAAATATGTTTGCACAAAATACACATCATCCCCTTGATGTGGTCTATATTTAAGTTCATTCCTGCTCAGTAAGTTCTAGCAATATGAATAGAACAAAATGGGACCTGGCTTGCAAACTAACTTTGAAACTGAAACAAGCTTCAAATATTTCTGCAGTTAGAGTCAAGCTACAGGTGGGATGAAGGTAAATCGTGCTCCCCGATATGGGAAATGAAGGAGGCAGCGGAGAATGAATGTGTTTCCAGCACTTGCATTTCAGAGGCCATTGTACCCAATGTGCTTGCAGCAGTTAAAATGCTGCACTGTTGTAAATTTCCACATGGGATCTAATGTCAGTCGCTACTACAGAGACGTTGGTGCTGAAGGAGAGGCACTGATGGAATGTTTGCTCATCTCCAGTCATTTGTATCACCTCCACACCTCGAATGCTGAAAAAGCAGAGTATAAGAACCAGTTGTCCTCCTACTGGACATAACACTGAAGCTGTGGTGGAAAAATAAGACTGCAAGTTGCAAATGGAACCAGAGAACTAGGCATGAGCCAAATTCAAACCCTCCAGAAACTAAATTATAAAAAGGAAATCAGTCAGTGATGCAACTGGGTGAAGTAGAATGAACAAGAACTGTCCTGACATAAGACAATTAAAGACAGTCATTAACTTTAAAATTACAGCATCTTTTTCCAATAGGATGTGCTCACTTGCAGAAAATTCCGTCTCTCCCTATATGGATTTGAACAAGGTGGGACTTTGTGGAATGATGGGCATCAAGGAAATCTAATAAAATCTTGTTCTCTCATTCCTAATCGGATTAAACATAGCAATGTTGGATAAAGATTAGCTGCTGAAGATGTTGAGTTAAATACAGCATCACTAGAAATAAGATGGGTTCATCAATCCACACAACGACCTGCTGATTTGGGAAAAGATATTCTATTAAGTCTGCTTCCTCTTCTGTAAAATGGGGTTAATACTGACTTCCTTTGTAAAGTGCTTTGAGTTGTACTGATGTAAAGCAATATGTAAGAGCCAGATGGCAGTTTTATTATTATCTGTGTCCTGTTTAACTTGATCACTTCAATGGCTAGTTCTTTTAAAGCACGGCTGGTTTTATAGCTGCCGTACCTTCATGTGGCAGATATCTGTTCTTGTTAAAGTTGGCTTTTTTATTAGTTAAAGATTTTTGGTGAAATACTCCATATGTACTTGTTAAATATCATTAAGTCTTTATTTAACAGTGAGCTTGAGTTTCATGAAAATTATATGTATGGAGATATTTGTTTATGGAGGGAACGGCCCACAAAACTCATCATATTACTCATGCTGAGTTTGTGTGTTCTGCAATCTTGGAGAGATGTGAACTAGTTTGATGTCCTCTTCCACACTTCAAAGCCCTCACTAGAGGGCTCTAGCTATGATGGGTCAAATCAAAAGGCCAACCTTTTCATAGCACAGCCCTTCCAACAGATGCAGACCATAGCTCTTTGACTGAGGAGGTTTTTTTCCTATCCATTAAAGTTGCTAGTTGTTTCCCCATTTTTCTTCTTTCTTCTTTTCATTTTCACTCTTGGCCATTTCTGTTTCTTTTTCTCTCACCTTCTAACATCTCACTTTTCTGCTCTCTTTCCTGCTTTTCTGTCTTTTTTTCTGTTCACCTGCTGCTAACTAATACCCCAGGCTGGATTTCTTGCTAGAATGCATTTTGGCAAGTAGGTCCTTCAGTGGATATCCAGCAAGATTTGAAATGGATAATGAAGGATGTTTACTGAGGTAAAACAGGGCTAGCTTTTTACCTCTATTGACAGAGTGAACAGCTTTTGGAGGGACTGGATGCAGAAAGATAATAGAGACTCTTCATCCGTTGGTAAAAAAGGTTAAATGGAAAATTCTTCTCTGACTCTTACCAGCTAAATTGCAAGTTAATTTCCACTACCAACTTCCCCTGTAGAAACCCAAAATACACATTTACACCAAGCGGAGGTTTCAAAGGTTGATGAAAAGGTACATTTTTAGCACTTCTAAACTAGAAAGAATCATTTCCTCTCCTTTCAAATACAGCATTAGCAACAGAGCTCTAAACCAATGAAAGTTACAAAATTAGATTAGATCTCCCTGAGATCAGATGTGAATCATACATTAATCATATTTTCACTATCTTTATTCCCTTATTTTGTCCTCAAAAATTCTGTTTCCAACTTCAAATGTGACTCTTTTGTGGAGGTGTGAAAGTGGTTGGTGATGCCTTTCAGGGTCACCTGTGGCTTCAGTTTGGCAGACTTCTCCGCATTTCTGAAGCTGAAATCTGTGGTGATTTAATAACTGACACCAAGGCCCCTTCTCCTTCCCCTCCTTGCTGGTGTGTTTTTGGAATAATTGTGGTCTTCACTTGAACAAAGGACACAACACCACCCATCTTTGCAGCAAATGAGGCTTAAAACTCACCACAGAGGAGCCAAAGTACAGTGTCCTGAGCCACTTACCCAGCAAGGGACAGACTGTGAAGAACCCAAGCCTT
This sequence comes from Pelusios castaneus, assembly GCA_007922175.1. Taxonomy (NCBI): domain Eukaryota; kingdom Metazoa; phylum Chordata; order Testudines; family Pelomedusidae; genus Pelusios; species Pelusios castaneus. Next base: position 9,215,681 of record ML685811.1, read on the forward strand.
AAGGTCAGCAAGACACATTCTTTAACATGATACTTGGATCGGAGCCTCGTCAGTGCAAGTGCGGGGGAAGTCTGCACCAGAAAGGGTGTGAGGGGAGATGGGGTAAGTGCGGGGGA